>CM056995.1:105777841-106450341 GCA_029891345.1 Dryococelus australis
CACCTTCATCGGCTCTAAAGACCTCGCTGGAGCCGTCCAAATCTCTTCACTCACTAACTCTTTCAGTACCGGTAGTATTTACATTAATTTAAAAATTATATATTTTTTAAACAACGCATGTGCACATCAGCGAATCCGGTTAAGTTAAATTCTTGTTCCTAGTTGCCGATAGCTGGAAACGTTCTTTGTGTTTTTAGCCTTGCACACCGCACTCAGATAATTATCGGCCTCTCAAACGCCTCCCGTAGGAAAACCCACAAACTTCGTTCTTGAATTAGAGCTCGGATCGTGATATACTTAAGAGACAGTCCTCTCTTATTCGCGAGGAGTTAGTAAGACCGCAAACGAAATGTTTAAGAATTACCACCCTTAACCTTGGTAAAAAAAAAAAAAACCTACATTCACGTTCATTTTTGCAGTTTATTTTAACCATTTTTGATCAGATCAGTAAATTAACAGAGTCGTCTAATCTGTCGCTACGTGTCACTGCAGTGCACAAAGTCGTATATGGAGAGTTGAGGAAGCTGAGTAGCAGAATGTGACATGACATGCAGTGTGTAGGCGGTTCACGGTTACTTCCAATTATTCTGAAGCCCTGCTAAAGTTCTACGTCTAGGACATTCCTCCGCTTCATGCACACAAAGTTTAACCGAGTACAGAAAATTACACCAAAGGGACAACACACCGGATTCGTGCGCACCCAATGTAATATTCTTTTGCATAAAACTACTTATTTCTAGCGTTACCAACACACCTACTTTATTCCTGTTTTTATTCGCATTAATTGTAAGTGAAATATTAACATTTAGAGATAGAATATAAGTAAAAGGTTAATTTCATAAAACAAATACCTTACTTTTATGCTAACACAAGTATGAAACGCTTTAATACGTTACATACGTCATAATTACGCCCACCTACACTTACTGAGATGGCTTAACCTAATATGACCTAACTTAACGTAATCTAAGCTAACCTAACCTAACCTAACCCAACCTATGGTAAACTAAACTATCCTAAACCAAAGTTATCTCGTTTCAGATTCCCAAAATGAGTTGGAGAAATAGAATCTACAGGATAAATGGGCGCAATAGAATATATTCTTGTGGGAAATTCTCTTACTCCACAATCCATGATCGTTGAGGTCACATGCAGCCTTTCGTATTCACAATTCATCTTCGTGGTATGGAAGCACTCTAAGAAACCCACATAATCGTTCGCCCCCAGAAAAACATGCAGGTATTATGCATATATGTATATATTTATTTATTTATATGAAAATACGTAATTATGGATAGAATAGCTTTAATATATATATATACACCTAAATTGATATTATAATAATGTGATAGGAATATACATCATTATGTACAGAATAAATTTTCTACCTGCGTGTATTCTTATGGGGTGAACGAGTATTAGGGTTTTCTCAGAGTGCGGTGGAATATGCACACTGTGTTTATTACTTACATGGCAATATTTTTTTAAAAAGGTGGTTAAAGGATAAAGGATGGCTGAAAGAAAAAAGTAACTAGGGCCTCAAAAGTGTTCACTTTACCGTGAACAGCCTATAATGCCACATCAAAGGGGAAACGCCTCGTCGTTTCACTTCTGTATTCTTACGTATTATGTGGCAGTACGCAGGTATGCCAGGCCCACCAATCACTTCACTATGTTCCAAGGGCCGATAACCGGGATTTCGACAAAGGTTCCCTTGGGATGGGATGCGAAAGCACCAGTTCTTACACCTCGGAGGTGGTCGTGGGAAAAACTACGAAACCTGGGAAAAATTACTTTACATATAATACTGACAGAATGAAAAATATGATTATCAGTTTTTGCTTCCCAAATTCTACAACTCATGGCAAAGCGCTCAGTCGCTTTATGCTCGGCCACAAACAGAACAAAGGCTGCGGATAGAAGAAATTTAAAAAATGCCAGGTCTCTTTTCCTCATCTACCTTTTGTCTACTTGCAATTTTTTTTCACGAACTACGTGAGTGACGCTTGTCGTTTAAGCCTATCGCGAGTTTGTGCGCCAGTCGAAATTACTCCAGGAGGGGTTTCTAGCCGTGTAATATTTTGGACTCTAATAGTGATTTATGCTGAACAGTTACCTATTTTAGAGTTAATGGATAACGATTCCACTTATTACAAAAATAAACTAACCTTAAAATAAATTTCTTAGAAAAAACTGAAACAAGCAGACAGATCAGCGTTTCATTACAAACTCGGAAAGTGTGAAAGAAGTACCTACTAAAACTAAGTTTTTAAAACGTCTATTAAAAGGACACGTATAAATCGTCCTTCTGGTAATTAAATTTGCTAAATGTAAGGTACAAAGCTTTCGATACCAAGGTGGATGCGGCATGATCTAGAGTATTAGATTATTAATATTTTAGTGGCAAGGGAAATGTACCTTTCGAAACCTGTCAGCGAAAAATAATCTGAAGACAAAACTTCTGGAAGTAAGAGATATTTTTTGCTAATACACAAAATTGCTAAAAGTGAAATTGATACCTGATCCTTCCGAATTACAGAGGTAATTCGCAACAGGATCATTAAGGACATAGAAAATTATCGTGGACAGAAATAATTACAGGAGAATTATGAGATCAGTTACATGATATTGAGATCAACCGCAGTTTGTGAGAAGAAAACCGAATAATTTTGTTAACTTCACTGTTAGATGTGGAAAAAAATAACTTTCGACGTTTTGTATTGAATTACGTTGAACGCTCTTTATGCAATGCTAAGATTACAGACAAATGAAAGCAGTTTCCGTTTGATAAGAATCAGATCACCATAATCTAAATTAAGGCCGGCAAGTTAAATGTAGCTTTCAAAATTTTCTTTATAATAATTATAATTTAATTATTAGAACGATAATCAAAATTCAATATGAGCTTCTTAAAGCCGCGCTACTATCACTTTTGATGAACATGGCAGCCGCTAATTTTTTATTTATAAAAATCTGGCGTGTTCATGCCTTTCCTAAGATTAAAATAAGGACTTCCCTCGCGTTGAGCTAGCATTCAGGTAATTACTCCCTTAGAGAGACGGAGAGTTTTGGAAAAGTACTACAAACTTGAAAAATGGTGAGGTAAGGACGGTATGATATGGGAATTATTTCCAATGCATAGCTGGCGAAGATACGTAGGTTTTACACCCAGGCTTATCCGTGTGATACACCTGGAGCTCATTTATTGGTAAGGGAATGCAAAGTGGCCGGAAACGGAGATAACCAGGGGTCAGATTTACAGCAGAACCAGGCCGACAGTAACACGTGGGAGGTGCAGTAAATAAAGGTGACAGCATCTGAGAGGATATGAAAAATTCCAAATATCTTAAGATACATAAGTACGTACAAAAATCTCTCAGATCAATCGCAGAATACGTAGGCGAAATGAAATTTAATCATTAGCAGATTCGTGTGTAGTGGTTCTCTGTGAGGGTGGGAGGAAAAATAGAAAGTACATAGCCACGTGCGTACAGGCGTATAGTTCTCCTGGAGTACAACTGAAAACACATAGTGTTTGAGGAGTACAGCATTCCTGGAGTATGCACACAATTGCCTATACTTGATGCGTTTGAGGGGTGCTCAGGCCCCAAGAGTAACTCATTTGGGTAGAGAACATTTTTCTAAAAGTATTAATACGATACTCTTAATTTCGTTGTGGTATGCTAAGTCAGTTCTTACGTAACCAATGTGGCTTAACCTAACTTAATCCAACCTAACATAATCCATATTGATTATTTTTCAAGGCGTGATTACATTATTAAAATAAACGTCTTCGAGAAATAAAATATATAGAATTAATAGTCGGTACGTAATAAGTAATGGTTGCAAATAACGCAGAGAATTGTTAGGTAATTGTTCCCAGCTAGCAGTAAGTGCCTAGTACCAAGTCGACTTGCTGAGCTGTACAGCTCAAGCACAATGCATATTGTCGCGTGCGCCTAGTCAGCCCTAACACTCATTACTGCTTTCGAAGTATAGCTGGGTGAATTGAACGCTAAACCTGGCGACTACGCCTAGCCCGGCTGACATAAGGCCACCTACTAGTCCCAGCTCGAACTTAAGAAAACAACACTTAATTACTCTCACTTCTCCTTAACCTCAATTATTACTGGGTTTAATTACGGGTGTCCTAATAATATTATAATTATGAACACAACGAATCTTAATCAACATTTTATTATTTACTAACTCTTTTCTCAATAGATTGAATATACAAACAAGAATTTCACACTGATACTTCGTTGTCCTTCAGTGTTTAAATTAAACTGTAATTATATTATTTCTCCAACCGCGTAGCTTCCCAGTAGTAGTGCCCGGGGGGGGGGGGGGGTCAGTTACAAAGGCATGCCGCCTTGATTAAATGGGTTTACCTTTTCATATTAAATTGATTTGATTAATTCTTAATCCGATCTTAACTAGATCAAAAATTTTAATCCGATTATAATACAATGCATTTTTTTCGTTAATCCTGATTAAGGATTTTATCCTATAAATTTTTTCCTTGAATAAAATGGGTTTAAAATTTGATTGGTTGAGCTAATTAATTTAATTGAATGAAATAATCAAAACTGTTGTGATAAATGTACAGTTTGGTGTACATTTTATTTTCTTTCTTCTTGTTTTGGGGTGGGGAGCAGTTCTGGTAGATGTTGACGCTCTGAGCTCTGGCGTGGTACTGAGGTGTGATGTGATGTGGAAGGTGTGTGTGTGTGTATGTATATATATATACATACACACATATATATATAGTGTAATAAACATTTTTGGAGAGCCGCTCTGGTAGATGTTGCCTCTCTGAGCTCTGGCGTTGTACTGAGGTGGGACTGTATTGGGGAAGGGGTTTATATAGGTATAGAGTAATATCGTAATTTTTAGAATATTCCCTCTGACAGGCGACTGAAAGACGTGCAGCGCGATCGGCAGGTAATGGCGGAGTTCGGAAAGGCGTATTTAATAAAATTATTACGTAATGAAAATCAATTAAACGATAAGAGAGATGAATACATTTACAAAGGTGATTTTACTAACCCGTCCAGTATGGTGCCAATATAATTTACGACGGACTAAAGGATCACAACTACGTGAATCCCCTGAATGAAATTACGTAACGAGTTCTAACTACAACGAAGGCGAAATGTCCCTAGCAATATATAAATTGCATTACTTTAATTAAACGTCACAATAAAAACGGATTTGAAAACACGTAGGAAACTGTATAAGTACCTCTCCCAAAACCCATCCGGTCGACTGGGAGGTCAGTCAAGGAAGGACATGGAGCTTGCGGCCGAGTTGAAATTACGGAAAGAGAGTTGAACACACAACTACGTGACTGGATAAAAATTATTTTTACGAATTAATATTTTCCTAGAGAATAAATTTCCACATAAATTAATTTAATCAATCAATCAAATTTTCATCATATTTTATCCAAGAGAAAATTTGATCGGATTAATATCGGATTAAGGATTAACGGAAAAAATCATCAGATTAAATCCAATTACATCTTTCGATCTGATTAAAATAGGATTAGTAATTAATCCAATCAATTTGATATAAATGGCTAATCCTATTAATAAAGGCGACATACCTTTGTATTTGAAACCCTCCCCCCCACCACCCGGACTTCTACTCTTCCCTATTGACTCGATCTTGCACCCTACTGAATGTACACCTACCACTGACTCAATTCGGAATCGACCGAAGCTCCTCCGTGTCCTCCTGATGTTGAGCAGTGGAGATGTGATGCTGCGAGTATGACTCCTCACGTGGGAAGACTGCGGCCTGAACTACTGCTTGGACCAGCGACGACTCGCGTCGGTGGCACCTCAGAATATGTCTTCTTCATCGGCTTTACACCCGCCGACAAATGCCCGAAGCGTCTGAGAATGGGCCGAAGAGAGAGTAGGGGGTGAGCGCGCGTCCAGCGGCTGTATTTACACATAGTCTTCCCTCTGACGTACGTCGGGCTGTTGCCATGCCGATCGTCCACAACTCCCCTCTCCTGGAGTGTGGCTCGCACACGGCCGATATGGCGTGTGTGCAAAATGCATTATTTGTTCTTTCTGCAGACAACTTGTGGTCCCAACAATACGCAGCTGTACGCTAGGTAAACGAGAAACGAGTGTTGAGTACACGTACGCCTCGAGCACACAAGATGGACACGTATGGGAAGCCTCGTCCTGGGGAAGGATACAGAAGGATGCACAGGCATTCTGTGTATAGACTATTCATGGTTAAAGTGAGCACTTTTGAAAGCCCTCTCATTTGGAATAATAGTCAATGAATATGTTTTATTTCAGCCTTAGACGTTAACTTTCGAGTGCGGTGGATTATACATACTGTATCTATTGTTTACATGGCAATATTTTTTGTAAACGTTGTTAAAGGATAAAAAATGGCTGGAAAGAAATAGTAACTAGGGCCTCAAAATGCTCACTTTAACGTGAACAGCCTGTAACGAATGACAAAGTATTTGAAATAATAGGCAGGACAAGGTTCTTGTGGCGGCATGTGATAAAGCAAGTGAGACAAAAAGCGGCTTAGACGCATTCATAGATGCGATCCATGTGTAATAAATATTATAGACAGAAAGATGGAAGGTAAGAACACAAAAGCAACGCTAACTACAATACGTTAAACAGATAATAGACGGCTTAAACGACGGATGAACGCGCCGATAAAACAAGGAGGGGCTGGAAAAGAAGAAATACCGCGGACAGACATAACTTCTAAAGATGGGAGATTAATATGTTACCGTATAAGTAGCCCCGTTATAAATAGTCATCGTGACCTGAAGACGGAAGAGCTAAGGAATCAATGTACCGTATATACATAGTCACTCCGTTTATTACTCTTGCTTGATCAAGACAAGGAGAATAAATGCACAACATACAAGGATGAATGAAGAAGTTCAGATTAAGAGTAAAAGAAGATCAATTCGTCGGTACCTCCTGAGAAAAAGCTACAAACAGCACAAATAAATAAAAATCAAAGAGAACACTGTGGGTCATTTTACCCAGTATCTATCTATAACCAGATGATTTGCTTGCAACTGTCTTGCTCGAACTCAGTTGGGGAGAAACACGTCGAAGAAGAGTTCGGCTGTTGCAAGACATAATATCAGAGTCGAAAAGGGTTAATAGTTGCAGGAAGTGCTACACATGCGCGAACCTACAGCCTCTACTAGCTCAAGGAAACCCACTGCCTTCTTTGCGGCACTGCTGGATACACTGAGAGAAAGACAAACAAAATATTGGTTTATACAGAACCAAAAATATACTTATTTGCCCCAACAAAATACTTTGTTGAATAAACAAAATTTGGAAACCAACCGAATTAATTTTTTTCAGCTAACATAACAAATGCTCGAATAAACAAAACCTTTGTTCTGGCCTCACAAAAAAATTAGACTGTCAACAAATCATTTGGTTGAATCAACTCTATTATATTTATTTGGACACTCATTTTATAGCCTTCGTTCAAAAATACAGCTCGAGAGTTAATTGCATTTTTTTGTGACAATTAGGATAGTAACAGTGCTTGTTAGTGCATTTATTGATGCTTAATAATGGTATAAACATTCTAATAAAACAAGTTCAACAGGAAACAAAAAGTAATGCTGTAAAACTCGAAATATTTGTTTGTATGTGCTGTCCAGAATTTGAAAGGTACATATTTAAAAACATTTCTGCTTATTCTGTAGGCACTTCATCTGAGCTTTCTAGGGAGTGGCGCTCTAGTGCAGATTATATAGATTTAAATCTTTGTTGGACTTCCAATTTTATATACCAACCAAACATTTTTAATCAACGTAGAGCAAAACAAATCTTTGGTTTTACCAACCAAATCTTTGTTTGGTGCAACCAAATGAGAACATAAAAATAATTTGGTTAACAAAAACAAAATATATCACTGTCTTTATACAAATAATTAATTTGGTAGCGCCGAACAAAATTTGTTCGATTCAGCGGAACTTTTTTCTCATCGTAACCAACCAAAGGCGAGAAACTGCCAGGCGTTCCCCGTCTGGTTTACAGAAAGCGCTATCTGCCTCCCAGACCGAGCTTGACTCATGGGCATTCACCGTAGTTTTGGCTGGTAGCGGGCTGGTCGACTTCGTAAGGGGTTCGCGCTACTTGGAGTTATTTTCGTATTTGAGGCTCACAAGCGAGGGAGCGATAAGGGCGACATTGACATGCTCATCAAGTGCACCATCGTCCCTACGCGCAAGGTTTTTGAACTAGCGTGAAATGTTTTCGTCGTGATGCGTGTAGGTCTACTTCCGGGATTCTGCGCCGTGGACCTAACTTAGAAATTTACCGCTGGAAAGTCTGTAGCGACGTTCAATACAGGCTCCTGTCATAGTTTCGCTCGTGCATGGGCAGGTCTACAATGTTTTAAGATTCAGCAGTTTGAAAAAGCAATTTTTAACGAAGTTGGAGGATTCCAAAATTATGTTTGTAGTGTGCGTGATGTACTGAAAGTGCCATTCGGTCTTCGTCTGAAGTATGATTTATTTTCGTACACTGTAAAAATAAATGTAAATTTACACATACACATTTTTGGTAATTTTACATTTTGTATGTGTAATCATTTTTTTATAACTCTGATAAACTATCAAGTTACAAAACAGAGAACAATAAGGATGAAAATTATAAAAATACACATACAAAGTATGTGAATTAACATGACGTAGTTGTAAAAGAGCATATGCTGACGGTAAAATTGTTTAGTAAAACAGTGAACAATTTACATAAATTTTGTGGTTACAATTAGAGTGAATCTGCGATTTTAATTTTTTGTTAGTGAGAAAATACACGTATACACAGTGGTGAAATTATAATTGCGATGTCTGTGTAAATTTACTTGCCACGGAGAGAAAATACACAAATGTTGCAGTTCATTTTCTGCTACATAATAATAGTAATTTTACACAATTCTATACGTAAAGTTAGATGTACAAAGTATATGTTACTTTACCAATTTGTAGGATACATTTACTTGGACGTAGAGTAAAAAAAAACGTATACATATGTAGGTGTAAAATTAAACCGATGTCAGTTGAGACACTGTTACCACATACATTTAGTGTAAAATTATAAATTTTTTTACGGAATAGGAAAGTATACTGGAGACAAATTCTATAGCTCTGTCAAAAAGCACGTATCTCAAACATGCTGTAACGCAGTTCACGAGCCAGCCAGGTGATCGCCTTAACATCTGACTGTTGAGGCCCAAGTAGGAATTTCAATGAGAAGAAAGTTTAATGTATTTTAATTGACGAGGCCGCTTTATTACACGCGCTAGCATGGGCTGACCTGAGCTGACGGGTTTGGCTTCGTTGGGTGGATTATATGGCTGCAAGGAAAACCCACGTGTCAGTGAGTACAGGCTGTTCACAGTAAATTGAGCATATTTTAGGTCCGTACTTAAAAGTTTCTTTCATATTATTTGCATCTTTTTGCAGATTGTTATTATAAACATATCTATGTGACTAATAAACCAAAAATTTCTAAATTTTACAGCTCTTAATAGTTAACGTCTGAGACCACACTAAAATACACAATTTTGGATTATTGTGCCCGTTGGGAGGTCTGTAAAAATGTGCTCACTTTACCGTGAATAGCATATAGATACACATGAAAAAATCGCGTTATTATTTGGCATCAGGCTAAACTTTAGTGTACTGTATATACTTGATCTAGCTTGTTTCTCCATTGGCTGTTGCATAGAAGCGAAGCCACGCCCTTTCTAACTGAACTGCACGTGATTGGGGCACACAATTGTGTTATGTTTATTTATTGGCGCAGAGTTACTCAGGGCATGTGACATAAAGTACGGTCCAACGAAAAACGTATTGCAAAGGCACACGTGTTTCAAGTTAAACGTGCCCCCAAATAATAAGGCGAATTTTGCAGGTCTCTGGCCGTGTCCGAATTGGCAGATTTCGTTGACAAAATGATCACGTGACCCGATTTTGTATACAAAAATGGTGACGTATTTTGTAATTTGGTATTTTGTATTCTGTATCTAGCGGATATTAGCAAAAATACAAAAATGACAAAATCAGCTCCATGTTTGTGTTTACTTTAAAAACAAATGCGAGAATGCATAAATAAAATGACTTTTGAAACAAATAACTGTACATAAAATACACTAGGCATGTTTTAAAAGCAAGTAAGTGTTGTGTTTCGTACAATACCGCAAAGAAAATTTAAAAGTTATTATTGCATAATTTATTATTTTCTTATTTACTGACGTATTCGTAGTATTCCATTGCAGATTGCATTAATATTGCGTCTGTTTTAAGTTATAATTCATATAAAAATATTCTGCACTTTTAATGTAATATGTGTTTCCGCGGGTGCTAAACAAGTGACTCTCGACAACGTCCGAATTGATACCTACCAAATCACGAATTTACAAAATATCGAAATAACAGAAATTTGTCAATTCGGACACGGCCTCTGCCTATAGGAAGGTGGAGCTTGGTGCTACTGTTACTGACCCAGTTTGAAGTTCCCTCGTACGCCCTAGGTCAGCCATGGGAGGACTCGTACTTGGCAGTGTCGCAGAATAAGCATTCTGAACTGAAGTAGTTCGGTGGTTCCTTTGAGTGATGGAGGGGAAAGGGGGGGGGAGGCGTTCTCTGATTGGCCGAAGGAGACTCTGGGAATGGGCTTGTGTCTGAATGTCTACCGTGTGCAGCGGAATGTTCCCTGTATTGGCCAGTAAAGTGTGCTAATTACTCGCGACTTCGCTTCACAAACGCCACATAATGAAATGACCGGAGAATAGCTGCGAGGCGGAGAATAGCTGCGCTTGCAGCGCCGCAAGGACCGGTGTGACAAGCAGGACTAGCGATGAGCAGCGACTCGGGTTGTAGGGACTCGCCGACATACTAACACGCGAGTTGAACTCGCCGCTTGCAGACAACACCACAACATGTTCTGCAGACATCACGACACTATAACACGCCAGTCGGAGACTTATGGGGATGTTCACTCCCTTGCCGATACACCTACACGTAAATTAACCAAGAAAGCAACTGTAGTAGTCATCTATAAATACTGCCCGGAGCCCAGCTCAAACATAAACACGGCAGCCTGCAGCCGGCTCAATGGTTTGACCTAAGTCTTGCCGGGTTGCTACTGATGAGTAGGGACATGTAAAATTCGCGTTATTATTTGGTATCACGCTGGAATTCACAATACTGTTCGCACTAGAGTCGGCGTTGTTTCTCCATTGGCTGCTGTATGGCTGTGAAGACACTCCCTCTCTCTGATTGAACTATACGTGATTGGAGCATACAATTCTGAAGCGTTCCTTTATATTGGTGCAGAGTCTACCAGGGTGTGTCACATTAAGTATGGTCCAATGACAAACGTATTACTCAGGTACATGTATTTCAAGTTTAACGTGTCCCCAAATAATAACGCGAATTTTTCAAGTCTCTACTGATGAGTTGAGAGAGTGCCGGAATGGAAGGGGCGGGTTAAACGGGAGATCACAGAAAAAACCCCGCAACCAGCGCTATCGTCCGGCACAATTCCCACTTACGAAAATCCTGGAGTGACACGACCGGGAATTGAAACCCGGTTCGCCTTGGTGGGAGGCGAGCAGTCTGACCGCTGAGTCACTGCGGCCCCCTCCCAACATTTAACGAGTTATGGGAACATCCGTACTCGGTTTTGGTGACAGCACGGCCTTCCGTGGCCATGTGAGACATCGGCGGCGGCAGCGAGCGAGTTATAATGCGCTGATGAGCAAGCGGCGTTCCAACGTTATCCTGACAAGTGACGCCATTTTGAAGGCGAGTGTGGTTGGAGCTCACGGATTAAGTGGCTGTTTCACCTCTGTATACTTAGTCACTCGGTGGCAGTGAGCGGAAAATCGCACCCTGCAACGACGACATAATCGGCGTAGAGCCGAACACGGTAAATATGATATTGCAGTCAATCATACAAAAATGTCTATTCACGCTTTCTTCACACTTTTTGAATAAAATCTTTGAAAAAACACCTCATGTATAGCTTGTTTCATTGTTTCCCAAATATGTAATGTATCGCAACCGTTTTATACATGTACTAGCGGACCCGACAGACGTTGTCCTGTACATATGTCTTAAATAAAATTTTAATTAAGTAACAGGACTGAAAGGATTTATTGTACCAAATTTTAGATAAATAATGTATAATTTAATTTCTTATTTTTTTAATTTAATATTTCTGATAAGTAACAATTTAAAATAAAAACAATATTAAAAATTTGTTATGAAATCAATTAACAACACAAATAAATTTGTAGGTTAGGATGATTGTTAATCAACGCACGTATAAATTTGATAGGAATTTATGTAAAATACTCTCTTCAATACCGCACCGAATTTGCACAATGAATAGTTTTTATCTACACTTCAAAACCCTTCACACACTAATTACATCTGAATGTAATATTTCAATTAACACGCGATTTATTTTAACACAATAACAACACAAAGTTACGAAATTCTCCTGAATCTGATCGCAGCGCCACTATCGGGACAAACTGGAAGTAAAATGAAATATTTTTGGATATTCGACACCGCGATCGCAGCGCTGTCTGCCGGATACAATGTAAAACATTCCAAGATCAACAATAACTTATAAATAAAAAAATTAATTAAAAAAACATTTTGTAGTGGACCGAATTGTGAATCTAAACCATTCTCGAATCCACTTGAACACACACAAAAAATTTCATCAAAATCGGTCCAGCCGTTTAGGAGGAGTTCAGTGACATACACACGCACAGAAGAATTATATATATATAAAGAATTACATAAAATTACCTTATTTTTGGTTAAATTAAAATTGTATTTATAAATTATACTATTTAATTTATGATTACTATAAATAAAATCATTTATATTTCTGTTTAATATAGTTATTTAAGTGATAAAATAATGAATACCACCAAGATGAATAACAGGTAAATATTTTCTTTGCTGGTGCACTAAATGAACGTTTATTAAACACCCAAACACTTACCGAAATTGAGAATTTATATTTCGTTGGGAATTTCAGCAACCAAATTTCTTACCGAAACGAAAATCAAAGTTGTAATTTTTCGTTTTAGTTTCGGTATACTGAATATTTGCAGAACCCTAATTTTTTAATGAACACTTTAATATTGGCAGAACAATAATTATATAATTATATACGAAACATAGTTGAGCTCAGCAGTAGCGAAAACCGGGTACTGGAGCAAGTCAAATCAGTTCGGTTCTGTTTTGCCCTACCTGCGGGTCAGGCATATCCAGGAGCCTGTAGTAACATCGAGGACGTTAGAATTTTGAAGTTTCGTTCTTGTCTACTGAGCCAGCAGGTTGTCAGAAACTGCAGGTTAGCGAGTTATTGAAGGCATAAAATTGCCTGTCAGCAAAACCATTCAAGAATAAATTTTTTAGCGAGCAATTTTTTTTTTTAAGAAGGTAAAATTTTGGTATCATCCATAGCACAGATATCTAAGAAGCCTTAGGGTTCCGAGTTTCTGGGTCCGAATTCCACGTAAACCATACATGTGCGTGTTTTTTTCATGTAATTTTAGGCTTGGTATATTTTGCAAGCCGTCCTTTCTTCTCGATCAGCAACCTAGTGTAAACGATCTCAGTAAAAAGTGATAATAAAGAAATACGGCTAGCTCTATGAGCTAACGATTCATAACCAAAACATTGTTTTTATCTTAAAACTAACACACCTCTGTCAACTAAAATACCGAACACGTCTTAATAAACTCGCCTTCACAAAAGTATTTTCCCCCCAATTGCGAAGTAAAATCTCAATGTCAATACATTTATCACTAAAACTTTGGAAAATAACTTTGGAAAAAAAAATTAAGATCTGTAACATGCAGCTTGTTTTGAACATTTCCTAGGTCGTATTTCCACACGGTAATTAATGAAGTCGTTACAATGTAATAATGCTTTATTTGCTGCAAGACATTATTTGTTGCTGCAAAGAAAAATTTGTTTAAATGTGAACCACTGCAAAGTAGCCTTGCCACAAACATAATGTATGTGCTATCTATATACAGTAGTAATAACTATGATAACCTTGTATTGTCATTACAGTAGTTCAACAGACGCATTTGTCGTAATGTTAGTTACACTGTAAAAAAAATTGTGATCTTACCAACAAACGTAATTTGTAAATAAGAGAGAAGTAACAAATATTTCGAAATAAAACTCAAAAAGAACTATTGCGTCTCTGAGATTGGAATCCACATACCCTGAGTTGTTCATCTAATGCCCTGCACCATACGACCACTTCGTCTTATTGCAGTCGGAATCTTTTTGAGAGGCATGTTATTTGAGGTAGTAACATGGACCAGAATACAATTCCACCTCTTGGGAAGAATTGAGATTAGCAGTGTGGAGAATTACCGACATTCAGATGACATTAAACGTCTGCAGGAGGACTATAAATTTGCTCAGCTACAGTTCCCTAACTGCAGAATATATGTACTTATTGGTTTATGAAGGTTTGTGTCGAAAAAACAGTTACATACTGAAAACCACAATGTACGACAGAAAACCTTTAAACCGTTACCTGTGGTACAAAGTAATATTTATTTATTGTGAACAAAAACAGCTCAAATAACGTTTATTTATTTGCTACAATGAAAAGCAATATTTCTATATAAAACGTATAAAGAATGCATTTATCAGCAGAAAACCTTTGTTTCTGCTACCTTCTCTTTGAATTAAAGCAACACCGTGTTACTGCAAACAAAACGACATCAAAGAAATGGTTTACTTTGTCGTGCAGAAAACTATGTATGAATTTTTTTTTTAGAGTGTACAACGTGCGGTGGCGAAAATTACACCAATACTATGTATACACCAATTTGTGCGTACTGTGCACGATTATTGATGGATTCGTAATTAGCACCGGTGATTGCTATTAGCGACTCCACGGTTGGTTTGGCGTTTCAATTTCGGGACCTGATGGGCCAGCAATTTTTGGAAAGAAACTCACATTTAGATACAGCATGGCGGACACTCACGTTGTGTGGAGTTGGGATACCTCTTATAGCCCTTATCTACGCTTAGGCATTTTTTCACCCCTGTATAATTTTACTTCACTTGCAGCTGTCTGCTTCTGAGGAGACAACAGTCTTCCTGGTTGTGCGAATAATTATTTTGAGAAGTAAATTTCAAGAATTATCATATTTAAATTTGAGCAGACTATCTTTTGTCATTATAGGCCATTTACGGTAAAGTGAGCACTTTTTAAAGCTTCTTCAGTTGGAAAAATAGTCAATAAATATATTTTATTTTAGCCTTAAACGTTAACTTCCGAGTACGGTGGAATATACATACTTTGTTTCTTACTTGCACAGCAATATTTATTTTAAAATGTGGTTAAAGGATAACAAGTGGCTGAAAGGAAAAAAAGTAACTAGGACCTCAAAAGTGCACACTTTACCGTGAACAGCCTATAACAAACAGTAATCTTATGGGCACAGAAAAGTAATCACAGAGTGTTATTTTTGATTTAATAATAATTTTTATATTTATATCTGAAGACCATAAACTGACGCCTACGTCACTACTTACTGGCTGTAGACCAAAAATCTTGACACTATACAGCAGTACTGACTTTTTGTCATAATGGATTGTAATTTTTAAAAAATTTCTATTTTTTATAGCAAATAGTGCTGAGGAACAATACAATAATGTCCACGTGGTTTGCCGGACACTAACGACTATAGTTACTATCACTCAGTTCTCCCTCGTCAAAGAATTCTTTAAGCGTGATAAAAAATTTCATGTGCGAATTTAATTTTTAAATATTTCGATCTTCGTTCCTCCCGTGTCAGTGCTACTGTTATTTTATAGATACTCAAAACACCCATGTAAATATTTGTTTTATTTAAAGTAGTCAAATTTTAAATATCATGACCGTATACGAAATACGCAGATAATCTTCCATCCAATACCTAGATTTATTTATATCCTAATGCTTAATGCAATGCCTCATTTTACTTTCGAGGCGGTAGCCGGGATGAAAGGTAATTATAGACTGTCGACTGTCAAATGAGCACTTTTGAAAGCCCTGCTTAAGATCTACTTGTATGCATGTTGTGTA
Organism: Dryococelus australis; assembly: GCA_029891345.1. Classification (NCBI taxonomy): domain Eukaryota; kingdom Metazoa; phylum Arthropoda; class Insecta; order Phasmatodea; family Phasmatidae; genus Dryococelus; species Dryococelus australis. The sequence goes on from CM056995.1 coordinate 105,793,993, forward strand.
TTCTTCCGTCTTATGTAAAATTAACGTTGCCATGTGCATCATCACTTTATTCATGCGTCGGCCAAGTGAAACTTAGTTATTTGTAAATTAAATATTTTACAAACCTGTTAATTTTTACACTCGATGCATAAAAAAAAACAGAAAGCGAATGAAATCGTCTAAATTATTCGCGAATGGTTACCTAACACATTTTATCTGATGTTAAGATATGGAAATACTTTCCATCCATCGTTACAAACTTTACCGGGCGCATGCCACTCAGTGCGACCGTTAAGTTATGCAGGCAGGGTTAGTGAGTGACATTTTTTAAAATGTCACTTTATCGTGAACAGCATTTACCAAGTTAGCAATTCATCTGTGAATTGAACGAAGAGAGAGAAAGAGATATGAAGTTAGTGTGTATAATTTAGGTGGCACGACTACGCTTAAAGATTAGGGCGAAGGTACACACGACTGTAGTATCTTTGAACCACTTGGAATAATTCACTGATGCCTGCACTCTAAATGTGAATCAGCGATTTTAATCAGTAGAACTATTTTACTGAATCTTCAGTAAGTGAGCTTTTATCTACTGGCGAATCAGTGGAATGTACTGAGGCTGTACTGCCAGACCAGTGCAATTCAATAGGAATCAGAATAAATCAACTGTTTAATCTCGGAATACCAGCAACGAAATTAATCAGTATGATTTTACGATTAAAATTGAGCAGTTTCAATAGATCTTCAGTCAGATTAGTTCATTTGAAGCAGTTCTAACTGTTTCGATTTTAGAATTTAGCCAACACGGTAGCCGAGAGAGAGAGAGAGAGAGAGAGATAGAGATGAGGGTGATGGAAGTGAACATGGAGCGGCGCCGGAATTAAGACGCGGGGGAAACGGGAGATCCCCGAGAAAAACCGGCCGACCAACGACCTCGTCCGGCACGAATCCCACTTGCGAAAATCCGGTGACCCGGCCGGGTATTGAACCCGGTTCCCCGTGGCCCCAGAGAGAGAAGAAGAGAAAATAATGCTGGAGGAATTGGTCATCATTATAAACTGGCGGGGTGGAAGGTATAACAAGCAAGATGAGCAGCCTGAATAATAACCATAGCGCAATAGTAATAATTCATCAGTGGTATACGTAATGAAGTCTGACTTTAAAACTGACCAACTAAGTTCTCCAAGATAATTTAATACCGGATTGACCTGTAAAAGCAACGCCCATGAATATGTTTTTAACGATTCCATACTCGGCCGGTCAAAATCAGCAAGTACAATCGTGGTATTGAGGTAGAGAGCGCACTCCGGGTGCGCAGTAGCTCGCTGCTCATATCCTGCCCCAACATTAGACTGCTGTTCTACCAATACGACTAAAGGCTGTTCACAATAAAGTGAGCACTTTTTAAATCAACCTTAAAAAATGTCAGTGCTCGTACCTGCATGCATTTTAACGGTCGTTCTGAGTGACACGCACCCAGTGTAGTTGGTAACGATGGAGGGAAAGTAGTTCCATACCTTAACGTTAAATTAAACGTGTCGGGTAACCATTCGTGATATCATAAATTATTTATTTCGTTTTCTGTTATTTTTTTTAATGCATCAAAGTGGAAAAGTGAGCAAATTTGTAAAACTTTTACTTTTGTAAGAATTTCACAGTTTCACTTGACCGGCGCATTAATTAAGCGATGAGGCCCATGGCAATGTTTATTTTACATTAGGCGGAAGAACACACAGCGTTTATACAAGTATATCTTAAGCAGGGTATTCTAAAGTGCTCATTTTACCGTGAACAGTCTATACCATGAAAGACGTGTGTAGGATTTGAGGTTAGAACACTGTTTATGTAAACAAGTGCTCTGAGATGTTTGTAAACTTCCTCTAACCATTTTTTTTATCTAATTAGATTAAATTCAAACTTCAAAATATTTTATTCATAGAAATCATCCGGCACGATTCCCACTTACGAATATTCGGGAGGGCAAGTCGACTCGCTTAGGTGGGGAGGCGATTAGTCTAACTGCTACGCTACCGCGGCACCACCAATGCTGTTGGCCACGTAACTTTAACTGCTGTGTTGGCGAAGGGTAGGTTAGTGTCGGGTACACACGCAGAAGACGAAAAATAGGGTCTAGCTCATATTTCGTCTACGAATTTAAGCGATATCTCATCGTGTTACACTTTACAGAGTAACAATGATCACATCCTCGGCTCGTTTCCTCGTTATGCGGCGTGCGTCTCCGGAGTCGACCGATTATTCTTAAGAACCCGACAGTTCGACAAAACAGCCCCTACACAAAGGAAATTTTTTTATCAGCCAATCATAAGCAAGGTTACCTCGACAAACGCAACCCCGTCAAAAGTCGATTATATTTCTACTTTCGTCGGGCGTCAGATGGTCGGCTAGCTTGGCAGAAGAAATAAAACAGATACATAACCTTACAAAAAATGTCGTGCTGATTTCACTAATGTGGTAAATTTAACATTAAACACATGCTTTTTTACGTGTACCTCCTGGTTTTCTTGTAAGAAGAAGCTAATGAATTGAGGAAAATTAATATTCGTGGAAAAATAACCGCTCCAAAATCTAAAAATACTTCATTTACAAAGTCATCAAAATAAAATACTGTACAATGATAGTGATTTTTTCAAATTCCATAGCAAGTTACTGGCCATTCTAGGATTTTGCCGAAAGACACGCAACACTTGTCGGAAGGAAACTGTCGGGGTTGTGTAAACATTGAACTAATTTTGGTGGCGGAAATGGTCGGGCTGTAACGTCGTGTCTGACTGTCGGGAAGACCTAGTCGTGGCATTGTAAATCCAGCATAAACCTCTTCGATGATAGCAGGACTACTGAAGCTTCATCCACCTGCGGAGGACAACGAACTGTACTTGATACATCGAAGAATACAAATGAGATGTGGCGGGGATGGGGAAGGGCAGGTCAAGTGCCATTTGCACTAAACTTTTTCACCGCCGCGAGCGACTTTTTGTCGAGCTCGGCTCGCAGCAGGCGAACATCATGGGAAAGAACTCTAAACGTACTTTGAAAGGCGCTTGTGCGTGTTGAGTAGGCTAGGAGAGCATGAGAATGGAAAACGAGAACACGACTGACGTTACACAGTAAAAACTTTTTGTACTCAGTGTAGAAGCAGGGCATGAAATATATCGCATTTTGCAAGTCACAATATTCTTTATTTTAGTACTTGTGTGGATAATGGTATAAAAACTGTATTTTCGATAAATTCAGAAAATAGCTGATATAATTTTAGTTGTCGTTACTGGGAATTCCACCTATTTCGGGGCCACGGTGGCCGAGCCGCTAGCTCACTCGCCTCCCACAAAGGCGAACCGGGCTCGATCCCCGCTCGGGCCATTCCCGGATTTTCGCATGTGGGAATCGTGCCGGACGATGCCGGTGGTTGACGGGGCTTTCTCGGGGTTCCCCTCCCTCCCCCGCCCCCCCATGCCAGCGGCGCTCCATACTCACCTCAGTCACCCTCATCGGCTCTCAGTACCTCGCTGCTAAAAGCCGCCCAAATCTCTTCACTCCGTGAAAATTCGCCGTGGACAACAGAGAATCTCGGATGTTTCCGCAAACGTGTTATTCGTGACCTTGAACATCTCGACATTTCCATTAGAAATCTCCGACTTGAAAATGATCGCATTTGTTTTACAAAAAAATCCTCGAAGTTAGTAGGGCCAAGCTACTGCTAAAAGTAAATTAAATGCACCGCGAAAAGGACGCTGAAGTTGTTTATATGTAATATAATCCGTTAACAATGATTTATTTTATAGGTTGTTTATTTGACTCGTATTTAGGTGGCGCAGTTAAGGCAAGAATGTTTTTCCTTCCATTATACAAGTTAAATAAATAATGCAAAGTCTTTTAACAAAACCAGGCGTAAGAGACGCATATACGAAACTTACAAATATTATTCAAACCAAGAGCTAAGAGTAAATAAATATAGCATAAGTAATACGACTTTACACACACATACGCAAACCATCAGGATACATTAAGCTAATAGTACTGATTAGACACTGGCAAGCTATTTGAAAAGTGTACTTAAGAAGAGAGTATTAGATTTTGGAACAGTTTTCTTGAAATAGCTTCTTCCCGGAATTTTTTGTCAAATATGTAATAAGCAAAGGTAATCGGAGGTGCCCTAGAAATGTTATTAACATAACATAGTCAGAAATTACGATGTGCTCTTTTTTTTTATTATATTGGGTCTATAGGTTGAAAACTCTACCTATTCAGTACAAAACCGTTTAAGGAGCTTCGCTAGAAAAAGAATGTTAAGCTTGTAACGTCCATGTCCATTTGTAAGGAAGCATTTCGATGGCGATGGACAGTAGAGTACACAAGCTTCGTGCGTGGTCTTTTTATGTAATTGATTTTCAAAGTTGGGTTGCGCGCCCCACAAGGGAGACGTGACGACATGCTAGGGGGGGGGGGGGGCGGGTGCCGAGCTGTTCACCTGTACAGTTAGAAAATAGAATGCAAACTCTTTTAATCGAACTGTAGGGATAATAACTAGGGACATGCAAAATTCGCGTTATTATTTGGCATCAGGCTGGAATTCACAGTAGTGTTTGCACTAGAATCGGCGGTGTTTCTCTATTGGCTGGTGCATGGATATGAAGACACTCCCTCTCTCTGACTGAACTATAGGTGATTGGAGCACACAATTCTGAAGCGTTCCTTTATTGGTGCAGAGTCTACCAGGGTGTGTCACATAAAGTATGGTCCAATGATAAACGCATTGCTAAGGCACATGTATTTCAAGTTTAACATGTGCCCCAACAATAACGCGAATTTTGCATGTCTCTAATAATAACATGTATAGATTAGCGACGGATCCTTTACATGTTGACGTATACTCGCTGGCGCTTCAAGAGCAGACGTTGGAAATAAAAAGTGATTCTGCTCGAAATACGATTTTGAGAAGATTGACAAAATATCGTTTTGGGTTAAGTACTTCAAAGTTTATCCCGACATAGCAGAGAAAACGCTGCGATTGTATTTATCTTTTCCAATCACCTATTTGTGCGGAAGGGCGTTTTCAGCAGTAGTAGCAATAAAAACGAAATATAGAAGCAAACTCGATATTACCAGTGATTTACGTTGTGCAATTTCTTCTATTCAACCAAGAATTGGGAATCTTGTTAAAAAATACACAAACTCGTCCGTCTCATTGATTGATTTGTTCACCACCATTTGAGTTCAATAAGCAATAACATTTAATAATTAAATAAAACCTTTGAGACTTTTATTCGTTTTGGTTTTACCCTTACGATAATGAAGTTGTGTCACGGACCGCAAAGTTTTTTTTTTTTTTTTTCAGAAGGAAGGCGCGATAAACTAAAGTTTGGGAACCCCTGGTTTATAGTTTATTCGCGGTTTCTTCACACTTTTTGAACCAAACCTTTGAAAAACTACTACTTTGGTTGGTAATTTCCAAAATATGCTATGTATCATAAGCGTTTTATACTGTGTTTACTTAAGTATCTTATATTTCGTTAAATTGAAATTTTGCATATGAATTTATTTATAAATTATAATATTGCGTTTATAATAAATAATAATAAAAACAACGATAAAACGTGTGTTTTGTTAGCTCTTAGTAAGAAATAGTTCTCACTCGAAATTTTATTACAACTGGCTGCACACGAATTCGGTGCGCTGTCCTTTTGATGTTAATTTCTAAACTTGGTTAAGCTTTATTTGTATGAGGCGGAGGAATATCCAGGAAGTAGAACTTTAGCAGGGCTTCAGAAAAGTGCGAAGTAACTGTGAATGGATTATACGCAGAATTCTAAGCGGTGACCATAAGGTTTCAATACAGCAATCTACTGAGAAAAGGTACGTACAGTTTTGTCCCCTATAGTTTAAAACACTGTTTTACAGAAGAATAAATATCTTAAACAGAGGGCTACTAACAGAGATTTTTTTCTGAATTTGATACTTTTCAACTATCGCATCTCTGTTCCTTCAACCAAATTGATAAAATGGTAACAAATATAGACTTTCATTCCTGCCCTAAAAAAAAAAAAATATTTACCTGGAAATATTACACGGTTTTTCAAAATTAGATGGGATAGCTTCTCAAATTCTAGGCTATGCAGTAAATAAGGGGTCTTGAACCATTTATGCTTAACCCATTCAGACCCAATGTATACAAGTGTGTACATTACGAACATGTAGGTAGTTTCTGGTCTGTACTGCACACAGCGAAGCTCAATGAGCAATGATCTTACCTGTGAGCGAATGATTCGCATACCGACTTACTGGTCTTCGTCATAATTGGTTCATATAACTGTAGCCAAACATCATTGCCTGTGGCAACGAAACAAGATTTGTGTTGACTTAAGTACAGCACGGATGATAAAATTATTTATTTGCAACACCTTAAACCATCAATTAAAGTGGGTCTGAAAGGGTTAAACATTAAGGGGAATCAATCCCCGCTATCTTGGATTTACGACATTTTCCGCTGTTACTTGCATAACAAACTTTGTATTTTTTAATTTCAAGCCTCGACAGTGCATGCGGCATTGCTTCGCACATTTTCTAGAACATGTATTGCATGAATACTATTACTATGGGCTGTTCACGGTAAAATTATCACTTTTGAAAGCCCTGCTTAAGATCTACTTGTATACACGTTGTGTATTCATCCGCGTTATGTAAAATTAACATTACAGTGGGCCTCATCATTTTATTCATCCGTAGGTCAAATGAAACTATGAAATTATTATGAAAGTAAATACTTTACAAATGGGCTAATTTTTACACTTCGATGCATTAAAAAAACAGGAACCGAAAGGAAAACTTTTAAGTGATCGCAAATGGTTACCTAACACTTTTTATTTGACGTTAAAATGTGAAACTACTTTCCCACCATCGTTACCAACTTTACTGAGAGAATGTCACTCAGTTCGCCCATTAAAATATATGCATGCAGTGGGAGTGACTTTGTTCTAAGATTCATTTCTAAAGTGCTCGCTTTATTGCGAACAGCCTTTAATGTCATTTCTATAACCACCCGCATAAAATATTTTCTGATTTCTCGCCGGTGGCCACATCTAAAAAATTAATAAAGGCTACAGGGGTGTCCCTAATAGTTTGATAACGCTTAAGAAACTATTATTTATGACATGTCGTTCGAAAATTTCACTAAACATTCTTTAATTGAACTTATGGAGAAAATAGTGAAAATACAAGTGGCGGGGTCTGATCCCCTTAGTACCAACAAGTCGATTTATTGAAGAAAAAAAAACTAATTACCATACAGAATATATAAGCACATTTCCCCTCTGTTGACAAAAATAGTGTCCTGCAAACTACAAGCTTCTCTTTAGCTGTTATTGCACGTAACTAATTCCGTCAACATAAACAAAACATAGAATCTGACCCGATTTTCCACTCTCCTTGTTTATCGGAACAGCTTGCTCCAACTTTACTAATTTCCTGCGGTGTGCTTAACGACACTTGCCACTGGCTTTTTATTCCGCTCACATTATTTAACATATATATGGCAGCGCAAGAAAATACCGAGAAGGAAAGAGAAGGGCGGTGGGTGTTAGTCACGTACCGTAACGAGAAACTAGGGCGGTGCAATGCGCAAATTTTGCTAACTTATCTTACACGTGTGCAGCACTTCCAGATATAGTTTCCGGCAATGGATGACGCTGCAATAAAAAAAAAATTAGGTGCTTGTCGTATCGCATGCTTCAAGCAACTATTTTAATAATTTCGTCTAAATTAAATTGAGACCACCGCGTAAGTGAAATGTTTTTGTTCTTACCCAAACATGTCTTAATAATACACAGATCATTTAATAAAATATTTTTCACGTAGTTTTATGTCCTGCATATCTATCAGTCGTCCATGGATGCATTGATAAATGAAGATTATATTTACAATATTTCCATAAATTAAAAATGATAAAGGGCCAAAACTTATGATAAATAGAATTACAGTAAAATTTTTTGTACCTTTAACAAGTGATCCTTTGTAAATCAGTTGCCAAAACTTTTTCTTGTGTCTTTACAAGTAAAATATTGCGTCTTATAAACACGGTGTTTTATATGAAACATAGAAAATATTTAATGAATCTTTATGTTGGTAATAGAAGTTATGTCTATAGTCTTGCTTGTTAAAATTATATTTCAGTGTCACACTTGAGTAACATGTGCAAACTTTGATCTAATTAATTTGTTAGTGCTACAAAAATAACATTGGCAACTTGTTTCCAAAAAAAAAAAATCAGTTGTACAAATACAAAAAAAAAAAAAAAACAGCGTAAACATTTTGTACCAGAAACATGTTTATTAATTTGTCAAAATGTCCTTCCTAAACGACCGACGAAGTTACAAGTGTCAGAATTACATGAAACTGGGTCAATAGGAGAATATGTTTTAAATCAGTATAGTCATGCCTAGGAACAGGTATTTTTCACGAAAATATTTATGGTCATGCTAGACTTCAATATCCTACGTCCACAACCACAACTTCTTTTGATTATTGGCCAGTTGTCCACGTGAGAAGACCTGTTCTTATTTGAAGACCATTTCTTATTTGACTGGGCCAATTATGATTTAAAAAATCCGTTACTGAACTAGACTGATTCGCGGACAGACACTTGAAGCATGTGACATTTAAAATCATCCAATCACGAATATGCATATGAACTAAAGTGTTGTGGAGTACAACTGGTCTTGAAGTGTTTTCGCGACAAACACCTGGCTCTAGTTATGCCGCTTCATAAGACCGCACTGAAATTGGTTTAAGACCCGTTTCCAGTGTATCTCTAGCTTTCCTCTGCGAACTCTCGTTCCACCACCATTACATTTTGTCATTTGTACGTTAAACAAACACCAATTGAATTTAAAATAAGACACAATTACTAATAACTAGGGACATGCAAAATTCGCGTTATTATTTGGCATCAGGCTGAACTTCACAGTACTGTTCGCACTAGAGCCAGGGTTGTTCCTCCATTGGCTGCTGCATAAAAGTGGAGACACTTCTTCTCTGACTGAACTACACGTGATTGGGGCACACAATTGTGAAATTTTCCTTTATTGGTGCAGAGGAACCCAGGGTGTGGCATAAATTATGGTCCAATGATTAACGTATTGCAAAGGTACGTGTGTTTCAAGTTTAACATGTCCCCAAATAATCACGCGAATTTGGCAGGTCTCTACTAATTACACACAGAGAAATAGAATTTATCACAAACATCAGGACAGATCATTTAAAAATCCAGAGCTGGACAAACAAGCGCAACGAAATACCACTGAAACACGATCAGTTACACAAAAATATAACCAGATGAAACAATTTACAAAGGAAATATAATTACAAACCCAGAAATGTATTCCGAGAAAGTAACCATCACTGACACATCAATGAATTAAAAACACGAATTGCAACTTAAACATGATCAATCACAAATACTAATTGAATCACAAATACGACATAATTAGCAATTAACCGCAACGAATTACCATTTAAATATAATTATTCACAAATATCGATTGAATTACGAACACAACAATGCGCAACGAATTACCAATCAAACAAATCAATCACAAACATCAATTGAAAAACAAATACAGCACAATTAGCAATTACATACAACGAAACGCAAAATTTCAAGAGACATCTACTAACCACACTCAATGAATTGCCACACGCAAATACTAATGCCAAACCAAGAAAAACGTATTGCAAGTGAAACATAATATATACAACAAACACCTGAAAAAGTAATAATTATGCGCAACGAATTATCAACTAAAAAAATACGAAACATTAAATATAATATAACGCAACGAGAAAAAAGTACTGTACCAATTAATATATAATCACTTACAAATTGATCAAAAACAGCTACTAACCAGATGCAACGAAAAAAGAACTACCAATTAAATATAATTACAATCGCGAAGTATAATATATTACAAAAACCGAGACAAATCAATTACAAACCCATAAACGAATTACAAAAGAAATATTGCATTCCAAGTAAAGAAATATAATTTAACACAAACAACAAAACAAATCTATTAAAAATCCAGAAATGGACAAGCAGGCGCAACGTAATACCACTGAAACACGATCGATTACAACTAATAACCCGAGAAACTATTTACAAAGGAAATGTAATTACAAATACAGAAATGTATTCCGAGAAAGTGACCATAACAGTAACATTAATGAATTAAAAGCAGGAATTACCTCATAAACACGATCCATTACGAACCCAGAAACATTAAATATAGTAACGCACAACGAATTAAACAATTACTGTAACATTAATATCACACTATACCATATCCCAGAGCAACTATTCTGCATGCCACGTGGCGATCGCTCGCTGCCAGAGCGTGTCCCAGTAAACACACAGAGTTGCCAAACAGCCATTCTGATCAGCCCTAACACATCAAATTAAGTGTTTGAATGTTCATATTCCCATTTGGTAAACTATGCCCTATAGCTAGCAGACAAACACCAATCCACACAACCGTGCGCGCACACACACACACATACATACACATTCGAATAACCTGGACGTAACTTATACATCTCGTAAGTAATAAATGGATGAAAATACATTCCAATATTATTTCGAAAATCGGTTTTAAAGAGATTAATAAAGTAATATGTTACACAACCTTACGCCATAAGACCGTTTTCCCCATCATTTATTAAAATGTGTTTAACATAATCCTTTATTAAAGTGAATTTTACTTTGAAAGAAATGTTAACATTTTTACTCATGTCGCAGTCCGAGTAAGCAAAGACTGTTAAGTGTAAAATAATTCATAATTCACGTAGTGCATCGAGTGTGTCAAAAACATCACTCACAAGGGTCCAACATATACCACGGCTCGATGCTCACCTCGCTTCACCCTCATCGACTCTCACTCCAGCGATATGCTAAAGCCCAATGGATCCAACACCAATTCCAAATTAGCATGTTATCGTGTATTGCAACCTACACAGTTATAGGTGTTAAAAAGAGGAGTCACCGTCTCAATGTTAAGAGGGGGTTAGTAACTGACGATTTTGGTAGATTTTTCTGAGAATGTTAAAGTAAAGAAATCTAGGAGAGTTGTTGAGGCATTTTGTTCTGAATCCACTACAAAGCTTCATGGTGAGTGTGTAAGTTGAAGCTCCTATCCCATTCACGAACCTTGTCCCTCACTGATTGGAATGGACGCCCGCATTTTTTTTTGTGAAATAGTTGTTTGCACGAATACGCGTCTCTCGGTAAATAAATGTTCTGCAAATACGACTTTTGGTCAGAAACGATAAAAAACGATTATCTATGTCCCTATTTCTTTTTAATTTTCTCATATTAAGTGTATTCTCGGAGAAAAAAAATTGTGGAAATGGTTAAATATCGCATTTTCAAAGCTTGTGTATGCAGTTTCCTTAAGCGGCAAGAGAAAAGTACAAATATACGGTCTTTCATCGCGTGTATTAAAACTTCTATGTTAAAGATCTAATATGCACAGTATAGCGTTACTGAGGAAACACTGCACGCCTTACGCCGTAGGAGCGACGAGGCGCTAGGCGTGCGCTTTAGTGTCGCCCGTATTGCTCCCTCGCTTCTTGACCTTGGACGCGGGGGTCCACCCCACTCTTTAACATACATCCTGGCCACGACCCTGAGTATGTGTCCTGCCTGCAGTTCCGTTCAACTGGCGAAACGAGCAGTTCGTAGGTAGGGACAAGTGTTTTTCGCGAAAAGATTTCACGACCAGTTGCACTCCAAAACACTTTTGTTCATATGCACTTTCGTGGTTGAATGATTTTTAATGTCACGTCCTTCTCAAGTGTCTGTCAGCGAATCGTAGACGTTCAGTATCGGAGTACTTTACTATAATTGGCCCCGTCATATTAGAATATGTCTTCTCACGTTCATACGCGGCCAATAACCAAAGGAAGTTGTGGTTGTGGATGTAGGATGTTGAATTCTGGCACGGCCGTAAATATTTTCGCGAGAAACTCCCTGTCCCTGTTCATAGGTAATAAAAGAAAATACGTCTTGGAGATACGTCGGTGTTTATGACGGCCGGCCTCGACACTAGGCACTTTACGCGGATGATAGGAACGCAGCCGTGAGACCGCGAGATGATGCCGCGCCTTGGAACCCCGCGCCGACAAAGGAGGCCCCAGCCTCTCAATTAGCAAACTTGCAGCAAATTAACTTTCCGCGAGCCCCAGGCGGTGGGCCTGGAAGCTGCCGGAGGAGGGACGTTAACGCGGGCCGCGACCACGCCGAAGAGATGTTATGCCGTCGCGGCGGCATTAATCAGCGGCCTCCTCGGCCAGCTTGTAATTGCTTAGTTTACGACGGACGCACCAGCCCGCCAGGTGTCCGCGCAAGCTTCGCGTAAGTTGCCGCTGAAGTTTTTCCTCCGCCGCGCGATAGATATAAAACGAAACGGAAATGAAAACGAGGCGCGGCAAGTTATTTTAACATTTCCCCCCGTAGCAATAACAATAGCCTGGGAGGCAATCACTGAGGAGGCTGTTACAGACGCGGGGATGAAACTAATAATGGGTAACGAGGAGAAAATACTTCGACGTTTTCAATGGAACTGTCATTCGCCGACCTTGGGATGGATTGGAATGAGGTGTTGCCTCCAATGGATAAGGGAGAACAGTTGCAAGAGCAGGAATGCCAGAGAAAATTCATAACGTAAACATTTTTTTTTTTTCAGTAACCTACCTAAATTGAAATTGAAAGTTTTTAACCCATACATAGTATGGGGAGTTTTACTATACTCCAGACTGCAAATACAGAAATACTTCTGTCGCAGTTGGGAACTTCATTGCACATTTTCCTCTTTCAAGAAAGTTACCGTACATTTATATTAAAAACCCTTTACAATCCGTGTTTTCTCAATGTGCGTCAACAGTTATGTAGCAAATTTGCGAAAAATTTCTTAGCGTGCGCAGTCCTATAGGCTATTCACGGCTAAATGAATACTTTTGGAAGCCCTGCTTAAAATATACTTTTATGCAAGTTGTTCGTTCTTCCGCCTTACGTGAGATTTACATCGTCATAGGCTTCATCACTTTATTAATGAGTCGGTTAAGCGGAACTGTGAAATTATTAGCAAAATAAATATTTTACAAATCTGTTCATTTTCACACGTCGATGCATTACAAAAACCGAAAGTGAAAGAAATAATACGAGTTATCACATATGTTTATGTTACACTTTTTATTCGACGTTAAGATGTGGAAATATTTCCCGTCCATCGCTACCAACTTTACTGGGCTCATGCCATTCAGTGCGCCCGTTAAAATACGCATATGCAGGTAGGGACAGTGACTTTTTTCTAGGGTTGATTTCAAAAGTGCTCACTTTATCGTGAACAGTCTTGATACACATTTCCTTGCATGCAAACTCTTCGCACTGTGATACGCCCAGAATTGACCCAGAACCACAGCACAGGGGCTGGGCTGCATGTGGTGCCGGCTGGAGACAGGTGCCTTAGTACTGGAGAAGAAAATAATGCTCCAAGTGCGTGGGAAATGGAAAAACCTGTTAACTTATCACGTTTCCTCCGAAACTGGCTATCCAAACGGTTTCATATTTTGGAGATTCGCGCGCAATTTCTCCCTTGTCATCACTGACTAATTTTTTTTTTTTTGTTTGTAATAAATAACGTAAGAAAATTTGTGAAAAAAATATTTAGTAAACGTTTGCACAGATTTTTGGAAAAGTTTCAGCGTTAAAAGTAACATGCTTATTAGATTTTTGTCTGAAGACATAGATGGAGGGTGAAAGCGTATGGAATGTAGATAAAGGAAATAAATTTTATGTCGAAGTTGCGAGTTTGTTGCGTGTGGCGTGGTTGTCTGGGCTGATAAGTTTGGAAAATGTTATGGACAGTGTGAATCATCAAGCGTCGAGTTTAAACAGTTCATCAAACTTGATATATATTTTTTCAACACTGGGCCTATACTAAATAAAATAAATGCTTGAACCATTTTTCTGTTACTTAATTACCCGCTTAACAACACAGTCCATTATCGCAGTCATCTGATATGGGTTCGATTCTCAGCAGGACATGAAATATTCAAAAAGGTTTTTCTACGTTTTTCTACGGACTGCACCGAACTTGTTAGTATTCTAGCTGTAACAAAAGTGTGGACGCACATGTTTTGGTAGACGCAGAGTTCTCAGTATTTAAATATAATATAAAGACCATTATATTTATCCAGCTGACTAATTATTAACAGATAACTGTAACAAAATGTGTATTAAAATTGTAGTAAAAAGGCTGCTTATGTAAATGTAACCACGTAACATTCAATATGACTAGGCTTATTTAAGCAAGACAATAACTGAAAAATGATATAATTCTGAACTGAATAATATTAAATGACAATTCGTGTCGTTACATAAAAATAATGCGCAATAAAAAAATTTTGTTGAAGGAAAAAACTCTTTGGTTAAGCATTTAATGATCGCTCAGATCTACATACATTATTTCCACGAAATAATTTGTAGCTGTGACATGTTTAATAAACAGTGCAATGAAAATCAAAATATTATTTTAATTGAAGGTAAGAAAATTCATCATATTTATTTTGGGAGTGTTTAAAAGGAATGAGTACAAAATAATTACAGAGATGCTAAATAGAGAGGTATATGAATGCTCAGTAAGAGTATATTGTGTAACCCATATTAAAAAAAAAAAAGTTTCAGCATAAATTTTTTTACGCAAATATGATTTACAATCTTATTATTATTAATTTTAAGTGAGATGTTTTCTGCTCGATAAATTTTTTTTGTTTACTTCTGTTCCGGTATGAATTTAGGACGCTATAAGCAGCGTGGTAGCTAATATAGGCTATTCTCGGTAAAATGAGCACTTTTGAAAGTCCTCTCGTTCGGACTAATACTCAATATTTATTTTAGCCTTAAACGTTAACTTCCGAGTGCGATGGAATATACACACTGCATTTATTACTTGAATGGCAAAATTTATTTAAAAAGGTGGTCAAAGGATAAAAAAAAATGGCTGAAAGAAAAACGTAACGAGGGTCTCAAAAGTGCTCACTTTACCGTGAATAGCCTACGCAGGAATTTTACTTTGTTACGGAACGTCTCACTTACAGGTTTTTGTTCGAGTGATTACTGCAGCCGTACGATTGTAGTACGCTCCGCACGACATGAACATTTTTGCGAAGATCTTTGTAGAAACTCACTTGCTATTGGATAATGCCCTTTCCTCTATTTCCCTTTCAACATTGTTCTCCCCCGAAATGACTTCACTCCCACCCCAGCTAGGGTCTCTCCATGTGATGTTTACAACGTCCTTGGTTTGCAACCTCAATTTGTAAAAAGAAAGAGGAAAGTAGTGCACTGAATACTTACTTTAAACATGCATTTACGTTTTTAATATAAAGGTTGGGGCATAAGTCATGGCAACTATGTTGTAGTGTGAGAATACCGGCGCGTGTGGATATTGTGAAATAGACACATGACAGGACAAGGTAAGAACAACGTGTATGGACAATAAAGAACACGCCAACAATTGTACATGTCCTCGCTGAAACGCTCCTACCCACCTCGCGACTATCCGGTATGACAGTGCATTATTCCCAACAGCTCCTAACAATTCCCTGTGACATTCGCTGGCAGTTCTCCCACGGAGAATGGCTATTTTGATGTACGAATGCTGCTCAACACGGGTTACATCCATCTGGCACGGCGGTCACTGGACAACTGATTTCACATTGCTTTCTGCGCTCGTGAAGGCCAACCCTGCGCCATTTGACATTGCCAACGCGCACTACGACCGCCTGTCTTCCCCGCGACACTTACCATTACGTGCACCGGTAACAGTTCGTCACACAATTTAATAGTTGCCATGACTTATGCCCCAACCCCCCTTTTTTTATGTTATAACAAGGTAAAGTGCCCATATATATTCCCCCTAAGCTAAAACCGTAATTATGACGCTCTAGCGATGGATAGAAATATCTAATAAAAATCACTTGAAGCTACTCAACTCAATGGCAAAAGGTGCTGATATCGGAACTTCATTGACTGAAACATCGGTGACAATGAGAAAACGAACACACACAAAATGCGTTTTAAATTATTCTAACAGAGGGTGGCTAATTCCGCCCCCTCACCACCCCCCCCCCCCCATTTTTACATTTACGATGTAATTGTTATTTGAAACAGGGAACTAATAAAAATTAAATTAATAGCTTTGAATACCAAATATACTTACATTACCACACTTACTTAAAATAATAATTTTTCACAAACGCATTTGTTAAAATTAACCATTTTCCACGGCTGAATTTGTTAAAATTAACAATTTTCCACAGTAAAATTTATTTGAATGAAGAAGTACCCACGTATTTTGGAGTTACTGGTTGTAAACTAAATATAAATAATTAATTATCCATAAAAACAGAAATCGCATACAAACGGTTAGCTTGATGTTGAGAGTGAACACATTTCGTGACACCATTCGAAACATTGTTGCACCTAGCCCACTTCTGTCCTTGCTTGTCTTGCTAAAAGTTTTTCCACAAATGGGACCTAGAAACATTCGAAATTCACTTTATTATTTAGAGGCAGACTGAACTCCACTGTGCAATTGACCGACTTCTTCCATAGGCCGGCAGTATACCTCGCCTGCCTCATGGGAATCTTGAGCCAATAATGAAACTTCAGCAAGGTAGTGGCATATCTTCTTAACCGGACTCCAACAGGAAAATAGCTCCACTTACAGGTCAGTGGCCAATAAAACGACTGACTACTCATATGTAAGGCAGTGGAATTTATCCTCTCACTGAAAGATAACGCTAATTTCATCGGAACTGTTATAATAATTGGTCAATACGAGTGGAACTTGTATCTCTTCCTCGGTGTCACTGGAACTCACATCACACCGCCATGTTTTCTTCCTGGGAAGTCTCATCGACGATGTTATTGGGAAGCGTTTGGATTCCACGTTGAGTGGTTTTTCGGTCTTTGATTGTGGGTGTTTAGTCTGACGTTCTTCACGTCTCTGTCGTTTCTAAGGAGGCTGTTAGTGATGTCTAGGGACATGTAAAATTCGCGTTATTATTTGGCATTAGACTGGAATTCACAGTACTGTTCGCACTAGAGTCGTCGTTATTTCTCCATTGGCTGCTGCATGGATGTGAAGACACTCCCTCTCTGACTGAACTATACGTGATTGGGGCACACAATTCTGAAGCGTTCCTACCAGGGTGTGTCACATAAGGTATGGTCCAATGACAAATGCATTGCTAAGTTACATGTATTTCAAGTTTAACATGTCCCCCAACAATAACGCGAATTTTGCAGGTACCTAGTGATGCCTTGTGGGAAGATCCTGTAACTGGGAATGACGTGCCAGATCTGGCAGATATGGAAGCTTGGGTTATTGGAACGTCCCTGATGTCTCTTGGAATGATACTTTGGGTGGACCAGTAGATTCAATCCCATCATCGGTTTCGTCACTGTCATACTGTAATTACATTATTTCCATACTTTAAGCATGTTGAATAGCAAGCTAGTTAGATGGCTCCCTGTCACATCTATGTTTATTTACATAATACTTAATTATTAGGGACCTGCGAAATTCGCGTTATTATTTCGGGACACGTTAAGCTTAAAGCACGTGAAACTTTCCAATAGGTTTGGCATTGGACCGTATAATATTTGACACGCCCTGGGTAACTATGCGCCAATAAGTTAACACTTCACGATTGTGTGCCCCAATCAAGAACTGTTCAGTCAGAAAGGGAGTAGCTTCACATTTGAGCAACAGCCAACGAAGAAACTACGGTGGCGCGAGTATGTACAGTGCAGTGAATTTAGCCTAACGCCAAATAATAACCCGAATTTTGCAGGTCCCTATTAATTATTTAATATTTATGTTTATATAATATTTAGGTAACTATAGACTTGTATGGTTTTAATTGTTTAAATTGATTTGTCTGTCAGTACAAACAGGAACGAGAGACGTGCTGAACCACATGATTGAACATTGCTTATGAAATAATGTTGAATAGGTAGGTAGGCCTAAAAGGCTTTACAGTATAAAATGAGACAGAAATATAGCATAAATAAAAGGAACCGATTTAAGGATCCTTGCATTGTTCGGATCTTAAATCCGTCCCAGGGACGGATTTAAGAACTGTGAAGGGGACGAATTTAAGAATCTAATAACCATCAACATGGCGGCCTTTCCTGCCGCAACTGTGAAACTAACAGTCTGCGGAGAGCTGGCACAGATAGTTCAGACGGTCATTTGCAAGTATCAATCATAACATACTGGAAAACATACCTTGTGGCATCAGAACAGTGTTCTGAAATTGAATATCTATTTTATCAATATTCTCCTTAAACTATTGTCGCAAATAATAGCAGTGAAAGACAGAACTTCCCTACTATCTTACTCTCTACTAGATTGTACTAAAGCGTTTCGTTGCCTCGGGAACAGGTGGCAGCACTATTCACGAAATATAGCGTTGGGGGACGAATTTAAGAGAAGGGACGGCATTTTGGCACTTAAACTTATCCCAGTTATATATTTGTGCCCTAATAAAACATTGTATTTATATAAACAAAATTTCATTATATCAAAAAACTAGATTTTATATTACTTATATCATAATACTTGTCATTACATACAAGTAAGTTATTAATTTAAAAAAAAATGTAGCTGTAAAATACGTTTCTGCAAATGTCACCCGAGTGGGAGTTCAGAAATGATAAAGCTGTACCTGCAGCTCATATAATTTTGCTACCTATGCAGGAATAAAGATACTCGCAAGTCGTAATTTGCTACGCCAGTAATTGCAAAGACGGCGATGTGAATTCTTCCAGTAGGCTAAAAGAAAGAGATGGTCCCGAAAGTTTCACCGCAATCTATTCAACTGTCGGTTGCCTGAAGAGTTACGAGTACATTGAGAGGAAACTGAATGCCATCAACACCAGTGATTTGCAGTTATACTCTATTCGCGGTTTCTTCAAACTTTTTGAATCAAACCTTTGGAGATCACAACGAATATGAAGTGTTTCGTTGTTTCTTAATTATTACTTAATGAAGTCTTGAAATCTTTTCGCGAAAAACAGGTGGCCCTAACAATTGGCGAGAGTTGGGTTTCGTGAAGTGGAGATCGTTATTCACACAAAGCACCGGTTAAATTCTCCCCCCCCCTTTTTTTTTCTCCCATGCTGTGGTATATTTCATAGGTAATATTTCTTTTTGTGACAAAGTAATTGTACTTAAATTACTTTACATTGCAATGTTATTTAAAAGCAAAGGAAATACAAGCTAAAATTTTTAACACATGAGTAGAGACCTGCAAAATTCGCGTTATTATCTGGGGACATGTTAAACTTGAAATACATGTACCTTAGCAATACGTTTGTCATTGGACCATACCTTATGCGACACACTCTGGTAGACTCTACACCAATAAAGGAATGCTTCAGAATTGTGTGCCACAATCACGTATAGTTCAGTTAGAGAGCGAGTGTCTTCAAATCCATGCAGCAGCCAATGGAGAAACAACGTCGACTCTACTGCGAACACTACTGTGAATTCCAGCCTGATGCCAAATAATAACGCTAATTTTGCACGTCCCTACACATGAGCTAAGATCAGTTCAATACAAAATTCGTTTTACCGCAACATAAATACCGCCTTAATGTTGACAGTACTGTAAGGAGGTAACAGTCTTCCAAACGTACTTCGTGTTACGTGTATATTAATAACATGGCAGCACATTACAATGGCAGTAACTTAGTTACTGATGCCTCACAGTTAAGAAACGATTGCTGTACTTGTAACATTAATACTCTTGGTATAGCATTAGACTTTTATCTGTTTTTTTTGGGTGGGGGGGGGGATTTAGACATAAACTCGTCATAGTCTCTTTTCCTCAGGTTGCATCAAAATTTTCGCCACGACAGAGCACAGATAATAGTTTTCCAAACATTCTGAATTCATTGCAACTTCCCTGATTTCTCTACTTTTTGAAAGGTAATAGATAAGAAGAAAACTATTTTATTTAACGGGAACAACTACAGAGGCAATAACACATGGAGATATTACACTATAAAAATTTCAGGAAGTGTGCTTAGTTATACCTTATGCCCTGTTGGCCCGCAAAATGTAAACTAAAATTCTCTACTGCCAGGTATTGGAGAAAAATTAGCTCTAAGATGCAGTTTTACCATTTTACCGATTTTCGTCTATTTGAATAGCCTACACTTCATAAAATAAAAGTATAAAAACGGGCTTATACAACTGGTTTTTATCTGTTATGGCAAAGAGCTGTATTCCCAGAACATTTTATTTTCCGAGATAAGCGTATTCGCACAAACAACGATTTCATAGAAAATATGCATGGTTCTCTTAAAATTGAATTACCCTATCTTCCTTTAAACCCACGTGCAAATTATTAAAGAGTTTTCTAATATTTTCTTTTCTGCACAGGGGTAACTTAATTGGTTTAACATTACAGTTTCGCGATAAGTTTTATTCATTTGTTTTTATGAACAGGAATACTAACCACTAACAAAGTAAAAGCACAGGAGACTTGGCTTTCCACGTTGGCTCGCATTTAATTGCTTCTCGTTACTAGAAATACGGGAGCGTCGCGTGAAATTTGACCTAAATCCAGAGAAGGGAAATTAAATGATATTATTAAAACGATTATGTTATGGAAACAATATATGTGTAATCAACCATAGAGCTTTTTGTAATATTTGTTCCTAATGCTTGTACGGTGTTCACAGTAAAATGAGCACTTTTGAAAGCCCTGCTTAAAATCTACTTGTATACACATGGTGTATTCTTCCGCCTTAGGTAAAATCAACATTGCCATGAGCTTCATCACTTTATTCATGCGCCGGTAAGAAAAAACTGTGAAATTATTAAACAAGTAGATACTTTACAAATCTGCTCATTTTTACGCCTCGATGCATTAAAAAAAGAGAAAGCGATAGAAATAATTTAAGTTATCAAATATAGTTACCTAACACTACTTTCCAGCCATCTTTACCAACTTTACTGGGCAAATGTCGTTCTGTGCGCCCATTAAAATACATGCATGCAGGGGCAGTGACTTT
Organism: Dryococelus australis; assembly: GCA_029891345.1. NCBI lineage: Eukaryota > Metazoa > Arthropoda > Insecta > Phasmatodea > Phasmatidae > Dryococelus > Dryococelus australis. The sequence goes on from CM056995.1 coordinate 105,815,129, forward strand.
TTCTAAGGTTCATTTCTTAAGTGGTCACTTTATCGTGAACAGCCTTTACCACAATTTAATTAAGAATACTGAGGTTTCCAGATGAGAAGCAGCCACTTATACGGTGAACATCAGTTGCACAACAAATTACTCAAATGAACAAGATGTATTTTATATTATTCGTCATAGAAAAGATTATTCGATTGGGACTTTTTAAACTCGGCTTTATACTGGCAGCGAGCCAGCCACTAATGAACATTGTCCAGTACAGCAATCGTGTCCGGTGTTGTGTGAACCAATTGGCCGGTTGTAAATGGGAGTACAGATAAAGGCCGTTCACGATAGAGTGAGCAGTTTTGAAATCAACCTAAGAAAACCGTTACTGCTCCTGCCTGCATGTATTTTAACGGGCACACTGAGTGACATGCGCCCAGTCAAGTTGGTGACGACAGTGGGAAAGTATTTCCACGTCTTAACGTCGAACAAAACTGTTAGGTAACTATTTATGATAACTTAAAATTATTTCTTTCGCTTTCTGTTTCTATAATGCACCAGAGTACAAAAATGAGCAGATTTGTAGAATATTTATTTCGCTAATAATTACACAGTTTCACTTGACCGACGTATGAATAAAGTGATGAGGCCCATGGGCTTATTAATTTTACGTAAGGCGGAAGAATACACAACATTCATACAAGTAGATCTTGAGAAGGGATTCCAAAAGTGCTCATTTTACCGTGAACAGCCTATACCAGCAGAAGTGGTTTTCATAAATCAGAAAATATAGGCTACTCAATCCTCAGTTGTCTTACGTTTTAATAAATCTGTACCTCACTTAAAGTATTAATCGTGATCCAGCCATAGCAAGCTGTAAATGTCATAAATTCCTGAAATAACAGTTCCTTGGTGGGTGTGAAAAGCGTGTGGGAGTTGTTTACTCTCTTTATTCAGGCAGTCTGCTGAGGAGTAAACAAGAGTTGAGTTGGGGAATTCGAAAGGCAAATAACAAGTTCATTATTCCTACACGCAAAAAATATTTTTGTGCTTTTACAAGGAAGGAAAATCCTTGGAAACCAAGTTGCCAAGAAAATCCTTCGTATAACTACGAGTTACCTTGCAAAAATTTTGCGAAGAATATGTAAATATGCTTGTTTTACAACCTACATTATTCATAAGTGGACATAAAATAATTTTTATCACCTAGCAAACAAATGTGATTAATTTATAACATAGGCTACAGAGAAAATATTTCAAAATATAATTCACGAACTATTAAAAATTGCACCTTCCTAGCACATGAACTAAAATCCACGCCCCTTGCATTACTACCACACAGTCTTAGCCAGAAGACCGACTCGAGTTATGAATTATGCAGTTATTTTTTAAGTACGTATACTTGTAAATACCAATAAAATATTAGTGAAGTTGTTCGGTTAAGAGGAACGCATTAATTCCATTTTAAGAGTTATGTGTAGATATAAAACAATAACATTAACAGTTAATGAGTAATATTGTTACGTGTCTTCAAAATTGACGTCGTTTTATTGTTATCATTTCAGTTGTTTTAAGAGCTTTACGTTATGAACACCAACACTACATTTCTTTTGGCACGCAAATGCACTTTGCATCACCCCCAGTTTTGCACAAACAGATATACAGAGTGTCCCACAACGCGCGCTTAAGAACCACACCACGTGAATCCTGAGCGAAATTGGAGACGAAAATATTAGTCTATCAATATCATATTTCGTAACCTTTGCATTGCATTTGGATTTGTTGTGTTAGTAATATCTTGAAAACCATTGCTATGGCCTGCTCTGAGGAGATCAGGTCACACATTAATCTGGGGGATTAAGGTAGCTAGATGAATAGAGCACGCCAATATACGAAACACTACTTTTATTCAACTTACAACAGCTATAACAAATTCATACAAGGTTCGCATACGGGCGTTACTTTGTGAACAGGAAATATCAATAACTATCTCGATTGCGGCAGGAGTAGCATTAGATGCCTTAAAGTGATCGTTGACTTTGATGGAGTCCAAGTTACAGCTACGAATACCCCTGATTCTCCACGACCTATTGCACCCAACTGGAGGTATATTTACCCTGATAGTCGCTTCGTCGACTACGTAAAGACCCCCTCGACGGTGGCAGCAGTCAGGCGTCCACGGGCGTAGTGATCCTCTCTCGTAGTCGTCCCTCGGGCGGCTGGATCAAAGATGGCCGCTATTGCACCAGACTTATATAGGGGCGACCCCGCCTCAGTATCCTTCTCTGGGGAGATATTTTCATCTTGTCGAGGTTGCGCCATCCTGCGCTCTGGCGTGTCGTTTGCCATCCCTGGCTGCTGGTAACCACACCATGCCCCCTCCCCCCCTCGTTCCCGCAAAACTCATGAACCCTCGCATGAGAGAGCGGGGCCGGCGGAAGAAGGAGATGGTAATGAGCGAGGCCGGGCCGCTGAAGAAGTATTGGCGGCTCTGCGGCGAAGGGTTGACCCAGTGTGCCATAAGTAGAGGTTTCTAGTAGGGCACCGGAAGGGGGGTCACTCGTTCGTGGCTGCCATCAGGGATTTATTAATTAGTGTCCATTCGCGGACTTCTTTTCAAATCTCCCTAGGATGCTGTCTGTCGCGAGATTAGGGATATCGTTTACATTTTTGGCTAAAAGATGTTAAATCTTCTGAAATGTGACTAATTTAAGAGCACGTTTTTGAAAGCGAACGTACCATTATATGTATATATAAAAAGAACTTCTTATTAAAAATTTGTTTAGCTTGTATAGCCATATATTGATTTCACTATTTGGAACATTTAGACATAACTATACTAGATAACCTTAGTGGGTATTACAATGCACATTGATGTATATTAATTACCCCTACTTGTATATTTTGTTGCACTTACATCTTGAGATTTCCTATAGATAGTAATTTTGTAATGGACAATACATGTACAAATATTATTTCAAGAATACTTCAAAATAATTTACATAGTACTAGCAGTTACTGTGCCAGCATGATGATATTTGACCGCTATGGTTTTGTGTATTCGGGGAAGTATGATGGAGATACGCTCGGTTCCATGAACTAAGTAATTTAACACCATAAAAATTATTTTCTGCACTGTAAAATCACAGGTGCCGACCACTACGGTAGAGGGAAAAGAGGGAAAATTAGGTGTACCATTTATCAATTACAACTCCACCATAGCACCAGTTGATATGAGACTAATGATTCTAAGATTTATTACGTGAAACTGTATGTAGGATTCATGTAATGAAAACACAATTGAATATATTTAACCCTTAACAATTAAAGATACATGTCCATCTTAGTTCGTGACATATACAAGTACAAGTATATCACATGATAAAATTATCTCGTCTATTAACAAAGTGTGTGCCTATCTTGGTAGCATATAATTGAATTTGAAAAATTTTTATCTACAAATTTTAGAAGGGCCCTGATAATTCTTAAAGACATTTAAAGTTGATCCCTATGGCGTAGTCACCGCAAAGGAAATCCGTCAGTGCTGCTCTCAAGATCGTAATATTCAAACAAAAGTCATCAGCTTTGACTTCTGGTGTACTCTAGCGGTAAGATTGCTGACTGTTGTTACACCTTCATGAACAGTTACCTAGTCAGAGGAAAGTATGCGCCGTTTTATGGGCAAGCAAGCTTGTAGCGTACCAACAGTTTATGGCGCGTAAAAATATTTTACAAGCCTGACGTGCCGGCATTGGCACATTTTTATTTTTAACTTATTTACTTCAACTTGCAAAATAATCTAATCACTTGTTATTTAATTGCTTTTTCCTTGTTTTAGAATATTCCTTTATTTTACTATGTTGTAAGCAATGATCAATTACTGACTGTATATTACATCTTTGCTTACACCATCCTAAAGAGCCTCGGCCAGCAAAATAGAGATTTTAACGAGCTTATAATATAATAATCCTAAGGCTGCTATGAGAGCTACAATAGTGGACAGACTGAAGTAATTAAAATGCTCCTGAGACATAATTGAGAAGACTGAGTTATGAAATACATTATTTTGACTTGACACGTATTCTACAGTTGGCAGATTCGCATGCAATATTTTCCAATCCTCATTAAGTGTATCGTTAATGCAATAGAAAAAAATTCCCTCATTTAAAGATAATTGCATTGCCTCGAAATGGCTGTTCGTAAGCCAGTGAATGGGTAAAATAGTATGAGCAACGGCAATGGGAGGGTTTTTACATAACACACGTGTGTGGCTTCCACTATAATAATCTTATTTACTGTAACTTTGCATCCACATGGTACATTTAGTTCAATAGAGCAAATATTAGAATTGAGAATTGTCTGGCTAAGAGTCCTATTAATGCACCTTAATGCCAATGTACCAGACGGATTAGTAATCACATAGTGATGTGGCTGAATACGGGTAACCTGTAGTTGATTACTAGAAATGCACGTAAATTTGAAAAATGCATACAGTTTTTCAAGACTCCGTAATTTAATTTCTTCCTTAAGAGAACTTACTTCACTAGTTTCTGTTGCGTGTTTGGATATTAAATACATACCCTTAAGTTCATTCTTTTCATCAGCTACGGCTCTTGTTATATGAGTAAACCTATCCACAGCAATGATTTCTGTTGGCAAGACAATGGTGCACAATTCATTTCTAAAGAAATATGGTATTTCTGTAGCTTGGAAAAACTGCCACGTGAACTTATTATTTTTCAGAGGTACTTGTACTTTAATCATTATTTGAGTTGGGGAGAAGGGACATTCTGTTTTAGGAATGCTAAGTTTCCAATCTAATTGACTTATTTTGATTTCGAACTTTAAAAGAGGTCCCTAGTTAACATTGGCCTTGATACAGCTTGTAGCAGTAATTTATTGTTCTGACATACCTGTAAATATGTATTAAACCTGGCTTCATTAATAAGAGTGATGATTAACTCAAGAACTATGCCAATCATGATTTGACTTTGCAACTGTGATATTTCAAATTCATTTTGCTGTGTATTAAAATTATTTGCAATTGATTGAAATTTGTTTGAAATAGAATTAATTTTGATTTCAACTTGATTTTTAATTTGAGCTACACTGTGGGTGATGTGGTTTAAATTGTTAATTGAAGCTCATACATTACTTTGTATCTCATTTAGTTGCACAGCTAACAGTTCATTTGAAAGCAACGATTTTAAGTAACGTGTAGTTAAGATATCGCAAAACCATGTTGCAACATCTCCAAGGAAGGTAAGGAATCTTTTATTTCTCCTGGGAATGGATACTTCTGAAAGGATTGATTAACAATGTTTCCAGATGTGACATTGAAAATTTCTCTTAGCTTGTATGCATTCCTGCATATGGTGGAATTTATGACCGCACAGGCGCTGTAGAACCATTCTTCTATGTTGGTCGGTGCCCTGGGTTCTTGTAGTGGCAGTGTGAATAGAAGTGGGACAGTTTCTTCATATTGCAGATGCGGCGTCAGCTCAATGAAGTAGACACCGTGGTGTATCTTGTACAGTTGTTCCGCCGCTGCCTATCGCTGCGAATCCCAGGACAAGTACCACAGCGTAGTGTTTGACAGGGCCCATCCCAGGACCGAATTAGGCATGGTTCAAGCTCCCCTGTAACATAAGCACAAGTGTCAATGTCTTACATTGGCAAGTTTTATATTTCGTATGCTCACGGTTACTTCCACTGAAATTGTGGATGGCCCTAAAATATCATGGATTCTGTAGGGCATCTGATATTTAAAGAAGAAAGCCTTTTGTGGTGCGTGGTTTTTGATCCAAACGAATTGGCCAATTTTTAAATCATTAGGACAATATTTTATATCAACCAATTCTTTTTGCTTTTGTTGAGACGCAATTAGGTATACGCGAACTTGCGAACTTGTCTACTGTAAACGTTGGCATCAATCGTCAGCTCGTGGGGAGTATGAGTGGCTAATGACATGGGACTACTATACAGCTTCAACTCAGTGGAGAAGGAAGAAAGGGGTGAGTTTTTTCTTTGGTTATTAGTTGAGTTATAATTAAATAACATATAAGAAATTTAATAGCCCCAGTGTGCGCGACCTTCGCTGGCACAGGAAGTTAAGGGTTGAGAAAGAATTTTATTGACTTGTTCTGTCAAACTGTTGCATGATGGATTATATGCTGTGGTCTGAAGCTTTTTGAACTGTGGTTTACGGAATAACTCTGCCATCATTTCATAGTTAAAGGATGTTCCCCTGTCCATAAGGATAGATTTTGGGCAGTCAAACTGTAAACTAATGTCTGTGACGAAATTGGCATAAGTTAGTGCATCTATCGTTTTTACGAGTCAGGCGACAGCATAGCGGGTAGAAAATTCCATCATTACAAGTATGTATCGGTTGCAGGACACTGACGTTTGTAATGGCCATTTTGCATCTAGGCCCCAAGAATAGGGGGCATCTGTCCAATTGGTTTTTGATTAGGGGCTTTAATGCGTTGACAAATGAGGCAGTTCTTTATGTATTTCTTTACATCCTTATTCATGGAGTTCCAATAATACACCGTTTGAATCTTTTCAAGAGTTTTTAACTGTCTGAAATGCCCCCCTCCTAAGAGAGTGTTGTGATGTGCTGTTATGATTTCGGGGACACAGTATTTTGGCACGACAGTTAGTTTCCTTTCCCCATTAGGCGTGTGTTGCTGCATATAAATTTCCCCATTCCCAGAAATGGTGTATCTTCTGGTTAGCCGTCAGTATTTAGGGGTAGCTTTAGCTGGCTCAGTTAATGCTAATTTTATTTGCTGGATATGGGGATCATTAGCATACTCAATAGGAAATGGCGATGTTACTTTATCAATGATAGGTGCTTAAAAAAGATGTGAGCCGTCAACTTTAACATATTCCTGTTCATGAATATAAACTGGCAGGTTTCTTGGTGCTGTTGTATGTAATCAAAATACGACATTGTAATCGGGGGACAAGGCGCGTGATATTTATCATATTGTCATGGTTTTACACAACAATTTGTATGATTATGTGATAAACTAAGATAATGGTTTTTGCAGTGGCTTGCAGAGGCAACTACTGTTCATTAATGATCAATTTTACCATGCGAGATTTGTCCGTGGTGTGGAGATCTTATTTGATTAGTGGTTTAATCTCGGCCCAGTTATTTGTGATGTATTTTGAAATTGTGTCCTATATTTTGTCTTCTTTCTCGGGATTCTGAAGAAGTGATTCTGCTAATGCTTGGTAGAACGACTGGCAGTGGAGGTAATTAAGTTTCACTTAATCAGTTTTATTGTTAAGAGTGACATGTGAAGTGTCAGCTGCTCCTATTGTCGGAATACGGCTCATTGCATCCACGAGCGTATTTAATTTGTCCTTTACTGTTCGTGCTTCAAAATCGTACTCCGTTAGTGTGATGGCCACTTTCTGCATGCGCACATTGTGTTCTGCCATTGACTTTAGGTATCTTAGGCTCGCATGATCAGTTTCGATGATGAATTTTCGTCCGTACAGGTAATGTTTAAAATATATTACAAAATATTTATTAGCCGAAAACTCTTGTTCGGTTGCTGGCCATTTTTTTTCGTTTAAGGACAGTTTTTTGGAAGTGAAGGCTATAATGGAACACTCTTTAGTGTTCTGCTCTTCTTGAATCAGCACCGCGCCTATTGCTGTTTGGGACATGTCGCATGTGAGTATGGTTGGTCGGGTTTCATTGAATTTAGCTAAAATGGGCGGTTTTCTTAAAGCTGATTTCCATTTCTCAAATGCTAGTTGCTGTTATTGCGACCATTTAAACTGTACAGTATCTTTCATGAGTTCAGTTAGCGGTTCTGCTATTTGTGCGTAGTTCAGTATTTATCAACTTAAGAGGGACGTGAGTCCAAGAAATGTGCGAACCTGTTTAACGTTCTAAGGGGAATTGGGGGGGGGGGGATTTGTTAAATTGTAACAATTTTAACCTGTTTAACGTTCTTAGGGTGGGGGGGGGGGACATTTGTTAAATTTTAAAAAATTTTGTCTAGGTCAGTTTTGATATCATGTGGTGAAATGTAGTGCCCGAGAATTTTCATCTCCTGCTATGCAAAATTGAATTTTTTGCTGTTAATTTTGACGTTATATTTATGGAGGTGTTCCATGACTTTTCTGATGTTTTCTAAGTGTTCATTAAATGTGTTGCTGATTATAAATATGTCGTCGATATATGCTACTGCTGTGTTCCAGCGCACTGGCCCTAACATAATATCGACTCAATTTTGGAAATAGTTGGGGCTTGTAGCCCCACTAAATGCGAGTTTTTCTCTGTCCTGTTTTCTTACAGGTATAGCATAGAACCTGCTGAACATATCTATTGAGGTGATGTATGTGGAATTTGGCAAAGTGTTAATTATATTCTCCGTTCTTGGGATGTTGGTTTAATAGTCAAAAGTCTTTGAGGAATCAAATACTGCCTTGGCGTTTAGATATTACTAAACTGGGCACAGCATAAGGGGATTCCAAAGAAATTATAATGTGTGAGTCGAGCATTTGCTGTATTTGTGTTAACACTTGTTTCCATAGTTTGGGGTCAATGAAATAGGTGTGTGTGTATCGGCTTTTCCGTTGTTATTTCCAATTTAATTTCATACTCTTTGGTTTTCAAGTTCATTTATGGAACTAGCGAAACAGTCTCTGTATTGTTCGAGTAAGTGTCGCAATTCTCTTTGTTGGGGTGTTTTTAGAATTTATGTTGCCAAGTGCTACATCTGACATGTAATTTCTGTAGTAGTAATTTTTTGTATGTGATACTTCATACAGTTGCTCATGTTATATTCAATAGTGTTAGTGTAAATGGGAATGTCAAATATTTTATTGTTATCTCAAGCATAAATAAACATTATATCCTTGGTTATAACTGTAATTACATCATATTGTTTAATAAAATCAACTCCAAGGATGATGTCTAACTTTAAATTGTCTATTAATAAAAATTCTTGAGAAAAGTAATGTCAATGGATGTTAATATTAAGTTTGGTTTTAAATTGAGGTGTTTCTATTTCTTCAGTGGTGGCTACTAGTGAAAATATTTATTTAACTGGAGTTATTTTCTGTTTACTTATTAATGTTGATGCCATACAGGAGCGAGAACATTCTGTGTCCTGCAATGCATTGTATGTTTTCCCGCCAAGCCGCACAAGGATGCGTGGTGTTGACGTTTTCACATATCCCGCGCAACAGTTGTCTTTGGTGTCCGGCATGTGTTGTTTGTGTAGGGTTTGTAAGTAGCTCAGGTTGCGCTGAGGCTTGTCATCATCGCCAACCAGTTCCTTGTTTATGTTTACAGAAGTGTGTGTTCCTGCATGTGGATCTTGATCTTTGTTTCGCCAATCACAAAGCATAGTTTGAACTTACGGAAACACACTGCTATGTCTGTTTGAAATTCTGTGTTACGATTGGGGACTAGTGAGCAATTATCGGCTCGAAGTCCTGTGTACAAACATAGTGCACATGCGGAGGATATTTGCGAACAAGGTCCGATGAAGGCAGCTTGCGGTGCTCTGACATCACCGCCGTGCTGACACGGACATTCCTTCCGGATGGCCTCGACGCATGCCTACGCTTCCGCGGTTTGGGGAGTGTCATCTTTCATGTGCTTTGTGTTTTGTTTTTGTGAATGCTTGGCCGTGTGGTGGGTGTCAGTATTACGGCTAATTTGCCCTTACATGCATTTTGCTGTGCGAAATGTGATGAAGGATGACCTGGTTACCGTCTTTACTTGTTTCGGAATGATTTGTTTGTCTTGACTTGTAGTTTGCCGTGGCATCAGAAAGTTTTTTTCCCAGCGGGGATGAACCCAGCGATTTCCGCGTATGACAGTGTCGGTATACATTTGCTGAACAATACCTCGTGGGCGTTAATTATTTTTAGAACCTTGCCTTTTGGTTTCACACTTTTTCTATTTTTAATTTGAGAAACATTGTCTGGCATATTTGCCTGATTTAACTTACTTTCTTTTAAAGGCAGTGTCCGTCTTTCTTTCTCATATGATAGTGTACTTTATGTGTGTCGTGCTGCGGGGGTATCTTGCTTCCACGAGTTGCCCTTAAGGGGCCTGCCTGTTGTGTTGTTGATGTGATTGCACCATTTTCTGTGTTTGATCAATGGGGGTGGTGCTTATTGCTCCCCCGTATAGTAGTTTTTTGTTGGTATTGTTTGTTTGATTTTAATTTTGATAATGTCTTGTCCAACTTGGGGGGGGGGGGGTGGAGTTGTTGTGTTGTTGTGTAGTGTCATTACGTATGTTTTTTTTTTTTTTTGAAATTTGTGTTCAGTGTTGGTGTGCATTTGGAGGGGTTTGGTTGATAATATTTCCTTTGTTGTGGGTCACATTCCCTCACGGCAACGAAAGGCTGGCGGTTGTGATAGTATGTGTTGTTCCAGTATTGGTTCGGGGTGGGTGAGTTGTGGTAGTAGTAGTATTTCTGGTTATTTAGAGCTAAATTAGCAATTTATTCTTTGAGCTTAACCACATCTGCTCTTTGTGTATCCGTGTCAGAGTTAATTTGGTGTCCTGTAATTGCTTGATTAATCTGAACAACCCGAGTTCCACTTTTTGAATGTTTGTCATAATATAATTTTTCAAACCTAATATTTTGTCAGCAATAATATTTTGTAGGAGAGACAGCCATACGATTCCAATAAAATCAGTGTCACTGACATTTAGATTATACTTACGTCTGTAGAACAGAAGGTTCTCTATGTGCTTTTGTGCACTTTCATTACATTTTTGTTTTGTAGTGTATAGCAGTTGTTTCAGGCACTTCTCTATGGCAGGTGTGGAGAATGTGTATTTAAGTTTAGCGACTACGTCATTCCATGTGGTTTCCCCTGCATGTGTTTGTAGGTAATTTTCCAAGGTATGTTTTGCTGACACCTTTAGTTAGTATTTTAATCGTCGGCACTTCTCTGTGTCGTCCCAGTTGTTGTGTTCCGCAGCATGATTATATTGTTCTAGGAATTCTGGCCACTTCATTTTCATCCCCTGAAATTTTTGGTACTGCCATTGGTTGTTGTACGATAATGTTAAAGGGCGCTGGGTTTGCCATGTTGGGATTTTGTTGTATATTTTCAAATGGTGAGGCTAAAGGCGAGTTTTCGTAAATATGTTCTCTAGTGGTTGTGTCAATTTGAATAGGTGTAAGATAGTGTGATGTGTGTTGTTCAACGTTTTCGTATGTGGGGGGGGGGGGGATGATGTCGTTGGCAAAATGCTACTATTGGAAATTTTTGTGGTTAGACTACGTGTGATGTGTGTAGAGTTTGTGTTGAATTGATCCATCAATTCCGCATTTTCTTGTAGACGTTTTTCTGCTGGATCGATTAGGTGTTGAAACTTGTCGGCTGTGTTCGTATTTCTGGCTAGAATTTTCTTTTGAGTTTCTGATAAGTCTATTGTGGTGTGTTTAAGGATGTTTCTGGCAGTGTTCACAAACGATGATATCGGTTTATCCGTCATATATCATGTGTAATGTTTGACACTGTAACATGTGATCTTAATAACTAGCATACACACGCAAGCTGGTTATAAAATTTTATTTCCACACTGCGCAGTCCCTCGTGGGAATTTTGCGGTTAGCAATGCGCAAAACTGTCCGAAAAGCGGCCTTGGATTTACATGCATGAACAGTTTAGAAGCGAAAGCACACACACACACACACACACTACAATGGGCGACTTGTACGGCCGAGATATTTGCAACGCGGCACTTTCTGCTCGCGCGCTCTGAATCAGGCCGCAATATGCTGAGTAGTGCAACACCTTGTGGCTTTGAATGTATGCTACCAATGTCACGACTGTTTACTACGATTGTCGGCAGGTTATCGAACTGAATGGCCTTTGCTACTCTCTGGCAGGGAGTGAAACCCTGTTGGGTGGCGGGGAACGTAAGGCGTCTTCCGTTTTGTTACTTTACAGGCTTATGGTTTAGCTGTAATGTTTAAATTGAATAAAAATGTAACGATTTTAAATGAGAGGTAGGAAGCGCTGGTGCCTCCACCAATTGCTGTGCCCTGTTCTGAGGTGATCAGGTCACACATTAATCTGGGGGATTAAGGTAGCTAGATTAATAGAGCACACCGATATATGAAACACTACTCTTATTCAACTTGCAACAGCTATAACAAATTCATACAAGGTTCGCCTAAGTGCTCGTTGACTTTGATGGAGTCCAAGTTACAGCTACGAATATCCCTGTTTCTCCACGACCTATTGCGCCCAACTGGAGGTATATTTACCCTGATAGTGGCGTCGTCGCCTTCGTGAAGACCCCCTCGACGGTGGCAGCAGACCACGGGCCTAGTGATCCTCTCTAGTAGTCGTCCCTCGGGCGGCTGGATCAAAGATGGCCGCGAGCCGCTATTGCACCAAACTTAAATAGGGGCGACCCGGCCTCATTACCGTTCCCCGGTGAGATATTTTCATCTTGCCAGCCCTAGTTGCTGGTGACCACACCACCATACGTCATTTATATCGTACATATCCACGTTCATCTAATACGCTTACATGATCAACGTGATATATTTCTTCCATCCGAAGTCTACTTGTAACACGATTCATTTACCACAAATCAATTAGAAAGGGTCAGACAGCCTGCTAAACCGGGAAACTGAAGCTATACATGTGTTTTAACTGTTTTTATCAATAAAATTTTAACAAGCTCCTTCTTTAGAAAAACTGTCTTAACAAAGGATTTCAACTCGACGATTTCCATTTTATTCGTTCAGTGCATCTTCCCTCAGCTGTCAATAGCTTTTTACTTTTCATATCATCAAGCATTCAAATATTTCTGCTAAACTTTCTTTTCTCTTTCTAACATACCCTGTTGTGGACATTTCCCAAGCAATATATGCTCTTTCAGTTCGTTCCACCTTAACCACTCTTCTCCACAATTGCACTTCAAGACTATCTAAATAAACTTAACTTTATTCTTTGTTGTAACTCACTGTCATATGACATCAAACTCTAAACAAAACGCTCAGGAAATCTCTTTATCAGCTCACCTTTTTTTTTTATTCGCTTGGTCACGCGTTAATTGTAAGCTAAAAGGTTGCAACTGTGTAATATTTGGATGTGCACTGTCTGGTGTATCTATGTGTAACAACCACTGAGTTACGCCCCAAAAACGTTTCCATCATTCATTCTTAATGAGAGGCGTGGTAACTTTCACAGATTGGATTATAGGCTGTTCACGGTAAACTGAGCTCTTTTGAAAGTCCTTCTTAAGATCTGCTTGCATGCGCACTGTGCATCTTCCCGCCATATGTAAATTTAACAATGCCAGAGGCCTGATCACTTTATTCATGCGTGGGTAAAGTGAAATTCTGAAATTATTAGAAAAGTGAATATTGTACAAATTACCCCATTCATACACTTATATTCATTAAAAACACAGAAATTAAAATAATTAATTTTTTAATGTGCCAAATGTTTATGTAACACTTTTAATACGACGTTAAGACATGGAACTACTTTCCTTCCTTGCACACTTAACTGAGGGCGCATGAAAATCAGTGTACGCGATAAAATACATGCAAGCAGGGGCAGTAACATTTTTCAAAGGTTGATTTCAAACGTGCTCACTGTACCGTGAACAGCCTTTACCTGTCGAACAGACTTTCAAAGCATTGGACACTAATGCCTCCTCAAACATCGTTCAAATGCAACGTGTCCACGTTCGCGGACTCTGCGACTCGAACGGGTAAATTTCTAGACGAATTAGGCCTAAATTACAGTTAACTGAATTTGTTCGTTCATACGTTAATTTCCTATTTCAAGATTCGCATCGCGTAATTTTTTTGCACACACGCTTTACTTGTGCTTAGAGTTTCTCTCGCAGCCAATGGACAACGTACAGCGTACTCCATGATAAAGGCCATTCACAGTAAAAGCACTTTTGAAAGCTCTCTCATTTGGGATAATAGTCAATAAGTATGCTTTACTTTAGCCCTAGAACGTTAACTTCCGGGTGCGGTGGAATATACACTGTGTTTATTACTTACATGGCAATATTTATTTTAAAAAAAATTTAAAGGACAAAAAATGACTGAAAGGAAAAAGTAACCAGGCCGTAAAAAGTGCCCACCTTACCGTGAACAGCCTATATTCACACTAAACATTCATGTCAAACAGGTTAAGGAAATTGCCACAAATCAGACAAGCCACAAGGAACGTTCTCAACGTACTGGGCGCTCATGCCTTGCTGTGTTTACTCCATTCACGGTTAAATCCAAGTTTTCTGAAGCCCTGCTAGAGTTCTATTTTCAGGATATCCCTCCGCTTCATGCATACAAAGTTGAGAAAATTACACCAGAGGCAACGCACCGAATTCGTGCGCACTCAGTGTAGAAATATTTTGCACAAGTGCTAGTACCTAAAATCTGTTCACGATAAAGTGAGCAATTTTCAAATAAACCTCACAAAATGTCACTGCCCTTGCCTGCATATATTTTAACGGGCGCCAAGTAAAGTTGGTAACGATGGATGGTATTTTAACGTATTTTAACGTCGAATAAAAAGTGTTAGGTAACCATTTCTGATAACTCAAATTATTTCTTCCGCTTTACGTTTTTTATATGCATCGAAGTCTAAAAATGAGAAGTTGTGTTAAATACTTACTTTTATAATATCTTCACAGTTTCACTTGACTGACGCATGAATAAAGTGATGAGGCCCATGACAATGTTAATTTTACATAAGGTGGAAGAATACACAACGTGTATACAAGTAGATTTTAATCAGGGCAATCTTACACTGAGAGCAGACCAGAGCGAGGTCTCGACCTGTTAACTTATTGGCGCATAGTTACCCAGGGCGTGTCAAATATTATACGGGCCAATGGCAAACCTATTGGAAAGTTACACGTGCTTTAAGCTTAACGTGTCCCGAAATGATAACGCGAATTTCGCAGGTCCCTTATTATAGCTAATCAAGCGTTAGTGAATCATATTTTAATATTAACTTAACTCATGCATGTGTGCTGTTCGTAAAGTCTGGGAAGGGGGTGGGTGTGACTACGTAGGGACAGGCGAAGCTCAAAGTCTCATCGACGGTAAGTTATAAAATACGGAGCAAGTTGCTCAGACAAGGAAGAAATGGATACGAGTCTGCTAGAGCCTGTAGTAAGGCACTATCCCAATATTCGTCTGGGGTGGTTTTGGAAAACCACGGACAACCTAAATCAGGATGGCCGGACCGGGAATCGAACCCGGCTCCACTAGAATGCGAGCCTGATCTGAGTAAAGGGTCATGGAATGAAGAAAAGCTGATTTTTCGATCTCTGTTCACCATGTGGATGTCAAATTTAGTGATATTTCTCTCAAATAAAAATATATTCCCGAGTTGCGCAATATTGCAATCGAAATCACTACTTTACTGT
Source organism: Dryococelus australis (assembly GCA_029891345.1). NCBI lineage: Eukaryota > Metazoa > Arthropoda > Insecta > Phasmatodea > Phasmatidae > Dryococelus > Dryococelus australis. The sequence goes on from CM056995.1 coordinate 105,830,517, forward strand.
TTTGGAACACTAAAGCAAACCTTAAAATTAACTAATACAATACCTTTCACCCTCCATTGTATAATTTTTCGTACTTACTTTAATTTTTGTGTGTTTCAAAAACGGTATAACTGTGGTATATGTATGGAACTACAACTTTCTTATTTAAGGGAAATATCATGACACATACTTCCTGCAAGTTGTTGTATAGTTTACATATAAAATAATTAACTTTTGTCTTCCAACACCCTTAAAGGTAAACTGCCTGTTATCACAGCATTGCGTTGATTATATATATATATATATTATATATATATATATATATATATATATATATATATATATATATATATATATATATATATGGGTATTCGAATTTGGTTCAGAAGAGTGAAGCAAAGTAAAGAAACTACGTATTTTTCAACCCTTAGTAAAAATTAACTAATTGCGGTATTGTCAGGGTGTGACATCTTAGACTGTTGTTGACACCCTCCTGATATCATGAGGGTTTTCCAAAAATAAATCTTGACTATTTACGAAAAGTTCATCCTGTTGTTCGTTGTGTGGTTCGTTGTATATCGTAGATTTCAAGAGAGCGCCAATAATGCGTAATCCGCTTCTTGATAAAATACTATGTCGTTAAAAACAGGTAGTATCTGATTATGAGCATCCACATAGCTCATATCCAGTCTAGCAAATAGAGTACCATAAAAGAATGGAAAATTACTTTGCCGTTTATTACTACGTATACAAAACGGTCATAAGTGTACTTTTTCTCAAACCAAGCAACATTTCGGCTTTGTAGGTGCGGCAAACAACAACCCTCTGGGTTAGTGACCATATTGTGAACATAAATATATCAAGGCTAGAATGACAGATAGCTAAAGCAATATGACAATTCCTGTTAATATTATCTCGTTAAGGCTGATTCAGCTGCAGCAAGACAAGAGAAATTCCAAACAGATACCAGCTGGCTTTGAAACCAATAGTATTCAACATCGCCGTGTCTATAAATAATAAGCAAAACAAAACTTTGAGTAAATTTATATTGTCTAGTATAATACGCGCACAAGTTTTTCATAACGAGTGTCTACCGTTCACTGTTTTACATACACGTAGGTAACTATGCACTCACGAGCAGGTCAAGCATTAGAAAAGGTGCAATTTGCTAACCGGTTCAAAATTTCAGGCATGTTTTGACATCAAGTAGTCAACACGAACGGCAAAAAATAAAATTTACATAATAATGCTTTTCTTGTACCTCACTTTGCTGTGACAAGAAAAAATCACAGCGAGTGTAAAGACAAAAAAAAAGTCCTAAATAAAGTGAACTTAAGCTTAAAAAATCAAACATTACCAATGACCAGTATCATAATTCATAACTTTACACAAATTAATTATTAAACTACCCTAGAACATGGTTTATTATTTTATCAGTTCTTGTCTCAAATTTTATTAAGAAATATTAAAGATTTTTTTAATAAACGAACTACCAGAAAACGAGGGGAGGGCAACTTTTTATATAATTCATACCTAATGTTTATACCTGTAACAGATGAAATTCCCTTCTACAATTCCTATGTGACTTTACTTATCTCTTGAACTCCGCTGTTTAAGTACATTTTTGAACGAATAACGTAGGCAGTCCGCTTTACTTCCAGCGGCGTTCAGATTTCAAACGGACTTCAATGACATGACACCAGAGTTAATATTTAGCAGAGACTATTAAAAAAAAGACAGAAACGGAACTGTTGCGTCTAATCGCACTCCATCCCACCCGCCAGCAAAATTGCCTCCCGGCCTTCAAAATGGCGGAACGTTGGGCACCAATCAATTGGCACCTGGATACACACTTGCCAGACAACAACACGGAATGAAAAAAAAAGTTATATGAACCATCTAGACATTTAAATTAGGGACAGCCATCTGATAGTTTGTGTGTACCGTCTAAATATTGTTAAAATAGATAGTAATACCAAAAGAACTGTTTGTTGTATTCCTGTCTGTTATTGTACTTGCTATTGTACTCTATATGTGGTTGCTACAGCAAAGCACTCCGTTCCTACTACATAACAGATATTACATCCAACAGAACAACTTCTACAATATTGTGATTGCTCCCATTGCAACTAGGATTGTAATAACTTAATAACAACCTTTTCTGCTACCCTCAAATCCGATAACATAACTATTTAATACTAGCAAAAGAATAGAGGACTGCGTAGGCTATCCTGCATATAATTTGAGTTCACAGAGGACTGCGGAGTCTATCCTGCATATATTCTAGTGTACATAGGACTGCGGAATCTATCCTGCATATCATTCTGGTGTACAGAGGACTGCGTAGTATATCCGGCATATAATTCTAGTGTACAGAGGACTGCCGAGTCTATCCTGCATATATTTGTAGTGTACAGAGGATTGTGGAGTCTATCCTGCATACAATTATGGTGTGCAGAGAACTGCAGAGTCTATACTGCATACATTTCTAGTGTACAGAGGAATGCGGAGTCTATGCTTCATTTAATTCTGGTGTGCAGAGGAATGTGAAGTCTATCCCGCATATAATTCAAGTGTATAGAGGACTGCAGAGTCTATCATTCATATATTTATAGTGAACAGACGACTGCCTAGTCTATCCTGCATATAATTCTGGTGTACAGAGGACTGTGTAGGCTATCCTACATATATATTTAGTTAACAGAGAACTGCGGAGTCTATCCTGCATATATTCTAGTGTACAGGGGGACTGCGTATTTTAACCTGCATACAATTCTAGTCTACAGAAGACTGCGGAGTCTATCCAGCATTTAATTCTAGTGTACAGAGGACTGCGTAGTCTATTATGTATATAATTCTAGCGTACGAAGGACTGCATCGCGGCAGCAAGGGATTGGGTTGCCATGGCCTCGTTTTGGCTATGACAACCTCCCTGAGTGTTCTTACTGAGCTCCTATAAATAGAGAACTGAAAAATTCGTGAGTTTAATGACCTGCAGGCTAGACTCTGCAGTCTTATGTACAGATATGCCGATGTTAACTATGCATTGGCTGTCAGCAGTCACATTGGACGGCGACGATTGGGCCAGTATTCTCTAGAAGGTGTCAAACACCGTGTGCACCAATGTCTACAATTTTATCAACACACGTGTTTTGAATTATAGCTTGTCCCAAAATGAATCCACGAATAAGTAAGAAGAGAAAGGGGAAAAAAAACCGGCATAGACACCGTAAAAAACCCTTCCGGCAGGAAATAATTCAAAATTGGTGCATGCATTAATAGAAAATGTTACAGGAGACAGGTAGGTAGGAACCATGCTCTTCATTAGCCATTATTTTCATTAGTGGGTACAGAAAATACTTGCAGAGAAAGGGCGGGACATCTTATTTGAGATTATTTGGCGCTTGCTTAACCAGATTGAGGCTTGCCCATCACTCGGGTGAGGGGAGTGGCGCTATTGACCTAACATTTTATAGTGTAGATGAATATCTAAACTACAAAAATTAAGACATTATTGCATAACATATCTTTGTATGCATTGTATGGATATGTACCTCTTTCTTATTTTAGTTGTTGGTGATTAGTACATTTTGGTTTATTTATTTTAATATTTTTATTTTATTTTAATTTTACTAGATCTTATTATTTTTGTAATATAAGATATTTTATTGGTTGTGATGTTATTTCTTATTTATTAATTTTATTGAGATTTTTTATTTGTGGGTTAATAATTATGGCTAGTGAGTCAATTTATCGTTATGATTATTATTGTAATTTATTTATTTTTTTTATTATTTTATTATTTTTAGTTTTATTTATATCTTTTTCTAGAAATAGTTTAATTTAATTTTATTTATTTTTTGAATCTAGTTTAATTCCTACATTATTTTTAATTTTTGGTTGAGGATATCAACCTGAGCGTCTTCAAGCCGGTATATATTTTTTATTTTATACTTTATTTTCTTCTTTACCTATGTTAGTTTGTATTTTATATTTTTATAATTTATATGGTAGTTTAAATTTTTCTTTAATTTTTAATTTTGATTATTATTATTTTATTTTTTATTTATGTATAATTTTTTCATTTTTGGTTGACCTTATTTTAATGTTATAAGATATAGATACCTTAGGGATAACAGCGTAATTCTTATTAAGAGTTCAAATCGACATAGGAGATTGCGACCTCGATGTTGGATTAAGATTATAGTTAGGTGTAGATGTTTAACTATTAGGTCTGTTCGACCTTTAAATTCTTACATGATCTGAGTTCAAACCGGTGTGAGCCAGGTTGGTTTCTATCCTTAAAATAAGATTTTATATTAGTACGAAAGGACCATATAAACCAAAAATTTTGTTATTTTGATTAATATTACTAATTTGGCAGATTTAAGTGCATTAAATTTAGAATTTATTTATATTATTGTTATAATAATTAGTATTGATATTTGTTGATTATTTTTATTTCTGTTTTTTCTTTTTTTATTTTAGTTATTTTAGTTTTGGTTGGTGTAGCTTTTTTTACTTTATTAGAGCGTAGGATTTTAGGTTATATTCAAATTCGTAAGGGTCCTAATAAGGTTAGATTTTTAGGTATTTTACAGCCTTTTTCTGATGCAATTAAATTATTTTCTAAGGAGAACGTATTGCCTAATATTTCTAATTTTATTCCTTATTATTTTTCTCCTGTATTTAATTTATTTCTTTCATTAGTTATTTGAATTATTATTCCTTATTTTAGATATTTGTTTAATTATAGATTAGGTTTATTATTTTTTTTATGTTGTGCTAGATTAAATGTTTATAGAATTATGATTGCTGGTTGGTCTTCTAATTCAAATTATTCTTTATTAGGGGGTCTTCGTGCTGTTGCTCAAAGACTTTCTTATGAAGTAAGTTTATTTTTAATTTTACTTTCTTTTATTGTTATTGTTGGTAGTTATTGTTTAATTGATTTTTATTTTTTTCAAAGTTATTGTTGGTTTATTTTTTCTTTTTTTCCTTTATGTTTATGTTTGTTTTCTTCGTTTTTGGCGGATACTAATCGAACTCCTTTTGATTTTGCTGAAGGTGAATCTGAATTAGTTTCTGGGTTTAATGTTGAGTATAGTAGAGGTGGTTTTATTTTAATTTTTTTAAGAGAATATTCTATAATTTTATTTATAAGATTATTATCTTGTATTTTTTTTTTTGGTTGTGATTTGTTTTCTATAATTTTTTTTATTAAAATAATATTTATGTCTTTTTTATTTGTCTGAATTCGGGGTACTTTACCTCGTTTTCGTTATGATAAATTAATGTACTTGGCTTGGAAATGTTATCTTCCTTTATCATTAAATTATTTAATTTTTTTTATTGGCTTTAAATTATTTATTATTTCTATATTTATTTATTGAATTAATTTTAGTTTATTAAGTTAATAGAAGTATTAACTTCTTTTTTATATTTTCAAAATATATGTTTCTATAAAACTTATTAACTAGTTTATTATTTTGTCTCAATATATTTTAATAATATTATCGAATAGAAAATATGAAAAATATACTCAAGTTAATATTTGTCTTAAGATAATATAAGGTTCTTCTACTGGTTTAGCCCCTATTACTGTTAATATTATTGTTGTTGTTACTATTAATCAAAATGTTATTTGATTAATAGGATAAAATGTTAATCCTTGAAAATTGCTTTTATGTAATGGTATAATTATTAAAATAATAATTGATAGTATTAGTGCAATAACACCCCCAAGTTTATTAGGAATTGATCGTAAGATTGCGTAAGCAAATAGGAAATATCATTCTGGTTGAATATGTGTTGGTGTTACTAGAGGGTTTGCTGGTGTAAAATTATCAGGGTCCCCTAATAAGTATGGATCTATTAATGTTAAATATGTTAATATTATAATTATTATGATAAATCCTACAATATCTTTTAATGAAAAATAGGGGTGGAATGGAATTTTATCTATATTTCTTTTTAAACCTAGCGGGTTATTTGATCCTGTTTGGTGTAGAAATAGTAAATGCACTATAACTATACCTAAAATTACAAATGGTATTAGAAAGTGGATAGTGAAAAATCGTGTTAAAGTTGCGTTATCTACAGCGAATCCTCCTCATACTCACTGTACTAAATCTGTACCTAAATATGGTACGGCTGATAATAAGTTGGTAATTACAGTTGCACCTCAAAAGGATATTTGTCCTCAAGGTAGAACATATCCTATAAATGCTGTTATTATTACTAGTAATAAAATAACTACTCCTGTTGATCATGTTTCAAGATATTTATATGAACCATAATATAAACCTCGACCAACATGTAAGTAAATACATACAAAAAATATTGATGCACCATTTGCGTGGATTGTTCGTATTAATCATCCATTATTTACATCTCGGCAAATGTGACTTACTCTATTAAATGCTATTTCAATGTTTGGTGTATAGTGTATGGCTAGAAATAATCCAGTTAAAATTTGGATTAATAAACAAATTCCTAATAGTGAACCGAAATTTCATCACGTTGAGATGTTAATTGGTGTTGGTAAATCAATTAATGAATTATTAAAGATTTTAATTAATGGGTGGTTTTTTCGTAGTGGTATATTCATTAGTTAAATGTTATTCGTAAAGGTCTTTTATTAGATTCTGTAATGTTGAATACTACAATTATAGTAAATAATAAATATATTACTATTAATATTACTGTTATGTTATTTGGTATATTATATATTTTTATTAATATTATATTTGTTGTTATTTTACTTAATATATCATTATTTATGATTATATTATTTTTGTTAAAAAATATTGATAATACTATAATAATAATAATAATAATAAAGATTTTTTTTAGTGGTATAGAGAATATTATATTTGGTATTAATCTTGTTATATAAATGAATAGTACTATTATACCTCCTACATATATTAAAAATAGGATATATGAAAATCAGAATGATTTATAAATTATTCCTGTAATTATTGAAATTAAAATTGTTTGTATAATAATTGTTATTCCTATTGATAAGGGATGTTTTATTATTAAGAAGGTTATATTTATTATTATATTTATTATATTATAATTTTAATACAAAGGGTAGTTTAAATTAAAATATTAGTTTTGGGAATTATTGATAGAATTTTGTTTCTTCCTTTGAAGTTTTAAGAAAAATTATTCATTTTTGATTTACAAGACCAATATTTTATTTAAATTATTAAAACTAGTGTTAATTTATTTTATATTACCTTTAATTATATTTGTTTGTGGTTTATTAGTATTTTCTTTTAATTATGATCATTTTTTAATTACTTTACTTAGTTTAGAATATATTGTTTTGTCTTTATTTTGATTTATTTTTTTATATATACTTATTAGTATATTTGATATATTTTTTATAATATTAATTCTAACTATATGAGTTTGTGAGGCGGTTTTGGGTTTATCATTGTTGGTTAGTTTAATTCGTGGTTATGGTAATGATTATTTTTTATCATTTAATTTACTTCAATGTTAAAATTTATTTTATTTACTTTATTTTTAATACCTCTTTCTTATTTTAGTTGTTGGTGATTAGTACATTTTGGTTTATTTATTTTAATATTTTTATTTTATTTTAATTTTACTAGATCTTATTATTTTTGTAATATAAGATATTTTATTGGTTGTGTGTTATTTCTTATTTATTAATTTTATTGAGATTTTTTATTTGTGGGTTAATAATTATGGCTAGGAGTCAATTTATCGTTATGATTATTATTCTAATTTATTTATTTTTTTATTATTTTATTATTTTTAGTTTTATTTATATCTTTTTCTAGAAATAGTTTAATTTTATTTTATTTATTTTTTGAATCTAGTTTAATTCCTACATTATTTTTAATTTTTGGTTGAGGATATCAACCTGAGCGTCTTCAAGCCGGTATATATTTTTTATTTTATACTTTATTTTCTTCTTTACCTATGTTAGTTTGTATTTTATATTTTATAATTTATATGGTAGTTTAAATTGTTCTTTAATTTTTAATTTTGATTATTATTATTTTATTTTTTATTTATGTATAATTTTTTCATTTTTGGTTAAAATACCAATATTTTTTGTTCATGTTTGATTACCGAAAGCTCATGTTGAAGCCCCTGTTTCTGGGTCTATAATTTTAGCTGGTGTTCTTTTAAAATTAGGAGGATATGGTTTATTTCGTGTATTTTGTATATTAATTTCTTCAGGTAAATATATAATTATGTTTGGATTGGTATTAGATTATTAGGTGGTTTATTTATTAGATTTGTTTGTATACGGCAGAGTGATTTAAAATTATTAATTGCTTATTCTTCAGTAATTCATATAGGTTTAGTTTTAGGGGGTATTATGACTTTAAATTGCTGGGGTTTATTTGGGGCACTTGTTATGATGATTGCTCATGGTTTATGTTCTTCTGGTTTATTTTGTTTAGCTAATATTGTTTATGAACGATTGGGGACTCGTAGATTATTTATTATTAAGGGTTTAATTAATTTTATACCTACAATGAGTTTATGATGGTTTTTATTAAGATCATATAATATAGCTGCCCCCCCTTCTTTAAATTTAATGGGTGAAATTATGTTATTTAATAGAGTTGTTTCTTGAAGAAGAATTAATACATTTGTATTTTTAATCATATCTTTTTTTAGAGCTGCTTATACTTATATATATATTCTTATAGTCAACATGGAATAATTTATTCTGGTGTAATTTCTTTTGGTGTTGGCTATATTCGTGAATATTTATTGTTATTTCTTCATTGATTTCCATTAAATTTAATTATTTTTATAAGTGGTTTAATATTTATTTAACTTAAATAGTTTAATTAAAATATCAGCTTGTGGGTCTGGTGATGTATATTTTTTACTTTAAGTTATTCTTTGACGTTATTCTTTATGTAATATTTTATTAATTTATTTAATTATTATTAGATTTATTTTGTTTTCTGTTGGTATTTTATTTATATTTAATGATTTAGTTTATTTTGTTGAATATGAACTTTTTATACTTAATGGTACTCAATTATTAATAACATTGTTATTTGATTGAATATCATTAATTTTTATGGATTTGTTTTATTTATTTCTTCTTTAATTATTTATTATAGAAGGGATTATATGATAGGTGATATTTTTATTGATCGTTTTATTATTTTAGTTTTGATATTTATTTTTTCTATAATGTTTCTAATTATTAGCCCTAATTTAATTAGAATTTTATTAGGTTGGGATGGATTAGGTTTAGTCTCTTATTGTTTAGTTATTTATTATCAGAATGTTAAATCTTTTAATGCTGGTATAATTACTGCTTTATCTAATCGTGTAGGTGATAGAATATTACTAATATCAATTGCTTGAATATTTAGATATGGTAGATGAAATTATTTTATATATATTGATTTTTTTTCTTTTGAGTTTGATGTTAAATTAATTAGATTATTTATTGTTATTGCAGCTATAACTAGAGTGCTCAAATTCCATTTTCCCCAAGATTACCTGCTGCTATAGCAGCACCTACTCCTGTTTCTTCTTTAGTTCATTCTTCAACTTTAGTTACTGCAGGTGTTTATTTATTAATTCGGTTTAATCCTTTATATGTTAATAGAACACTATCAACTTTTCTATTATTTATTTCTTTAATTACTATATTTATGTCTGGTTTTTGTGCTAATTTTGAATTTGACTTAAAGAAGATTATTGCCCTATCAACTTTAAGTCAGTTGGGTTTAATAATATCTATTCTTTCTTTTGGATTTGTTTATTTGGCTTATTTTCATTTATTAACTCATGCTTTATTTAAGGCTTTATTATTTATTGTTCAGGTGTGGTTATTCATTCTTTTAAGGATTGTCAAGATATTCGTTGTTTAGGTAATTTATTTTTTCAAATGCCTTTAACTTGTTTATGTTTTATTGTTGCTAGTTTGTTTTTATGTGGTATACCTTTTCTATCTGGATTTTATTCTAAGGATTTAATTTTAGAAATTTATTCTATAGGGTATATTAATATATTTGCTTATTTTATATATTATTTTTCTACTGGTTTAACTGTAAGTTATAGTTTTCGTTTAATTTATTATTTATTAATTAAGGATTTTTCTTTTTATAGTTATCATTATGTAATAGATGAAAGTTGAATTATACTTAAAAGTATAATAACTATAACATTATTTTCAGTATTTGGTGGTTGTATATTAAGATGAATTTTATTACCTATTCCTAATATAATTATATTGCCTTTTAATTTAAAAATCATAGTTGTTGTTGTTTGTTTATTAGGTTCTTGAGCTGGTTATTTTATTAATAAATTTAGTTTATTCGATATAAATTATAATTATAATTATAGTGGTTTTTGTATATTCTTTGGTAATATATGATTTATACCTTATTTAACAATTAAAATTCCTTTATATCCCCTAATATTTGGTTTATCTTTTAATCAATCTAGAGATCAAGGTTGGTTTGAGACATTGGGCGGTCAGGGTTTATATTTAATATTAAGTTATTATTCTACTTTAAATCAGAAGATTCAGAATAGAATATTTAATTTATTTTTTAATTTTGTTTCTTTTTGGTTTATCATTTTAATATTTTTTAATTTATATAACTTATATTAGAGTTTAATATTGAAGATATTAGGGAAGATGTTTATCTTGTAAATATTTATAAAAATATAATTTTAATTTTACAATGAAAATGTAAGGTTTTATTTAAAGTATATAAATAGAAATATTAATGGAGTTTAACCATTAAAATAATTAGTTAGCAGCTATTATTTATACAATAATATTTCCTTAATTGGAATGATTAAATTCAATAATATCATTAACAATGATAAACCTCTATTTGGTTTCAATTAATAAGTAAGGATATATTTATATCTTCTTTTAGGTCGAAACTAATTACATTAAATGCTTCCTACTTGAGAGAAATTGATTTTTCAATACTTTTTGAATGCAAAACAAATGTTATTATTAACTATAATCCCAGTTAGCTCAATTTAGAGCCCCTTGATTCCACTCATGTATAATCCAATAATTAACACTCTAATAAATATAATTGATGTTATTATTCAATATTTTATTTCTGAAAATATTATTGTTGGTAGTATTGGTAATAAAAGTGCAATTTCGATATCAAAAATTAAAAAGATTACAGCAATCAAGAAGAATTTTAATGAAATGGTAGTCGTGATGATGATTTTGGGTCGAAACCACATTCAAAAGGTGAATTTTTTTCTCGGTCTGTTATTGTTTTTTTTATAATTAATAAATTTAATAATATTACAATATTGGTAATTATTATGACTATGATTAATATAGTTGTTGTTGATATAATTACTTATTCTGATTAAATCAGACTTTTTAATTGGAAGTTAAATATACTTATATATTAAATAAGTTAATTTCCTCATCAATAAATTGAAATATATAAGAATAATCATACTACATCAACAAAATGTCAATATCAAGCTGCTGCTTCAAATCCTACATGATGATTTTTTGAGAAGTGGAAGTTGAACTGCCGAATTACACAAATAAATAAAAATGTTGTACCAATTATTACATGAATACCGTGGAATCCTGTTGCTATAAAAAATCTTGATCCATAAACTGAGTCACTAATAGTAAAAGGTGCTTCTACATATTCATAAGCTTGTAATAATGTAAAATATAATCCCAATAAGATTGTGATTGTTAATCTTTGATTTATTTCTTTTATATTATTATTTAATAATCTATGGTGTGCTCATGTTACTGTAACTCCTGATGTTAATAAAATTATTGTATTTAATAATGGAATTTGTATAGGGTTAAATGATATAATTCCTATTGGAGGTCAAATAGATCCTACCTGTACTGCTGGGGATAATCTTCTATGAAAAAATGCTCAAAAAAATGAAATAAAGAAAAATACTTCAGATACAATAAATAGAATTATACCTCATCGTAATCCTTTAATTACTATTTTAGTATGTAAGCCTTGATATGTTCCCTCACGAACTACATCCCGTCATCATTGAATTATAATTATAGTTGTTATTGTAATCCCTAATATTAATATAGTATATGATCCTTGTTGAAAAAATTTAATAGCTCCTGTTAATGTTATTATTGTTGAAATAGATCCGGCTAAAGGTCAAGGTCTTATTTCCACTAGGTGGTAAGGGTGATTTTGGTGTGTTAACATTAGTTTACTTCTCTAGCATATAATGTTGTTAGAACAGCAAATACATATCCTTGAATAATTGCAACTGCTGCTTCTAATCTTAATAATATTATTTGAATAATTAATATAATTGATATTATTCTAATTGAAATACTTATTGATGTATTTCCTAGTAAGGTTATGATTAAATGACCAGCAATTATATTAGCTGCTAATCGGACTGCTAATGTTCCTGGTCGAATAATATTACTAATTGTTTCAATACAAACTATAAAGGGTATAAGTAGTCCCGGAGTACCTGTGGGTACTAAATGTGTAAATATTCTTTCTGTATTTTTTAATCATCCAAATAATATAAAAGATAACCATAAAGGCAATGCTAATCTCAATGTTATAGTTAAATGTCTTGTTCTAGTAAAAATATATGGAAATAGGCCTATTGTATTATTAATTATAATTATAATAAATAATGCGATTAATGTTAGTGTAGTTCCTTTATTATTTTTTCTTAATAAAATATTAAATTCATTATTTAAAATATTAAATGGTGTTTTTCATATTATTGAGTGTCGATTATTTATTAATCAAAAGTATGTTGGGATTAATATTAATCCAATTAGAGCCGCAATTCAATTGAGTTGAATATTTATTAATCTTGTTGATGGTTCAAAAATAGAAAATAAGTTAGTTATCATTTTCAATTATTTTCGTTTTTTAATTTTAAATTATTTGTTTTATTATTAATTATTGGTTTATTAAAAAAATAAATCTTTATAATAAATAGTATAAATGTTCTAATAATGTAAATATAAATTAATATTCATCTTATTGGGGATATTTGTGGAATTAGAAATTATTGATATTCAATTATTTTAATATGACATATTAATGTTATTATTTAACTAAATTTCTCATCAAAAGTAATTGCTAAATTACTATTAAGTGGTTTAAGAGACCAATACTTGCTTTCAGTCATTTGATGACTTTATTATTCATTTAATAAATATATTAATAGGAACGCTTTCAACAACAATTGGTATAAATCTGTGATTTGTACAACAAATTTCTGAGCATTGACCAAATAATAAACCATTTCGATTTAATATTATTCTTGCTTGATTTAAACGTCCAGGAGTTCCATCAATTTTTACCCCTGATGAAGGGAGGGTTCAAGAATGAATAACATCTGTAGATGTTACAATTATTCGGATAAATGTATTTGAGGGTAGTACTATTCGATTATCTACATCTAATAATCGTAAGTTATTATTGTTTTCTGTATTTATTATATATGAATCAAATTCTCTATCTATAAAATCTGAATATTCATATGTTCAATATCATTGGTGTCCTACTGCTTTTGTAGTTATTATTGGGTTATTAATTTCATCTATTAGATATAATAATCGTAATGATGGTGTTGCAATAAAAAATAAGTTATAGCTGGTGTCACTGTTCAAATTAATTCAATTATTTGTCCTTCAAGAAGGTTTCGATCTGTATAGTCATTAAAAACTAATATAACTATAATATAACTTACTGTAGTAACAATTATTATTAAAATTATTATGATGTGATCGTGAAAGAAGATTATTTGTTCTATTAAAGGCGACGCTCTATCTTGTAAATATAAATTAGGTCAGGTAGTTATTTCTAATAAAAGTTTAATCTTTATATATAGTTCTTAAATCTATTGCACTAATCTGCCATATTAGAATTTAATTAAAATTGGTAATTCACTATATGTGTGTTCTGTTGGTGGGAGGTTATGTATTCATTCGAGAGATCTTGTTATATGTGATCTAAAAATGGTTTGACGTATTGATGTTATTCTTTCTCATAGAATTATAATAAATATTATTATTCTTATTGTTGAAATTAATGCTCCTATTGATGAAATAATATTTCATGAAGTAAATATATCTGGGTAATCTGAGTATCGTCGTGGTATACCAGCTAGACCTAAAAAGTGTTGTGGAAAGAATGTTAGATTTACACCAATAAATATTGTAATGAATTGAATTTTTAATCATAATGGATTTATTGTTATTCCAGTAAATAATGGATATCATTGGATAAATCCTGCTATAATAGCAAATACAGCACCTATTGATAATACATAATGGAAATGAGCTACTACATAATAAGTATCATGTAGTGTAATATCAATTGATGAATTTGACAATACAATTCCTGTTAGTCCACCCAAGGTAAATAGGAATACGAAACCTATAGCTCATAAACATGATGGGCTAAAGGTTAATTTTGATCCGTATATAGTTGCTAATCAACTAAATACTTTAATACCTGTAGGTACAGCAATAATTATTGTAGCTGATGTAAAATATGCTCGTGTATCTACATCTATTCCTACTGTAAATATATGATGTGCTCATACTACAAACCCTAGTAAACCAATTGCTGCTATAGCAAAGATTATTCCTAAGTTTCCAAATACTTCTTTTTTTCCTCTTTCATGTGAAATAATATGTGAGATTATTCCAAAACCAGGTAAAATTAGAATATATACTTCTGGGTGCCCAAAGAATCAAAATAAATGTTGATATAAAATAGGATCCCCACCACCAGAAGGATCAAAGAATGATGTATTTATATTACGATCAGTTAATAGTATTGTAATTGCACCCGCTAGTACAGGTAATGAAAGAAGTAGTAGAATTGCTGTAATTACAACTGACCAAACAAATAAGGGTATTTGTTCTAAAGTTATTCCTGGTGATTTTATATTAATTGTTGTTGAGATGAAATTTACAGCACCTAAGATTGATGAAATTCCTGCTATATGTAGTGAAAAAATAGTTAAATCTACTGATATTCTTCTATGTCCTGTTAATCCTGCTAACGGGGGGTATAGCGTTCACCCTGTCCCTGTTCCTGTATCAACTATTCTTCTTATGATTAGTAATGTCAATGATGGTGGTAATAATCAGAATCTTATATTATTTATACGTGGAAATGCTATATCAGGGGCTCCAATTATAATAGGTAATAATCAATTACCAAACCCCCAATTATAATAGGTATAACTATAAAAAAAATTATTACAAAAGCGTGAGCTGTTACAATAGTATTATAAATTTGATCATTACCAATAATAGATCCTGGTCTTCCCAGTTCTATTCGAATTAATATTCTTATTGATAATCCAATTATCCCAGATCAAATTCCTAAAATGAAGTATAAGGTGCCAATATCTTTGTGGTTTGTTGAAAAGAATCATCGTTTCATTAGTAAGGTGGCTGAGATTTATATAGGCGATAAATTGTAAATTTATTTACAGGTTAAACCTCTTTACTATTGGTTTTATATTCATTTAATGATTTTAAATTGCAAATTTAAAGGTGTATTTTATACTAAGGCTTAAAGATATTACTTTATTTTTAACTTTGAAGGTTAATAGTTTAATTTAACTTAAATCCTTAATAAATTCTTATTACCATAGTGATAGTAATTAACCCTATTATTGTTATAATTGTAATAGGTATTATTAATTTATAATTTTTAACTAAGATTATTTTATTTCATTTTGGCTTCTAGTATTTGTTAATATAAGTGCTGTATATATTATACGTAAATAATAATAAATTGTTATTAAAGTTAATATAACTATTATGCTTATAATTATTAATTCATTTTACTTATAGATGATTGTATTACTAATCATTTAGGTAAAAACCCAATATAGGTGGAAGTCCTCTAATAGATAATATATTAATAATAAAATAAATTTTATATATATAGATTCATTTATTGATATTAAGTTGATTTATATGAAAGATTTTATGTACATTTATTGAGAGTGTTATTATTATTGTTATTAATCATATATAATAAAGATATAGTAATCATAATTTTCTCTTATTATTATTGCTGCTAATATTCACCTTATTTCTAATTGATGAATAAGCTATTAATTTACGAATGGATGTTTGATTTAAACCCTCACGGCTCCGATAATAATAGATAATACTATAGCAGTAATATTAATTTATTAATTTTAACTACTTTGATATTATTATTAATGGTGTGATTTTTTGTCATGTTATTAAAATAAGACACTTATTTCAATTTAATCCTTCTATTATTTTTGGTATTCAAAAGTGAAATGGTGAAATTCCTCTTTTATTATTAAAGATCTTATTAATAATATTTCTCTTATTCTTTCATTATAAAGATTTATTTTTTATTATTGATTATAATTATAATTACTGATATTAAAAGTAATATTGATGCAATAGTTTGAACTAAAAAATAAGTTAAAGCGGATTCTTTAGATTTATGTTTTTTTGTTCTATAATTAAAGGTAAAAATGATATTATATTAATTTCTATCCCTATTCAAACTATAAATCATGAGTTTGATGAAATTGATAAAATTACTCTTATAATTATAATAATTAAAATATAGTATTTGATGGTTTATTTATGATTAGAAAAAGGATAATATTCCATTGATGAGGTATGAACCCATTAGCTTATTTTAGCTTATTTTTCTATATTTTGTTGTATGATGCATAAAAGTTTTTGATACTTTAGGAAATAGTTTAATCTATTAAATATAATGGAAGTAATATAATATTACATTTTTTATTACATCAAAATAATCTTTTAATCAAGCATTCCATTTAAATTTTTGACCATTCTTTAACTTTTTTCCACCTATTACTATTTTTCTGGATTTATAAAATCCTTTTTTGACCATTCTTTAATTTTTTTTCAACGCTATTACTAATTTTTCTGGATTTATAAAATCCTTTTTTGACCATTCTTTAACTTTTTTTCAGCCTATATTAATTTTCTGGATTTATAAAATCCTTTTTTGACCATTCTTTAACTTTTTTCAAACCTACTATTAATTTTCTGGATTTATAAAATCCTTTTTTGACCATTCTTTTAATTTTTTTCACCTACATTAATTTTCTGGATTTATAAAATCCTTTTTTGACCATTCTTTAACTTTTTTCCAGCCTATTACTAATTTTTCTGGATTTATAAAATCCTTTTTTGACCATTCTTTAACTTTTTTCAGCCTACTATTAATTTTCTGGATTTATAAAATCCTTTTTTGACCATTCTTTAATTTTTTTTTCAGCCTACTATTAATTTTCTGGATTTATAAAATCCTTTTTTGACCATTCTTTTAATTTTTTTTCAGCCTACTATTAATTTTCTGGATTTATAAAATCCTTTTTTGACCATTCTTTAACTTTTTTCCAGCCTATTACTATTTTTCTGGATTTATAAAATCCTTTTTTGACCATTCTTTAACTTTTTTCAGCCTACTATTAATTTTCTGGATTTATAAAATCCTTTTTTGACCATTCTTTAACTTTTTTCAGCCTAATTAATTTTCTGGATTTATAAAATCCTTTTTTGACCATTTTTAACTTTTTCAGCCTATTAATTTTTGGATTTATAAAATCCTTTTTTGACCATTCTTTAACTTTTTTCAGCCTATCATTAATTTTCTGGATTTATAAAATCCTTTTTTGACCATTCTTTAACTTTTTCAGCTTACCATTAATTTTCTGGATTTATAAAATCCTTTTTTGACCTTCTTTAACTTTTTTCAGCTTACTATTATTTTTTGGTTATAAAATCCTTTATAATTACTTTTTTACCTCGTTTGATGATGTGTTGATATATCTTATTTAAGGTTTAAATTGTTATTATTTTTTCTTCTAAATTATTAGATGTTGTTGTTGCATCTTAATGTTTAATAAATGGGGTATTGGCACCGGAACAAAATTAATTTACTTTATACTATAAAATTGGGGTATTTTAAGGTAAAAATGGTTTTTTTTGGTTATTTTATTAATTAATTATTTAATATATAATAAGATCTTATAATTATATATGTACCTTAATTTAATATAATAACTTATAATTAGAGAAATAATTAAAGTAAAATAAGAATTTAATATATATGTACACTATTTATTTTATATATTTTAATTAATTAATAATTTATAAAATAATAAGTTAAATATTATAATATAAATGATTTATTATAATATAAATATAAATAAATAAAGATATTACAATAAATTATTTATATTATAATATTTAAATATTTTATAATACTAACTTAATATAAGGTAATTAATATTGTGTATAAATTCTTATATACTCTTAATCCCTTACTTTTTTTCATTTAAATGAAAAAAAAAATGAAAAAAGTAAGGGAATACTTATGTTAATTACTTCTTATTTAAATATTTAATTAAATAATTAATTATTTTGATATTAATTATTTATATTTCATTAAAATTTTATTATGTGTTATTCAATATCTATCTATTTATCAATTAAATTATTATTATATGTACTGTGGTCTAAACTTTAATGTAAAGATGTTGTTGAGCAAATTATTTTTGTTTAATTTGTTGTTGTTGTTGCCGTCTAATTATAGTGTTTTAATTATAATTAGTTTTCTTAATGTACTAGGTAGGAACTACTAAAATCTATTCATAACAGGAAATATAACTTAAGCCCAATTAGATTTTTTGTTTTATGAATTCTAATTGGGGTTAGGCATTAATACTTATTAGTTCTGATATTTAATTCTTTATTTTAAGATGTTAGTTTGATTCTGACTATTATATTAATTTTAAGTAATATATACATGTAAGTTTTTGCTATAATTTATTTGATATTTATATTTTGCAGTATTTAATATTAATTATTAAGGTTATTTAGATTTGGATATTCTTTATATTATTGTAAATGTTTGTGCCAGCATACGCGGTTATACAATAAATATTAATTAATATTATTGGTTATTAAAGTTTATTATTTATTTGAGTTTAATTTATTATATTTTTAGGTAAAATTTAAATTTTTATTAATCTTATTGATAGACTCTTTGAAATGTAGAATTTAAACTAGGATTAGATACCCTATTATTCTATATGTTAAATTTTAAACCAGGGTAGTATTAGTTATGTTCTTTAAACCTAAAGAATTTGGCGGTGTTTTAGTCTTTTCAGAGGAACCTGCCCCGTAATCGATAATCCCCGATTTAATCTTTCTTAAATTTGTTTTCAGTATGTATACCGCCGTTATAAGTTTATATTATTAGATTTAATTTACTTTTATTTTTATTAGGATTTATTTCAGGTCAAGGTGCAGCTTATATTTAAGTGGAGGTGGGTTACAATATTATTAAAAATATATGGATTTGATTTTGAAATTTTTAATGAAGGTGGATTTGTTAGTAATATTATAGATAAATATTTTTTGATTTTGGCTCTAAAATAAGTACATATCGCCCGTCACTCTCAATATATTTGAGATAAGTCGTAACAAAGTAGACGTACTGGAAAGTGTGTCTTGAATGTACAAGACTTAGTTTATAGAAAATAATTCATTTACATTGAGTAGATTTGAATTGCGAAATTTGAGTTTTGATTATTAATTATTAGTTTACTTTTTATATTATTTTTATAAATTTTAATTAAAATTTTATTATTTTTTATGTGTTTTAGTATTATTTCTTTGAAATAATTTTATTTGTTATAGTTTACTTGTACCGTGAGGGTTTAGTTTTGTTTTCTTTTAAAGTAAATTTTTTGTTGTACCTTTTGTATCAGGGTAGATTAAATTTATATTATTTATATATTAATCTCGAATTGATTTGATCTATATTATTATGTTATTTACAATAGCATATTTATTAATTATATTAATATAGGTATGATATGTTAATCGTAAATCAATATATCTAGTTTTTTAATAATTGAATTTAATTCAGCTATTATTAGTTAATAATATTTTTTATTATTTTATTATTTATTAATAGTAATATTATGGGGATAAGCTCTTTAATTTTTTTATAATTTATATTTTTAAATGTTATATAGGTTTTATAATATCCATTATTTGTTAGTATTTTATAATTTATTATTTTAAATATTTGATTTATTTTTATTTAATTATTTATTAAAATTATTTAATTAATTTTTTATTATATATAAAAATGATTTAATTAGTATATTTTTATTTATGTTGTTTATATTTTGTAAATTTTTATTAAGGAACTAGGCAAAATTATTTATTCGCCTGTTTATCAAAAACATCTTTTCTTGATTTTTATATATGAGATTTGACCTGCCCAATGAAGTTTTTAATGGCCGCGGTATTTTGACCGTGCAAAGGTAGCATAATCACTAGTCTATTAATTGTGGACTTGTATGAATGGTTGGACGAAATATTAACTGTCTCATTATAATATAAGTTGAATTTGAATTTTAAGTTAAAATGCTTAAATTTTTTTAGAGGACGAGAAGACCCTATAGATCTTTATTTATTATTTTATTTTTAAAGTTTAGATTATATTTTTTATATAAAATTGTATTTTTTGTTGGGGTGACATGGAGATTATTATAACTCTTTATTTTTTTATACATTTATTTATGTTTATTTGACCTTATTTTAATGTTATAAGATATAGATACCTTAGGGATAACAGCGTAATTCTTATTAAGAGTTCAAATCGACATAGGAGATTGCGACCTCGATGTTGGATTAAGATTATAGTTAGGTGCAGATGTTTAACTATTAGGTCTGTTCGACCTTTAAATTCTTACATGATCTGAGTTCAAACCGGTGTGAGCCAGGTTGGTTTCTATCCTTAAAATAAAATTTTATATTAGTACGAAAGGACCATATAAATCAAAAATTTTGTTATTTTGATTAATATTACTAATTTGGCAGATTTAAGTGCATTAAATTTAGAATTTATTTATATTATTGTTATAGTAATTAGTATTGATATTTGTTGATATTTTTATTTCTGTTTTTTCTTTTTTATTTTAGTTATTTTAGTTTTGGTTGGTGTAGCTTTTTTTACTTTATTAGAGCGTAGGATTTTAGGTTATATCCAAATTCGTAAGGGTCCTAATAAGGTTAGATTTTTAGGTATTTTACAGCCTTTTTCTGATGCAATTAAATTATTTTCTAAGGAGAATGTATTGCCTAATATTTCTAATTTTATTCCTTATTATTTTTCTCCTGTATTTAATTTATTTCTTTCTTTAGTTATTTGAATTATTATTCCTTATTTTAGATGTTTATTTAATTATAGCTTAGGTTTATTATTTTTTTTATGTTGTGCTAGATTAAATGTTTATAGAATTATAATTGCTGGCTGGTCTTCTAATTCAAATTATTCTTTATTAGGGGGTCTTCGTGCTGTTGCTCAAAGAATTTCTTATGAAGTAAGTTTATTTTTAATTTTACTTTCTTTTGTTATTATTGTTGGTAGTTATTGTTTAATTGATTTTTATTTTTTTCAAAGTTATTGTTGGTTTATTTTTTCTTTTTTCCTTTATGTTTATGTTTATTTTCTTCATTTTTGGCGGATACTAATCGAACTCCTTTTGATTTTGCTGAAGGTGAATCTGAATTAGTCTCTGGGTTTAATGTTGAGTATAGTAGAGGTGGTTTTATTTTAATTTTTTTAAGAGAATATTCTATAATTTTATTTATAAGATTATTATCTTGTATTTTTTTTTTTGGTTGTGATTTGTTTTCTATAATTTTTTTTATTAAAATAATATTTATATCTTTTTTATTTGTTTGGATTCGGGGTACTTTACCTCGTTTTCGTTATGATAAGTTAATGTATTTGACCTGGAAATGCTATCTTCCTTTATCATTAAATTATTTAATTTTTTTTATTGGTTTTAAATTATTTATTATTTCTATATTTATTTATTGAATTAATTTTAGTCTATTAAGTTAATAGAAGTGTTAACTTCTTTTTTATATTTTCAAAATATATGTTTCTATAAAACTTATTAACTAGTTTATTATTTTGTCTCAATATATTTTAATAAAATTATCGAATAGAAAATATGAGAAATATACTCAGGTTAATATTTGTCTTAAGATAATATAAGGTTCTTCTACTGGTTTAGCTCCTATTACTGTTAATATTGTTGTTGTTGCTACTATTAATCAAAATGTTATTTGATTAATAGGATAAAATGTTAATCCTTGAAAATTGCTTTTATGTAATGGTATAATTATTAAAATAATAATTGATAGTATTAGTGCAATAACTCCTCCAAGTTTATTAGGAATTGATCGTAAGATTGCGTAAGCAAATAGGAAATATCATTCTGGTTGAATATGTGTTGGTGTTACTAAGGGGTTTGCTGGTGTGAAATTATCAGGGTCTCCTAGTAAATAAGGGTCTATTAATGTTAAATATGTTAATATTATAATTATTATAATAAATCCTACAATATCTTTTAATGAAAAATAGGGGTGGAATGGAATTTTATCTACATTTCTTTTTAATCCTAGCGGGTTATTTGATCCTGTTTGGTGTAGAAATAGTAAATGTACTATAACTAATACCTAAAATTACAAATGGTATTAGAAAGTGGATAGTGAAAAATCGTGTTAAAGTTGCGTTGTCTACAGCAAATCCCCCTCATACTCATTGTACTAAATCTGTACCTAAATATGGTACGGCTGATAATAAGTTGGTAATTACAGTTGCGCCTCAAAAGGATATTTGTCCTCAAGGTAGAACATATCCTATAAATGCTGTTATTATTACTAGTAATAAAATAACTACTCCTGTTGATCATGTTTCAAGATATTTATACGACCCATAATATAAACCTCGTCCAACGTGTAAATAAATGCATACAAAAAATATTGATGCACCGTTTGCATGGATTGTTCGTATTAGTCATCCATTATTTACATCTCGGCAAATGTGATTTACTCTATTAAAGGCTATTTCAATGTTTGGCGTGTAGTGTATAGCTAGGAATAATCCAGTTAAAATTTGGATTAGTAAACAAATTCCTAATAGTGAACCGAAATTTCATCATGTTGAAATATTAATTGGTGTTGGTAAATCAATTAGTGAATTATTAAAGATTTTAATTAATGGGTGATTTTTTCGTAGTGGTATATTCATTAGTTAAATGTTATTCGTAAAGGTCTTTTGTTAGATTCTGTAATGTTGAATACTACAATTATAGTAAAGAATAAATATATTACTATTAATATTACTGTTATGTTATTTGGTATATTATATATTTTTATTAATATTATATTTGTTGTTATTTTACTTAATATATCATTATTTATAATTATATTATTTTTGTTAAAAAATATTGATAATAATATTATTATAATAATAATAATAAAGATTTTTTTTAGTGATATAGAGAATATTATGTTTGGCATTAATCTTGTTATATAAATAAATAATACTATTATACCCCCTACATATACTAAAAATAGGATATATGAAAATCAGAATGATTTATAAATTATTCCTGTTATTATTGAAATTAAAATTGTTTGTATAATAATTGTTATGCCTATTGATAAAGGGTGTTTTATTATTAAGAAGGTTATATTTATTATTATATTTATTAATATTATAATTTTAATACAAAGGGTAGTTTAAATTAAAATATTAGTTTTGGGAATTATTGATAGAATTTTATTTCTTCCTTTGAAGTTTTAAGAAAAATTATTCATTTTTGATTTACAAGACCAATATTTTATTTAAATTATTAAAACTAGTGTTAATTTATTTTATATTACCTTTGATTATATTTGTTTGTGGTTTATTAGTATTTTCTTTTAATTATGATCATTTTTTAATTACTTTACTTAGTTTAGAATATATTGTTTTGTCTTTATTTTGATTTATTTTTATATATATACTTATTAGTATATTTGATATATTTTTTATAATATTAATTCTAACTATGTGAGTTTGTGAGGCAGTTTTAGGTCTATCATTGTTGGTTAGTTTAATTCGTGGTTATGGTAATGATTATTTTTTATCATTTAATTTACTTCAATGTTAAAATTTATTTTATTTACTTTATTTTTAATACCTCTTTCTTATTTTAGTTGTTGGTGATTAGTACATTTTGGTTTATTTATTTTAATGTTTTTATTTTATTTTAATTTTACTAGATCTTATTATTTCTGTAATATAAGATATTTTATTGGTTGTGACGTTATTTCTTATTTATTAATTTTATTGAGATTTTTTATTTGTGGTTTAATAATTATGGCTAGAGAGTCAATTTATCGATATGATTATTATTCTAATTTATTTATTTTTTATTATTTTATTATTTTTAGTTTTATTTATATCTTTTTCTAGAAATAGTTTAATTTTATTTTATTTATTTTTTGAATCTAGTTTAATTCCTACATTATTTTTAATTTTTGGTTGAGGATATCAACCTGAGCGTCTTCAAGCCGGTATATATTTTTTATTTTATACTTTATTTTCTTCTTTACCTATGTTAGTTTGTATTTTATATTTTTATAATTTATATGGTAGTTTAAATTTTTCTTTAATTTTTAATTTTGATTATTATTATTTTATTTTTTATTTATGTATAATTTTTTCATTTTTGGTTAAAATACCAATATTTTTTGTTCATGTTTGATTACCGAAAGCTCATGTTGAAGCCCCTGTTTCTGGGTCTATAATTTTAGCTGGTGTTCTTTTAAAATTAGGAGGATATGGTTTATTTCGTGTATTTTGTATATTAATTTCTTCAGGTATAATATATAATTATGTTTGGATTGGTATTAGATTATTAGGTGGTTTATTTATTAGATTTGTTTGTATACGGCAGAGTGATTTAAAATTATTAATTGCTTATTCTTCAGTAATTCATATAGGTTTAGTTTTAGGGGGTATTATGACTTTAAATTGCTGGGGTTTATTTGGGGCACTTGTTATGATGATTGCTCATGGTTTATGTTCTTCTGGTTTATTTTGTTTAGCTAATATTGTTTATGAACGATTGGGGACTCGTAGATTATTTATTATTAAGGGTTTAATTAATTTTATACCTACAATGAGTTTATGATGGTTTTTATTAAGATCATATAATATAGCTGCCCCCCCTTCTTTAAATTTAATGGGTGAAATTATGTTATTTAATAGAGTTGTTTCTTGAAGAAGAATTAATACATTTGTATTTTTAATCATATCTTTTTTTAGAGCTGCTTATACTTTATATATATATTCTTATAGTCAACATGGAATAATTTATTCTGGTGTAATTTCTTTTGGTGTTGGCTATATTCGTGAATATTTATTGTTATTTCTTCATTGATTTCCATTAAATTTAATTATTTTTATAAGTGGTTTAATATTTATTTAACTTAAATAGTTTAATTAAAATATCAGCTTGTGGGTCTGGTGATGTATATTTTTTACTTTAAGTTATTCTTTGACGTTATTCTTTATGTAATATTTTATTAATTTATTTAATTATTATTAGATTTATTTTGTTTTCTGTTGGTATTTGTTTTGTATGTGTTTTGTATGTATTTACTTACATGTTGGTCGAGGTTTATATTATGGTTCATATAAATATCTTGAAACATGATCAACAGGAGTAGTTATTTTATTACTAGTAATAATAACAGCATTTATAGGATATGTTCTACCTTGAGGACAAATATCCTTTTGAGGTGCAACTGTAATTACCAACTTATTATCAGCCGTACCATATTTAGGTACATATATATATATATATATATATATATATATATATATATATATATATATATATATATATGTGTGTGTGTGCGTGTGTGTGTGTTTACTATGTCCGGTGTATAAATTTTTGTATACAGTAATTTGACTTGTCCAATATCTTTGTACAGCTGTGTATTGAAAAAAGATCTCACGGATGCAATAAAACCAAACAAAACAAAAAAGCTATTGAACCTCTCCCCCCACCCCCTTCTTGGCACTCCGATAGTTGTTCAGGGTTGTAGGAGTGTGGAACTTGTGTCTGATTTTCTACCGCGTGCTGGGAAAAATACCCTAGCGTACGCCATTTTGCTGTCATGCGTGGCTGGAGGTATGAGGTACATGCTGGCAGGTTCCCCCGTCGTGGCGTCTGCGGCAGGGAGTCAACCTGACCTCTGCGCGTACCGCGGACCAGCCCGTGCGCATCTGCGAGCGACGCCGCTCAAGAACAATCGACTCCGTTAATTACGGCTGCTGCCTGTGACACTTGCACCTCCCACGAGCCCTCCTGGCGACCCAGTTACAACCCCCTCCCCCTCCCTCTTGCTGCTCGCGACTGCCTCCCCGGTCGATAGCGCAAATCCCATTCCGATACACCACGCTCCCGCCGCACGTTGATGCCCGTGCGATTGTTTGATGTAGCCGTCGTCAGAGGCGGGCAGGTGTTGGTGAATGCCATCGCGCTCTGCAGCCCTCATTTGCTTTGCTCCAAGTTGGCTATGTTCTCGCACTAAAGGGTAATCGTGAACTAATCAATGTACCTCAGTTAATCGAATGCCAATGAGGTTCATATTCTTTGTCGAAATTAGTTTAAAAAAAAATTCATTTAGGAACTTTCAGAGGGGTGGACCGAGCGAAATAGGACATATACCTTCCCCCCACCCCGAAAATAAAATGAAATATTCGAAATATATATAAAAAAATTTATAAATTTTAATATTTTAAATATAAGAAATGCGTGTGTATTAATGCCCATTGACTGAAAATATATATAAAAAAAAATTAAACATAAGTGAACTGATATCTTTAATTTTTTCACATATGAGAAATATGCAGTCCGCCTTGAACACGAAGAAGGTTAATAGCATTTTGTATTCCCGTTTCTGTATATTAGCCCATTGGTTGTAAATAATTTTTTGGACTGATGTCTTTATTATAATAACTTTTATATTTTTTGTTCCAAAAATAGAGATTGTTATCCCCCTTTTCCATAATCAACGAAGTAAATTTCTGGCTAAGCAGCACCCGTCTTGGTTTATGTACTTTCTGTTTTACTTCCGTGTCTTTTTTTTTTTTTTACAGGCTGTGTTCACGGCTAAGAGTGGCATGGACCCGCGCGAATTTCTGTGAAATAGTTGTTTACGCGTAGACGCGTATCTCGATAAATTAATGTTCTGCAAATACGACTTTTTGTCAGATAAGATTTTAAAAAATATATATTCTATGTCCTATTGTCATATTGAAAGTATTTTTTTTTTAATTCGTGAAAATGGTAAAATATCGCATTTTTAAAGCTTGCCTATGCAGTTTCCTTAAGGGGCTAGAGTAAAGTACAAAGATACGGGCGTAGTTTAATCTGTGGTCTTTCATCGCGTGAAATAAAACCCCTATGTTACAGATCTAATACGCACAGTACAGGACCACGATGGAAACACTGCACGCCATGCGCGTAGGAGCGATGAGGCACTAGACGCGTATGATAGTGTCGCCCGTACCGTTCCCTCGCATCTTGACCTCGTCAGCGGGTGTCCATCCCACTCTTAAATGAGCAGTTTTGAAATAGCCTTGCAAAAAAGTCCACTGCCGCGCATGCATCTGTTTGAACGGACACACTGGCTGGCAAACACTCAGTACAGTTGGTAACGCCGGAGGTAAGTAGCTTATTACTTAACGTTCAATTAAGGTTGAAGTAAAGCAACTTCCTATAGAGCACTGCACCCGACAATACAACGCCAAGAACTCATAAAAATGTAGTACAGACACCATGATAATTGTCAGAAAAATACGATTTATGCTGCAAATGAAAGAAGAGTGCATATATTGCAACATTATAAAGTATTTTAATAAAATAAACTTTTTAAATGTAAAAAATTAATCGATCGATAGAGTCCGCATTTTTAACGAAATTTAAGCACATCTCCATTCTGGATACTTCAGAAAGCAGAATTCATAATAAAATCGTCTTCAAGAAAGATCGCCATAGTATTTACTATGATTGCAGGTAAGAAAAATTCAATAATAATGTAGGATATCATTTTTGTAATTTATTTTATGTGCGTCCATTTGTCGCAAACATTTATGGCTGAAACTGACGCAAATAAAGTTAATCATACAATTTAATCATACAATTGACACGAAACATTATTATTATTATAATTTTTCTACATGCAGTCGCAGTAAATATTATGACGAACTTTGTTGAAGATAAATGTATTGTTTAATCTGCTTTCTGAAGTATCCAGAATTGAAATGCGCTTAAATTACGTTAAAAATGCGGACTCTACGAATCGATTCATTTTTTACATTTAAAAGTATGTTTCAGTGAAATATTTTATAATGTTACAAAATATATACACAATTTTTTCATATAAGCATATATCACAATTTTCTGATAATTTCCATGGTGTCTGTACTACTTTTTTTATGAGTTCTTCACGTTGTATAGTCGGGTGCAGTGCTCCATAGGCATTTGCTTTACTTCAACCTTAACAGAGTTAAGTAAATATTTTCGAATACATAAATGATTTCTTTTGGTAAAATGTTTTCTTTCCAAATAATTTTACAACTTCACTTGACCGACGCATGAAAAAAATATAGCATGCCCATGGCGATGTTAATTTCACATATGGCCAAAGAACACACAATTTGCACACAAGTATATCTTAAACACGGCACTCAAAATTTCTCAGTTTAGCGTGAACAGCCTTTAGTAAGTTTTTATTAAGAGAAAACATTTGCCGACTAGTTTCCTGGAAGTAATTTTACATTGAAGTTCTTCCTTGATATTTTCTACGTGGAACTAATACGAAATATGATTTACATAATGAAAAAGACAGGGCCGTAATACGCGACTTCGAATTAAGGGTGCTGAACATACGATCAAGGAAGGGGAAACCTTAGAATGTAGGCTACTGTGACAATGTTGAAGTTACTAAGTAGGAGTAAAAGAAACTAGCGTGCTCCATAACAATTATCGTTAGTAGCGCGTCTATTACTTGATGGGTGTTCCACGCCTCGCTTCCCGAACCATAGAAAACAAATATAAGTTATTCAGGGTAAAATGAGCTCTTTTGAAAGCCCTCTCTTTGGAAGGGCCTGGAAAGTGCTCACTTTACCGTGAACAGCCTATAATGTAAAAGAGGCAAAAGCGCGCGCGTTAGCTGTACCGGATAATAATAATAATAATAATAATGCTCGTTTAACTACATAGTATTTATTTAAACATCTACAACTAAAAGAATATTTTATGTTATAAAAAAAGGCTATTCACGGGAAAGTGAGCACTTTTCTAAGGCCCTTCCAAGAGGCATTAACCATTAAAAATATATTTTATTGTAATTTCCGCCTTTACATTTTGGGATTAACGGAATGTATACGTTGATTAGTCACATGGAAATGTTTATGTTAACAAGGGCAAAAATATAAAAATCAACCGAATGGAAAAATTCAGCGGGGACTTAAAAATTGCTCCCTTATCATGAACCGCCTATAACAAAATATTGCTCACTAAGTAGTAAGTGATGAAGTGAAAAATAATAAGTTTCGCAAGCAAGGAAATATGTAGTTCAATTCATTAAAATCTCTCATTAAGACTAAGATATACACATTGCCTCAAATAACTTTTAATAATTCGTTGAAAAACGCAAACAAAATATTTGTTAGTTTAAATAATTCTTGGTTTTAGTTTTAGGTAGAAATTACTGGGAGCTACGTGTGTTCACACCGAACACGCGTCTGTCTGTGAAAATAACGAAACTGTAGCGATATTAAAAATATCGACGACACCCGGCCAGGCTGCTGAAATGGAGGGAAGCAGCAGCAGATTTGCAAAGGTTAGCCACCAGTCGTTATAGGCCGTTCACGGTAAAGTGATCAGTTTTTAAGGCCCTTCCAACAGGCTTTAACCACTAATAAATATATCTTACTGCAGCACCAGGCATTAAATTTTGAAGGTGGTGAAATGTATACACTGTGTTTATTCGTCACAAAGCAATGTTTATATTAAAAATCAGCAGGAATATGGAAATAAAATGAAAGGGAAATTTAGAAGGGTCTTAAAAAGTGCTCACTTTACCGTGGACAGCCTATACCAAAAAAATTCAGCTAGGAAACACGATCTTTTCCTCTCAAGAGTACGATGACGACTAAAATTGCTACCTTAATTTAAGTCTACATCGTCTCTGTCGTTATAAATTTACTATATAAATACTTGTTTCCAATTAAAACTACAAAGAACGTGGGGGGGGGGGGGGGTGTTGGTTCATGGAATTCGAGATATCTACTGAAAATTTAAGCGCTACGGGAAGTGCTTCTTTCGATTCTGATACATTTACAATAAATGCACTTTCTTAGCCGAACATGCACCACTCCTCCTTAACAGGGACATCCCACATTCTTCAGGCTGTTTGATGTGTAGAGATCCCGGAAATTTCGCTGATTTATTTGGCAACAAGTTAGATTCTACAATCCTTTGTGTACTCGAGCCTCAGGTAGATGTTCATTGGCTGTTGCTCCACTTTTACCCGAGACCAAGTAGCGCATGATTCGGCCCTCTTTTTATTGTGTGTTATTATTGGTTCACATGAATCCAGGGCGTGACATACATGCTGCAATCCAATTAAAACGAAAGTCAATTGTGTATATGTTTGAAGTCTAGCTTGTCATTAAATTAATTCCCTGAATTTCCTGGTCTCTGATAATGTGACAAGGCCGATAGTCTTCGAGTCTTGTCCCAAACGGGTAATGTGAACCGAGAAGCTAACTGAGCGTTCTGTATTCCGGGATGAAACTTACTCGCTCCTTGTTGAATCAAGGATCCCTGTACCAGAAACTTTACAAGGAAAAGGGAGCCACGGTGGCTGAGCGGTTAGAGTATTCGCCTCCCACCAAGCCGATCCGGGCTCAATCCCCGGCCGGGTCACTCCGGATTTTCGCATGTGGGAATCGTGTTTTCTCGGGGATCTCCCGTTGCCCCCACCGCTCCATCCCTGCACTGCTCCATATTCACCTCAATCACCGTCATAGGCTCTCAAGATCTCGATGTTAAGAGCCGTCCAAATCTCTTCACTCACTCACTTTACAAGGGAAGACGGTTGTGCCTGTAAAGTCTGTAAGCGAGCGAGAATACGTCGCCCCTGTGTCTGCACGAAGCGACGTATTACCTTGACAAGTTACACAGTAGATGAATCATCACAGTGCGTCGACGACAAGAAGCCACCGCACGACCAGCGCGGCATAATTATTTTCCCGAGCTGGGAGATGACAGCGATATCGAGACAGAATGATCGAAGACGTCGTGATGAAGTAATGCAGATCAGAGACGCAAATGGAGTAGGAGAAAACGCTAATGACTCTCACACGGCGGCCAGTCACGAGTGACACGGCAGAGACGCCATACACCCGGTAAAACACAATTTTTCATTCGAGTGACTTGGACACAGCATTCCTGACATTATCGTTTAGGAGGCAGCTGCGGTTAGGTCCGTGCGTCTGATCCGAGGTTCGTTTTCCCCAGCGATTTATTAGCCATAGTTTCTTAATGAATGCCTACCCAATTTTCTACTTATTCGATGGCACGAGTAATACGAATACATTTTTTTGCAGTGACATTGTTGTCAGCTATTTACGAGAAAGGGGCCGCGGTGGTCGAGCGGTTAGTGCGCTCGCCTCTCACCTAGGCGAACTGGGTTCAATCGCCGGCCGGGTCACCGGATTTTCGCATGTGTGAATCGTGCCGGACGATGCCATTGGTCAACGGGTTTTTTTCGGGGATCTCCTGTTCCCCCAGCCCTTTCATACCGGCGCTGCTCCATACTCACCCCAATCACCCTCATCGCCTCTCAAGATCTCCCTGTCTGCAAGGCTGCAAATCATCATACCACTCAGTACATTAAAGCGATTGCACGTAACCCAAGAAACCATAATCCAAGGTCGAGGTTGTGAATAAGCTTGGGACGGGAATCCGTACATCTCGTATTGCATCGTTTTGAAAAGATGGAAGTGTGTGATGTTTAAATACCTATCTGTATTCACATTTCCCACTTATGAATTTAAAACTCATTTAAGAGGTTCTCCTGTATAAATAATATAGGGAAACATCACCGATGTTAGCTATAATATATTTTTATGAAAATATAGAATTACGTGGATCGATCCCCTGCGTGTTCCGACCCGAAATGCATTACGCTGCAACTGAGATACGGGATAAATTCCGATTTTTATCTTTGTGTCCCGACAGTGTGCATATCTAACTTGGCACACATTGGAAACAATGTTCACTATCGCCTTCGCTTACTAGTTGTTTGATATACATTTCTTGCTGTTCCTTATAAAATGAGTAGCCTGGTCCGTTATTAATTATGATGTACTAACTTTTCAGAAATCTTTTAAGCCGTTTTGCTATGCAGTCAGATGTTCACAACAAACGTATGCACTATTAAACAAGTCCCGAAAGAAGTGCTACTAAATGTTTTCCACCACGTCCTCCATGTTTTCCCCATCACGAAGATTTCTCACTGATATTTTTCCTTCAGAGTATGAGAGGTTTTCGTAAATAAACGAGAAAATTGTAGGCAGACGTTTATGTTAGAAGTTGAAACAGCTCGGGCTCGACATAAAGAAGCCGACGATGACAAGCTCCCTGTAAAGACTCTGTAATTATGCTATTTGGGGTAAATTTTGGCCGATAAAATAAGTTTCTATGTTAACGGGAAAATTCATTGATTTCCTGTTTAATTTTTATACGGTCGATCATAACACAATGACCTTTCAACCACAGTTAGAACACTTTACTCCATACGTCCTGAAATGAATTAAGAAGGCATCTCTAAATCATTGACCCGAAAATGAATACTTATAAAATGATCACAAACAAACTCGGATTTGACGAATCAGCATATATGTGGACACTGAAAGTATTGGGTGTTTTTTTTGTTTTTTTTTTTTTCCCAGACTCATACTGTAGCGGACTGAACTCGACTGGGTAGGATTTTTTTCCCTACCTCGGGGATTGAGCCAGAATAATATTTCTGGCATGAGGCCATCCCGTATTTCCCTTCAGCCTACCACGGACATATCACGCCCACCGCGTGTCCAAATGGCGACACACGTACAGCGGATGACGTACACGAAACCCCGGTGGCGCAAAGAGAAGCTACGGCATTCGTAGTATTTCCGTCGTGTCGTCCAGAGGCCAAGAATATTAGCGCATCGACAGAACTCTTCCAGGGCTGTGGTTTCACGCATGACATGTGTGACATAGCCAATGGCATGTGTGACGTAGCCAATGACATGTGTGACGTAGCCAATGGAGAGCAAGCTGCTGTCACTATGGACAGACAGAAAAGGTCATTCGAAACAAAGAGACGTTCATCGGCGAGTTTCCCGATCCAGAAAAACAACTCTTGTGATATTTGCTTGCGAATAAACAGCTTGTTTTTTTTCCTGGGACAGTTCTGTATTTAGTCGTAGATGAATGGAATTTTATGATTTGGACAATGCGTTCAGGTATGCTTAGTCTTATTGTGATATTTCCTTGTAGATGAAGTCAGTCAGAATGCAGGGTCTAAGCAACGCAACCTCGTTTTGAAGAGGATCACAAACCCAATAGCGTTCTGACTCTGTTTCAACTCTCGCCATTCCGACATTCTCTGGTTTGGTTCCTCCATGCCCATACTTCACAAAGCGTACGCTCTGGTATAACAAGGAGGGCGAACCTAGTGGTTATAGTCAAAGTTCTACAATAAAATCGAAATTTTTCATCATGGAGTAATTAAATATTTAAGAAATTTTTTTTTTTAAATCTTGTTATTCACGGAATAGCTAAAAACAACAGTGCTCTATAACAGCATTTGGCTTCAAACTACTCGAGTCTCAGATCGCCTCGTTCGCCATTGGTCGTTCGGAGCAAAATGCGAATTTTACTTTTAAATTTCTTCTTTTATTGCTTACCTTTAGGGCCGGTGGTTGAAATCTTCTGTTGCGATTGCCGAATCTTCTTTCACCGGTGCTACTTTACATACAAGCGATTTCCCGTGAGAAATAAACCCTTTTAATCTGCTTTAACACGTTCAGATCCACGTGCTGCAAAAAATAAATTTATTCACACAGGTTGTACTTACCCTGATACATCACTTGTTTCGTTACAACAACCTGTAGGCTTTGTTTTCGACTTCCGTCATATCAACCAATTATAACGTAGAGAAGTAGCAAGGTTGTTGAATCAGTTACTTGCGTTGGCAAAATAATTAGGCATTGAGGTTCACAGAGTACAACCCAGACAGAAAGTAATCTTCGTGCGCGTTATGTGCACATTTGTGTATTCTGCACTGTAAAAAAACGTCCTTCAGTTCAAGGAAAAGCGATAGTAAACTCTCCGTAAAATTACGGACACATTGATTTTCAAAAATGGACTCTTCGTACATTTCACAAAAATTCCCGTGAATTCACGAAACCTCTCTATTAATTTACTTGCTCAGCTTTTTCTACTTCCAGTTGAATATATATATATATATATATATATATATATATATATATATATATATATATATATATAGTCATGTGGGTGTTCTACTGTGTGTTAAAAGGACACTTAAAAATATTAAAATCCCTTATACCTGAACGAAATTTCAACCTGAATTAAAAAGTCTGAAGCCCATAACTCTTTTTAAGTATTCCTATAATTTGCAGAAACATGATGCTGATTTTTGATGTTTGAAAGAACAGGTATTTGTAGCGTGGATAACCTAACTTCTGCAGGAAAGACAATTTTCTGGTTGTAGTGACGAAGAAAGGTTCATGTGGAGTCGGCATTGTTTGCTCCCGAACCCGTAGCCATGCTGGCAAATACGGAGGCTTTCTGTATTTTGCATTTATGGTGTCAGCTCCGTTTTCCATTATTACGGATTGCGTTTCCGTACATTTACTGTATATTCCCGTAAAAATTTGCATAAATATACGGAAATTTTTAACAACGTGGACTTGCAATAGGTTAACTTGTGACTCGTGACTTTCTTCAGACTTCTCATACCAGTTTCCCTTCGATTAACTAGAAATGATGACCGGGCAAGATATTCCCCTTTGTGTTCAGTACTATAATCCATTCACGGTTACCTCACACTTTTATGAAGCCCTGCTAAAGTTGTATTTCAGTATATTCCTCTGCCTCGTGTAAACAAAGCTTAACTAAGTCTAGAAAATAAAACCGAAGGGCATGCCCCGAATTCGTGCGAACTAACTTGTAATAATATTTTGCAATGAGAACTATTTCTTACTAGGCGCTACCAACACACATGTTTGCTCGCTGTTTTTATTAATATTTATTACAAATTAAATATTATAATTTATAGATAAACTACAGATAAAACTTCAATTTAACAAAAAAATAAGATACTTATATGTTAACAAACGTATACAACGCTTGTGATACATGGGATATCTAGGAAATAACTAAACACGTTATAAATAGGGTGATTTTTTCAAAGGTTTGATTAAAAAAGTGTGACGAAAGCGTGAAAAGACAATATGAATAAATTTCTTGCAGGTGTCTTTTCTCGCTCTAGCACTGAAATTTTGTTTGAAATTGAATCTCTAGTTGCCTTTCGTATTCAGAACAGAGTTTCCGTGAATTCGCTTTGTCCTTCCAGTTTGTGACCTATTGTACTGGAGCAGGTTCCGTCCCAGCCAAATTCCGGTGCATTTCACTTTACCGCCCGTTAATTTTATGATTAGCCTCGATGCACACAAGGAAATACAATTATTACTATTATTGCAGAAACCGAAGGAAACTTCTGGATGCAGTTTTCCTAAACAAGTTTTTCTTCAGTCTTTCACTAAGAAGAAATTCGAATTAAAGTAAGTCCAAGAGAACCTTAATTTAAGTAGAGAATGAGAAACATTTATTTATCAGAAAGTACAAACCAAATTACTATACCAAAATTTCGTATATAACATCAAATGTTTTATACATGTGTAAAACATCACGATCGGAGTAATTTGAGCAAAAATATACATTTAAGTAAACGATTTTAGTTAACACGAGTTACTAAATCTCATAATTTTGAATGAGCATTGAGAACAGTAAAACTTCTGTTTGTGCGTTATGCACTAATTTAGTTTGTTTGCAGTTACGTCATAATGTTTTCGTCCTGTTCTAATTTGCGTATGTATAATTGGCTGCTTTGTGAAGTATTGTCTTACGCACACGTTGATCAGTATAGACTATTCGCGGTTTCTGAATGAAACCTTTGAAAATTCACCCAATTATGACGTGTTTGGTTGTTTCCTAAATACGTAATGTGTCACAAACGTTTTATAATTTTGTTAACATAAAAGTACTTAAGTTTTTTTTAATTGATCTTTTAGTTATATTTCACCTGTAAATTACTGTCTTTCATTTATAATAAAATACGAATAAAACAGGGGGAAAATAGGGGTGTTGGTAAAGCCTAGTTGGAAATAGTTCTCATGCAAAATATCATTCACCTAATTGTGCTCGAATGCGGTGCGTTGCCCCTTTGGTGTAATTTTCTAGACTCGGTTAAACTTTCTCTGGTGAGGCGGAGGAAAATCCTGGAAGAGATTCAAGAATGTTGGAAGTAACCGTGAATTGACTTTAGAACTGCTGAGGCCATTCACCCTATGTAAGATTAGCGTTGCTATGGGCCTCATCGCTTTACTCATGCGTCGGTCAAGTGAAACTGTGAAATTATTAGAAAAATAATTTTTAACACATTTGCTCATTTTTACACTTCGATCTGTTAAAATGAAACGGAAATCGAAGGAAACTATTTATGTTATCAGAAATGGTTACCTAACACTTTTTTTGACGTCAAGATACGGAACTACTTCCCATTCATAGTTACCAACTTGATTGGGTGCGTGTCACTCAGTGCGTCCGTTAAAATATATGCCGGCAGGAGCAAAGACTTTTTTTTTCTAAGGTTGATTTCAAAAGTGCTTACTTTATCGTGAACAGCCTTTATATATGTTGCTGTCCTTATAGGTTTTTAAGTGATATAGTTTGGTTCGCCAACATTTTTATCTTTACACAGTTGTTACGTGTTTCTACACGTAGCAGGTAAGAGAAGGAGACAGGATAGTCGGACGCTGGGCTATCGTTGGAGAGACAGGGTCTAAACTAGCGAGAACAAACCTAATAAAATAAAGTCTCAACATATATTGAAGAAATTCAAGCTATAACTACATCATAAATCATCATAGATAGTTTTCAGTTATAGGTGCTGCGACAGGACAACCTGAGGGAGATACACGAACTGGTACTGTAACAGTGAGTGATATATATATATAACCTCTAGTGTAAAAAACGATCAAAGCATCATTCATTTTTATGCAAATTAGCAACAAGAAAAATCTCAGCATCATTAAACATTCCCTGAGCCTACTAACTCCCTTACCACCAAGGAAACATCAGACGGCAAAAATAAATAAATTCTGCAATCATATTTTAAAAAACTTTCACTGATATTAATATGGTATTTCAGGAAAAAATTAGCACTAAAATCATTGAACTACAAACACTAAACTTAATATGGTACTCCAAAAACATTGACAACAATTTTCATAAACGAGATGCAATAAATTAATACTAATCCTCACGTCACACTGCCAAGAAATCAGTACAGACTACCACAATAAGGTACCAAACACTAACATCCAATCCCTGGCTGCTCTCAATACAGAATACGGTAGAAGATTATTATGCAGCACATCATTATAAAGCACCTCTCTGCATACAAATGATCCTCTCACATAATCCATTTAAAATATATATTTCCTAATACCTGACAAAACGGGAACGCCTGAGAAAGACTCTGCTATAAAATTCAAAGCTTATCGACGGAGCTAATTAGCCCTTGGAATACCCTGTGAATTACTCAGCTTAAATTAAAAATTTTGCTGAAATGAGCATAAACTGCAAAACTCTTAAAAAACAATATGCAGCAAACTATAATTAAACATAGCCCCCTCTTGGGTAACTAAGCAAAAATTGATATCTCTCCTTATGGTGGTAAGTATAAGTGTGAAGAAAATTAATCTCGGACATGCCTGAGTCGGATATGTAGATTTGAAATGCGCGCTCATGATGACTGTCTTCACCCTCGCCAGGTCGCCAGTACTGCTGAACGTCTGGAACTGCACACAGGCTGCCTGGCTCGGATGCGTATTTACACTCCCCGAAAATTCGTTAGCAAAAATAGGCAAGTAAGGGGGGAAAAACAGGAAATGCGGTCATCAAAGAAATCGCCAGCAGAAGCCGGTAGTACGGGCGTTGGCCGCCAGAGTGGCAGGGTCAGGCGCTCCATGCTGTTCAGTAATCATTTGTTCGTGCGAGGTTTGTGTGTACGGAGGTGCGGGCAGCTAGCTGCTTCACGAAGGCAAGTCCACAGTGGCGGTCAACTATAACCGACACCAAGTAAGAAAAACTTCATCGCTACAGTTCACAAACAATCTTCCGCACGCTTCCAATAAATTAAGCCTGGTATATTTAATAATCTTGATCCTGGCACAAACGGCTTTTCAATTTACCGTGGGACGTTCCAGGAAGATAATTATGCACGTATTTCACAACAAGAACTTTAGTAGCACTTCAACTTAATTTAATACGGCAATATTGCCTATACTGGGGTGGCAATATAAGATAACTTGCGAAACGTCTTCAAATACGTGTTTTACAAAGATAAACATGCCTCATTTACTCGCGGATTTTCAGCTACTGCGTAGTACAATCAAGTTTCATAGTTCATGTCTTTTAGGGCTACTAATAATTATTTGTGAATGCTATACTAAAGGGCATTTCTTCACGCCAATACTACACTGGGTATTTGGTTTTATTAGCGCATGTTGATAAGTAGGTAACTTCAGGTAGCAGCAGGAAAGTTACTGAATTTTTCAAGTTAGTGGTCGACATGCGCATGTCAGTTCAAGTACACTTCACAGTTTTGGAGCGAAATGGAAAATTATTTCACACGCAAATTCGAACACGCAAGTAAATTAACAATTAAATAAAGCAGCATCTTCCATTCCAGCTTTGCAAGGAATTTAAAATGAGTGTATAAACAGTCATTTATGCGATTTGTTCTGTTACCAACGGACTTTGCTAGGTGATGGAGCTGTCATTGTACAGTTTTCATGGCCTCGGTACACGTTACTTTATGTTTCGATTATGTATATATTTTTTGTAATAAGTAAAGTAAAAAAAAAAAAAAAAAACAGTTCCCACTATCTCCGCAGTATTTTATGGTCGTCGGCGCCGAGCAAGGTGAGGTAACGTTTCATATCGGATGCGTTTTACGTCTTCGCTGAGCACATTTCGCCCGCACTGAATTTATGATGAGTTGTGTAAAATGTCTGTCAGTTCGGTGTCGGAATTTATAGCTCCTTTAGTTCTCGTGCAGCGGAGAAAAAAAAAAGTTTATTTTTTTTTGTTCCTTCCATTTTTTTTTTTTTGTCTTGCAGAAGTAGTTTAGAAAATTCTTAAAATTTTGTAACACCAAACTTTTAGACGTCGGTAGTCACGTAAGACGGGGAGGTAGCAAACTTGTAACTCTGCAGATTTTCAAGGTTATGTTTACCATTAGTCGTAGAAATATTCGTTATATATAATTACAGAATACTTGCGTATGTTGTCCATTCATTTATAATATTATTCCAAATTACGTCTTATTATATGAGTTAACAGTAAAATCGTTGGTTATTTTAACAGTTTATTGATATAGAGATCATGTGTAAGTATTTTTCATGTGCTCTAGACAGTATTCAGTATTAATATTTTGTTTGCTATTTTTAATTTCTTTACTAGATAGTAGTCGGCGTTGAATGTTTATTAAACAACAGTACTAAAGAAAATATATCCCGGTTGTCTCTCGTCTTACTATTTCTGATTGGCGGAGAGATGTGTCAAGGTCAGACGACAGTCAATCGGAGGACAGAAGACAACATAAGTAAGGCAGATGTAAAATAGAACTAATTTTTTTCTTTAGAAGAATTCTCACCAACGCCAACGATGAACGTGTGTCTTATAATATGAAAGTTTAATGATTTAATATATAATAAGATTGCTGCAAAATATTTTTGTAATATGAGGAAATTGTAAATGAATAATAAGGAATAACAATTTTATTACGTTTGAGAAGGGAGAAGATTAATTGAGAAGTAAAAGATATTTGCAAAGCTGAGAATTTTAACGTGGCAAGTTAAACTAAAATGTTATAGACGGTGCCCAACGTATTAATGGTAGAGTTGTGATTTTTTTCTGAACTGTAACAAACTATTTTTCAAGGCGATGGTGTCATTCTTATTATCCTCACACAGCGACAGCGCAAATACAAATAAAGGAATTATAGGTTGTTTACGGTTGAAATAAACTTTGGGAAAATGTCACTATCCCTACCTGCGTATGTTTTAAAGGGCGCACTGAGTGAAATCCGCCCGGTAAAGTTGGTAACGATGGATGGAAAGCAGTTCCATATGCTTACATCGGATAAAAAGGGTTAGGTAACCATTTGTGATAATTTAAATTATTTCTTGCGATTTCTGTTTTTTAAACGCCTCATTGTGTAAAAATTAGCAGATTTATAAAATGTTAACTTTTCTAATAATTCCGCAGTTTCACTAGACCGACACCTGAATAAAGTGATGAGGCCCATGGCAATGTTAATTTTACATAAGGTGAAAGAATACACAACGTGCATACAAGTAGTTCTTAAGCAGGGCTTTCAAAAGTGTTCATTTTGCCATGAATAGCCTTCACCGAGATTCTTGACGTCCTACTTTAGATGGCTGGAATTACTATTGAAGGGGTGACTTATCGAGGTTTTCCAGACTACGAACTTGGATGATCTAACCAGAAATTGACATAATTTTAAAATTAATTGAGTGACAGGTGATTGAACCCACGGTGCCTAGTTGGTGTCAGGATGCTGTATTTTATGATTCAGTAAAGACGGACAAGCCTAGCGAACTGTAGCGACGCATCGGTATCCAGGTCAGGAGAAGAATCCAAAACATATTACAGCAATAATAGATTATTAAATGTATCAGCGAAGGGCCAGTGGAGCTCCACCTCTCAGCGGCACGGTATTTGGGACAATTACGCCACCAGAAACTATATAATACTTGGAAAAACCTTGTACGGGGCCGTCTGTCTGTCAGTCGGTCTGTGTGAAGACCCACTCCGAGATGACGCCTTCAAGATGCAGCTTGGCGTGCCGCTCGTCGCCTTAAGACTCAGCACTCAGCCTCCGGTGACTGTATCATTCAGGTTTGTCATATACTGTAATTGATTAGGACCTCCCTCGCCAATAACACATACATAATGTATATCATAAAACTTCAATTAAATACCTGCTCTGTCTTCATAATTAACTTCAGTTCTTCCCTCATAGTAGTATAAACCTTCCATTGCCCCTAAACACTAGTAATATAATAATTTTAAAAAGTAACGAATAGCATTCTGTTGTTGAGAGAGGTTTTCGTCAAGGATTTCAACGCAGAAGATCGTCTGTGTATTCGTTTATTTCAGTAAATAATGTTCTGGGAATACGATTTTTTGCCCAGGAAAGGTAAACCATTATTCAGTCACTATATTTTTTAAAATTTCATTTTTTATAAGCATTTAAAAAGAAAAAAGTATCAAAATGGCTGAACATCGCTTGTTTAGGCAGAATCCTTAAGGGGCAGGAGAAAAATACGTAGTTGCATCTGTAACTTGGTTCACTGAATTACAACGCGTGTAATAATAATTTCGTACTGTTACAGATATAATTTACGCCGCAATGCTTCCTTATAATCTGACATGATCTTGAGGCGTCGAGATTTTTCTACCAGGGATTCCTATTAACAACAAGGTCTTGAGCGCCATTGAAGGTGGAGCAATGGTGGTAAGCAAGGGCGGGGGAGACAGGGAATGTTCGGAGAAAACTTACTGAGGTAAGTGTTCTCGGTGGTGTCTATATAGATATCGTAGGGCAGCGTGTTAGCTGGAGACTCACGTAAACGACTGCCACTTATTATTCCTCTGCAGCAGTATCAGAACAAATTCAAGCCTTCATGAAATTCACAGCTTAGTTAAATATACTAAAATCGGAAGTCAGTCACATAAATCCCTTTTGCTATCTGTTATCTTTCCAATGGGAATATTTCCCCGTAAAACCCAAATTCATTATATATATAATTTTTCGCTTGTCTTCTCGACAAATAAAATGTAAAATGTTATTGACCCAGAGTAGGTAGTATCGTTTAACGCGAGGACGCTGCCAAATTGTCATCTAAGAAACATCTCGCGAGGGTAGTGAATAAGTACTGGACTACATAAAAAGGTGCGTTGATCGTTGTGGTAGATAACGGGTCACGTGCCTCCGCTTACCAACTGTCATATGTGGGAACCTCTCTAGTTGTATTGTTATTTAGGCGCATGCATTCAAAGAACTTACCTGTAAGTATCGTTCAACTTCAACCACATAAAGGCGGCTTATGCATCTTGAAATTTAACATTCCACTTCTTGATACAAACTTTTCTCAGGGTTGTTATCGTTGAACATAGGTGTTCATAAAATATTTGAATGTTGAAATCTCGAGTTAAGACTAACAGAGACTTACCTACCGAATGGAAGTATAATACATTTGTGCGTGGAAGGAACGAACTGGTCCAAATTGTTCAGGAGGAAAAAAGTACAACCGAGGGTCGCAGCCCAGTAGCAGGAAATTTCGTAGTAACCGAAGCGTACTTAATGTGATATTGATACACGAGGGCTTCGTATACTTTGTCGGATCGTCAATGCTGTAGGCTTTCAACCATAGAATCGTTTATAGAAAAATGTATTTATTTATTTTTTCACTAATACACTCGTCACTTAAGGTAAGTTGGATATTTTAAGAAGTCAAGGAAATTCACGGAGTGAAAGATAAAATTGCTGCGAATTATAACTCCTGGTAAAATAAAATATTTACATTTAATTTAATGGACGATCGCCCCAACAGCAAAAATCACACGCTTGTAAATTATTCTGTTTCAGTGTGCTGTATGTATTTTCATATACGTGGTGAAGAAGGCTTCGGGGATACGAGAACTCTCCAAGTAGGGCCTACGTTCTAAACTGGAATGTTACTTAACCAAAGTTTACTCAAATGTTATAGCCTGGTCGATTGAGCTACTGCTGCGATCTTCTGGAAATCAAGTGCTTTTGTACTGTTATCAACAGAGAACGAAATGTGAAGGTACACCTGATTGTAGCACATTCCGAATCACTTCAGTCTGATTTGATCCTCGAATTTCGAGTCATGCCGCAAGTTGTTCTCGTTTACAGTTCAGCCCTCTCGCCTCATGAAAATGACATTCGTGATCATCACCAAATACATCCTGTCGTTGTGAGCTTCATCTCTAACTCAAACTTCAGGTAGTCACACATTTTCCAAGAGAGTTAATGATACACTTTGGCCAGAGTTCATGTTTAATTTCTAAAGAAAAGAAACATGATTTTTTCGTGTATGTTCTTTTGGAAACTGTCTTGTAAATGGAATGGTTGTATATCAGACTATGAGGACGCATACAATACCCAATATATAAATATTTATATATTCATGTTCATACAGTTTCTTGTCACTGAATGTGATTCTGCATAGAGAATTTTAGTGCAGATGGTGGGTAATGCTGTGGGCATGCTAGACCTATAAAACATCACGTAACGTAAATTCTATGCAAATATTTTAGCTCCGTCTGTTTGTGTTTCCTTTCTTCGCAAATAGCAATATGCGTGTTTAGCATGTACATGACATTAATTTAGCTTGGGAACCCTACAGTTCACACTGTTATGATAACAGACGAGAGGTCGTGCATGTGTGGATATAAACTTGAAAGGCATTATTACAAACTTTTATTTAACTTACCTTGTTTGTATGTATGGTAGGTGTCTGTTTGACCTCTACGCACTGAACTGGCGTGCAGTGTCTGCAGCGCATTACTGTTCGTCAGGTTGCAGCCCGAAGTGTGGAAGGGGTAACCAGTGTTTAACTTTAATTTTTATTCTCAGCCAGACGTGTTGGTATGCCTTGCGTTGTAGCTACGGCATAAAAGAAGCTGGCGGAGAGTGGGCGGGTGTAATACTGTGGGTTGTCTTGAGGAAAGGGACTGGAAGGAAGAGAGAGGAGCTGTGTGGCATGCCTGGAATCACGTCTCTGAGGTCTCAAACTCCCACCGCGACGATCGGCAGCCAAGTTCTGGCCCCTTGCCAGCCATTCACCCGGGGTTCGAGTTTCCTACTTGGATTATCCCAGAGAAACGAGAAGGAAATTTTAACAGCATGATGGCGCCATGCAAACTCAAGGAATAAACTGAATTCCAAACGGCTTGAATACCCGGACTTAAACGTTCGCCATACCAAATCGCGTTAATTCGCGATACAGATCACGGACCGACCACGCGGAGAAAAATGTTTTGTTCAGTCAAACAAAGTTTGTTTGGCGCAACTACAACTATATTAATGGTTTGTATTGGGGCAACGAAATATTTTGTTTTCGAAAACAAATAATTTTGTTGTTGGTTTTGATTACCCCAAACTAAGATTTGGTTGGTGCAACTAAAGACGTTGTTGGCTCCACGTAGGCCTACATTAAACAGTATTGCTCAAGACATTGAAAAGTTGGAAGATGGCAGAAATTCGAACCTACGTCATTTGCGCTACGTTCTAGTAGTCTCAGCTAAAATAATCGTTAATTAATGTTTTTTTAATATATACATAGAGGCTGTTCATGGTAAAATGAGCACTTTTGAAAGCCATGCTTAATACCTACTTGTATGTAGGTTGTATATTCCTCCGCCTTATGTAAAATTACCATTGCTATGGGCCTCATTATATTCATGCGTCAGTCAAGTGAAA
Source organism: Dryococelus australis (assembly GCA_029891345.1). NCBI lineage: Eukaryota > Metazoa > Arthropoda > Insecta > Phasmatodea > Phasmatidae > Dryococelus > Dryococelus australis. Next base: position 105,875,365 of record CM056995.1, read on the forward strand.
CTGAAATTATTAGAAAAATAAATGTTTTAAAAATATGCTCATTTTGCACTCCGATGCACTTAACAAAAACAGGAAGCGGAACAAATGACGTTATTACAAATGGTCACCTAACATTTTTTATTCGGCGTTAAGATATGGAACTACTTTCCATTCATCGTTACCAACATTATTGGGTGCGTGTCACTCAGTGCGCCCGTTAAAACATATGCAGGCCTAGGCAGTGACGTTTTGTAAGGTTGATTTCAAAAGTGCTCACTTCACCGTGAATAGTCTATAAGGAATGTATGTACTGTGCATGTGTGTGTAATCAGCATTTTCATGTAATCGAGAATATTATTGCTGTAAAAGAAATTGAATCACAAATAAATGCATATCGAGTATTGTCAAACTCACACGATACACCCGGAGCACAGAAAAATTATAGGAACACTTAGCGGGGTGCATCGCCCCGCCGCACCCTAGACAGGGAGAGGCGATGTTCACGCGTCAAGGCGCAGGGGAAATATTTGTCGCATTTTGGAGAGAGTGAGAGTGAGTGAGTGAGAGAGAGAGAGAGATGGAGAGAGAGAGAGAAGGATGACGTAGATACGAAACTGGGGACCAGGACCCATCAGCAGCGAGGAAGGTGCTGCGATTCCGGCCGGCGTAGAAGCATATGTTCGTCACAACGAGGGGCTAAGGCGGCTGAGCGATTAGAACGCTCGCCTCCCACCAAGGCGAACCGGGTTCACTCCCTGGCCGGGTCACCGGATTTTCTCAAGTGGGAATCGTGCCGGACGATGCCGTTGGTCGGCTGGTTTTCTCAGCGATCTGCCGTTTCCCCCGCCCCTTCATTCCGGCGCCGCTCAATCATCCTCATCGGCTCTCGAGACCTCGATGTTAAGAGCCGCCCAAATCTCTTTACATCACTTCGTCGCGACGACACGGTGTACTGCAGCGAGAAGCGTGTGTTGATCGTGGACCGCGGCCTTAAGGGTCCTATGTACTGAAACGTTTTCTGTGAAATCGTTGTTTGCGGCGCTTAAACGGCTATCTCGGTAAATAAAAGTTCGAGAAATGTGAATTTTTGTCAGAAAAGATTTAAAAAAATATATTATGTATGGCCCTATGGTCGTACATTTGTCATATTAAGTGTATTCTCGGAGAAAAAATTCGTGAAAATGGTAAAGTATCGCATAGGTTAGGTTAGTTTAGGTTAGATTAGATTAGGTTAAGTTAGGGTAGGTTATGTTAGGTTATGTTATGTTAGGTTAGGTAGGGTAGGGTAGACTGTTGTAATCAAAGGTTGATTAATAACTAACACACCAAAAACACAACACGAATTTGGTTAGAATGTAAATATATTATACAACTCAAATTAAACATTTAAGCTTCCCAAAAAAAATAAATAAAAAAAATTGTCATTAGTCGTATTACAATTAAAAACACTTTCTCGAATAACTATCGTTATCTACCTACATGCTTTCTATTAGTGCCCCATCTCACTTCATACTTCGCCTATAACTCGTGCTAGCAGAAACGACAGCTTTTATAGCTCTGTTTGGAGTCAACGTCGTCTCATATCAACCATGCTGACCTCGTCAATGAGTTTTTTCCTTGACGTTTCCCAGGTTATTGGGGGAAAAAAAGGCAAGCATTATATTTTTGTCCTCGACCAACTACATGAATGAAACAATTTTACGACTTTTATAATTATTTTTATTGACGAGCAATTACATTACATAGTCTTCAGATGGTCGAATCATGTTCAGAATATATTTTATTCTGACTATCGGGAAATGTGCGAAAGATTTCACTGAAAACCTATAAAGATAATGAAATACTTTTTTTTTTTAAATTGAAAAGTGCAATACGAATCGTGGCGTGTTTTAAATCCACGTATTAAGAAATTAAACGATAATTTCTTTTTTAAGTGATTTTAACTGCCGATCTTTGCAGGTGTCTGCCAGTGAATCACGGACACTGTGTCGGAGTTACCTAATTCTGATTGGCTCAGTCAGGTAAGGAACTGTCTCCCCCACAAAGACACGTAGCCAATAACCAAAGGAAAATTGAACGTATGTCATATAACATTGGAGTCTTAGCGTTCGTGTAAATATTTCCGCGATAAACAGGTGGCTCCGCCCATAGGTACACGCAACGCGACGAGGGGGCTGCACGCCAGCTTTGCGCTTAGTGGCGAAGGCGTAATTGACGCGTGTAACAGTGTTACCCTTATTACTTTGCGCCTCTTGGCGTAAAACGCGGAAAATAGCACCAGGTAGGTTGTCTACTTAAGGGGAATGGTGCACGAAAATCGCATATTTATATAACTTTTGTCACAATTGTTTTACAGGGGATTTTTTTTGAAATTTTTGGTTCGACAAGACGTAAAGAACAATTTTTTCATATGGTTAGAAATTCTCCGCGTTCGTTATTCTCGAAGCTGTGGGTGAAGATAAGAAAAAAAAGTTATTTTCGTTTCTTCCATCAGTGTTCCGAAAATAATGAAGGCAGTTAAAATCTGACATCGTAAAAAAGTGTTGAGAATTATTATTTAAGTCTTGCCGAGCCACAAAATTAAATCAACCCTTTGGAATACGACTTATATCGGAAATCGGGCAAATATACTGCTCTCATGCACCATTCCCTTTAAGACTGTCGATTCATAGATAGTACTGTCACTGAAAGAAACCAAATTTTTCAAGGTCTTCAATATTTGTTTGGTTACAGGTGAGGATGCTGTATCCGGCACACAGACAAGCCCTGGCGTCCGCCGACCTACAGCTGGAAGACGGGCGAGGACGTAGACGACCAAGGTGGCACAGCGAGCGATTGGGGCGGAATGTCCGGAGAATGTGTTCCAAGGTCGCGCGGGCAAGGCCGCCCGCCTACTCTTCCTCGGAGCATCAAGTTTCTGTCTTGTTCCTCGTATCGTTCACCCAGCACATTTTTCCCAGCACCTATTGCCAGTGGAGGGAATATGCGTGGCAGCGTGCGCGTCCTAGATGCGCAGTAACCGTACTCCGTGTTACAACATTGGACTGTATTTTTTGCCAACGGCATTTTCAGAACTAACTTGTGTGGTATTTGAAAGACGGCTATGCAATGAAACTCTTTCAAAATTTTTTACACTCCTTCCGAGCTGCATTAGAATCAAAACATTTTAATTATGCAAAATAATGGGTCTGTTAAAAAACTAAACGTAAACAAACATGTTCATCCATGCTGACCACGTGGTTTCAACACTTCTATTGGTAATAAATGAATCAATGCTGGAGATATGCGCAAAAGGCGGGAATCGGTGTACATCTCTATAAACTTATCTCAAGGGCTCGCGATTTATGCCCGGTTGCACCGTCGTGGTTCAAAACTCGATCCGAGATCGGATCTAAGATCGATACAGAAAACCGTTGCACAATTTGAGTTCAGAGTTGGACTGGAGATTGAGATGAAGTTAATTTCGAACCGCCGAAATTGGTGGTTCGAAATCTCGATCCGAGATCAGCAGCCATCATCGACAAATGTAGTTTGAAAATACGCCAGCAGATAGAACTACGTTCGCTTGTTTTCTTGGAAAATTAAAACAACATTATACGTACTTGAATATTATTCAGTAAAATTCGTACAACAATAATTCACTTAAAACAGACCAAATGTCGCACATCTAGTTCTATCTATAGTGAAAAATACGTCTACTTACATGACGTCATATATTACGAATCAATAGCAAAATTTGTCTCCTACTTAATATCGATCTCTCACTTTGAAAACCGAGATCGACGAATCGGAGATCCAGATTCATGAAATTTCGTTGATGCTACACTTTTACATTGGAACCAAGGTAAAATCGGATCCTGGTTCGGAACTAGGATCATGCAATCTCGGATCGGGGGAGATGTTGGTGCAACCTGGCATTAGTGTTATATTCGCTTTTAGCGTGACACGTGTTGAGTTTTCAGGCCGAGGGCGTGGCGGGAGCGATGGAGGGTTGAACAGGATAGTCTACCCCATATCATGCACATATTCCTACACCCGGCAGACCAACAACAATTGTAGCTTATTCTCTCTTGCTTCACAGAACTTCCTCGGATCCGCAGGCATGTCTCTTGTCATGTGTGATTTTCGCTGTACGTTTTAACTCTTATCGCGGTTAACAGTTACTACGAAAGTCTGCAGATTGCACGTGATCTCTCGTCGAATTGTCTGCACGACTTTGTAGCTGCTGTGTGAGAGATGAGAGAGGGAGAAAGATCTTGTATTTAATTAATTTTCAGGAGTTTTACTTGAGTTTGTCGAGCAATAAGCACCTTACCATTAATCTATGTATTTCACTTTCAACGAGTACGGCAGCACATTTGAAACATACACAGATCTTGCAGTCTGGGGCACCCGGGTTCGATTCCTGCTTTGACCATTCTGATTTTGATTTTCCAAAATTTTTTCGGAAACCACTCTGCTAGCGCATATAAGAATTGTTGTGTAATCGTTGTACTTGCATCGCGTGCAACATGTATTGACAAAATCGAATCAAAAGGCAAGTTGTAACCAAGCGGGCGTAGGGCGTGGGTGCGTACATTTTTTGGTCCTCCGTGTAGCGATATCGTTCGTTCTACGCATGTTTAGAAATTGCGTGTAACAAGTAGTTATACAAATTTGTGGAAGGAAAGTTTTACGAAGCAGACAACTGAAGCTAAACTACTGAATGTGTAAAATCCGAGGTAATGTGTAGGGACCTGCAAAACTCGCGTTATTATTTCCGGACACGTTAAGCTTAAAGCACGTGTAACTTTCCAATAGGTTTGCCATTGGCCCGTATAATATTTGAAACGTGCTAGGTAACTATGCGCCAATAAGTTAACACTTCACGATTGTGTGTCCCAATCAAGAACTGTTCAGTCAGAAAGGGAGTAGCTTCACATTTGAGCAACAGCCAACGAAGAAACTACGGTGGCTCGAGTATGTACAGTGCAGTGAATTTAGTCTAACGCCAAATAATAACTTGAATTTTGCAGGTCCCTATTAATGTTTTATTGAAGACCACTACGTTGTGGCAGTCAAGGGAGCGTTCGTACAGTGTGCAAGCGCGCATGGTTCACTTCAGAGCACACTCAAAAATCAACCAAGGGCCAACAGACGCACTGGAAAATAAAAGCACTGTTTTAGTGGTCGCATGTATCGATCGCCTTATGCCAGGGCAGTCATCACAGTGGGCGCAAAAGAATACGGTGCCTATTCTCAGTTGTCCACATCAAGTGTGCCTATTTCGCCAGTCTTTCTAGTAATTTTTTCTCAAAGAAATTAATTTAGCGTGGTTAATCCTCTGAAAGAATATACTCATAAATGAACAACGATGCATGTTTTCTTTTGTGATTAACAGCACGAAATTCACTCGTATAGAGAAAAACTTAAACTTAACACGTTACATGAGTAATTCAATTTCATATTCTCTTTTGCCCATAGTCCGTCACACATTAAAAAAAAACTGCTATATCGGATTTAAAAACGTTTTAAACTCTTCGATCACACGAGTATATTGAACCATACATTGCGATGTTTCCCTAGGTAGAAACATTTAGAAACCCCTGAAATTCGTATCCCATGGGACGTTCCATTCAAACCAACTTGTTTATATCCCGTTCAAATGAATTCGCCACGGAAACGCTCTTGGCCTGAGAATCTACCTCCCTCCCGCAAATATTTTCTCATTTTTCTCACGCAAGCCGTACAGATTTACGCCTACGAGAGTAATAAAATGATGCAATAAAGCTTGAACACACACCCCACTGTGCTTTTTAAGATTCAGAAAATTGCCATAAAAGTACGATTAAACAACATGTAAATTCAATATAAATGATTCAGAATTACAGGAACACATTATTATGAAAATAACCACGTATTTTATATTGCCAGTGCTCACTGAGGTATATTCTGTAATAAACTGTATGCCATGCGGACAAAATATTGTGAGTGCATAAGGTTTTATCATCGGTATGATGTCATGAATCAAAGCTATGTCCATAGAAGACCCACTATAAGTTATAACGATGGCATTTAGAAGACTTTGTGCCACAGCACAAAAAATGGACAGCAAAACAAGTTTCAGTTATATGTTTTGCTAGAATATTTACAAGAGTAATTAACACCATTTGACAGAAGAAGATTTTGTGAAAACCAACATTTTTTTTTCTTCAGAAAATGGTTGTTTTATTTTTAGGATTATTACCTACTCATGTCTGCATGCCTACTTCCTGGTCTAATGTACGTTCCCATTCCTATACTGTTTCTAATTTAGTAATAAAAAATTCAGAGCACTGGTTGTAATGATAAAAAATAATGAAAAGTTATTTTCAGAGCCTTGCCAACATACCTGCTGCAAGAGTTAATATTACAAACACACGCATCTCGTACAGAAATACCCATGCCTATAACATTTGGGGAAATAATTAAAAAAACAACATGGTGACGTGGAATGACAAAGCACGAAATATCAGACCAGAATGACAGAGCATGAACTGTAACATTCTTGAAACACGGTCATGCTATTTTTGGAGTGAGTGTCTCATAAAAATTTGGGTAAAAAGTGTTTCGAAGGAAATTTTGCAGATTTGGAGGGAAATTTTAAGGGGATTCTAGAGATTTTAAGTGTTTTCCAAGATCAAAGGTCAAGGTCAAAGTCAAGGTAATCCAATATGGCGTCCATTCTACCATCCTAAGCCCCACACACCTGTACACCAAGGCAGAATAACAGAGCATGAACTGGAACATTCTTGAAATAAGGACATGCTATTTTTAAGCGAGTAACACATGAAAATATGACTAAGGGAACATTTTGCAGGAAATTTTGCAGATCTAAAGGGAAATTCGGGAAAGTTGGAGGGAAGTTCTAGACATTTTGAGTGTTTTCCGGCAAAACAGGACATTTGAGGTCAAGGTCAAAGGTCAACGTCTAAGGTCAAGTTCACCTCTGGTCCTCTGCCAGATGCCATGTCCATCCGATCGTCCGAAGCCCCAAGCCTCTGTGCCAGCTCTCTCATTATCTAGCTATTAGTATCGATTGATTGTTTACCGAGATATGGCATGAAAGTGGAGCTATCTTAGAAAATGGTGGAAGAAAGAGGCTCTGTGAAAACATGTTTAATGCTTGCAATATAGGCTACTGATAACCTAAAAATTCTGGTTAAATTTGGTTATAAGGCTTTGTTGGTAGGCCCTTATATTAAAATTAATAATTCATATGGACATTAGTCTAAAAATTAGTGTCTATCACACTTAAGCATATAAGTTTTCAAGGAGAACCGTAGCAACTCTTTTGTGTCAACTCTGATAGGAATCCGTCGATTGTTTCCCAAAAAATGCCACACAACATTTTTTTTTCGTGTGGTGTTATCTTATAGAACGGCGGACAAAAGAGGTTATGTATTAATACATTTAATGCTTGTAGTTGATACTTTCAGCTTACTAAGTTGTGACACTAAATTAAATATTACAGTATAAACCGTCAAAATACGAAATTTGATCTAAATTGGGTAAATGGTTACCGATATATTACATGGTGCCTTAAAAATTAAAATTGTCTCAATTTCTAAAACAAGCACATGGCGTGTTAGAAATCTATAGAAGTCGCATGTCCTTACTAAGTAGTATATGTTAACTGAGTTTGATTAAATACGGTTAACGGTTTTAAAAGTTATTAAGTGAAACATACATCCCAGAGAGACTTTTTATGATTACGTCAGCCTATCTTACCAAGAAAAGTAGGCTGAAAATTCAGTCATGGATGTGACACGTATAAAAAATTTCTGCCTTTCAGCCAAATTTTGGATAGCCTTTAGACAAATATCATAATCACAAACGTTTTGTTGTAAGTATCGGAATCTTCATTAGTCCAGTAAAATGGGACACTTGCATGACAGCCCATAACGAAAGAATACAGCCGCACATGTGTAGCACTGTCGTTACTATTCAGTTACAAATTACGCAACAGCGTCTTCACAGTACATTTACTAAGCGATAACTTGACTGAGCTTCGACGTAAAAAAGGAAACGTAGTTTTTGCCAATCAGATTCAAGAGACGAGTGTTTTCCTCTTTGTTTTCTGTATGTATCAGTTTTTATTCGTAACAAATTGATAATGGGTTGTTTATCGTGTATTATTCAACAGAAAGATTATTTGTATGTGACTGATAAACAAATTAACGATTTGAAAGATGCTGGTATTGAATGAGTTGATTTGAGTTGAGCGATTAGGGCAGCTATTAACAAACTGGTATTGAAGAAAATGGTTGGGTGCTAATTGGGATCAATTTCTGTGAGAGATGAGGTTATTATTGACACGCAGTGGAGAATTTTTTAAATAATTTAATAACTGCGCTCATGTTTAAGTTTAATTGGAAATATAGATATTATGACTCATACACTTACACTAGCTTGTTATCAGATCCCAAATACAGCGTACTTAGTACTACTGAATTACAACTTTCGACTGACAAGCCTTTCTTAAGACTATCTTTACAATATTTTTATTTAATTACCTGAAATATATTTATATAAAGAACACATACATGTAAATATTTGTAGTCAAATGAATATAGTTTTCAAAATACGGTAGCGAAAATGCGAAAATTTCGTAATACGGAGCCTAAGTTTCTATGTTCATAATTAACTTTTGCAACTATATCACATTTCGTGTGATCTACAATCATATACGCAATATTTTAGTATCAAGGATAACTAACAATCGGTACTCCGGCACCTAAAACCTGAATATATTATGAAATAAGTATTCATATTATTGCGAACACATTTTCTATTCGTCCGAGAGAAAATAATATTACTATTTATTGATTTTTCTTGGACGAAAAAAATGTGTTGGCAAAAATGTTTAATACCTATTCTAAAAAAGATTCAAAATACCAGTGGCCGAGCACCGATTGTTAAATATTCTTGATAGTTAACTAACATGTTGTGTATATGATATAGATCCCATGACATGCAGGGGCCACGGTGGTGTAGTGGTTAGACTACTCGCCTCCCACCATCTCAACTCGTCCAATACCAGAATATTTCAAATCGATAATTTGTTTACCAATCACATACAAAGAATCTGTCTGTTGCAAGCGTTGAATAATACACGACAAATAATCCAGTTGCAATTTGTTATGAATAAAAACGAACACAGAAAACAAAAGAAAAGGCTAACTGTTATGTAGACCATTTGTGTACAAGCAGATTTTTCCGAGTAGGCAAACTGACTTGTGATAGCTACTTGTGATAGTACAGATTTTAAAGTGTCCAAATGAAATGTTCTTCCTGTGTATAGTAATAAATGTTAACATTTTGGGTGTGGTTGATGTAATATTACGTTGGAGAGAACAGTGGCCCGTCTCTTCGCTGTAGTTGTGCGGCAAAATTCATAATGTTGAGTTAAATTTAGGCGATGTGATGTTAGGTCGGTGGCACTCGTGGTGTTAAGTTCGACGTGGATCGGTCTTTACAGGCGCGTACCGCCTCGAAGTCCGGCTGCCACATCTGCCGCAGAAAGGAAACAGTAAAGCGAAGGAAGTTCCAGGGCCGGACTTGCGTCGTTTCGCCGGGTCCCGCCGTGATTAATGGAGTGGCGCGGCACTCGAGGTGGGGCGTGTCCCGAGGAGCAGTTTGAGTGCCCCTCCTCCGCTGCCGCCCCCGCACACACGAGCTGACAGCCACCACCAGGCAGATCTTTCTCGCGGGGGCGGGCGGTGATAAGTGCACCGGCGATTCACCCGCGGCCCGGCTCCCCCCACCCCCCAAACGTCCCACTCACACCGCGACTGGGCTCAACTCTGAATTATTTATCCCGCCATTAGGATGGACTCGCCTCCAAACTTCTCTCTACCCCCACCCACCGCCTGGTCAGATGCCAGGCCCGTCTTCGCCTTCGCGTTGGACTCGTACAGATCTCTTCCTCGGTCGGAGAGCCAACTACCCTGCCTCCGCACCTCTTCAAACACCTCTGTGCGCGGGGAGTTATAACCGGGTATCACACATTCAGAAGCTCACTTGTCGTTTACCGGCGGGAACCATGGACTTCCTCGCCGACACGGTCAGCACAATTGTCAAGGTCACGTGATCACCAGTGATGAAAGAATTTGTTTACCTCTGCATTCTCAACTGACCGACCATTTTATTTGAACAATATACATCGGCTCACTTGAACATATACCACTTGCATTAAAACTAAGTTATAGGAGCTATAGAAACATCTCTTAGCAGAATTTTAGATTAACAGTGTCCTAACCTCAAATCTGATTCACGTTGATTATGGTACGGTAATTCTATCAAAGGCTGTTCACGATAAAGTGAGAACTTTAGAAATGAACCTTAGATAAACGTCACTGCCAACGCATGCATATATTTTGATGGGCGCACTGAGTGACATTCACCCAGTAAAGTTGGTAACGATGGATGGAAAGTAGTTCCGTAGCTTAACGTCGAATAAAAAGTGTTAGGTAACCATTTGTGATAGTTTAAAAGTATTTCTTTCGACTTCTGTTTTTTTAATGCACCGAAGCGTAAAAATGAACATATTTTAAAGTATTTATTTTCTGAATAATTTCACAGTTTCATTAGACTGACGAATGAATAAAGTGATGAGGCCCATGGCAATGTAAATTTTACATAAGGCGGAGGAATACACAACATGTATACAAGTAGATCTTAAGCAGGGCTTTCAAAAATGCTAATTTAACCGTGAACAGCCTATAGCAGAAAATCTTTCTACCCAATTTAATTTTTACATTAAGCACGTGCGAAATTCGTATCATTATTTGACAACAGGCCGGATACCATGCACTTTGAGAACAATCCGTGCTCTCACTGGCAGCTGCCCTTTTAAGGTCCCATCCAAAATTAAGCTTTATTCGTGAACGTGCCCGTATCCCGATCCCAGCTTTAATGACGCCTCACTGACGCGTTCCAAATCGCGGTCTACAGTTGCGTGTGTTTGAAGAAGAGCTTTTCTCAAACTGCAACCAGAGCTTTGCAAACACAGCTAGCTGAACGTTATCCTATTTATTTCCTCCAAACTTGTTTGTATTTAAAAGATTGTCTTGCGATGTACGGTACAGTCACGTGTCGCCACTCTGTGTAGTTTCCTATGTCATCCATTATAGTCGTACGATATGCACTGATTCAGAGCATCACCAGTAAGCGGAGAAGTGCGCGCAGAGATTCCGGGTGGCAGCTTTTGTCTTCGTATCATTTATTATAGGCTGTTCACTGTAAAGTGAGCACTTTTGAAGGCCCCGCTTAAGATCTACTTGTATGCACGTTGTGTATTCTGTCGCCTTATGTAAAATTAACATTGTCATGGGCCTCATCATTATTTTTACGCGTCGGTCAAGTCAACTGTGAAATTATTAGAAAAGTTAATATTTTAAAATCTGCTCATTTTTACACTTCGATGCTTGAAAAAAACTGAAAGCGAAAGATATAATTAAATTTAGCACAAATGTTTACATAACACTTTTTATTCGATGTCAAGATATGGAACTACTTTCCCTCCATCGTTACCAACTTTACTGGGCGCATGTCACTCAGTGCGCCTGTTAAAATATATATGCAATCAGGGGCAGTGACATTTTTCTAAGGTTCATTTCAAAAGTGCTCACATTATCTTGAACAGCCTTTAGTAACCCTAGAAGAGCAAGCACGAAGGTACAGACAATCCGCCTGTGGAAGTCTGACGCGTGCCCTGATAAGCTTATATGGAGTCGTGACGCTTCCCACTCTTGCATATTGACTGTCTGGGGTTATCGCTGCAAGAATGTTCTGGTAATACTCCTCCCCTCCCTCAGTGTAACTCGGAGTAAGAAGAACCTTCTGGAGCGGACCAAATGGTCTATACAAGTGCGGTGGGCATCCAAGTTGACAGTCTGGAGTATGGAGCTTTGCACGGCCTTAAGATTCAAGGGTGCGTAACCCGCTATGCGACGACGAGCGGAACCAGCGAAGAGGTGAGCAACGGCGTTAGAAGGGGTACAGTGGAGAATTAGACTGACCGACGGGCCTGTGGGATAGGATATGTGAGTGACAGACATTTGAATCAATGGCAAAATATAATTGGATTAAAAATGTGAAAATAAAAATTGCAGATTAAGTGACTGTAGCAAGCGATAAGGACTTTAACTAGTACTAAGGTGGACATTAATTATTACGCTCACTAATATTAATAAGCGTTAATAATATATACAGGTAATTTTACGATTTATATAATAGCTGCGTGTATTTTTTTAGCACTGCAAAGAAATTAGGGAATATAATTTTGTTGCTTCATTTTTTTACTTAGATTTTCAATCCTTCATGACCTCGGACACATCCTTTGTAACTTAAAACACTGGTGTCAGAAGTGGGATGGAGTCATTTCATTGTACATGAAGTGAAGCAATATGCTAATAGATAGCGATAAAAAAATAATAGCTGTAGACCGTTAAAGTTCAGACTGTTTTGTTCAAACAGCACAGTGAATGATAACAAGAAATATATATGCAGAGCTGGAAGCACTGCGGGCGGTAATTGGGGGCTAGGTAGACAGATAAGTAGCGTGAATGACAATGTAAATAGCGAAATTGATAGTGCTTATGAGAATTTCAATAGTCAGATAACTAATGTGAGGGAATTACCTATGATATAGGAAAGTAAACAGTAAATTACAATGTAAGTAAAAAAAAAGTAGATTGTACAATAGACAAAGTAAATGAAAATGTAGGTAGGTAAATAGAAACAGTAAATAAAATTGTAGACAGGAAAATATAAGGTAAGAGCGAGTTAGTGAATGCAAGAATGGACTGCGTCGACAAGAAAATAAACAGCGTAAAAGAAATATTGGACAGTGACAGTGGAAGTATGAATATTTGTTGAGAATGAGATGAGTGCACATAAGAAGGAATGGCAAGAATTTCTTCACCAGTGGAGTTCACTTGTTATCGCACCATCAGCCGAAATAAGTGGGAAGCAGGGTAAATAGTAAATAATACAGCAACCTCGGAGGTTGGCGGGGTCGCGGTGGCTGAGCGGTTAGCCTGCTCGCCTCCCACTAATGCGAACCGGGCTCAATCCCCGGCCGGGTCACTCCCGAATTTTCAAATTTGGGAATCGTGCTGGACGATGCCACTGGTCGGCGGGTTTTCCCGGGGATCTCCCATTTTCTCCGCCATTTCATTATGGTGCTGGTACATACTCACCTCAATCACCCTCACCGGTTCTCTAGACCTCGCTGTTAAGAGCCGCCCAAATCTCTTCGTTCACTCACTTGCAGGGTGACCGGCAGCTCTGCAGAATCGGTGTAATTCACCCAGGAGTGGGGAATGGGGTCGCAATTAAGCCCGCCTCTTACGATGGTCATACTGAATGGTGGGAGTCCCAACACTAGTTTAAAATAGTCGCCACATTAAATAGCTGGTCAGACGAACAGCCGGCTTACAACGGCGAGACAGTTCTCCGGAAACCTGCCACGAGTACACTCTAAGTTCGAATCAGTGGGAAACCACTGATTAGCAGTGAAATTCGACTACTCGAATCAGTGAAAACGGCTCCACTTAGAATCAGTGGAAAACCACTGATTGTTTCAGTGAAAAAATTTCACGGATTGCATCAGTGACGTGAAACAATTCCATTTATAAATAAGTGACGGCCTACTGCAGTGGCGAATTAAACTTTTCGGAGGTGACCGAGATAGAACTCGCACACCCTTTCCACGTCTCTTTACGCCATTACCTTACCATCTGCACTACCAGGTCAAGTTTAAATATAAGAGGAAATATACGTGTTATAGTGCTTGCGAAAATCTTGAAGATTTAAATTCTGTGCCCCTACTTTCCATTTCGGTTCAATTGGCACCGTTAGGATTTTTAAAAGAATATGTTGTATATATGAGTGCCCTCTCTTCATCACATTATATGCCTTTTAAACGTTCAAGCACAGCGCTGTGATGATTATATAAAAATGAAATGAAAGATGTAAAAACGGATTGAATGTCTAAATGTTGATATTACCTCGTAAAATGGTGTTTTGAAAGATGAAACACATTTTAGAAAGTATTTTGTATTGGTTTGATTAGTTCATTCGTTGTTATTTCACTTGATACTGCTCGCTGTTTAACAGCCATTTTTACACATTTATTAATTGATCCGTCAATCAAAAAACAAACCACTGAAAAACAGAAAAAAAAAAGACTCATGTGTCAGTCACCGAATCATTAAGTGAAGGAAATCTAGAATTCTTCACTTATTCGTCAGTTAAATTCACTGAAGTGATCGTTGTTGAATCAGTCAGGTACTGTTGACTAATTGAAACAGTGAAATTCTCACTGATTCAAATTTAGAGTGTATACTACATACTCTACCTGAGCGACATCGACTGGAGTACCCCACATTGGTGTCGGCATTGGAGTCAACGTTTTATTGGACCATACCTGCGCACTCTCCCACCATGCCCAACTGCAAAGTCATACCCAGCTACCAGGAGAGCTACTGCAAAGGCTAGCAAGACTTCGTGCGGCTGTCTCACCAATCTCTGGAAGGTTGCCCGGAGAAGGCGCGTGACATAATCGCAGTCGGCTTCTTTGTTGACGCTACCGCAGACACAGAGGTATGGCATGCGGTACGTCTAGATGCACACCACACCATGTAGGACAATCTGCCCCGGGGGAGTTGGAGTCAGCAAAACAGGTGTCAGCATCGCGACATCCGGTACGAGCAATGACACTGAGCGAAGAAGACGACAGCACTAAGTAGACACTGAAGGAGACGCAGGCGACCATGAGGGACATCGCTCCTAGGGTCCGCGCTATATAGCTTCGCCGACACGACCCAAATGGCCTAAGTGTTGGTCACGTGGACAGACGGGGACCCGAGAGCCTACTGTCCACAACAGCAGCAGCAGAAACAGCTACGGGAAAATAGAAAATAAGCAGCGAGAGGCAGGTGAGAGTACAACACATGCGGGAAACTCGTAAATACAGATCTTGTGGGGTGAAGGTCGGTGACTGCGGAAGGGAAGGCACCAATGTTATTACAAATATGTTCGGTGAAACAGGATTTGGATCTGGATGCAATATTGGTGGAGGAGGACCTGAATGATGTTCCTTGTCTGAAGGTCGTCGACATTGGGGCTACAATAACAGTAGTAAAAACTAAACATCCTCGGGCCTAGCCCTCAACGGTCACCCGATAACAGTATAGAACATTGGTATTTGATTATGGAAATAGGTGAGACCACACAAATAAGAGATAAGAGAAAGGCGAACTCAAAGCTTATTAATCTTAACATAGAGCACGATATTTCCACAGCAGTAATAGAGGAAGAATGAATTTTGGGCTGTTGGTGTATTATGTAGGCTAAGGTGCTGTATGGATACTCGAATTGGTGTGATATGTGTATGCAGTATCGAGTTGGTGGTGTCAAAATGGTAGGATTGTCCTTGTCAATGGAATGCCCAGTAAAACCACTGTGCTACCTACTTCTAGTGAAATTGTCATTACAGACAGATGCCAAAGGAAAATTGGTGAGAACATTTAGGTCTTATTGAGCCAGCAGAGAATAGTGGCATTCTGCCAGGCAGTGTCGTTAAGCAAGGGCTTTGGTGTATTCAAGCTTTGATGGTTTGCCTCTTAGAATTATCAATTCGTCCGACAGTGTCGTTTGTCTTGAGAAGGGGGTTATGGCAGATGTTTGCAAGCAGGTCACACAGGTACTTTCAAATGTCCACGAAGCGTATAGAGTAACATAAATCGAATTTCATTTACCACAAGAACTGGAGGAACTGCTAATAAGAACGAGAGAAAACCTCAACTGGTGACAGGAAAAGTCTGACTCTAAATTACTGCAGAGAAATAGGAATTCCTTCTGGTGTGGACCAAACGCTTTGGAAGGACTAATGTAATCTGCCACTACATTCATTGATGTTAAAGATGCCAGGCCCATCACCATGACGACTACCACTAGCTTCTTATTAGGTAGTTGACTATTATCTGAAGGAAATGAAGGAGTCACATGTGATAGAACCATCAGGTAGTAAGTGATCTTTCTCCATTATACTTCTTAAAAACAAAGATGGCTCTCTGAGATTTGTGTAGACCATCTCCTAAACAAAAAATCAAGATAAGGATTCAAATTATTGATAGCATTTTTATAGGGTGTCTTATATCGACTGTATATTTGAATAGATAAAACCATTACATATAGCAATAATTCTAGATTTCGAATAAAGTTGATACAATGTATAGATTTCAGATAAAAAATAAACATTTAAATGTTTTATAAAAATAACTTATTGAAACCACAAAATAAGCACACATAGAAACAGTTGTTTTAAATGTTATAAAATTCTATTTTTCAAAACGTTACGTTAGCAAAACAAATTCCTTAATTTTAACCGAATTTCATTTTCTTATGAGCTCCAGTTGTAAATATTTTTTTCTCATAAAATACGTCATAGAGTTGAATTTAATTTAATTTTCTTATTTTTAAGTTAATTGTTTAGGCATATTGACCGATTTCGGTGTTATATCAATAACTTCTCGCAAAACGTTAGCAATATTTTAATTTACAATTATAGACTGTGTCAACTTCTGCTGTTATTCAAATACCTTTTCAACGAATCTAAATTTATAATATTATGTTAAGTAATATATATCAGCTCCTGTTCTTGATTCCATGTGCTTGGAATTCGCGCGCTGGCAGAAATTTTTATAACCCGTAAGTTTTTTTATAAACAATAGAGTACGAATTTACACATTATTGTCACATTTGGGTTCCTGGCAGTTTCGCGTTTTCACTTGACGCATGAATAGTCAACAAATAGGCCTATGACAAAGTTCATTTTACACGTGACGGAATGATACAATATGAGACAAGTATAGACTAAACAGGGCTTTAAAAAGTACTGAGTCAACTGCGGGCAGGCTTAAAGGTAAGTTTACACAGATAATTTTATAGTGAGTTTGGATAACAATTGTCTTCTATCAGTCCAGATAAGAATACAAATTAAAACGAGAAAAAGTAAAAAGTAAATATAATCATCACAAACATACTTACTTCTCAAACTCAACATCTTCCAAGCACTTGAGTTATTACCTTCAAATGTAAATATGCGACGTGTAAGGCTTGCATCTCCAGTAGCGTTACATGTAATATTTCTTGTGTGCTATTAAAACTTTCTTCTCAGTGCCACCGAATATGTTAAACACACGAGTAGTGTGAGTATGCCGATTCTGGTGCAATGTATTTTAATTGGAAGCCGCAGCAGCTTGTGCGGCTGGTCGGCTAGTAAAATATATCTACATCACATCGAAGCAAATAAAACCGCTCGACCCCACTGAAATGTCAAGCTTTGTGCCCTTAGCGCCTGAGATGTCACACGAGCATCAGCAAATCATTAGTTAGCAATGTCACGTGACCGCTATGTGACACACTTAAAATGATATACAATGAATGAGCAATAGCATGTTTGCACCATGTGACACACATTAAATAAATTTATTTGCATACACACTGGGACCAACGACAGCAAAACCTGTTCACTTGTAAGGTGAACTGTAGGGACAACACACCCTTGTGGTGTGTTGTGATTGTAAATTAATTGTTTGTGTCCAGACACTCAGAAAAAACGAAGATACGTAATCTACTCACTCACCCTATACACCTAAACGCACCTATACACATAAATGCACCTACACATTAAAAAAAGTGTAATGTGCATACATACTGGGACCAATGACAGCAAAACTCGTTCACCTGTAAGTTGAACTTTAGAGACAATACACCCTTGTGGTGTATTGGTGGATTGTAATTTAATGGTTTTGTATCCTGACACTCAGAAAAAAAGATACAATACCTACATACGCACCTGTACTCATACACACACACCTACACACACACACACGTGCACCTACGCACATTTAGGTACACTTCTACACAAAGAGCCTGAATATTTCAAGCTGCAGACTGACTCCTGTTGTCGGACATACCCCCTCAAGACTGATCCCTAAATGACCCCTAATTACTCCAAAATGTCTCCTAGATGACTCCAAATGACTCCCAAATGCCTCTAAATGACTCCAAATGACACCTAATTGACTCTTAAATGACTTCCAATGACTCCAAAATGACTCCAAATGACTCCAAGATGATTTTAAAATGACCCCAAATGTCTCCTAAATGACCACTAATGACTCCTAAGTGTGGTGTCTGCAGTGCTTTGGTGATGATTGGTGAGAGATAAATGTAAACAAAGATGTAGAGTGAAAGACAAGATGGAATGAAAGAGAGAAACAAAAGAACAAAAATTGGAGGACTCTGAGAAAACCTACGAACTGATATAGGGAAAGCGAGAAAGATATGGAATGAGACGAGGATAGAGGTAGATAAAGAGATGGAATGAGAGAATGAAAGAGAGAAATGCAGTAACATAAATGGGAGGACTCGAGGAAAACCTATGGACTGATATAGAGTAAGATAGAAGCAAAAGAGAGAAAGAGATGGAATGAAATAATGTAAGAGAGAAAGTGATGATGATATGTAGAGTGAAAGACAAGATGGAATGAAATAAAACCGAAACAACAAAAAATGGGAGGACTCTGAGAAAACCTAAGGGCTGGTGGAGGGACAAGAGATGGGATGAGAGAAATCAGATATGAGAGACAAGAGAGGAGATGTAATGAAAGAATGAAAGAGAAAGAAAGAGACGAGAGAGAAAAATTAAAGAGAGACAAGAGATGGAATGCGACAAAGAAAGAGAGACAAGAGATGTAATTGGAGAAACAAAAGAGAGGGAGAAAGAGATGGAATCAGTGAAATATGTTGAATGAGGGAGGCAAGAGAGAGAAACGAAAGAGAGACAAGAGATAGATGGATATAAAGAGATGGTTTGTGAGAAAGAGAGAGTGACAAGAGATAGAGTTAAACAGATGGAATGGGAGAAAGAAAGAGAGACAAGAGAGACAAGAGCTGGAATGAAAGAAAAATATATTGACTGATGATGCAAGAGAGAGATTGAGATAAAGAGATGGAATGAAAGAGAAAGCAGATAAATGACATAATCAGAGAAAGAGAGAGAAACGAATGAGAGGAAGAAAGGGATGTAATGAGAGAAAGATGTTGAATGAGGGATGCAAGAGAGAGATACAAAAGAGAGGAAGAAAGGAATGGAATGAGAGAGATGGTGATAAAGAGATGGAATGAGAGAAAGAAAGAGAGAAGAGAGGGAATGAGAGAAAGAGAGAGAAACAAAGAAAGGAGGAAAGAGAGACAATATAGAGAAACAAAAGGGAAGGTCTGGAAATGTAGTTGAGAGAACTTTTTATATACTCTATGTACAATTTTAACACAAAAAAATGATTTAAATTAAAAAATAGATATTAAAATCGAATAAAATTACATATTAAAGATTTTACATACCCTTTGCTTATAAAACCAGTATGTCTAACAGAAACATACATATATACTTGAAGAAAATTAGTGGACATAACTGCCGAGCACCTTCGTATATGTTCGACAAACCCGAGTCGTAGGCTTCGAGCACCCCCTAAGTCGAGCCGAAGACTGCCGAGCTTGTCCGAGACGAGCCGAAGTCAACTAGCCGACCAGCCGCACAAGCAGCTGCGGCTTCCATTTAAAATACATTGCACCAAAATTGGCATAATCACACTACTTACACGTTAGCAACAATGGGAAAACACTCAGTTTCATCATTGTTTCGGGAAGTCGATACATTTTAGAATATGTTCAGTTTTTATTACGACAAAGAAGTCGTTGCGAGTACGTCACGACAACATGCACATTATAAAAAATCTATAAATCTCGAACACTTTTATCATTGGGTTAAATATTTTGTGTGTGTGAATCGTTTTTTGAATCATTATAATAATTATGAAGAAGAATGTCTCTAACATGACTTACTTAATGATGCGAGTTGTTGCCTCAAGAAGCAAACAATTTTCCGTCAGCAATGATTAAATACATTCAAGATTAATTGAATTAAGTCAGAAGACGGAAATCAGGGTGATTTTTGTCGTTATAATAAAAGAATACCTATTTAAAAGTATATTTTCCTTCATAGCAGGCTCATATTTTTAGACACTCTAAACTTTTATGGTTTTCAAACCAATCAGTCTATATTAAATTTACAAACGCAAATTTTAAAATAATTTGGATTTTGGTTTTTATATCGTGTTGGTGCTACATAAAGAATTTACTATTAAAACATTACATTTACAAAAATTTAAAGCGTTTAAAGGGGCTGGAATTACGGGATTTCAAGTTCGTTATAAAATATTCAAGTGTACTTTCGAATATTCGAATGAAATTCATTTTAAACTAACGCATATTTAAAAGAAAATTAAGTGGTACGTACATAAATGCTGATAGCGCGCGCACGCACACACCAATACACTACATTATATTCCATAATTCTAATTCATTCCCATGCCCTCTGCCCCCTTTTTTCCATTTTTTGAAAAAAATATTAAATTGTCTTAATGCCATAAAGAAGTTCGTGTGAATGAAGAAAAGAGGCTATGTTTAATTACAGTCTCGGTTTTAAACCTTGTGCTCTTAAATCATAATTAAAAGCTAGGATTTTAACATTATTTTTGTCTTAGAGCAGATTTGCGTGCTTGGTGTTTAATGTTGATCTACTTTAAAAACCTGTGACTATTATTGCGTTCTAAATTCGTACCAGAAGAAAATCATTGATTCACAGTGAAATCCATTTACTCGAATCAGTGAAACTGGCTTCCACTTACGAACGGTGGAAAACCACTGTTTGTTTCCGTGAAACGATTTCACTGACTGAATAAGTAACAGAAATGGCGCGCGGGGAATTGAATATTGTTTTAATTGAATTTAGGCAAATCATTACGAGAAACAAACGTATTGTGCAATTCAACGTAACTTAAGAAAAGCAGAAATAAACTGCGGCATATAGGATTTGAACCCACAACATCTTGATATCAGATTGTTACCTTACTAATAGAGCTACCAAATGAACTCCAGTACAACGAATAACATGTAGGCCTATGTACCTATTACATTTCTTGATCGTAAATAAACAGCTTTAAAATGTGTGCCATTTTTTAAAATGTTTTTAGTTTAATTGGTAACATTAGGATTGTTAAAACAAAGAGTATGTATGAATGCACTCACATAATCACATTTATTGCAGTTTAAACCTTCAAACCGAGTGTTATGAAGGTTACGTGAAAACAAAATGAGAGACGTAAAAACACATTGAAATACTGAATATTTATGTTGCCTCGTAGTATGGTTACATAAAATTCGAAACTCACACTTAAAAAGTATATATGTTATGGGTTTTGTTAGTTTATTTGTAATTTAATTTGATACACGTCGTTTGATACGTCAGTCTAAAAACAATCCATCGAAAAACAGCAAATGAAATGGTAAATGAACCAGTGGAAGATGCCACTGAATCAATAAATAAATGAAAACGGGAAATTTTTCACTAATTCATTAGTAAAATTTACTGAAGTGACTGCTGAATAAGTTACGTGCGGTTAACTGGTTTAAAAAGTGAAATTTTCATATGTTCATATATAGAGTGTACTTTACGAAAAAGTCAGGCCACGTTTCCAGATCTGAACATGCCTATGAGGGGTATAGTACTTTACTCCCTGCGCTACTAATTTTCGTATAATTTTATTAATATTTACATTTATAAAAATATATAAAATAGTATTTTTGCATCGTACATGCATTAACATGTCTCTGAGCATGAAAAATATTCGTAAACATCCAAAAGTTTATTCGAATTGGAACTACTGTCTTTAAGCTGTATGCATAATGAACATAATTCAAGGGAAATTTTCTTGTTGATTATCACAGAATGCCGCACCACAGTACGATCGTAGTTGAAATTGATTGAATTATATCAAAACTTACCAAGGCACTGACGGATACGCGTTGTATTATGAATTAAGTTTCAGAGTATTAGTAACAAGTGTATCATTCTGGGCGTGCATCACATTAACACATGTATCTATGGCAGGGGATGGAAAAGTAATGGAGAACGCAGCTTCCTTCTCGTGATCGTCTTCGCGCGAAGCGAGAAGGAATAGTTCCTTGGTTACAACTAACGCACACAGCCGGCGCTGACCTAAGGAAATCAGGAAATCAATGGGCAATTACTGAGGATACTTTACCCCTAGGGAGTCACGCTTGTTGCCTCCCAAGTACCCAAACGGAGGCCTGAGTAGCAGCGACTGGGGAGCAGCGATTGTGGAGTAACATCACGTCGCCTTATGTGTGCGGAGAATGAACGATACGTACTTAATGCGGTTGTCGTGAGCTATTAAGATCCGGCTCGAAAATCGACTCACGCCACCAAATTGGAGGAGCTTGAACCAATTAGCGACACCAAAAAAAATGAAGCCACATTGAGAATATAAACTGTAGTAGAATATGTCATTGACATGCGGACTCCCAAGAAACGATCATCCTAACAACTGCATATATATATATATATATATATATATATATATATATATATATATATATATATAGACACTCACACACACACACACACAAAACTTAGAAAACGTGTACGTTGGGATACAAAATAAATGTTTGATAAATGTGACGTGACTGCTTGGGTGTTCCTAGTTTGAAAGAAAGAAGACGTAGAATTTGTCACGCACCAACAGACGTACATTAAAAGCTTTCATAATATTTATATAGCGTTTGAAATATATTATAATTTTAGCTTCTCATATATTTGAAGTACCCCAGGATGTTGCTGGAATCAAGTTATTAATCAACTGCCAACGTCTCAGCTCGGCTGAAGTTACTTTATACACAGAAATTGATATTTCACAGAAAAGAATAGCAGGGAACTGCGTCGCTTGCTATGTCTGAAAGAGGAATAAAATCTCATTTCTCGGAATGATAAATCACTTAACTGTATTTTTTTTCTCCCCCGGGGCGAAGAAGAGGGCCGTAAGGGAGAGATCTGGTAACATCGCCGACTGGAAGGTTCAAGCTTCCCTTTCCACTCAGCGAGCAGAACGTTATTGTTCCAGGAACTGACGAAACGAGTCTGACAGACACGCACGCACGCACTCACACACACAACAAATAATACTGCCATTGTTTATAAGAGGAGGCGTATTTTTATCGCGTCCTCAGTGAGGCTGGATTCCTCGCGAGCTAAGAGCATTAACTTTCACTATTCCGCCGCCATATTGTTTGGCTAGCGGCCTGGAAAAGAAGCCTGCAAAATGGGTTTTGATAAGGGGGGGGGGGGGGAGGAGTGTCGGAGGTCCGGGGGTGAGTTGTTAAAGGATGAAGCAGTTTTCCACGTGCCAAATATTATTTCCCTCTCCCCGAGTCGCTAGGAATGACATCAAAAGCAGACTAGAAAGCTTTTTCGCCTCCCTCTATTCTCCCCTGACACCCCTTCTCGAAGCTCACAGTTTCCAGAATTTTCCCTCCCATGCGCCGGCCAATTAAAAAGCCTGACTCCCTGCATTTGTGCGCCCAACTTTCTTCCCCCCCACTCCCGACCACCCCCCAGCCCTGCCTTTTGTAAAACCTTTTTATGAAATATGAAAAAGCCTTTTCAAAGGAGAGCGGAACCTGATGAACTCTACGCACACCTAGTTGAGAATGGAAATTAACAAGGGAGGATATGGCACGCTACAGCGCCACCGGCGATGTTTTGTGGAAAACATTTACCACTGAATCCGAGATAGGACCGGCAGCTTGTTCGTACACTCGTGTCTTGTAGACAACTCCAGGAAAGTGTTTATTCCGGCACTGTGTTCTGTAACTGGGATACCTTCACAAAGTTTCTGCCTACAGTATTCTACACCTTTTCTTTTCATTTCACGAATTATAATATTCTGCAAGACTTTCAAGGGACAAGAAAAACAGTATTTGAGTTCCACATAATTAAACGAATTTAAATTTTAAGCGGGCTTTTCACAGTATTCTAGAGGGCATTTCGAAGTTAATATCGCGTTCTTAGAAGTTGGTGGTGCAGGCAATATGCGAGTAAAATGATTAATCGATCATAGCTGATAACATATGGAGGCAATGACTTCTTTAAAAGAAACTACAGTAAATATTTAATTCGAATTAGGTTGGCTGTTAGTTTTATTATAAATATCCCTGATATCTCATCAACGTTCACGACACGGAGATGCTACGAAATACCAGTGGTCATCTTACGCAGTTCTTTATAAACACCTGTTATTTAAGCTCGCTGTGAATAAACTGCTATTATTCTGGGAATGCGAACAACTTACATTCTTAAAAAATGTGTTTATCTGCCCGGTGCTTTCAGGGTATCAACATTTTTGACACACAGAAAGTGTTTTCCAAGCAGCTTTATTTAACACGAAAAATTTATATTTTCAATGATCCACATAAAAACTTATGAATACCATACCGCAGTAGTTTTAATGGGATCTTCATTAAGGATATGAAATATGATATCTTACACTTCAACATAAGACAAAATCAAGTAAATGAATGTCTCTTTACAGCGACTCTACACGTATATTAAAAAAAAATTAAAATTTAGTGACGTGAGAGTATTAATTGAATCGTGTGGAATAATTGAAAACTAAAAATGTAATGAATATAATTTTCCCGTGTAGGTGTTTGCGGCTAGTTCGTACATTTTTCAGCAAAATTCGAGTCACTGAATGTGAGCAAATAATCTTATATCTCACTGGCGAACTAGTCTAGTGAGCTTGGAACCAATGACTTTCAGTAATGGGATTTACCATGATTTGGCAGGATGAAGGAAATCACCATAAAATAGGCATAATTCAACGAACATAAAAATCGGTATGCTGCTACTAATTTTCAGTGAAACCTTTTCCCCACTGTTTCCAATGAACTACCACCGATTCGATTTTTTAATGGTAAGCGAGTAGATAGCGTTTCTGTTTTTACCTCTTATTTGATTGAACTATTTTAGGAGTAATCAATTTGGACAATTCTTTGATCAATTTTATGGTTAACTGGAAAACTTTTAATCCAACAAATACTGAAGTTATAATGAAAGTTGTAATTGTATAAACAGCGATGTAGAACCACAAGTGTCGTTCTATTTGAAATTGTGCACGGAAAGATTGAACAGTTATTAAAAATGTATAACGGATAAGTACGTCTAGCACGGTTTAACCTTCGGCTGTGGGAAATTTAATGGAGTCGTAAAACATAGCTGGGGAAATGATGATGAAATTCTACCATGTCCAGTAATTTATCGTTAGTACTCTAAGCCTACATTCTCTTTTTTATTTCTTTGAGTTCATTATCTTGGTGATACAAACAAAACTGCTGCGGCAGTAAAGTCTTAAATGGTGATATCAATTCCGAGAGACTTTATAGCCAGGGAAATTGCTTGTTTCGCCTGAACCTGCCAGGCTAACCCACTTTAGTCCGGCGTTGGGATGAGCGAGACACTCAAATCATATTATTTTGGTAGCCGTTTCTTTCCGAGGACTCAAAGGCATTGGTTTTTTTTTTTCATTAGGGCAGTTATTTTGCTGTCCCGAATTTTTTGAATTGCATCACATGCCTGTCTTCCAGTGCGCAGTTTAGGCTTACTTGAGTTTTGGCAAAGCCACGACTGGTCCAATTATAATTAAAGTCTGAAAAATTTCTGTAAACTCGTTCGAAAAAAAATTTATATAATGAAAAAAAGATGCGCCTGTCTACGAGAACAATCATATTTATGTAGCACTACCACGTGAAATGTTTACAAGCATTAGATATCTTCCTGAATGTGGAGGCTAAACACATTCGATGTATTGTTCCAGCGACTGTTCATATCGCATTACCGTTTTCACCCGACTATTGGACAACCACAAAAATAGTAGTGCACAAGTGACGACCTGTATTACAATACTCGAAAATAAGACAACTTTACATTTTTACAGAAGGAAAATTAACTACCGAAAAATAATTGTGTTAGCATTTTAGCTGGCTATTTTATTTCAGCACTTAAATAATAAATTAACTTCTCTGTGCTCAAATGCCAAAAATCAAAATTTAATTAAATACATTTCCAGTGTATAACATTTCATAACTTCTTACCTAACCTTGAATTGATATCCAATGCTATTAAAGAAGTAATAAGAAGAAATTTGCAGCAAGACACAAGAGCAGCCCTGGCAATTTTGGGTGCATTGGTAAAGTAGAAAATATTTTCATGTCGGTATGTTCTCTAATAGTGAAGCCCGCCAAATTAAAAGTAAAAACTCGGCCTAGGAGCATTTGAAAATTCTGCTATATTCTTGGGAAATCAGCAAAAATTTAGTATAACTATTTCCAATTTTTCATATATTTATTTATTCAAACGTTTACGTTTGTATCATTGTTACATTACATCATCTAAGAGCTGGTATAAAATTGATGTTTGATAGCACTCCTTTAAGCTAATTCATGTAGAATTCTTACGAAGTTGCAAAATACGGTTTTCGCTAATTCAAAATATTTTTGGTCCCTAATTATAATGCATCACTACTTTTAAAAAAAACAAACGTTTCTGAAAGCTTTCTTTGAAAAAATTACTCAAAATCTTTTACGTTAATGTAATTTGAATACTTAGCAGTGAAGAATTATGATGACATTAATATTTTTAACGTTTTATTTAAGTGCGATGTTTAATTAGGTTGTCAACGAGAAAAACTCTTACTTATTATTACTATTTTATAAACATTGAAATAAAATGATCATACTAATAACATATCAAATTTTCCGTCAGCATTCGAACCACGATCACCCTGCCACCCTGACAAACATCAAAATCTCCTGGTTCCCAAACGTTCTGCTATGTCGGCGTCACCTTGAATCATACATTTATTTTCAGCCTCACGTTGCCGCATAATTCACCAAATCCAAAGCGGTCCTGAAGCAACTTGCACTCGCACTTCGAACCTCATCAACATATTGGCAGTATTCGGATCGTACATCATTCCACATCTTACCTATGCCTGTTCCACTTGGGTATGTTCCTTTTTTTTTTACGATCTCCTTCCAATCGCCCGCTCATTTTACCTCGGCATCAGACTCCTCCTCGAATTACCACGAGCAACACTTTGACAGGCGGTTCTCCAACGTGCCGAACTTACCCACATCCCAGCCACCATCACCGGCCGACTCAAAGACCGCAGTAGAAGAGACGACAACCCACACATCGATGAGCTGGATACAAAACCACCGAGGACTCCACACGCCGACCACCTGCGACAGGAACAAGACATCGAAAACGGAAGAACATCAAGAGCGCAATGACAGACCAGCCTGATGACGGTAACACAACCTTCTGCACCAACCTTTCTGAACTTAATTCTCACATCAATAGCCAAAACTCATCATCACTCAAGATCATCCTCCTCAGAAGAGCATGCCGAACCCTCACTTCAAGTATGTACTCCAATCAAAAATACCATAACCACCCAGCATCACCTTTCTTATCGTCAAACAAAAAATATGTTCCTAATGAGCAAAGCTGTTAAGGAAAGGAAACCAACTTGTGAATAGAATTTTTAGATGGGGTGGGATGGAAGTTTCTTTCTACTCCAAATGAAGTAAGTAATTTTTTTTTCAAATAATTTTGCGCTCCCACTCGAGTCATGTATAGTGGCCTAACATTTAACCCATTACAATGTTAAATTGTAAGCTTTGAAGAAATATAGACAATAACTAAAATAAAGAAATTAATCTAACTTTGAAAACAGTGCCAGTTAAACCATTTGTAGCAGCAGAATTACATAATTAATACCACCAAGATGAAATTTCAGCTATACTTGAAAAAATGCTATTAAAAATGCCTGCAAAATTTCCATGGTTCGCTTATCTGTTGACGCACACTATGTGACCAAAAATCACTGGACACTTATTGATTTTGGTTTCAAAAGCGCCAACCATGTAATAAATAAGATGCCTGAGTCCCCTTTGCTGTTATTGCAGTGTTGACCCTTCGGTTTATACTCCACTAAGTTCTGGTTTTGAGCTGGCAGAAGTTGTTTCAATTATTCTTTTAGTATGGTGAATAATTTAGATGTATCTATTGGGCCACTGCTTCTGGTACGAAGACAACGTTCCAGTTCACCCTAAAGAGGTTATATTGTGTTCAAGTCTGGCTATGAGCGGACCAGCAATGCAGTCCCACCTGTTGGTCTTCAAACCACAATGCAACTGACCTTGCTTAACGGGCGGGGAAATTATTGTGTTGTTATAGGAAAGTGTCTATTAAAAAATGTTGCCACAGTATACGAAGTATGTTACTGTTCAATATGTCTTTGTACAGGCCAACGTTCATTGATACACCAATCAATAGAACTTGATCAAACCCAAACCAAGATACCACTCCACTCACCATAGAAATGTCTTCGTTCGTCGACACAACGCACTCAGACAAAGACCATTCACCGAACATCCTCCAGGTGCACACATGTCCATGATCGTGAGTCATCATTTCATAAAGACAATCCTGTGACTGTGTTGTTTGTACTACTCCATACGACATCGGACGCAGGCGTGTGCGATCAGTGGCCTCCTAGAAATGGCACGTTCATAACAACCGAGTGTTTTCACCTTCCGGCACACAATCGCACCACTGGCCTCTGCACCTGAGATGCTGAGCCTTAGGTTTTCTGCAGTCTTTGACGTTGCTGTCTGATTGGTATGAACAACATTCTTCAGAATTCACCTGCTTCGATAAATTTCTCGGGCATACCAAAGTGATTCTTAGGCCAGTGCCTCTACGACGTCTCGCTGGACAATGACACCTCAACTGTGGACCGGGGCACGTTTAACGGCTAAGAAGTACCTCTGACGGAAAGTCCGATTCATGGAGTCCTCGCCCTCTTTTTAGAGCACACCATCTTCCTGTTTACTCATTATGGCATTCGTCACGTCCATGTACCCTCGCTGGTATAGCATTCCACTGCAAAATTTCAGTGTTAGGAAAGAAGCGTCCTCTGAATTCTGTCCAGATGGTGTAGTTGTTTAGATCATATGGTCGCATGTGGGCATGTGTTCGATTCCGTGCTGGGATTTCCAAAGGCACCATAAAGCTAGAGAGATTAACTTCTCACGCAAAACGTTAATTATTCTTAGTTTACTAAACATCACTTTGCGTTATAAACTGCTGAACTGTCGGTTGGTTTAGTTGCGTTTACGTAGCCTCTCTCAGATGGGGCCTGCGGCGGTTTTCTAGGAAGAATTAATACCTGTCTCCAACTTTGGCAGCACTCTACGGTAACTCAGCTGGCTTCGCTTACTGCAGTCTCTTTTCGTCTTATAAATTTCATTTTCCTCGGCTAGAAATAACTTGCGGGTATTTTTTCACTATCAGAAATGTTGATTCCATATGGATTCCATATGGAGGTTTTATTGTCACGACAGTTCCAATGGTCATTCAAAATGGATGAATAGTATATTGCGAAATAAGCTAGTTGTTACATTGTAGACGTCGTCACAGTTTAAATTTCCTAAAGTCAGCCGTTATCACCACTTGGCGCAAGTTTCGTTGCTCGTAGAAGTGCAATTAGCTACTGCATTGCATTTAATGAATCTTTAGGATGAGACGACGCACTGACGTGTAAAAAGCAGTGTTATGTTTTCTTTTAGTTCCAACGTATATAGACGCTTGCTTACTTGAGAATCTAACAAAAATCCTCTTGGTTTTAACACATCTTAAAATTCAGCACTTTTACGAAAATTGTCCTCTTCCTACCACGTGTACGGTTTCTAAAAAATTATTTACCATCCTCCTTATATCGTCTCAATTATCATGCACAGAATTCTTCTCTTTATACAATTTTTTTCAAATAAACATTAATGATTTATAAATTGCGCAGAATTAAATTTATGAGTAAAATGCTTCTAAGTAACATTTGCGTCACATTTTCACGTTGGCAGTTGTGTTTTACTATGGCATTAAAGAAATATGTTGGTTCGCGTAAGAGACGAGAGCGCATTTTCTACAACATTTTATCCGCAGTAAACAATCAAAAATCCTACAGCAGAGAGTGATATCTCTTAGGGGAAAAAAAATAAACGGTGAGCTTTAAGCCCCTGGGTGGTTAGGGTGAGGTAGGGGAAAGAATGGTGTGGGATAAAATGGCAAACGTTGAGGGCTAGGAGAGGCGGACAATACGAGCAGCATTTTCGAACGGAATTTGAAAGCCGTAAAGAGTCCAAGCCAGACATTAAATGAAGTTGAGTTGCAAAGGGTATCAGCGTACGGCACGTTCCCCATTCGATAAGCGACGGACAAAGGGAATAAATAAACAGAAAAAAATATTAGGAGGGACGAAGCACAGAAGAGTATTAAATCCGCCCAAGTATAGAACGAACATAAAGAAAAAAATGTAATCTCGTATGTTCACTACTAGGGATGGAAAAAAAAAAAAACATTGCATTATTATATCTAAGTGGTGTGGATTTAACAATAATCTCCATCCTTGAGCGGAGATCGTTCGCTTATTCTCTACCCCCATTCGGAGATATCAAGTTTTCTATACAGCTAGATTATACAGAATTTAAGTGTACCAAACACAGCTATTTTGAGCTTACTTTACTTTTCGCGAGAAGGGCTTGTGAAATGACCTTCCTGTCTTACTGTGTAACCCTTCTTGTGTTCATTTCATGAAAGTACTAGAACAGCTTAAAATATCCCCAAAAATACTGGGCTTTAGTCAAAAGTGTTTGAAAATGACTATTTTTCAAAACCACTGCGAAAGAAAAAGTACCCGCTCTAAATCATTACAAAACATATCATAACGAACCGGACTGTAAAACTTCAATATTGTAAAAAAATTTAACTGTCTAAATGATTTTCGTTCAAGGTTTTACGAACATTATCACTATACTTTGACATTGAATGACGTAACAACCATTTGAAATATCTGTATTAGGCTATATATTATATACTATATTTTATTTATTTGTGATTCCAGTTTTTGTTTCAATCTTTATTTGACAGATGCATTCGAATTTGACGAAACTTTCTTCCACTATTAATCTCTACGAATTATAACATTCAAGTATTCAGTAGTTGTACAACAGTATTAATTAAAACTGGTTGACAAACGCTAGCACTTTACTTCTGTTTCAAATTATTTTATTCACAATTACTTACAAAATAATCGGGCATGAATGTCCATCTTTGTGTTTCAAAAATATTATTTTTAAGTATATGCATATTCGATTTCAACAACTTCATGTTCATTAATTATCACAAATAAAAAAATTTTGACGATGAACGAAAAAATTTTTTTTTAATAATGTTTGAGTTTATGCTTTTCTTTACCGTATTTTGAAAGTGATGATGCTGATATATTTCGGAAAACACCTTTCCTGGCGGCGGTGTCACAAAACAGGGAATAGGAGAAACGTAGACATGACAGAGAAATATCAGCGGTAAAGAAAAAAATTTGTTACCTAAATGTTTATTTCAGAGCCACTTTCTTGTTTGCTTATAACACAAATACTGTGTAGAAAAACTAAGAATCTTATTCTACTTTGACACGTGCAGAAAGAAAGCCCATGGAATTTACATTGTGATATCGGGTTTTTTTTTTTACACAATTAAAAACACGGATTCACGAAACCACGGATGAAAAATTAAAGTAACTTCGAGTTTTAAATTTCTTCTATTTAGGTAAAGTCCTGAAATATCATGGGAAATATTTAATGAAACTGGTACTGAATCAAGTCTTGACACAGGCACGCATAGGTAAACGAACAAAACAACTGTTAACTTAAAAACAAAAAACAATATTGCTGTGTGAGAATGAAAGAAGAAAGGCGGATAAGCTGATTAATAAAAGGTGTGGCGGAATGCGCCTCTGTTGTACAGACCAGTGTATGCCTATAGGCTGTTCATGGTAAAGTGAGCACTTTTTAAGGCCCTTCTAAATTTTTACTTCCACCTAATTTCTATCTTCCTGCTGCTTTTGATTATAAACATGGTAATGTGACCAATAAACACAGTGTATACATTCCACCTCTCTCATAAGTTAACGCCTAAGGTTACAATAAGATATATTTATTAGTGGTTAATGATTGTTGGGAGGGCCTTAAAAAGAGCTCACGCTACCGTGAATAGCCTATACCAGCAAGTGGCCTGGTGAACACTATACCGGCAGTATAACAGATACTGAATTGTGCTTGAAATTCCACATGGAGCACTGCCAAGCCACGTAAGCCTCCCTAAAGGCTGTTCACGGTAAACCACCATATGTATGTACATACAATAAACATCGCCATGAGCCTGATCACTATATTCATGCGTCTATCAAGTGTAACTCTGAAATAATTAGAAATATAAATATTTTACAAATTTGCTAGTTCTTTACAGTTATAAGGTAAACGTTAGATAAACAGAAATCGAAAGAAATAATTTCAGTAGTCGCGAATGTTAACCAATGCTTACTATCCAACCTGGGACTACTATCTCTCCGCCGGTACTACCTTTACAGGGTGCATGCCACTCCTCAAGGGATAGTGACTTTTTTTGAAGGTTAGTTTCAAAACTGTTCAGCTAATCGTGAAAAAGCCTATACACACACGGTGGCCTATCTAGAAATTCATTATACTTGAGTTCAGAGGTTCTGGTTGACACTTAACATCGAGGTTTTGAGCGCCGGTAAGGATGAAATGTGGCAAGGATCGAGCGGCGGTACAGAATGCAACGGCGAGGGAAGGGGAAGCACCCTGAAAAAATCCGCCGAATAACAGCAACTTTCGCCGCCACGATTCTCACATGCGAAAATCCGGGCGACACCCGCCAGGAAGAACACTATTGTATACACAACTTGGATTACGTTTTTCTACTTGCTGACATATTTGGATGACGAGAGTGCGGTTCCGATATCGGCGCATCAATCAAGTGCAACGGGAGGAGGTGATTTTAATTTTGCTTTATCGAAGGCGGCTTCTGAGGGTAGCGGTGAAATTAATGTGGCGAGAGTACTGAAACGCGGCTCGAGTGAGTGAAGATATTTGCGCAGCTCTTAACAGCGAGGTCTTGAGAGCCGATGAAGGTGACTGAAGTGAATATGGAGCAGCGTCGGAATGAAGGGGCGGGGCAAACGGGAGATCCCTGAGAAAAACCCGCCGAGCAACGGCATCGTCCGGCACGATTCCCAGTTGCAAAAATGCGGTGACCCGGCCGGGGATTGAACCCGGTTCGCCTTGGTGGGACGCGAGCAGGCTAACCGCTCAACCACCGTGGCCCAGAATCGCGGCCCGACGAACACGACATGACAGGCAGATATGACGCCCGAGCTCGATGGGATTTCATATTAAATGTTATCCAGTGTTCACGATACGCCTACGAAATCTGTGCGACAAGTACGTTAGTTGGCTGTTGGGGAAACCTGCGATAAAATAAATTATTATTTTGCTTTAGTCAAATTTTGACTTTATGCGAGAGATGAAAAGTATTTAGAAACGAACCGGAACGTTATTTTTGCGGAAAGTTAGTTTATTATTTACTACAGTACGGAAATACGCACGAAATTTAGTTTTCTAATGTTACATTTACATTTTTGACGCGCCTCGACGAGTCCGATATGATGGAAAGTAGAAATATAAAATATAATCTATTTTTGTGGGGATGTTGGGGCTGATATTTTGTCAGACTAACGTCATAGTGACCTTGCTTTCCATCGGCTGCTACTCAGATTTCGTCGTGTCGGGTTCGTCGGGATATTGTGACTCCAGCTTAACTGTACAGTTCGAAACTTGAGCAGAGAACCTCTATGGACATTATGTAGTTATTCGGAGCTTACTGCAATCTTGTCAGCCATAATCATTCTGCGCTTCACTATGTGGTGTAAAACACAGAGGAACACTAATGCAATACAGACCTGCCTGCTAGTCGAATTTCGTAGAAGAATTCGTTAAGGTAGAGGTTTTAGGCCCAAGAGAACCTGGACTTATATCCATAACAAGGCATTGAATACTGCAGCCCCAGGACATATTTTTGTTAGGAAAACGGTGGGGTTAAAAGATAAGTCTGAACTATTTTACGCGTATAATTTACCGCAGCCTTATCTGAACACGTTTAAGTATAAGCACAGTGTCGATTTGATTGTTTCTAAGGGCAAATCGTAGAAAAGGTTTGCTACTGTATTGGATTTGATTGGCCGCACATACAATTCGCTTGATTATAAATGCTAAGTAACCTGTGTGGGAATTGGCTTGCCTTGCAAGTTTCTTAAAAAGTTCACGTGTGGAAGGTCGAGTTCACAAAATGACACTAAATTCTCCGTACAGTCGTTTCTGACCATGCGCAACCAGAAAATTTATACGAATACAAAAATAACGACGATTTTTAAAGTTTTGTTGAACGACAGGAGCGGGGGCATGAATGGAGTTTTCAGCCTTTTTGTATACAGTTTTCATTCATTTGACGTCTTAATTTTTTTTTGTATCTTCTTTTGTGTCTACAGGCCCCATTCAAAATATGGTTTGCTTCAATCTTCAGTAAGCCCCGTTAAAAGGCAAGGCTGGAAATTACAATTTGCTTAGAGGACTGCCGTGAAAATTTTAAAACCTATATTTACGCGAAAATGAATTCAACAGATTTGGCTGCATTAGGAGCCCGTGGTTGAAAAAAAAAAAAAAAAAACTTTTACGTCACTACCAGCTTTCCGCTTCCCTTTAGGCGTTATATGCAAACGGTGAAAATGGTATGCTGAAGGGAGGGGGTGGGGGAGGTTTTGTGTTCCGGCCGTAGGCATGGTTTGTTTGAACTGAATAAAGCTGGATCAAAATGTAGGCGACTGCTCTACCCAACCAAGGGAGAGATTTCAGATGGTACGCAAGTGGAGAGAAATAAAGGCGGAAGAGGAAAAAAAGTGGATCAGAAAAAAAAAACAGTTTCCATTACATTATTTTTACTGAGAGAAATTGTTGTTCGTGTCAAAGGTTAATTCTTTATATTTGGCACAGTAGATATGTAACGGCTCCTGCATATATATTTTTTTCGTTGGACAAAATTTCAAATGCGAGGAAAAAAATTTGTTCATATAAAAAAAATTGGGATGAACAAAAATTCGTCTGGAAAGAAAATATAGGGTTGAACCAACTTGTTCGGCTACACACGAACAAGTACGATTTCATCTGATAACACTGTTTTTGGAAGTAAGTGTTTTGAGATGTTGTACACGTGCTTTGACCTAGTTTCAATGCAGCAACATTCTCGTGCGTATAGGGTAGGCCAGATACCCCCCCCCCCCCCAGTTTCGTCAACACATCCGTTGTCGACCGAGTAATGCTCTCATAAACAAGTGCCATCAAGCTACCTTCAAACGAGGGTGCTTGGTGCGCCAGTGTATGCCCATTTAAATATTGTTGAACATTTTTGTGTACAGTACAATGTGACAATAACTATGGGATGAACAATATTGATATGCGATATTTATTGGGAAATAATTCACAGAACCAGAATAATTTAATGTGCATGTTTTGAAGACATACTATAACCTATAAATGTAATTGCCATTCGCGACTTAATTAATTTAGTCTATCAGATGCTTGCTTTGGCAGTTTTTCACCTAAATACATTTCTCATTTCTTCGCCACTACTCAGTACACGAGTAACGTTAGGAAATATATTTTTTCGGAACAGACAATCGCAAACGAATATTGTCTCCGCACGAAGCATTTTATCTCAAAATATCGTATGCTCACGGCCAGATTGACCGGGAATAGAATGACGTACAAAATACACTGACACACATAGCTGAGGGATCGGAACAACTTTCATATCACATGTTGCGTAGTGCGCATGTAATGCCAGAGTCGCATAGTCCCGACAAGCACGACACGACAGTCCCGACACGGCACTTAAACTAAACAGCTAATGAAATACAAGACAGATCTGACGTAATCCCGGCAAATTCTGTCGTCCAGCCAGCAATTTTGGATTAGAAATGATTTCTATTTTCGTCATGTCGTGCGGCACGTCACACAGAGTGTACCACTTTGCAAAATGAAATTGTATGGCAAGCTTTCCTTACAATGGCAATTACGCAAAAAAAAAATTACTGTAACTCTCGAAAATAATTATTTTACCTTTGTATACATTAGAGATAATACTTTGTCGCCATCATGTATTCCAAATTTCCCGTATGCCCATCCCTTTGAAACCAGAGTAGTTAATCAGCGCCTTCTAAATAGTTCCGAAAAATTTTACTATTCGTGTCACGTCAGTAAACTGCTGGGCTGTAAATTCGAGCAGTCCCATTGAAAATTAAAATGTTGTGTCGTGGTTGCGGTTTTTGTCGTGTCGTGGCGTGTTTGTCGGGGCTATGTGACTCCCACATGACGGAACATACTGCTAGCGTCACAAGTCCTGGTGGGTGATTTTTTAAAGTGTATGTTAGATTGGTGGAGGGGGGGCAGCGAGGGGAGAGGCGCGTGCCCGCGCAGTCGGCCGCAGCCTGAGTGCCGTGCTAAAAACATTAGTCTCCGTGTAATCAGTTGCGCGTTGGCCGATGCGCACCGAATTATTTGTAACCGTTTGTACACAGCCAGGCCGTCACTAAAGCTGGGTTCACAATTAAAATACTTACCCGTAGAGCATAGAATATAACAGTACAACATTCATGCTACCAGAATTCTTGTGCAAAATTGATTCACAATTGAATGTATTATTTTCAGGTTATGAAATTTCGAGACGGGTTTGACGTCATTTGGCGGTGTTGTTAAATAATGGATTTTCTTAACAGATTGTGATATCGCGTTGAAATTTTACAGCGATTTGAAATATTTATCATTTTCGCTTTAGGTCAAAGTCTTCGCTTTTGAGATTATAAATCTGTGAATAACGTTAAAAAATATTTATTAGTAATCTGTTAACTGTGATTTCCTCTAAATTAAGATGTAGCAACATTTCTTCGTTTCTGCAGCATGACTATTGATCCACGCACCTGCACAAGAAATGAAATATAACAATTTTGTTTGTGTGCAATGTCAGGAATTCTCACGCACACCACTTAATATGAGCAGTTGTGAATCAATAGGTTCGAAAACACGTCGGTAAATTCCTCTGCAAACTACCCAGGTTCTGTGTTTACTGTCTGAGCTTTAAATTGTGAACCAAGTTTAATAACATCTGCAGCCGTCAGGGCCGTGCTGTCAGCCCAAGCGCAGGCATCTAAAGGCTGTTCACGATAACGTGAGGTCGTTTGAAATCAACCTTAGAAATATGTCACAGCCCCTGACTGCATATATTTTAATGGGCGCACTGAGTGACATCACCCGGTAAAGTTGGAAACAATGGATAGAAAGTAGTTCCATATGTTAAAGTCGAATAAAATCTGTTTGGTAATTATTTCTGATAATTTAAATTGTATTTTTTGCTTTCCGTTTTTTTTTTAACGCCTCAGTGTGCAAACATTAACAGATTTATAAAATGTTAACTTTTCTAATAATTTCACAGTTTCGCTCGACTGACGCATGAATAAAGTGATGAGGCCCATGGCAATGTTAATTTTACATACGGCGTAAGAATACACAACGTGCATACAAATATATCTTAAGCAGGGCTTTCAAAAGTGCTCAGTTTACCGTGAGCGGCTACTAACGATGCGAGCCGCCAGCACATGTGGCACGAGCAGTACAAATGGCACCACCAACCGCAGTATTTTGAACAGATGATTTTTTTTTTTTTTTAGATTTTCACCTAAACTGCAGGTAAGGAGAGTACAAAAATACTTATAATAATACTAAATACGTATGTAAGTATACTTGTGTTTATACATACGTATTAATTTGTGTATACCAATTGTTAGAGACTTGCAAAATTCGCGTTATTATTTCGGGATAC
This sequence comes from Dryococelus australis, assembly GCA_029891345.1. Lineage (NCBI taxonomy): Eukaryota > Metazoa > Arthropoda > Insecta > Phasmatodea > Phasmatidae > Dryococelus > Dryococelus australis. Next base: position 105,913,205 of record CM056995.1, read on the forward strand.
CCTTAACTACAATCACATATGCCTTTGCAGTTGGTTTGCCATTGGACCATACTTGACTTGGCACACCCTGGGTAATTCTGCGCCAATAAATGAACACTTTCCAATTGTGTGCCCGAATCACGCGTAGTTCTGTATGGAGGGGATTGGCATCACGTTTAGTCAGCAGCCAATGATGAAAAGACGGCGTCTCGAGTATAAACAGTGCTGTGGAGTTTAGCCTGATACATAATGACGCGAATTTTGCATGCCCCCACCAATTGTGTATAAAATGTGGGGACAAACTTCAGCAGGCAATTCCTTACAAAAAATGTAAGACGCAAATGTATGTACAACTTATCCACTAAATGGATTATTAAGGGAGCTATCCCCTTCCCTAAATAGTTTTAAAATCCGTTTAGTTGAAAATATCACAGACCACTTGTGACTAAGCAATAAATAAGTGAACCGTGTTTTATATAAAGGAGATCTTACACCTCTAAAAATGCGGTCGGTAATATCAACCCCCTTCTTTTTGGAAATAGCAGTTGGCACCTCGTGTTTGTATCAAACTTCGTAACACCACGTTATAATTAAATGTTTAAGACCAGCTGTGAGTTAGCATGTCTAAATTAACAAAAACAAGTAGTCTTGTAGGAACACTCTTAGGTGAACCGATTCTGTGATTATTCTTGTTGAACATTCAGAATACATAATGTGCTGCATACCAAGTAAGCAAATCACAATACGGAGTAAGGCAACTAAAATTATTCTTGTTGAACATTCAGAATACATAATGTGCTGCATACCAAGTAAGCAAACCACAATACGGAATAAGGCAACTAAAATTATTCTTGTTGAACATTCAGAATACATAATGTGCTGCATACCAAGTAAGCAAACCACAATACGGAATAAGGCAACTAAAATTATTTTTGAGGGGCTCATATCTTCTTTAATTATCACTTGGAGAAAAAAGTGGTACTAAAAATTTAGTTTATATTTTCGTCGGGAATACACTACCGAAGTTTGTCCTTCACGTTTTAGGAACACGTTGCATATATGTACAGGCTATTCACAGTAAATGAGTACTTTTGAAAGCCCTGCTGAAGATCCACTTGTATGCACGCAGTGTATTCTTCCGCCTTGTGTAAGATTAACATTGTTAAGGGCCTCATCACTTTATTCATGCGTCAGTCAAGTGAAACTGTGAAATTATTAGAAAAATAAATATTTAACAAATCTGCTCATCTTTACACTTCAATGTATTAAAAAACACCGAAATCGAAAGAAATAGTTTCAGTGTTATCAGAAATGGAGGCCTAGCACTTTTCATTAAATGTCAAGATATGGAACTACTTTCCATCCATCGTTACCAACTTTACTGGGCGCATGTCACTCAGAGAGCCAGTTAAAACCAAAGTAGGTAGGGGCAGTGACTTTTTCTAAGGTTGATTTCAAAAGTGCTCCCTATATTGCGAACAACCTTTAGCACTGAGAATATTTGTTTTTATTAAGTGCGCCGCCTACATATAGCTTGCAATCTCGGAGTTTATATTGGGAATCAAGTTTTAAGAAATTCCTTTTCAATGCATCAGTTTTAAAGGTTGGGTTTGGGTGAGTTCTGTAAGGTAACAGTTACTTAAACCATTTCAATAGGTGTAAGTGAGCTTAGGTGACTTCAATCACCATATAATATTCTAGACAAATTTAAGAAAAGAATGAATAGCACACATGCATATATTAAAATTGTAATATAATTGTTTCTCCTAAGTATTCATAACACAAAAGAATTTCATTAAAAATTACACAATATGGCACAATGTAAACACTAAAATAACATTAATGTTTACAAAAAATATTCTATTTAACATTTCTTAAGGCGTATTGGCACGTTAATATATCTTAATAATTTCTAATAGTTTTGCTAAAATATAACATTAAAATGTATCATTTATAAAAAGAATTATGAATTTACATATGTATGTATTTTTTAATTTCTAAACGTGACAGTATTTCCTGATTTCGTTGCGTTGGATATTTTTAGTTTTAAACAGTTACCTTTAAAATCTATGGATTGAGAAGGGATTTCTATATCGTTGATTCCTTTAAATTCTGTGTCTGCACGTTTCCTAGGCAGAGCCTATAACTAGCATTGAAAGATGCACCGAGAGTTTGCGTTTTGTAAAATACAAATTTGTATTTCGAGGGAATAAATTTCGTCAAATTTTTAGGAAGTACACAGCTTTTCACTGCACGTCATTGAGGAATAATACTGCTCATTCATAGTACTGTTTCCAAGCGAAACAGCTTTCGTTCTTAATTTAAAATCATTAACGACACCAGCATCCAGTCGCTCCTTGCCAACGATTTCTCGTTCTCAATAAGCGGTCTACACTGCCATTGTACACTTTTCATAACACGCTTTAGATGTGTTTTCGTTTACTGATAGTTAAGTAAGCGACAGTTCGGCACGGCCATCATTCGAACGCAAAAAATGTGATTTTTATCTCTACGCGTTATCCTCAGCTCTACTGAGACGATGATATAGCAGGTTTATAAAATACTTGTCAATTATTTCGGGGCGATTTCCTTATCTTATGATGTAAGACAAAATTTTGGTACGCCATATCCCAATTTTTACAATTTTATTTCGTAGGCGTAACTGAGACTGAATCTAGCAACCAAAATGAACATATCTTGTCACATGTTTTGCTTATCTAGGGAGTTAAGTATTTGCCCATAAAATGGCTACTTGTTCTAGGAACATGCCATGTGTGACGACGAATACGGAGTTAATCTGTGTTTTCTTACGAACTTCACACAACGTACATATGTAATGTATACTGCTATGTCCTTCTGTGATTTTTAAGTACCTAGTCGGAGTGAGAATTCCTAGGTAACACAGAACTAATAATATCGTTTTTATTAAGGCATGGCATACGTTTTCGGGGATGTTTACGCTATCAATAACCACGAAAAATACTGAAATATCGAGCACAATATGCTTAAAATTACCTTCATATCCCAGTGTTTAAATCACTTTACATAACACATCCGAATATTTTCACGCACGTAAACTTTAACCAGAGATCAACTTAAAAATCTTTCAAAGGTTATATCTTTATTGAATCAGATTTTCGGGTATTTTTAAACAAATAATATCTCCTAGGGGACAAGGTCTCTTGATGAAAAAAAAAGTTAGTTTCTATTCTTATACACTTTATTAGTTTTGTATGAATATTTATGAAAATGTGCCTAAACAGCAAATTAAATGCCTTTTATAATTTCCTGAAGTAAATAAATTAAGTTTGGGAACCTAAAAAAAAAAAATAATCCACCATTACTACCTGAAATTCATATAAATTGCAATAAAACCAAGCTAGAACCAAATAGCAATGCTTAGAACACAGATTTCGAAGCACCGACAAAATAGAAAGGAAGTGGAACCTACCTTGCCCTCCCCCATCTGAAATATTGAGCCTGTTCTAAACATAATTATGATTATATCAATTGTTTTTGAATTGTAAACAACTGTACAGTTAAAATATATGTTAATACATGAAAACAGTCTTATTCAAAATGTGAACGAGTTACATATTGGCGTATGTCTGTTCATAATGAAAATAAGTTTTCAAGCAAAAATGTTATATGTGATCTCTTACGGTAAATAAATGGCAAATTAGTTATTCATATTTTATTGTCCGCTGCTTTTCTCGGGTTATATGATAGACACCTGGCCACTCCATCTGGAGGTTGAGGTGCAGTCATATTCTGATACAAATAGCGAGCCATTATTGAAGATTCACTATATACTTTTAAGATCAATTTTATGGTATCGTTTTCCCATTCTCTTCTAGCATTAATGTGTGAAATTAGCACTCCCCAAACATAGCCAGTTCACATTTAATAAAACACATTTGACATTGGTCTTTATAAAATTGTGTACATAATTGAGTTTTTGATTGCAACGGTCAGTGTAATATTTTAAAGTAGAAACTGTCTAAATTATGATTAACGCTGGCAGAAAATAAAGAAATATAATTGTGTGAATAAGATGTTTTCGAACGTTTGTGATAATTAAATTATTGGTCACAATATTTTTTGTTATGTGCACATTAAAGTAAGATTTCCTATTATAATATAATTTTTAATCATTCCAACAATTACACAATACTTGATATACACGTGTAAAAATGTCGTTAGGGTCATGTCAATGTACAGAAAGTCATCAAGAAGGGCTTTGAAAAATCTTAACTTTATGAAACAATTATATATCAGTCTTCTAAAATACAAATCGTTCATATAATAAGTTTCATTTCCGTAATTGTGATCAATTGTATACAAGCGAATATTAATGTATCTTCTCCCTAACAAATTTTCGCAATTTCCGGAAAAAAAAATTGTGACTCTGTTTAAATATTAAAATGCCACCAACCATCATTCCAAGCAGTGTGTTAGCCTCTTCGTCGCTAAGAGAAGCTTCAGGCTTAATAAAACTCACCGAGACGGATTTTTAGATGAATTTGCTACCCCGGAGGGTTTTCAAAATAAAAATATTTTCCTCACGTTAACGCTGAGCATTTTCTAGGAAACTTTAGATAAAATTCAATGTTTGAAACTTAAGTACTGTATAACATGTATCTGTAACTCATCGCTCTCCTTTTCCACGTCACAGCAATACTTGAAAATTTATATGCTGTACAGTAGAGGCACTGAAAAGATTCCATTAATACTCAGGGTTCTTGAGAAAAGCGGATGCATCCTGCTTGCGTCATAATCGATTTATAGTCTCCGACTGATCGTTATCAATGACATCGCCTCTGCCACTTCAGAACACGCCCATTTGTGGCCAACCTTTGCTTTGATAAATGCGATATTCTTCGTAATGCCCTTCCACGAAACGCGGTAAGTCTCATTCCTTTCATATGAAAGTAAAAAGCAGCTTACAGTATTTTAATTTTCGTAATATTTATTTATGTGGGTCTTTAGAAACTCCATAGAAACTGGTTCTTCGTCCACTTCGAGTTTGAAACCAATACACATCTACAAATAAAAATATCTGACGCCCGTCTTGCCCCAGATCTTTTCTTCCAGTGGTTAAATATCGCGCCAAACTCTCTCCAGAAAAAAATTTCTTTGTTGTGATGTAAACGGTATTTTTCGCGAACGATTTATAATAATTAGCGGTTTTTCATAACTACGACTTCACATTGGTCGAAACCATTTTATAAGTGGAATCAATTGTACGTCGTGTATTCTGTTCGAATTAGATTTTCTAAGTAGAGATTTCGAGTACTTTCTGCTACATCGACAGGCCGGAGCAACTAGATTTACTTAGTCTTACCGTATGCAAACCATCCTCATTTCCCCACCCCACCTCCATATAAACATTTCACCTGAGATAAGTGCTAACAGTGAGGAATAATTTAATTCAGCTTAGGCACGTGTGCGCTTTGCTTTCAATGTGTCTCGCAAACAAACACTGTGAGCAAAAAATCTCCTTTGGTATTTTTATGGCAATGCCACCATTAGGCAAGAAAAGTGCAGACACTTTTTGCTACTACACATTCCAAATGAATTCAGCCTATGACTGCTGTTGCTCGCGATTCATAACTTTTTTCCATGAACACTCACTACTGTTAGCACTGCTGGTCAACATGGCCTTAAGCAGAAGCCCTATAAGAAAGCGTTACGCCCTAGGTAGGCGGAAGGCCACTATCTCCCATTTCTACAGCTTTTGTGAGAATTCATTTTTGAATCCAAACGGGAGACGATATTGTCACAATCCTCTTACAACTTTGTTGTAAATTGTTTTTTATGTAGTATAATTTTTTCAGCGCAAAAAAAAACTGCATACTTTTATCCAGATGATTAACTAACCTATTAGTTTATTTAATAATTTATGTGAAACATATGAAAAGTCATTTAATGAAAAGACAGCGCGTCCGTAATTTTATGTAGAGTGCTGGGCAGCCAGGAATTTTTCGTAAAACGAAGAAAAATGTTTAAGAGCGTGGTGGTGTTCTGTCTTTATCTGCCGTTTTAGCAGTCTCGTATCACGAGCTGTTTGAATTGACAAATGCCGAGAACAGTTATCACAATAGGTCCGTGGCACAGTTATTCAGAGAATGACTAGTAGTGACCGGATCTATAGATGACAATGGGCTTTGAAACGATTTAAAACCGACAAAGCGCAGATATCTGGTCATTCTGGGAGGTGGACTGTGGTTACCTACCTCTCCTTAAGCTATCTAAACTACCTAGGTGACGTGACAACAGACTGTACTATGCTACAGCCCAGAGCGTGGAAATTCGATAGCTAACAAGCGATCCCATTTATCGCTAATTGTGGCAGTCAGCGGTGCGCATAGGTAAACACCGTTAATTAATTATAAGCAATGCTAACCCATTTCGGCCGCCGTCATTTTGTCATCAGGTTATAGCCGCGTGTGTAACAACTGATTATTAACGCCTCCACTTGTGACGAAATATTCTATCGGAATGGCTTCAGGACTAAAATGACGGTTAACTACTACTCTCCCGAGACAAAATATCAGATTTACTTTCGCTATTTATTTCTAATACTTACGGTCATGTTTTGTGTAATAGCATAACATGTACTCACAAATGTTATATTGATTTTGTGTGCTATTTATAAGCAAGCAATGCCGTTCGTTTATTCTTCGAGATTATTAAGTGTTTCTAATCTTACGTAGTAAACAGCTACACACATATATCGTTAACACCCATTTCCTAATAAAGTGGTGAGTGAGTGAAGAGATTTGGAAGGCTCTTTAACATTGAGGTCTTGAGATGATCCGATGAGGGTGGTTGCGATGAGCACGGAGCAGCGCCGGAATGAAAGGATGGGGAAACAGGATATCCCCGACAAAACCCACCGATCAACGTCATCGCCCGGTATGATTCCCACATGCGAAAATCCGGTGTGACCAAGCCGGGGATTGAACTCATCGTCATGGTGAGAGGCGAGCAGGTTAACCGCTCAGCCACCGTGTCACCACTCCTAATAAAAGAAAATTCGTATTGTTTGTATCACATGCGATACGCTAGTTCTCTACCAAACTTGGCCTGACACGGCAGAAATATTCTTAGAATATGGTACACAATATAGCTGCAAGTATGCCACACATGACCTTCAAATCTTATCATTAATTACTTGAAATAATCCAAACGGTATCGTATTTGGTCAATAAGTCAGACTATTTGAGCAAATCATTAAAAACACTACGAAAGGGTCACTACTAGAAGAGACGCAGCGACTGTAAAAAGGGGGGAAAGGTAAATTTTTTGGGAAATTTAATCGATTTTGAGGGAAAAAGGGGAATGTTTTAGGGAAGAAAGGGGGAAAAGACTGCCGACGGGTGACGTCCCAACATGCGGCCCCCGGCGCCTGGTTCCTACGAGCTACGCCCTTGTGCTCAATTCCCCCTTTATATTCTACTTCTTATATATATATATATATATATATATATATATATATATATATATATATATATATATATATATATATATACACACACATGCACTAACATTGCTAAAGGTAAATATGCCAATGTAGGTAGGGCTAAACGTCTCGACAACAAGCTCATTAGAAACGGGGAATGTTGTTCAGACAAGCAGGGACGAGTAAGAAATCGGCCATAGCATATAGCGAGAAAACATTTCAACATTTGCCTGGAGTGATTTCGAGAAACAAATATCAGTGTGGCCGCACCGGGAATCGAACCCGTGTCCTCTCGAATGCGAGTCCAGTGTGTCATCACTGGATGGACGAAGGTTGGACGCCGCGCGACGAAAAGGTTGCAAACAGAGGAACGACCTGCTCCTCAAAGGTAATGGGACGTTTTATTTGAATGCCGGTATCCTCCCAACGCCCTGTTACGGTGTCAAAATGTTTTCGGCAGACTGTTTCAAATGAAGTTCGTCAAATTCAATTAAATAGTTTCTGACGTCACCGCAACCTTATTATCGCGGATTAATCATAAGTGAAAAAAATTGCCGTTTCCACTATATCTCGAAACTTTAAAACGGCGAATAATTGCTGGAAACGAAATAATATTATGAAGATAATATTTTATTTCGAGACTCTCTTATAAAGAATTCTATTTGAAGTGATTACTACACAACAATTTAAATAACTCTGTAACATTCATTGTATTGCGAAAGATATATCACTGATTATTAAAATTTAAATTAAGTAAAGACGTTTCCAAGCACAATCAAGATTATTTAATAAAATTTACTGGATTGTAAAATGTTATCGTCGTATTTCGTCATCAGATTTTATTGTTAAATGTATTCAAAGGAGAAAAGTTTGACAGCGCGACAGGAGTCTTAACGAACCCTTAAGAAACCGCTTCACAAAGTGAAAATTATTACAGGTAGGCGGACACCACAAGGGATGGCGTGAATAAACAACATCCTCTTGTTGTTCTAGCCTGGGCAGGATGAAAAGACAAGACAGACGGCGCTAAGCGATGCCCACTGCCTTACTTGAGAGCTGGAGCAGTTGTACCCATCCTAAATATTTATTTTATCTCATTATATTCACATACTGGGGCCTGCGCACGTTTACTGGCACCTAAGACGAATTAGAAGTGAGTCCCCTATATCCACTACTGCAAGAACTGTGGGTTCTGTGGGTGTCTGCGCTAGAACTTGCCACCGTTCTATTGGTCCGTACCACGCCGGACACTACTCTTTACTTTACAGTGTTCGTTATTGACCGATCATGAACCAATGGAGAGCCGAGCTGATATTGGCCCATTCAAATGTCATTTATAGTATAAAAGGATTTACATTCAACCATGTCCCTCTGAGTGGCTATAAAAAAAAAAACAGAAATTATAACGTTATCAATATCATTGTTGCTGCGCTGTCGTGTTCTTGTGAGGTCATATTAAACACTAGCCGAACAAAGACTGCACATATATGCGAATTTTGTTCTGAACTACAAAGAAATTTTCAAATTAGCTATGCTCGAGTGTAGGTCGAGCATAGTCTACAAAATGTTCATTAACTCCCTCCTGCCTCCCCAACTATAATCGTTAAAGGCTTTTCGTGGCAAACCGAGCACTTTCGAAAGCCATACTCAAGACTAAATTATGTATTCTTTCACCATATGTAGTATCAGTGGCGTGATGTGATGCGATCTAAGGTAAGCTGGTGCTTGCTCAGTGCTTTACACACTCGGCGCACGCAGCAGGAACCAGTGACAAGAGTGGAGCCAGCAGGAACTGAATGTACTGCGGCCACTCACGAGAGAGCGACGAGGTACCCATTACACACGTGCTGTGCTGTCAAATGCACTACTACGTTTAAGTGGCCCTACGTGTATCCTTGGAAACGATTATGTATAGCACAGAACAAAACACAGCTTACCGTGCAACAGTTCACCACATGCAGCTGTGTTTTATGTATTAACATGGCCGTTGGCCTAATAAGCATGCGTCGGCCAAGTGAAAGTAGGGAATTATTAGAACAGGAAATATTTTACGGATTTGCTTACTATTACGCTTACACACGTAAAAAAACAGAAGAAAAAAAACGATCATTTCTGTATTCGCGAGTGTTTGCTCCCCACTTTAAACTCAACGCTATGACACGGAACTATGAGCATTACGTATTCTTCCGCCTTACGTAATAATTACATTGCCATGAGCCTCGTCACTTCATTTATGCGTCGGTCAAGTGAAAATGTATAGTTATTAGAAAAGTAAATATTTTACAAATCTGCTCATTTTTACACTTGACTGCATTTAAATCATGAAGTGAAAGAAATCATTTAAATTATTCTTAAATGGTTACCTAACACTGTTTATTTGACGATAAGATATGGAACTACTTTTCATCCATCGTTACCAACTTTACCGGGCGCATGTTACTCAATGTACCCGTTAAAGTATATGCAGGCAGGGTCAGTGACTTTTTTATAAGATTGATCTCAAAAGTGTTTACTTTATCGTGAACAGCCTTTACTTTTCTTCCCTCATTATTAACGACCCGTCGCGTCCGTCCGTCATCCGTCCGTCAATCACGTGTCCAACAGCCAATCAGAGATAATCATTAATTCTATCGGTCCGTTCGTCAAAACCTTGGCAAGTTTTAACTTTTGACGGACGAACGGATGAAATAACAGCCTTCTAAACGTGCACGTTTTGTTACTCGTTCATCCCGAGTTCTTTAAAAGGCAGTCAAGTGTGTGCAGTGTTTTGTTTTGACTGTCTTTTGTTTTCATATATTTGTTTACGTAACTGTGAAATGAAATTTAGTTACATTTTTCGTGGGGATTATTTGACAGTTACATTTGGAAACATGAGTTTCTTTTGTGCAATAATAAAAGTATTAAAATTACGCTTTATATGCTATTTATAATTTTTTACATCGATTCATTTCCATTATGTATGTGTATGTACGTTTTGGGTACTTAAAAACTCAATACTGCCAAAAAATTTCACTTTTTATGGATAAGTTTTTTTCTATTTGTAAACAGTTTTGTTTTTATTAGTTTGCAGAAATGAACTTACTACGGACGTACGAAGTTTGGTTGGGAGACGGACGAATGTATGATGGACGGACGCGACGGGATATTGTAAATCCTGCCTTGAAATATATGCAGGTTGGGATGGTAAGATTTTTAAAGGTTGATTTCTTAAGTGCTCAACTAACCGTAAACAGCCGTTATACATGATTACTGGTTGTGGGAGGGGGCTTAAGGGGCTCGCCCAGCCGGCGTTTGAATTGCTTTCAATGCATCTATTTGGAACGCACATTATTCCACGAAACTATTAAACGTGCGTTCAATATGCTGATCTACGAAAAGAACACACACTTCCAACGACGGCTGTTGAGTATTTTCAAGACGTTGCGCATAACACAAACACCATGACAGAGCACCCCCAACACAGCTAAATACAGCTTTCTCAAGGAGCTGTGTCTTAAAACACACGAGTCAGATACATACACAAATACTCTAGGGCCCTTCACTGAACCTTGCTACAGACTTCTCACCAATAAATGACAGGGACGCCGTCTAACACATTGAGGTCTGCAAACATTTACTGGCACTTAAGACAGATGATAAGTGAGTCACTTATATCCACTACTGCAAAAACACCGATGTGTTAGAAATCACCACAGTCATATTGGTCCATACCACATCGGTCACAACCCTGTAATTTACAGCGTTAATTATTGGCCGGTCATCAACCAATGAAGAACCGAGCTGATAATGACACAAGCAAATGTCCGTTATCGTATGAAAGGATTTACAATCAATCATGTCCCTTTGAGTGGCTATAAAAAAATAATTTTATCGTTACCAATATCACTGTTACTGCACTGCCGTGTTCTTATGAGGTAATGTTAAACCCTAGTCTAACAAAGACTGCACCTCCATGCAAGTTTTGTTCTGAGAAGTAAAAAACATTTCAAATAAGCTTTGTTCGAGCTACAGTCGAGCATAGTCTACAAAGTGTTAAGTCCCATAGGCAGACACAGCACGACGAGAATACTGCACGCGAGTCCACAGCCCTGCATTTAGCGGCGATGGTGCACTCTGATGTGCGTAGCATTGTAGATCTTATCTGGCCAGCGCTTCTCTGCCTAAAACGCGGAAAAAAGCTCCGGATAGGCAGGCCCTTAAAAACGAAAATATTCCACACTTGCGTCTCAAAACGATTGGTATGACTCGCACGGGCTCGATCCTGAAACGTCGCGCTCCGAAGGTGATGTGTGATGTTGAAATGGCCGAATGCGTGTGAGAGAGTAATAAGGAGTATATACACTGAGATAAAACTTCAACCATCAAAAACTCCCCGACACATTAGCTCTTGTGTCTCAGCTGAGGATCCCAGTATTCGTATTTTAGTACATACCTCCAAATAAAAGTTTGCTCCACCAGGAATCTGCCCGGTTGGGGGGGGGGGGGGTGGCTGGGCGGTTAACCTGGTCGCCTCCCACCAAGGCGAACCGGGCTCAATCCCCGCGGCCGGAGGTCACTCCCGGATATTCAGAAGTGGGAATCGTGCCGGACGATGCCGCTGGTCGGCGGGTTTTCCTCGGGGATCTCTCGTTTCCCCCGCCCTTGCATTCCTATGCTGCTCCATCCTCACCTCATTTCACCCTTATCGGCTTATATTTTGTTTTAATGTAGATTGTGTTGAACCAATAAAAAGTTCCCCTTAACTTCTATTGACTGGTCACTGAGATAGCCACAAGAGTTGGTGGTGAGTTAAGAAACTCCAATATTTACTTTTCATTCGAAACCAAAAGGTATAAGGAAGGTAGCCAGGTTCACTGTTAAAAAAATTTCCTTATTTTACGGAAAAGTGCTTGCAAAATTTTATTCAGGGATGTCTGTAAACTCTCCGTAACATTAAGGACCCATTTCTTAAAAAAAAAAAAACTTTCCGTAAAATTCAAGGAACCTCTGCGTTAATTCCTTAGTTGGTTTTCTGTACTTCTAGTTTGAATCATTTTTAATATCAATTTCACTTTAATTTTCATTATGTAGGTGTTCTGCTGGCTATAAAAAAGATATTTAATAAAGTTGAAATATTTTATACTTCGGCAAGATCTGAACCCGAGTCAAAAAGCTCCAAGTTTCCGACCATAACTACTTACTTACAACCCTCACATGATGAATCTGGTATAACTTTTGAATTTCTGTATTAGTCAGATAAGCTAGTTTTTTAGTTTTTATTAAAGTTAGTTTATTTTAATTGTTGCTAAGTGTTACAGACGACTATTGCTACCTTTTAATGTTAAAAAAAACTGGTCTTAGTGACATGGATAACTTTAACTGCCGCAGAAACGACAATTTTCTGGTTACAGTGGCGAAGAAAACTTCGTGTAGACTCGCCATTGTTCGTGCCCAAAACCCGAAGTTATAGAAAATACGGAGATTTCCCGTATTTTGTATTTGCGCAATTAAATCCGTTTTTCGTCATTACGGACTGCGTTTCCGTATATTTACTGTTGCTACGGCCCCGTTTTCGTAAAAATTTCCGTAGATATACGGAGAATTTTAACAGTGTTCTCGCAATCGCCTGTCTGCTGTCCTGCAAGCGACTCCGTGAAAGACATCAAACATCAGCCAGCGAATCGTAAGTAAAAATGTTTAATTACAGTCATCATATCGTTCTAAGTTTAAATAACAAAGGCGAAAATAAAACACTCATCTTCCTTGGTAACTGAGCATGACACAACAATACATATTTCTGTTGGGTAGACGCGTTTAGGTAATATTAAGAACAGTACTTAAGGATATACTGATTTCATGCATGCGTAGTTATCAGTGAGATAAACAGTAATACGAATAATTGTAGTAAAAATTGGACCAAATTCGATATCTTCCCGTGCAACGTTACTTTTAAAATATTAGGAATAGTCTATTCGTGGGTTCCTTCACACTTTTTGAATCAAACATTTAAATAATAGCCCCATGTGTGCCTCTTTGTTTCCTAAAAACATACCTATGCAATTTTTTTTGTCAAAATGAAATATTACTAATATTTTGATTGTACATTATCATAATTAATTTATAATTTTGGTGAAAATAACGTATAAAACAGGTATGTTGGTAATACCTAGTAAGAAATAGTTCTCATGCTAAATATTATTGAACTGAGTGAGCACGAATGCGGTGCGATGTAATTTTCTAAATTTAGTTAAGTTTTGTTTGCCCGAGGCGGGGGAATACCTCTGAAAGTAGAACTTTAGCAGAGCTGCAGAAAAGTTGGAAACAATCGTGAAAGGAGTAAAGTCGTGACCTGATCAAGCAATTTCGTAATCTGCACGTAACCCGAAGATTTCAGTTAAGGTCGCAGGTAATGCGCAGTCTATGTCCTCGCTGTGAGGCTTTGTCTCGGAAGCTGTATCAAGCGCTTAATAACTCCATCCGATTCCTTCTTCCTCCTCCCCCATCACCCTTCACTTTTTTTCCCCGCAACCCTCACTTACGTTCCGATATTGCCGTCTGTCGATGCACCCCGCAGTTGGGACGTCACTAATGGCGGCTGTCGCGGAGTCTCGGCGTGTACGGTTAATTAATTTTTTTTTACCATCCCCTCGTTTCCCTCCCGCGTTTCTCCAGCCTCCGCGGGCGTAGTCTCCCACGAGACGCCCTCGCTCTCCGACAAATTGAAGAGGCAAGTTCGATGCTCGGCGCTGATGAACTAATAGCTCGCTTTCCTGCTCTCCCGTGCCGAGCGAGTGCCTGTTAGTGTTCGCTTCGTGCTCTCGCTTGCGCGGCGTGTCTGACAGGGCTGGGTGGGAGCCTCTGCGCGTTCCGTTCGCCTCTTGTCACGTCCGTATAGGCTGTTCACGGTAAAATTTACTATTTTGATAGCCCTTCTTAAGATCTACTTGTAAACACGTATATTTTTCCGTCTTATGTAAATTAACATTGCCAAGGGCCTCGTCACTTTATTTATGCGTCGGTCAGATGAAACTGTGAAATTATTAGTGAAGTAAATACTTTACAAAACTGCTCATTTTTACACTTCGATGCGTTTAAAAAACCGAAATGGAAAGAAATAATTTTAAGTTATCGCAGACGGTAATCCAACACTTTTTATTCGACGTGAAACCTATGGAACTACTTTTCATCCATCGTTACCAACTTTACTAGGCGCATGTCACTCAGTGCGCCCATTAAAATATATGCATCGGGTGGAAGTAACTTTTTTCTAAGGTTCATTTCTAAAGTGCTCACTTTATCGTAAACAACCTTTAATCACCAGGCACTTATCAGAAAACAGTTTTAATCGACAGCTATTTAAATACCTCGGACGCACACTTAAAGTTGTCATATGTGTCTCATTGTAAGTACTATTATATTTCATTTTTTATAACTGTGGAACATTTCAATGTAAATATTTTTTCCATGGCAGAAATTAAAGTAAGTCAGTATGTGGTTGCAAATTCATAAATTTGGGCATTGAACCATGTATGTGGTCGTTGTAGAGTGTTGAAGTGATCGAAAGTCGCTGTAAGTAAACTGAGCACTTTTGAAATGAACCTTATAAAAAATTCACTGCTCCCGCCTGCATATATTCTAACGGGTGCACTGAGTAACATGCACCCAGTAAAGTTGGTAGCGATGGTTGGAAAGTAGTTCCATATCTTAACGTCGAGTAAAATATGTTAGGTTAACAATTTGTGATAACTTAAATCCTGTCTTTCGCCTTCTTTTTTTTTTTTATGCATCGAAGTGTAAAAATGAGCACATTTGGACAATATTTAGTTTTAAAATAATTTCACAGTTTGACTTAACCGACGTATGAATAAAGTGATGAGGCACATGGCAATGGTAATTTTGCATAAGGCGGAAGAACACATTGCATGCAGACAAATAACTCTTTAGCAGGGTTTAGTGCTCATTTTACCGTGAACAGCCTATAGCACTCTGTTTGCTATGTATATTGTTCTGCAAAATGGCGTTTTAAACTATAGCGGCAATGCTGAATCTTTCCTGAACAGATTGCTGCATTGAAAAAGTAACTTACACTTTGAAAATAAGTGTCTGCGCCACTAAAAACACATAGACCCCTTACACACGGGCGTCTCGGTCGCGGGTTGGTAGTATCCCATAAGCGAGCATTGTAGAGGCGGAAACACTTGCACACGGGCGACTGTGGCGTGTCCCCGCCACCAGTGGCGACCATGGAGTAGCATAGAATCTTGCACACACACGAGCCACTTTTGGTGGCATGTGATAGCGACTACTGCAGTCAGTCTGTGCCTGCTCACTGCGTCTACACAATGGCGTCGTTTGATTCCGGCAGATTCATAATAGAAGTAGAATCATGCCTGCAATTTGGGGTACAAGAAGTGATACGCATGGCAACAAACTTGCTAGAGGAAAAGCCTGGGAAGAATTATGCGGCATAGTCGTCGAGAACGCAGGTTAGTGGATTTCACAATAACTATATTAATAGTAAATATGTGCAATATATACATTAATGGAAGAAAAGAAACGTGTCAACACCCTAGAGACACGATTAACATGCAATTATAAGATATTTTCTTGTGTATGTAGTTGACAGAATTGATTACTATTCTAACCATCAAAAGCGTACTTTGTGATAGAGCTATACAATGCAAGATAACTTATAATGAATACATTGTTCTTCTAAGTAGTGCCGTCATTTAATTCAAACAATGTCAAATATAAAACACAGTTTATACAAGAAAATGAAAACAGGTATAACTGGTATTTTGTAAACTGTCTAGTATTGCATCCTATGCTGCCACGGCAAAGATCCTTCTTCGCTGAAAACGTTTTGCGCAAACTTTTCTCTGGTAATTAATGCAGATCGCGTGTTCGCTGGTTGTATTAAAGCGTCCCCTTCCTCCAGTCCAATTATGCTGAAAGTACAGTCGAAGTCTACACCATCTCTTTCTCTGACAAAGTTGTGTAGTGTACAACATGCCTCAACAAGAGTTGCAGCATCATTAATGTTAATATTCAATGCTCTGTGAAATATGCGCCACTTGTTTGTGAGAATACCAAACGAGCATTCTATGTAGCGTCTCGCTCTCGAAAGACGATAGTTGTGTGTTTTCTTTTCCCGCGGCAAATTTTTCCCACCGTATGGCCTTTGCATGTGGGTGGAAAGAGCAAAGGCTTCATCGCCAACGAAGTGAAAGGAAGAGGTTCGCCACCCATTCTTATTGGTTTGTCACTTGGAATGTGTAACGCATTAACCTTAAGTTTTTGTAACAGCAAACTATTTTGATAAATTACTGAATCAGATGCCTTACCATAGGAACCAATATCAAGAAATGTGAACCTGTAATTTGAATCGCATACAGCTAACGATACCATGGATAAATATTTATTGTGGCAAAAATATGATGATCCACTGCCAGCTGATTGAATAAGCCATATATGTTTACTGTCAATTGCCCCTAAGCAGTTGGGGAAATTAGCCCATGTTTCAAAATCGTTTGCAATTTCCAGCCACTCATCTTCAGTTAGGTCTGGAATACAGATGTCATGTAGATGCTGCCAAATTATCCCACAAACTTCTATTACTATCTTCCGCGTAGTGGAAATTCCACATCGAAATATGTAATGTAGATCTGTAAAGGTGCAACCGGTAGCAAGGTACCTGTAAAAATAGTAAGTATTAATATTCTGCGTCTTACAATAATGAGGTGTTTTTCTATTCAGCTGTGGACCCACAGCGACGGTGGAAGAGTTTTCGTGACTCATTTAGAAGGGATCTGGCCAACATTAAAACAACCAAATCCGGCTCATCTGCAGACACTGCTAGGAAAAAGTACATTTACTACAAACAGTTATGCTTTCTTCTTCCTGTCAGCGAAACAAATCCACCAGAGGAAACGTACGACGACCATGCAGTGGAAACATCTACGGCAGATAAATTGCCTACACCACCCGCTAGACAAAAGAGGAAGAGAAACCCATTGGATGCAGAGGAAAAACCACTTATTTTTCACTACCCAAAAATATAGAAAAAAGAGTAGCACAACACTGATGATAATGATGGTGACAGGCGCTTTCTGTTAAGTCTCTTACCCCATTTCAAAGCTCTTCCTGATAATGTTAAACTTGATGTTCAGGACGAGTTTATAAGCATTTTACAGAATTACAAACAATGTACGAGTGCTGGTCGGATGTATTCCTCTACATTCAATTACATGTATCCACAGCACTCTTCATCAGGCACTACAGCTCCACACTTGCCATTTCACCACCATCAGAACACAAACACAGGACCTCCTGCGGACTCGTATGACGAATCTCGCCCATCCGACGTTCCTCAAACTTATCAGTACAACGCCCTGTTTCCATCTGCGCCGACATCATCTGGTGATAGTCAACCACAGTTCCAGAGTCAATCCCCTGCATCATCAGCGCCAAGAAGCCATGCTGTACCTCCACACTCTGATGTGTCCAGCGTTTGTGAAGAATTTTTCTAATGAAATTTCACAGATAATTTAATCATAATGTGGATTTATATACATTACAGAAGTTTCGAATACATGTAATATATTTCAATATTGTTTTATTTTACATATACTAAAACAAATATTGTAATACTCCATATATTGTTAACAATTTGTAAACAGCGACGTGTTATTGACTACCTGTGCCTATTTGTATATATATAAATATAATGTGATTGTGAATGTAGACCTAAAACCCTGTCTTGTAGAAACACATTTATTAATCCATCAAAATGAATCTCAGTACGTGCTTACATTCGGCCCTACTTACTTAACCTAGCCAATCTGATAAAAGTAATTTATACCCTGCGAATTACGATGTGTCTGTGGAAAAAACCAATAACAACTGTTCATGATAAAAACCAGTTGCCAGAAATGTAACTGATTAGCCTATGTTCTATTTATTTACAGATTAACATAATATTGCTGAATTAGATAATAGTACCCACCTGAGTGTAATCGCAGGTCTCTCCTCGACTGGTATACTCTTCCTCATATTTGGATCAGCTTTCCCGATGTGTGTTTTCAGTAAAGACAAAAGTTCGTCGAAAGAGTTTTTCGACATCCTGAAATAGTTATGAAACTTACAGCTGTCTTGTTTTAATTCACTCATAATGGTGTAAAATTGTCCACTCGTCAATCGATCTGCGGTGAATGGATGCATCCACAACAATCGCTGTTGTTTACGGCGATGAGGTCGCCTCAGGAGGAGCACGCGAAGAAGATTTTCTTCACCGGAGTCCATGTTTACAACTGCGTCTTCTGCCGCGTGAATCTTGCACACGAGCGACGACATCGTACCACAGAGACGCTCCACTTAGTTGCTTGTATACGCGACAGCAGTGGCGCGACCGAGTCGCCCGTGTGTAAGGGAAACATGGCCTACCATAATGCTACTTGTGCGAAAAATTTGGTGGAAATCGGTTGATTGGTCTCCGAGATATTGTATGAAAACCTTATTTTATGGAAATATGGCAAAATGTTAAACTGATTCGCCTGACACTACTTTGTAAAAAAAAAAAAAAGGCTGGCAAAAGAGGAATTATGTATGCATAATTAATGTTTTTAGTAAATAATGTTGCCATAGAAAGTTTGGTTGAATTTTGTTGAAACATTTCATAGATACAACAGAGTAATTAAAATTATTTGTATGAACCCCATTTAAACATACTTGCGGCCCCTAAAAATGTTAATTTACATACCGTACTGTTGCAATACTTGAGGGAAATTTTTGTACGAATTGGTTGATTTGTTCTCGAGATATGGCATAAAACCTCCATTTTTTATGTGACGAACTTTATAAATGGAAGAGAAAAAGATTATGTATTGGCAAATTCGATGACTGCAATAGATGCAATATGCAAAGTAAATAAAAAATATGTAACGTAATTTCGTAGATAAAGCATACTAAGCTAAAACGTTTTTATAGACGCTATTCAGAAAATAAGAGCCTTGCACACTTAAAACATATAGATTAATACGCCAGTACAAATTCTCGCGAAATTTGAAAGGCGTCGCCAACCTCCTAAGGCGCAGTCGGTTGGTGCGCCACCGATCTGCGGTGCGGGAGGCTCTGGGTTCGAATCCCGTGTAAGGTATCGGTGTTGATTTATGTTAGATTATAAGTTAGTCTGTAAGCCATCCCCTGCTAAGCTTTCAAGCATAAAACCGGGGGAAGTTTAAAAGCATTTTACAATTACAATTGAAATACGTCGGTTGATTGTTTCCCGAGATACAACTTAAAACATGTATTATTTCATATGGACCTGTCTTACAAAATGGCGTGGAAATGGGACTTTGTTAAATAATAGATATTATAAGCATACAAAGTTTATTGATATTTTGTTTTGAAATTTCGTTTATAAAACATGTTGAGCTACAATTTTTATAATTTCACCATTTTGAAGCTATGTGCCTGACCAACTCAAAGCATACCAGTTTACATGGTCTGACATGGAGCTACTTTTTTGCCAAATTTGGTAGAAATCGGTTGTGTTTATCCGGAGACATGACAATTTTAATTTGTTATGTAATACTATTTCACAAAATGGCGGACAAGAGAATTTTTGTATACATGTTTGATGGCTGTAATATATGTTGCCAGCATACAGAGTTACATAGGAATTAATTACATGGTTTCGACGACATAACATACAAATACAGGATAACTGTACGGCTACCATTTTGAAAATATGCGTACGAGCTACTTGAAATATACTAGTTAACATCATATGCCGTAGTACTACTTGTTTGTCGTAGGTCGTGTTTCCCGAGATATGACATAACATACAAATACAGGATAACTATACGGCTACCATTTTGAAAATATGCGTACGAGCTACTTGAAATATACTAGTTAACATCATATGCCGTAGTACTACTTGTTTGTCGTAGGTCGTGTTTCCCGAGATATGACATAAAACTTTATTTATTCGTTTGCCGCTGTCTTACAAAATGACGGACAGAACTCTTTTTCTTTGGCTTGTGTGATCATTGTAATAGATAATATCAACATACAAAATTTGATTGAAATTGGTTGAACGCTATGGTAGTTATAACAAATAAACCTAAAATATTTGTATGGCAGCAATTTTGTAAGTAATTGTATCATCAATTTGAATTACACATGCTAAATATGGCCTACAACAATAATATTTACATGAAAAATTTGGCGGGAATTGATTAAGTAGTTTTCGAGATATAATGAAAAAGCTAAATTTTTTCATGTGACAGTAACTTCCAAAATGGTGGACCAACAACAATATCCACCTATAATTTCAATGATTACTTCTTACGCTGTAAACATAATTTTTTTCTTTGCTGAAATGTGTTGAATGGTTTCCGAGAATGACATATCGCCCTACATTTTAAATGGCCGCCATTTCTTATATACGTTCCCGGCATAGTCGAAAACTATAAAATTCAGGTATGCTTGCTTAGTACTGTGTATGTACCGAGTTTGGTGAAATTCGGTTAACGCGTTCAAATATTGAAGGGCGGGAACTCACACGCTGAAACACACACACACATTTTCATTTTATGCGCCTAATTTTTTTTACCAGACTTTGCATACCGATTCTGACATGTGTTTATCGACAGTAAGAACAACTTACTATTAGATTAACGTGTGGCGTCTTACGTTTGACCAGTCTTAGGTAGCAAGATATTTTTTTTTTTCGCCAAACTTACCCACAGGGAATCGAAAAGGAGCTCAAATTAAAAAAATTATAATAAAATGAGTTTTAATTTTCAGTGAAAACGTTTGCAATGAGCTGTCTCGCATGCTACGCATTTTCCCGTCCGAAACCCATCAGGTTAGCCTGTCAAGTTTGTCCAACCCTAATCCTGAATTCATTCATAAAGGAATACATAACCCGATGCTATCTGACACAACATCGTATCGTTTAAGATTGATTTTTTTTTTTCAACTGTTACTTGCAGTACAGATCAATTCAGTATGCATCATCTCAACACCTGACATGAAGTGTTACTATTTATATGCGCGTCTGGTTGCACACCAGATGGGATATTCATTCGAAATGCAAAATAGAACACGCGTTGTGAACTCTCTGTGCAAGCATCCTCTCTAAAGGCTATTCACGACAGAGTGAGAGAGCACTTTTGAAATCAACCTTAGGAAAAATTCACTGATCTTGCATGCATGTATATGAACAGTACCTGTGGGTGACATGCGTCCAGTAAAGTTGGTAACGATGGAGAGAAAGTAGTTCCATATCTCAACGTCGAATAAAAACTGTTAGGTTTTGATGAAATTTAATTATCTCTTAAACTTTCTGTATTTTTTATTGCATCGAAGTGTAAAATTGAGCAGATTTGCAAAGTATTAACTTTTCTAGTAATTTCATAGTTTCACTTGACCGAGGCATGAATAAAGTGAGGAAGTCCATAGCAATGTTAATTTTACATAACGCGAAAGACTACGCAATGTACACACAAGTAGATACTAAGGAGGGCTTTCAAAAGTGCTCACTTTACCGTGAATAACGTATACTGTCACGTAACATCATAAATTATTTTTTTCCGAGTCAAATAATCACATTTAAAAAACAAATTGGAAATTTAGTATAGTGTACAAAAACCGTCCCATAAAATGGATTACTGACTCTTCTTAGTTTTATGTACGAAAAAAAGGGTAACATTAATTGGGTTACTGACACGTGGACCAAATTTGGAGACGCAGTATTTTAAGTGTACCACAGCGTTAGTTTTCATTAGCGTTGCAAGCTTGTAAGTCCCATAAACAGTGACAGAGTTACGATAATTTTTATTTCTGTTGACATTATATGAAATGAGCCATTCTCACTACACCCACCCAACCCAAGTCGCTTCGCTTCACTTGAAATACAAGTGACTTATTTAAATGAGCCAAATAAAACTAATTTCTCGCTTAAAATTTGACAAAAACAGGAGTGGTATCTTTTTAATAAATCTATTAAGATCGTAATGTGCACAGCTCGCTAATCACAACACGACTTAAGAACTATAGTCCATTCATGACTGGAACAGACTTTTGAAAATCAATCTATGAAAAAACACCCTAGCCATTATCTGCATGCATAGCTAGTAAAATCCTATACCCTATTGTCATAAACTTCTGTATCGACAACTTGTTACTAGATTGGAGACCTTATCTTTAGTACACCAAAAAAACAGTTTTGTGGTGACCAGAAATGTTTTGTTGCCGACCACAAAATTCTTCTGCCAATATAGACATGACAAAAAATGTTGTGGTGCCAATAATGTTTTCTGCCATTCCAGTATTTAGTGGAAGCTATACAAAATTACGTTTGTGGTCACCAATAAATCCAGTGTGTTTGTAGGTAATGACGAGTTCGTTAGCAGCGAAAATGTTATGATAGAAGTAATACAGGTTAAAGAGAAGGTTCGCAAGGTGGTTTTGCGGGCTTTTGTAGGCGGATATGGTTTAACTATTAAACACAAAATCCAAAGTCAATATGACCGGGAATGGAACCTTGGACCTCTCCACTGTAAGTTCAGCATGTTACCATTAAGCTACCCTTCACGGGAGCACATAATTAGGCCTAAAAGTAATTTAGCTTAAAATTTGAAGAAAAATTTCATTTTACCAAAAGTAATTTTGCCTAGAACTCAATTGGCATAAAATTCACTTTGTCTAAAAGTCATTTGGCATAAAGTAATTTGGCCTAAATGTCGCCTGTCCTAAAATTCATTTGGCCTAAGTCATTTGACCTAAAAGTCACATGGCCTAAAAGTTATTTAGCCTAAATGTCACTTAGACTAAAATTAACTTAGCCTAAAATGCACTTGGCCTAAAAGGTACTTAGTCTGAAAGTCACTTTAATAGTCAGTTGTTTTAAAATTTCCTTGGCGTAAAAGTCATTTGGCCTAAAAGTCGCTTGGCCTAGAAGTCGCTTGGCGTAAAAGCCACTTGGCCTAAAATTCACATGGCATTTAGCCTAAAAGCCACTTGGCATAATAGTCCGTTGACCTAAAATGAACTTGGCCTAAAATTCATTTTACCTAAAAGACGCTTGGCCTAGAAGTCACTTGGCCTAAATGTAAGTTGACCTAAAAGGCACTTGGCCTAAATTTCCCTGATTCTAAGGTTTTATTCATTGCTGGTAGGTTGTGCTATCATCGCTTTTCTGGTATACAGAGAGCAGCAGCGACAATCTGTACAGCTTTGACATTTCTGAAAAAATCGGCACCCTGAATCTTTCCCGTCTTAGAAGAAATGTACCAAAAGTTTAATAATTTTAAAACAATTCTTTAAATTTGTATCAATGAGGTATAAATATTTATTTAATATTATTGTTCAATGAACCGTTTTCCGTATTGAACTTTCATTCAAAGACTCCGGTACGAAAACGAGTCGTAGCCATGTGTCTAGTCTTTCAAAATGCTTTAAAACGAGTCGTAGCCATGTGTCTAGTCTTTCAAAATGCTTTAAAACAGTGTGAGCTATTGCAGTAATATTAGCTTAAACTTAACGCACGTCTATTATTTTTTTTAATGTGTCTTAATATTGATTTTAAATAATTTAATAGTTTATCGAGGAAATTCGCGGACTGTTTGATTCGGGTAGAATTTGTAAATGTTAATTCCCGAGCTAGTCTCGCGAGACTTAAACGGAAGGTGTGTTAAAAATCATTTGTTTTTAAAGCTTTGTAATGGGGTAAGTTTTTCTGTGTCATTCCATGTTAAATCTTGGTCCGTGGTTAAACATTTGTTTTGAAACATTTAACGTTGTAGACCTAAGGGAGAGGCGATTAAATTGTTCGTGAATAATAACTCATTAAAACTAGATTGGTAGGGAAATAGCTATTCATGGGACGGGTAAGTAAAATCACGCTGTGGAGAATATTATTGAGTAAAATACTTCGTTATTTCCGCTATAACCTCAGTCTATAATCAAACGACAGTCAAAGCAGACGTTGCCTCTGGTTGCCCCCAACACCTCGCTCAGCTTATAATTCGCCGCAAATGCTACACTGGACTCACTCCTACAGCGACCTCCCAAGCAAACGGACGTGTTCCCCGTATTATATTAAAAACATTTAACGTTGTAAGGTACGTGTCTATTCAAAATATAAAACAGTTGTGTTTTGAATTCATAACTCGCGTTTGTTAATTACTTCAGAATTCGTCGTTATTGTGTTTAGGACTAGTGCGGTTTAGTTCAACTCGTTTGATTAACAGTGTATTCTGTCTTAAATTATATATTGGTAGGTAGATAGTTTTCTGACTTTCTTTATGACACCATGATAGCTGGGCCGGTATTGACGTGGAATTAGGTTCTGTAATTCGTTTGTGATTCCTTAGTATTTGATTCGTGCCATTTATTTGTAGGGAAAAAGTTGTCCATATTTTTTTAAAAGATCGTTGTTTCATTCGTCTCGTATGTCGTAAACATCATTTTTATCGATTTGTAAGTCATGTAGTTGCGTTCATTTATATTACATTAGTAAACTGACTTTGTTGACATAATTCGTATTCAGGTCTCTTTTCGTTGAATTGATTTTTCAATAAAATATGTCGTTTTTCATTAAGTGTCTCCTAATAATTTCATTTCGCAGAAATAATATTTTTCGTTATTTTAAAATATGCCATAACCTCAGTCTATAATCATATATTGTTGCACGTGTCTTATCCCTCAGTCGCCTGACGGTAAACGAACTCCTCAATAAAATAAAAAAATTAATATTACACAATACCTAAATATACCCATTCCCAAACACAATACCCCTCAGTACAACACTTGAGCTCCGAAGGTGAGGACCTACCATGCCGCTCCCAAAAAAATAAAAAAAGAAGTAAAGAAAGACACATAGCACACTCTTGCACCAAACTATACACTTATCAATTCCCACAAAATTCACTACAATTTATTTTGATTGATAAATTCAATGAAATAATTGGATCAATCAATCAAAGTTTATCGGATTAATATTAGCGGATTAAAATTGATCGGGAAAAGGATTAACCCTATCAATCAATTTTATATCAAATGAATTAGGTCACTCAATAAAGGCGGCATCCCTTTGTATCTGGGAAACGGCCCCGTCCATACTACTTATTGTATATGTTTTTGGTTTATCTCTAACGTATTTTGCTGTCAACAGACGTCAAACATTACCTGCCATATGAGCTATTAAGAACTTTTTTGTTTATCAATAAACTTTTGTTCCTTGTGCTGTTGCATTGATATATTTTCCAATATATGTAGTATGTGTGTGTATACGTATCATAAATGTGATTCACAAAGTGTATGTGCTTGAATAAGAGTTGTATTCAATAAACTACTAAATTTAAATGTCATATCCAAAATTTGTTACCATATCAGGGGCCGGAAGGGGGGGGTGGGGTGGAGGGATGGGTTGGATTATTGTCAAGTTCGCCATTTCCCACCGATAGAGGTGGTGAAGTGGTTGATTTGGACTCGCATTCGTAAGGACAGGGATTCGAAACCCGGTCCGGGCATCCTGATTCGGGTTTCCATGGTTTCCCGAGAAAAATATCAATAATTCATAAACGTCAACAAGCATATTATGTTACTGACTACTACTGCCATATTGGGTTCTGTTGACCTTGACCTTCACCACATGACCTTGAATGACCTAGAACTCAAAAATTTCTAAAATGATTAAAAGATAATAAAAAATTCTAAAAATGATTGAAATTTAAAGAAAACTATTAAAATGTTATTTTAAAAATTTTAATTTCCGGAGGTCTACCCTCACCCTTTGCCTGCACTCATTTCGCCATTTTGTTTGTTTTTTTTTTCGTTTGTTATTGGTGTATACATTGCTGGAGTCTACCATATTTGCTTTTTTTTTTTTGTTTGTCATTTGTTATACATTACCAAACTTTGTCTCTCTCATTCGTTCGACTGCCATAATGGATTTCGTATGTTTTCATCACCTTTGTGGTGCTAGTGTATTAATTCACCCACCAGACAGCAGCCATATATATTTATATTTTTAAAGTATATGTTTTGCAGTCGACACCCTCCATGTTGGATTCTCTTTTCAACACATAAGGGGTGATATTTCTCGATTTCACTGCCAAGCGAGTTGTTGATACACATATTTATAAGTATAGAAAAGTCCGTAATTTTTTATTCATATTAAAAAAAATTCCAATTAACAGTATACCTACATGCATAATTTATTAAATATACATTTTTTTTATTGAAAATTTAAAATTGTACAATTTTAAAAAGTATTTTTATTGAATTATATAATTGTACATATAGTACAATGATACTTTACACAATAATTTTTAATTAAAGTCATTTTATTTCTGTATCATTTCAAATTTTAATTAAATTCTGGAAAACTAGGTAAACGTCAGTAAAACACAATTTTAATAATATGATTTTTTAAAAATTCAATTAATTTGTTACATTCGCTCAAGCTGTCAAAAAACTTTCATTATTCATTAAAAAAGCATCTCAATATGTGCAACTTTGTAGTAGGTTACAATCTTTTATACATCTCGTTATTCACACTCGCGTTGTCCTTGTGCGAAAATACTGTGACATGACTTACACCGACACACTGTGCAGGACAGGTTATGTAGGTACCTACTATTTTGAGTACATGCACTGAAGTCACAAGAGACCTGCTTGCAGTAAACGCGGTACCAAGTTACTGATGGAGAAATGCACTTCGTCTTTATGGGTCTCTGCCTGTCTAAGTAAACTTTCGCTACGGCTGAACTGCTTACCGCACCTGTCACACAAATATGACATACGACAGGGATTCTTGGCATAATTACAGCACTCATGTCACCGTATATTATATTCGAAAGTAAATGTCTTATCACAAAAACGACACTGATGACGACGTAATGGTTCAGGCAAAGGCTCGGGCAGATCTGTTGGAGATGTAGGTGTTGGAGCTAATGAAGCAGGCAACACCGGTATTGATATTCTAGGTACCTCAGCCGAAGAGGTCGATGGCACTGCTGTATTTACAATTAACTCCGGAGTGCCCGAAGACATCGCAGATGCAGAATAAAATTTAGATGTGAAGAAGCAGAAGCTAGCCGAGACGAACCATATTTCACGTCAGCCATTGTCAAACTAAGCCTGTCTACTGTCCTCCATACTGCTTATAATATACGCGTATTCAAGCCTTATGACGTCATATTAACATTGAATCAATCGTTATACACCATTAATAAATTGTTTGGACACCGATCAGCCAATCACCGAGTAGCCAAGTGATTACAGCTGGCCAACAGCATTAAGGCATTGAGATATCAAACACAGAAGTCAGTCTGCTCGAGTCAGTCGGCTGGAGTGGATCTGCTGGAGTCAGTCTGCAGGAGTCAGTTGGCTGAAGTCAGTCTTTCCATCAATATTTCACAAACAGCTCCGCAATCGCAATCAGCTCCGCAATCGCAATCAGCTCCGCAATCTGGAGTCACTCTGTAGGAGTCAGTATGTAGGAGTCAGTCTGTAGGTGTCAATCTGTAGTAGGTGTCAGTCTGTAGGTGTCAGTCTGTAGTAGGTGTCAGTCTGTAGGAGCCAGTTGTCTGCTTTAATTGTAACCATGAATTCAAGTTGAACAAAGATAACACAAGGACGAAATATATTTTGACATTTAAAAAAAATATTTTTTTCCTGTCATGGCAGCGATGATAAGTTAGCGGGTAGCAAGTCGGTCAGAAGTTTATTCAACTCGTCTGGTAGGGTCTCTCCCGGACTAACCATCATGT
This sequence comes from Dryococelus australis, assembly GCA_029891345.1. NCBI lineage: Eukaryota > Metazoa > Arthropoda > Insecta > Phasmatodea > Phasmatidae > Dryococelus > Dryococelus australis. The sequence goes on from CM056995.1 coordinate 105,941,411, forward strand.
ACCTCGTGTACGAATTAAAGCTCATTTATTTCCCATAGCAACTTGCGCGTGAGGTTTTCTTTTTGCTGTAGATTGTTACAAAGTTGACTTTGGTGGAAGGGGTTAAACAATTAAAATGTAGTCCTTTTAACAGTATTGAACCTAGTTTGTGCCCACAAAAGGACTTCCACATTAAAATTTATATGAAAAAAATATGGGAGCACTTTGAGAAAACCCACATATTCATTTGCCCAAGAACAACACACGCAGATACTTTCATGACAGTGTTTTAATTGAATATACTTGTAGGCATATGTATATAAAATAGATAATTAAAAAATAATTATATATTTCCATAAATAACTATATATACACAACTATGTACAGAATTAATTTTAAAAGTACGTTATATTTACATAAAATATACCTACACAAAATTATGTGTAAAATAAACTAAAAACCTTCTATGTTCCCATATTCATATGTACATAATAACGTATAAAATTAATTTAAAATACGTTTATATTACTATATTTGTGTGTATATATATAAATTATGTATGAAATAAATTAAAAATAATTTGTTATTTACATGTTTATACACCTATACATTTATCTATACAATTAAGTTAAAATAACTTTATATTTACTAATTTATATACCTATATATAATGATGTATAAAATCAATTGAAAACAATTTTAATGTATCCATATGTATCTGCGTATTTTTTTCTTGGGCGAACTAGTATGTGGGTTTTCAGAGTGTACCCATATTTTTATACTTATAAATTTTATGGTGGAAGTCATTTTGTGGGCGCAAGCTAGGATTTTTACTGTTTAAAAAACCACTCTTAAATGTTTAACCCCTTAAACCAAAGTCAATTTTGTAACAGTCTACAGGAAAAGAAACCTTGCATGCAAGTTTCCATGAGGGAAAAATTATTTTATTTATTCAACACTATACATTATCGTTAGTTCAGGAAAGAGCTCTACCAGACGAGTTGAATAAACTTCTGACCGACTCGCTAGCCGCTAACTTATCGCTGCCCTGACCGAATTTTTTTTTTATGTTGAAATATATGTCATCCTCGTATTATCTTCGCTCAGCTTGAACTCATGGCCACACTTAAAGCAGTTAACTGGCTGTTGCAGACTGACTCCTGCAGACTGACTCCTGCAGACTGTGTGTGATGTCTCAATTCCTTCATCTTCATGCAATTGGTCAGTTGCAATCCCGTGACAACTTGGTGATTGGCTGGTCGGTGTCCGAACAATGTATTAATGTTGTAGTACGGCTAGTTCAAAGTCAATATGACGTCATAGGGCTTGCATACGCGTATATTATAAACACAACTCTTAACCACGCTTCGAGAACGTAAAAAGTCCACGTAAAATTCTCGTATATGTAAGACTATCGATGCCGTTACGATGACTGTGCGTTAGTGGTGCCTGAAACTCAAGAATTCATATTTTTGTGTATTCTATACATTTTTTTGTTGTGTAGTATTTTTCTGTTTCAGAGTGTCCGCAAATAACCAGCGACTATCTCTTGTCAGGCAAGTTCGAGAATATTGTGGATTGTGCAGTATATTTAAATTTACTAAAGTGTGTTTATTTCCGGAGAAAGTTAGTTTGTGTTCCATTGTCGCACTCGCCCGAAATGAGCTGTAAGTAAAGTGGGTCTCCATTCGAAGAGTCCTGAAACATGTTGTATACACAATCGTGTGCACATGCCGATTCAATATGTTTTTTTTCTTGCGGGCAGCAAGTATTAGTTGTTCGTGCTACGACAATGAGCGTTTTGACGTACACGTGTAATTGCTATGTGGGCTGCAAGTTCTCTTGCTATTGTAGCAAGAGGACGGACTAATACATTCACGAGTGCAATTCAGGGGTTAAAGTAGGCGCTCTTACAGTACAACTGCTTTGTCATTTTTAATTAGCAGCAGAGGTCTTAGTGCAAGAAACAGAGCTAGAACCGGCGATAACCACGGGTAGAAAACGTTACTCTTTAAACGTCATTTATTTAAAAATTCAACTTAAGTCTTCATACAAAAAGGTTTTAACATTTCCTTAATAATTATATAGTATCGAGATACAGGATTCAGTATATACAATCAAAATTGAAATGTAAGAAATCTGTTGCACCTTATGGAATCCACTAGCTTCTTTGCAAACGAAATCTAAGCTTCTTGAACAAGGAATTGAAAATATACTTGACCTTCCGGCAAAATTCTTATTACTGTTCTCGCGACAGTGCCATTAGACACAATAGGGTACGTGATTGCGAACAAATTACCTGCAAATTTTATGGGATCTATGAAGTAGTCGTATATCGCAATAGACTACAGTCTGCTTTTATTACTGGAAAATCAGGCTTTCTTTGAACAGCCTGCTTTGAAATTAATTAATGAGACTTCCAAGCTCCAGACGGACAAACATGAAACGACGAAGTGCATCAGCATTTATGATTACGTAATATCAGCAGCTTTTTACTCTGACTGTTTGTTAGAGTTGCCAATCAGGTTTTGTGTTCTAGTTGAAAGTATTTGCATATAAAATACAATTTTATAATTCCGAACATAGACTGAAATTTAAAGCAATTTGGCTTCCAATAGCGTATTTTTAATGAAAGCTGCTTTACCCTCCGGCCACACTATATTTTGTGCCATATCACAGAAACGATGTCTTCCAGCAAAAAAAAAAGAAAAATTGTGGTTAAGCTTATTGTCAACAAACAACAGAACACAAATATTTCACGTATAAGGTCGCATCTATTACTTTTTACAAACATTATGGCCAGGAAATTGTTTCCCAAAAAGTTCTATGCACATTCCAGCTATCGCAACGCTAACAAAGTTAAAAGTAACTATAACCGCTTAATAATATGTACAGCAAAAATATCTACAGAGAGAACGCGTCATCGCAACAAACAGTTATAATATCTGCCAAACAAGGTCTTCTAAAATGGAGCCCAAAGAAGTTGTTACTAGGCAGTGAATTCGTTAGAATTGTGAAAGGATTTTTTACATCTTCAAACTTTAGAGGCATTCCGCGGAACACAGAAGTAAGAAAACGGAAGTAATATTTTCTTTTGCTTTCTCGTATTTATTTGAGCTTGTTATCGTAAACACTTGTTTACGTAGGTAGTATTCCCATTTTCTTAAATGTTTGTTTAATATTTCCAATCTCAGGTTTTGTTATAATAATGTTTTGTGTAATCCGCGCATTCTACGATAAATTATAACTCTCCTATTGTACAATCGTACACCAGATGGCTATCCGAGGTTTCAAATTCGTATTAGGACACGTCATGTAGTTTTTGTTCTGCTTTTATGAATTGTAATTAGTTAAATTTCACTTAAAACTCAAACAACTCCCAATCACGGAAAAATAAGCACAGTGTTTCCTTACTGCAATAAAGATCGTGCACCGACGCGCCCAGTTAAACAACGGAGTGACTCATTTGAAAAACGAAACAATTTTATTTCGAGAATGTACTGTACATTTTTGATGCACCAGGTTAAAGAGTAGACACAACATTTCGTACCGACACCAATCAGAAGTAACACCAGCGCCTTAAAATACTTACATCACGAGATGAATTATCTGCTTTTCAAGTTAATAGGTCACTTGTCATAAAGTGTATACGTTTGTGATAAAATTATCCTCGTTTCTGGCATTAGAACTAATTACTAATAATCATGAAAATATTTTAAAATAAGGTTTACTTTGATATGGTGGATTGTTGCATTTAAGAATTAACTGCAATTTTTTTCCAAATTAGAATGGAATAGCTGCCAAAATAAAAGTTTGGCTCCGAATGTAAAATAAAAGAATTGCCAACATTTATGAAGGCACGTAGTTAAATAATTTAAAAGAGTAATGGAATAGAGTAGAGAGATTAGGGCGTATCTTGACATCGAGGTCTTGAGAACCTATGAGGTCGAAGTGAGGTGAGCAAAGAACAGCGCCGGAATGCAAGAGCAGGCGAAACGGGAGATTCCCGAGAAAATCCGCCAAGCAGCGGCACCGTTCGACACGATTCCCACGTGCAAAAATCCGGGAGCAACCCCACTAAGAATCGAACCCTTTCGCTTTGGTGGGATGCGATTAATCCCAGCAAACACAACCTGTCGGCAAATTGTCGGCCCGATACTTGTATTGTCAGCAACTATCTTTTCAATGCCAGAAGATGGCCATCTGAGAACGGAGTGACGTCTTTTTTTTGAGACAGTATGTTTGCCGTAAAAAAAAAAAAACGACCGTCTGCTGTATTTTTTTGGAGAACAGATGGATATCACCTAAATTATGTCGGCGTGATATCTCACGGTCAACAAGTTACCAATAGCAAAAATAATCTTCTGGCCCGATTATGATATAGCATCTTTGTTTTTTTTTTCGGTAAGCTGGCCGTCATCATATTTATTCCGGCATACTAACGTTTTCGAGACATGGCTCTTTATCTCAATAAAGATACGAATGTGATGTCTTTTTGTCGACAAACTTTTTGAAAGTGTTTTTTGAATAGGCAAGATACTTAGAAACAGTTTTTAAATAATCAGTGTTTTAAAATTATTTGTTATATTGTCATGGAATTTATACATTCACTTATAATAATTTGTGTCATGATAAATTTTAAATTACTGGAGATAATAAGTAACTTACCCCTTGGTGTATAGGTTAGCATGCTGGGACTGTCAACTCAATAGTCTCAGGTACGAATCCCGCACTAGGCAAGCTAAATATTTTCATATCTTATCATGTGTTGAGAAGTAAATGAAGTGAATATATATAAAGAGAAAATAATTACTAAAATTTATAAGGTTTTTCCATGGCTATACTGCCCATTTCTGGACATCATGCTGCTGCAAGCCCGGCATCTTTCCACCATCCAGCCGCCGCAGGCCAAGCGTCTTGCCGCCATCCATCGGGCCGTCTCCGGCATAAGACAGCTGGCTGGCATCATCTGGCCGGAGTTTGTCAGCCATCCTTTACCGGCCCGATTCAGGCCTGTACTTTTCTTGTTTGTTGGGGTCTGACCACTAGACAACCACGTGTAGTTTTACAAGAGAAACATTTGTACTGTTTGTTACAAGCCTTTGTAAAATTACAAACATTTTCTCAGTAAAATTTACAAAAGTTTTTTACAGTGTAAAGAGTTAATTAGGAAGGCCTGACCATGCATACGCCCTTAGTATATGCGTTCATGTTGGAGGAGAAATTCTGAGCACTCGTTGCACTGTTGTACTCGCAGCAATATAAAAAAATCAACCTCCTTCCTTTCCGTAGAACATCTGTTTCAAAATTTTTTAATGATTAATAAACTTTTTAAATGCTTCTGAGAGGCAAAATCAGTTCTTGCAGTGAAATAAATGTGGCAAATTCTATATGGCAACAGGTTTGAAACAATGGACTATCCTAAACACTGAAATTCTAGAAAAAAAATTGTAGCTTTCCTCCCCCCCCCCCCCCTTTTTTCCTTGAAGGAATACGTGGTGTAAAATATTAATTCCTTCGCAATAATTTTACGAAACTTTTAATATTTAACCATACACGTTGTTGAATATATTTTGTGTAATATTATTTATTCTAACACAGAGTTGGTAAAGTTGCTCAATGTACAAATAAATTCCTAGATATTCATTATATTTGTTTACAGTGAAGCATATCATATTTTAAAAGGTGCATCTTAACTTTACCTACTGTAAATATAGCATACTATGCTCGAAAAAATACAGATTAATATTAAAATGAGAAGCAATCAATTCTGATGCAAACTAAGACTATTTCCCCTTTTTTTGGTTAACTTCTATTAAAATATTTTTTGCAGTTAATTTTTTTGAAGTTTACTGGAAATTAAAAATGTTATTAATATTAATATTATTTGAGGGTTGAATTTCCAAAAATTAAACGCTAGAGCTTTGCAAAACCAAATAGATAGTAGATTACCACAAATGTATCCTTGTAAGTGTTGTAGGATTTCGACCGAAAATTGTCAAAAATTTACATGATCGTTCGTACACCATTAGTATTTGACAAATTAAAGTAAAAAAAAAAAAATAATGAAGTGTTCAGCCAGAAGAAGTTCATCTTCAGGAATGGATTATCACCTGCTAAGAGTAACCTGAATCTAAAATGTGTTGTGATCGTGCTAGTTTAGCCAGGTTATGTGCCAGCTCCTCAGCGCAATAATGACATATGCGTATGTGCAGAATACCTGGTTGGTGAAATGTTAAGAGGGTGGCGCGGAGGTGGTTCAACCGTGTTTGCGCCTGCGTGGCCCATCCTTTATGGTACGTTACTCTTGTGCTCTTACTAGCATACGTAATTACAATTTCTGTCTTTGGATAAATTGTTTAATTGTGTTTTTGCGACAAACTTTATGTGAAGAAGTCCCTGTCGCTATAAAAATACGCATAATACACAGAACAGGGTTTAATCACATCTTAATTATAAACACCATTTGTTGTGTCCTTCATTATTATAGGTATGTAAGTTACGCCAAAATAATATTTTCTCGCAGTAATACTTCAGATTTAAAAATGCTGTCTTCATATAATTATTATCTCACTAGCGACCCGCCCCGGCTTCGCACGGGTGCAATTAAGATAAAAAACTGCTTAACCCGGCGTTAATTAGGTTGGGTAAACTCTCCTAAAGCATTAAAAAAGCACATTATAATTTAATAATTAATTAAATAATTTATAATTTAAAGTTTTTTTGCTATTTTTATTTGATATTTTTTTACTTTTTTATAATTTTTCATATTAATATGCATTATATTACAATGCAATTTATCTGAGATAGGAGTATTCAATATGTTATTGGCTAAGACATTCTCTGTAGACAATGTTTGACGTCCTGTTATTGTTTGGTAGCAAAATGTACTGTTTCTCGGGACTTCCAACTCGTGATAAACCAACATATAGTTGGCCATGGGAAAAACACTCTTTTCGTAGGTCGATTCCAACCAAAGAGAAAGTTTGACCCTGGGACTTATTAATAGTAATCGCGAACGATTTTTTACGGGAAATTGCAACCGTTTGAAATATAGTGGCAAATCCGTGGGAATCATGGGAATCCTCGGGATGTTTGCCAGCTGGCCGGCTGCTGGACCGGTGAGGATGGTCGCGACAATCAAATTTTCTTTCGAGTCTTTAATGAGCAATCTTGTGCCATTACACATGTTAGGAGGGCTTATATTCCTTAAAAGTATGATAGGAGTACCGACTTTTAATGATAGTTCGTGAGGTGGCAAGCCAGAAGGATTAAGCGAATTTAGAAAATCTTGAGGAAAGTGGACGACATCGTCAACATTGGTGACTGTGTCAATCGACTTACAGGTTTTGACTTGGCAGGGAACTCTTTGTATAGTGAGATTGTTGATTTCATTGACAGTGTCGTTCCTAGGCGATACTATTGCCCTTGAACACAACCAGTGAAAGTCTCTTTCTAGTAAATTTTCGAGGCCCGGATATACTGCTTCTATAAGATGCTGCAGACTGTGGACTATCTGACCTAATGTCTCATTTAAAATGATTTCAGCAGAATTAGTGCCCAAATTTAGAGAAGGAAAAACTCCTTCTCCAAGTCTGAGCAATTGTTGTGGGAAATATTTATGCGTGGCTCCACCAAGATAGGCTCTCATATTCGTTCGCAAATTTAGGTGTTGAATAGAACTCCATAAGGGAGATGATTTAAGACATGCTTTGATGATATCTGCATGCGTCCCTTTTGTAACTACAGGGAGTGTCTGCCGAAAATCCCCAGCAAACACAAAAGTAACTCCCTCCATAATGGCAGTAGAGCTTCTAAGGTTAGCGCCGTACGCAGCACACAGCACTTTTTATTTTCCGAATCTGTCCGTCCTGCAAAGCCGTAGTACATTATTTTGTTCTATCATCAATAGTTTTCGCAGCGCACGCAATGTAAGGAATTTTATAGGTAATTTATTTACACTTTGTGTTACATTATTGGAGTTTTAGTAGGGATCCCTATTGATTTTTAAAGTAAAATATAGCCTATGACACTCAGTGATAACGTAGCATTCTACTGGTGAAAGAATTTTTTTAATCGGATGAGTAGTTTCGAAGATTACTTCCTACATCCAAACACACAAACACACAAAGTTACAAACACTACCTCTTTATAATATTAGTATAGATTATGAACATGTTGATATCATTATAAATGCAACCAGAATGTAACGCAACACTAATGTGACAATTACATATAGACACGTGCCTCACATGCGACTCGAAAACACAACAGCTCGTACAGTACGCTGACAGGCTACCAACGACATAATGAAGATCGGCTTCGGAAAATCGACTTCGATATTAATCAGTCTAAAGTTTTGGTAGACTAAGATTATCAACTTACAAATATTTACAGTTAACATTAATTTTGGAAACAAGCCCGTGAAACACTTTAATCATGAAACGTTTAATGGCCTACCGAAACTCTACTTGTGTGCAGATTTTGGTGGAAATAGCTTGACCGGTTCCCAAGATATGGAATAAAAAATCTAGTTTCTCGTTTGGGCTATCTATCGTATAGAAACCATCCTGAAACAGGCCCGGTACAGGCATATCTCATGTTTCTAGCAGATACTGAAATAAGTCAAATGATTAAATAAGTATGGTAAACAATTCTAAATTATTTATACTGCAGCCATTCTGTAAATAAAGCCAAACCCACTGGCCTGGTGTATCACTCACTACTAGTGTGAGAAGTTTGGTGGGAAATGGTTGATTCGTCCCGGACATATGACAAAAAAAGCTCCATTTTCTCATGTGGTGGTATCTTCATTATTGCAGAACAAAACGAATATTTATTGGTACATTTTATGTTCGTTATAAGCTAAGTGTATCCTATATAGCCTTCAGAAATTCTTTGCCAGTGTATAAGTGCAAATAACTGCTTCGTAACAACTGGACTCAAAAAAGAAGACCCAGCAACTTTATGATATATAGATTGCCATACTATTTAGACTATAGGGAACAGACAACCAAACATTTTATAAACAGTGCATATTGGGTACACAATGTCCTCAATATGGCCTAATTTCTGTTATAATATAATTAATGAAACAAATAATTATTTATTAGTTAGAATCGTTACCGTATTCTTTGTAGTCTTTCGTCAATCCTACACAATCATCATGTATATGTTGTCAACCACTGATGCACACAAGCATGTCCATCACTGAAGTTTATTGCACACCGTACAATTTCAAGAATGTGTTTTGGTTGATGTCAACTTCTCCTTCTTCTATGTAAGTTTGTATGTAGGGCTCGAAATTTCATCGTTGGGTTACTTACAGACATACTTTCATTTGTCACAAACGATGCTTTCTTCAGGACAGTAACTTTGCTGTTTATGGCAGACTTTCTCTTGGAAACTGCTTGTAATTTAAGGTTAGGTTCTACTGTGATGAGCATAACGTCGATGATTCTAACTGCGATAGGGGTCACGGTAATGCAGAGGTTACACTATTTGTCTTCCACCTAGACGAACTGGCTTCGATTGCCAGGGAGGTCGCTCCCGAATTTTCGCATTTAGTAATCGTGCTGGACGATGCCTCTGGTCGGCGGGTTTTCTCGGGGATCTCCCGTTTCCTCACCCTTGCATTCTGACACTGTTCCATACTCACCTCACTTCACCCTCATCGGCTCTCCAAATCTCGATGTTAAAGTCAGCTCAAATATCTCCACTTCATCCAGATGTCATTTCTGAAAATGAGATACCAGAATTTTAGGCACTAAGAATAATCATACATTATTACACTAGAAACAGGCTGTCCATTTGTAAAATAAAATATTTCGAAAACTAGACATTGTGTGGAAAAACTGACAAATTTTTGAAAGTTTCATGAAAGGTGTACATGGCAATAAAATATCACTTTTCATTTATAAACCTTCTCTTTTTATGTTGAGAGGGTGGAAGGGTGGTGTCTGTGCTTGTATTTCATGTGTAGTCAATATGACCTGCATTGGCCATATTGGTGCCTCACGGCAAGGGAGAGAGAGATGTCATGTTAGAACTCACTGCAATAATGAACTTTCATTCAGTTTATTCCCAGCATTTCTTGAAATTATCCATTATACACTATTAAATAAACTTGTGATCTATTTTAATATTTTCTGTTAAGTAATTATTACAATAAGAAACACGCCAGTCGAAAACAATAACACACAAATGCGGCGCAACAGATAAACAAATTTACCCTTCTCTTCAACAGCTCAAAGATACTGCGCGAGTGTTGGAAGTGACATGCTGTGTTGTTTACTTTGCAAAACTGCTGGTGTGGCCATATTTCGTATTAATGCCGCAATAACAAGAACTTGTCAGTAGGCCACATTGAGTACTAGGCCATATAGGGTATACTTTTCTTAGATAATGTTAGGGTTGAATTGTTTGGGACATGTGTCATACTGGCATAAAATATTTACTTTGCTGTGATTTTGGAAATATGTGACCACCTCCTTAAGCAATATAAATTTAGTTGGAATACTAAAGCATAACTTGTAGCCTGAATTTGGTGGTATCAGTTTATAGTTTATTGAGATAGGGCACGAAAACTTAATTTATCATGTGCTATATTCCAAAATGGCGAACAAATGAGTTTATTTATTCGCTCATTTGATTATTGCATATTGTATTGGTTTGTATTATATTTAAATTTAACCTTAAACCATCCAGTTAACGTTTTAAGATTGGGAGCTAGTAAATCATAACGCACAAGGTACAAAAGTATAAAAAGGTTTATAATTAGAGCTATATCTGATTTACTACATTATTATACAAGTGCATTTACCTTAAGTCCCGCGGAGGGATAATTAATTTGAGTAGTGCCATATATTTAGTTTAACCTTAAAGTCCTTATCTGCACGCTCACCTTCTGTTGAGTCGTCGCCGCCGGCTGGTCGTCATTACATCAACTGCGGTCGTGCACGATGGCGCTGCGTCCAGGGCAACATCATCTCGTCTCCGTGGCTGGCAGCAGACATACCTCGTTTCTGGGTGTAATGTGCTCTTATTATCGATTATGTAAAATGAACTTATCCTGGTTTGCCTTCCGCCTCGTGGCGAAACTGTTGAGAGCTTGTTTTGTTCCCGAAGACCCGTGTTGGTGTGTCCTTGCGGCTAGCATTCTTTCGCCTCGGGTGTTTTGCAAATTGTCCCGAATACTGCGGTGTCTGCCTATGGTGCGTTCAAAGAATGTTCGTTTAAAGGCGGGTTCTTACAAAATGGCGCAAAAGGAGACTGCGTATTGACACATTTGATGCCTTTAAAAGATAATTTGCAATGTAAGAAGTTTGGTCACAATTGGACAAACAGTATGGCAAATCTTACAAATAAACCTATAATATTTATATAACAGCAATTATAAAAATAAGTATCTTAAGTCATTTAATTTGCATATGTGGACATGGCATATGCCTCTTATATGCCCATTTGACAGGAATCGATTGCATAGTTACCGAGATATAGCATAAAAAAATTATTTTTCATGTTGCACTAGCTTCTCAAATGGCCGGTTTATAAGACTATCATTCAATGCGTACATTGTGCACTGTAAATTTTGTTTAAATAGGCTGAATGTTTCCCGAAATATAACGTAAAAGTTTAATATTTTCAATTTGCACTATCTTACAAAATTGCGGACCAATATCGTTATAGGTTTCTTAATTCTATGCTTACAACAAGCACCGTCAACATACCACATTTGGTTCATACCGTTCAAATGATTACCGAAATATAATGGAAAATCTTTATTTTTCAACTTGCGCTATCTTCCAAAATGGCTCATTAATCACATTATCGCTTTCTAAATGCAATGATATGTAATGCACTGTCAATGGTGCAAATGTAGTTTAACCGGATAATTGGTTACCGAGATATATGACAATGTTCCACATTTAAATAATTGGCGTAATTTTGAAAATGAGTACCAACCGTGATTGAAAACTATAAAAGCCTGATTTCCTTACGAAATGCTACAATATATGCACCTAGTTCCGTTAAATTCAGATATTAGGTATAAAAGATATTATGGAGGTTGAAGTGGGAGGGGGGACATACATTCCAGACATACAACCAGGTGATTGCATAGGCCTATCTTTCATTCGGAAAGTAGACTAAAAAAAGCAACTCCGTGGTTAACTGTGGCTATGTATTAAGTACTTTCAAATTCAATGTAATTTGTTGAAATTTTACAACAAAAAATAGTTGCTGGTCGCTAGTTATCTGTGAAACCTGTGCACAAAATAATGACTCTTACGCCGTAGAGTATATCACGCAGAAGAATTGAATATGAAGTTGAATTATTACGTTTTATGTCTTCAGACAACTGCATTACACCATTACATCTTAATTCTAACTTGTAGGAATCATATTTGATCCATGAGTGAATATTTCGTTTTTCATACGTTTATAATTACAGATTGTTGCGGTGTGGGCAAGCCATTTGGTGCTTGCGTGAACACACCCGCACACCCCTAAAGAGAGCGAGATCACGGAAGTGGAGCGCCACCACGACAAACAGAACACGAGCTGCAGGACCAGTTTGCAAACAAACTGAGTAAATAGTAAACGGCCCTGATAAGGCCGGAGAAGAGTCGACCTAAGGGCTAACCCTTCAAGCAGACGACGGTACAAGATGGACCAGCAAATGGGGTTCCGGCCCCCGTAGTCGCAATAGTATTCAGCCTTCGGCAACGGATAAGGTAATGTCGTTCCAGCAGAGACGACTGATGGTCTTCCAATAGTTAGATGCGTGGTCGTAGTGCAACAGATAATACACAATTACTTGCAGAGATACAGTTGATTAACGTAACATGCTTCCCCGGCGCAAGCTTAAGTATTCAAGTATCTAAGGTGTTTTCATGTTTATATTGTAACAGGTTTAATTATGGTTTTACATATATTTATATAGTGAAACTATATTGTGTTCCACCTCTGAGATACTCATCCCCAATTCATACTTTGTGTGGTTGCCCATGAGGCTCCACAACTTTGGCAGAAGCATCGGTCTTTTCCTCCATCTTGCTGCCAGCAACGGTATTTCCCACCTTAAAGTAGCAAAGTTTAAAAGCTTTGCCAATTTGCGTTAATATTTATGTATTTGCAAAATTGTATAGAGTGAGAAGAAATCTTTACTAGGGATAGGTAGAAAACCACCTCCCCAAATATTTTATACAATCCCCTCCCACTCATGCGTAATATATATTGCAAATTTTAATCCCACTATGGATACATAATGAATACAGCGAGCAATATGCGTAACTTAGTAAACGCAATTATATTTCAAAATAAATAGGATTAGCTAACGAAATATTTTAAAGCCTCTGTGTGTGATGGACGGATTAGTAAACGTAATGGCATAAAATAAGATGTTGCTATGTTACAAACTTAAATATTATCGTCTGGAGGATAACGTGAATTTAGGAAGTGACAATAATAATGGAATATGATTATGACTAGGGACAGGTGTTTTTCGCGAAAATATTTGTGGTCGTGCTAGACTTCAATATCCTACGTTCACAACCACAACTTCTTTTGATTATTGGCCAGTTGTCTACGTGAGAAGACCTGTTCTTATTTTACTGGGTCAATCATTATAAAGTACTCCGATACTGAACAACACTGATTCGCGGACATTTAAAATCATCCAACCACGAATGTGCATATGAACTAAAGTGTTTTGGAGTACAACTGGTCCTGAAGTCTTTTCGCGAAAAACACCTGTCTTTAATCATGACACATAATGTGCATTAGCGATATGCACAATTGTTCAAGTTAATTTAAGAAAGTAATTTAAATTGCAAGTAGCTTTTAAGCCAGCCATATGTTCAGTTCATTGCAGTCATACGAAAGCGTGTAACGCATGGCCCAGTGATGACGACGCAGTAACATGGTAATTTCCAGTTCCTTGCAGAGCAGGCAGTCTGAATGTGACGAGAACACACTGACTTAACAGGGCATATATATTGAAGTAAATCACACATTTCCCTTACCGTCACGTATCATTTTCCTTAATTTCATTGTACGCAAATCGGACAAATTTAATTCGTAATAACCAGGTCTAGACGGAACTGTGATTCGGCACTTTACTATCCCTTGGTTTGATCCCACGCTAGAGGCGTGAATCATCGGCCCATAGGGGTGTATTGATCCTCGGCTTGGGAGCGCAAGCTAAATTAATGTGTGGGACGATCAGTGTTTTAAGTGAATGTGACATAGTGTACGTGCCACATCCATTCCACCTGTGATGCTTAGTAGCAGGCAAACTCACGCGCACACAATAGAATGTAGTATCTTGTCCAGGAGGCCCAAACCAAAATGCACCGTTTTGCGCACGAGCGTTAAACAATTTGGGCTTTTGTCGGGAAGCTGACCCGAGAAGCCTGACGGCCCGCAATATTGTGCCACTGACCTGTAGACCGAGTCCAGGCAGTATAAGGGCGTATGTGATGAGTCGGGCATTAGTACTGTGGGGTCCTATGAATATTACAGAGTTACTGTGCGATATTCCACTAGGGTACTGCAAAACTTCTTGGATAAACCCTCGAGAGCAAAAAAACACTTATATACCGATAACGTTCAAAGTGATGGATAACTGTAAATATTTGTAAGAGATTAAAATAATAATTTAGTATAGTAAAATATTTCAATTATGTGTTTTCTTATGTGAAATTAAAATCATTAAGCAAGTGTTCAAAGAAAACGCAATAAATGAAGGGTGGGAAATAGAAAATTAGGTGTATCACTAAGCAATATCGGCAAAGTAATAGTAGGCCTATAATGACTAAAAATAGTTCACTTTCGCGCACGCATAGAGGGTAATAATAGAATAACAGAGAGAGGTAAAATATTAATAACAGAAAAATTTAGCAAATTGCATACATTTAGAATGAGAAACCAGGAAATTGCCTGGGGACGTAATCAAGTAATTAAATAGATAGTAAATACAAAATATGTAGTATATCTGCAAGTATAGTAAATCAATATAAGTGCCACGAGTAGAAATAATTATTTAATTAAATTAGTACTATTAATACATTTGTGTGTTTTTAATAAGGAGTATATTTACATTAGAATCGGACTGTGCTACTTAATTTTATAAGAAGTTTAATTAAATCAAACTGTCTGCGTGGGTCAATGTATAGAGTAAAATACATATTTAAAGCTGCAAAAATCTAATTTAATGCTATATAAGGACATTTCATATAAAAAAATTTCATTTCTAGTAAAGAGTAAAAAGATCACATTTAAATGCATTTCGTTAGAAGAGAAAAATAAGTGAGATAGTTTGCTGCGTAAAACGTGCTATATATTTAGGTAGTTATAAATTGCACATGAAAATCAGAGTTTACATTCGTGCATTTCTCACTGTGGCAAACGCCACAGGAAGACGACAGTTGAGACAGTCCAAGACGGCAAGCAAATGCGACCCACATACGTTTTCACCTCACACACCTCACCTCCCACCACTCACTTCATGCGCATCAGCAATTCCTCATTGCCACCAGACAGTGCGTGCACGCAAAACGCGTCGCTGCGGCACGGTGTTGATGTAATTACAGGCATGATTGAATGCGTGCTCACCAGATAAATACTGCTCGGAAAATTTAAGTTGCACCCGATAGAGTTTAATGTAGATCGGAAAAAAAAACCCTATCCCAGGAGTTCTATGATTCTCGCGAGAGAGCAGGAATGGGGCATAAGGCTGTCTAGCCAGTCAGCCAGTTCAGTGTATTATGCGCACGAGCATAGGATAAATTTCAGGCTCTATCGGGAATATAACCCGGACCAGAGTGAGAGCCTAGCTATGTATGTATATTTGTATGTATACAATATTCCTTAGTTTGATCGAGGAGTCTCCCACCGGACGGAATCAGGGTGAATTGAGAGAGATTTGAGAAAGAGAATAGAAGCTTTTGCTGTGGGCTCGCTGTACTAGATAGCTACGCATTGCTATGGATTTTTACTGTAGGTCCTGCATGCTATACAACGGTGAAATAGAGACTTTTGCTGTGGGTCATCGAAATAACATAGCATAGTGCAAGTGCTTTACGAGGGCACATTGCATAACTCAGAACTCCTGAAGCTAGTAGAGTCATTACAATTTTCGGAAATAAAAAATATGCCAGAGTGTGGCGATAAGTGTAAGAAAACCAAAGTTAGGTCACAATTAAAAACAGCCAGCAGTAAGTTATCATTTAAGTAATATAATAAGGGTGAGAGTAAAATAAAAGCCACAAGCATTAGGAATAACAAATTAATAATGGTGTTAATTAAAGTCTTATTAAAGAATGAGTAAAATTAAATTAAATTTAAGTGTAAGTGTTGAGCATATATTATGTATATAATGTAAAATGATAGAGTAGTGAAAATTAAGCAAACTCAACTTAAATTAAACATTGAATATTTTGTTATATAATATTAATTAAATGAGTTAATAAGATGCAGACACAGGTAAATCAGTTAATAAAAGGAAATTTAAAAAATGCAGAGCATTTAATAACAGATCAGTTAATAATGCAAAACAGTTAAGAAAAGATTATGTAATAATAAAATAGCAGTTAATAACGTAGAGCAATTAATAAAGCATAACTTTTAACAAAACGCAGCAGCTACATAAATAATTTAATATTATAATATTATCGCAAGATATTCAGACATTTTGAAAGTGTTTCAGAAAGCCAGCACGAGGTAAAAAGTTTCAAGTTTCCACACCTCGATAACATATTTTTACACACACCCGTACTGGCACGAATACCAATACACAAGACACATACAGTATACACAAGCGTATGTAACTTATTTAAAGACAATCATATAAGATATTTTAGATTTCAGAAAAATACTTATATCGTAAAAAAGGGTTCAGAAATGAGTTAAAAAGATAATTGTATAAAATAAATGTAATGGCCAGTTCAAATACTAAAATCCATATCATTGTATATTCATTGAACTAGAATAGTTTTCATTGTAAAGAATTCAAATAAGTAATTTAATAATATTGTATTTAAATGGATTATAAAATATAAATCTAGGAGAAACTTCTCTTACAATTAATTGTGTAATATAGAAGTGCACAAAAACATTTTTAATTGAGGGATATAAGAAGTAGATAGAAAATTGGCAAAAGTATATTTCATATAATAAATTTTATGCACACAATATTTTGTAGGCATATACAGTGACAAAACATTATTTTCGTACAATATTCAGGTTGCAAAGTCTAGATAACAATTATTTATATTATATAGTTGTATATATGTATATACTAAAATTAAGTAAAATCCCTTCAATCCTTCCCTAAGTACCGATATGTAATCGGGGAAGAAATTTTAAACACTATTATGATTTTGAACTTGAGTAAATTGTAAAATTTAGGATAAATTACGTTTCGATACAGCAGTCTTTCTACTCCCAAATTGAAATATATCAGAAAATCTACTATTATGTTAGTAATAGGACATACAAGGCGAGGGAATTAATCTTGTGCAATACATATTGATGTTTTATGTTTAAATCAAATTTCGATTTTTCAATGTATTTTCTTTCGGCCATATGAGGGTAAAATTGATCAAATGTATAAACACACATGTCTTAACAAATGATTCAAACAAATAACAAAAATATTTTTCGGTTTTACAAAATATGTAAAAATTATTCACATTTAAAACAATTGCAACAGGAGGAGCATTTTATAGTATTCAATTTAAAAACAATAACTTATAAAGTCTAAATAATTGTGGATTCATAAAAGTTCACATTTATTATTAAAAATTAAATCTATATTTGTCAAGCCACATTAAATATAGATAGGATTAGGACCTCAAGAGAGGCTGACGTGTTCGGTTCCACAACTTGTTGCGACAGCCATGTCTTCCACAAGGAAGAGTGTACATCCCTCACTGGAAGCAAATTCATGGTTATGAGCATAGCCAAGTATGTTCATTCAGTACAAAATACAAATGAACAATAGTAAAGCAGACTCACATGCCAAATACACATTTCAGGGTGTAGCCAATGTCAAGTGAGAAGACAGGCTATCCCCTTAACCCAGCTTTCCTTTCATCTCCGTGAATTCCTTCCTTTACATTCCTACCATATCGACGAGATTACAACCCGATCTTATTCCTGCTGCCAACAAACAGTTGAGGACATCCAGGAACACTCCAGCGACATTGCGGCATCATTAAACTGAGTAGATTTATTAAAGCAACTTCTAGCCAAACCACAATCCACTCCACGAGCTGAGAGCAGCTCGTTTATCAGAGAAGGAGGGTACTGTTGCAGTATGGTCAAGCCATTGCTTTGGCGCTTGCATGAACACACGAGCACACCATAAAGAGAGCGAGGTCACTGAAGTGGAGCGCCGCAGTGACGAACAGAACATGAGCCACAGGACCAGTTTGCAAACAGAATAAATAGTAAACGGCCCTGATATTTAAGTTGGAGAAGAGTCGAGCTAAAGACTTAACACTTCAAGTAGACGACAGTACAAGATGTCACAATACTATTCAGACTTCGGCAATAGAAAAGGTAATACTGCTCCTGCAGATACCACTGATGGTCTTCCAATAGCAAGATGCGTGGCCGTAGTGTAACAGGTCATATATTGTTATGACCCTTTAGGGCGTAGCAGGGCTAAAGGAAGGCGAAGAGAAGGATGCATACCATAAAAAAATCAAGAAAGTATGGACACAAAAATTCCAGAATCAATACAAAACATATTGAAGCCCATCTATACATTATCACCTACAACAACAATTTTGCAACTTGATTTGAAAAATATAAATTGTATTTGTAAATGTATGTTGCTTGCTACCAATCGGTGAACTATGGGAAGGAGAGGACAAATGCACTGGAACAAACAGAAAAACAGCAATATTAATATATCCTGAGAAATCACCCAACCTGAACAAACACTTGTGAAATTCCATTCGAAAAGATAAAATGACTCAGGGAGTCATTTTATCTTTTCGAATGTACACCTAATGATTCAATAAAAGGTATAACATGGAATACTAATTCCAAGAATTAATACCATTAGCAAGGAGCATAAATCCTCATTACACTTAACCATGAGCATACAGGCATGCCATAAAATATCTGCTAAAATCCTTGACATTAAAATCCTTTTGGCGAATCGTAATCAAGGAAAACATTCCTACACTTGACCATGAGCATACAGACATGCCATAAAATATCCACTATACTCCTTGAAATTAAAATCCTTTTGGCAAATCATAATACAGAAAACCATTACTGCAGCACGTAAAAAAAAATGGAGAATCCACCTCTTACAAACATTCCCATAAAATACCATAATGAAAATTCACACAATCAGAACATTGTAGACTATAATTACTTACAGAGATAGAGTTTATTAATGTAACACACTCCACCGGCGCAATATGAAGTATTCAAGAATAATGTAAGGTGTTACATGTTTATATTGTAACAGGTTTGATTATGTTTTTAAATATATTGTCATAGTGAAACAATATTGTGTTATATCTATGATATGCATCACCAATTCTTACTTTGTGTGGCTGCCAGTAAGGCTCTGCAACAAGATGTAAATTAAGTAGTACAACATACTTTATTTATGTGCATAAGTAGGACACAAAATATATTTTTATCGTGAAATACTTTATCTTGGCAGCATTAGCAATAAAAAGTTGGTAACAATTGCGCAAAACAATTTCGTGATAAATTTAAATTTTATGAATTTCATGTTTGCAATTTCATGCGATGTGCATTTATTCAACAATCACAATTGTAAATGCAGCAGCAAACGTGTAAAGTGAACAGTTTCTTTTGCTGGGCATTGTGCATTGTGCTGATGGTATTACACAAGTGTATCTCCTGCTAGTACCTGAAGATCCGCCATTTTACTGGTCTATTGTAGAGGCTCCAACTGCAGCTTGATTAACCACTGTATATTATCTAGAGAAAACAATCTATAAATAAAAAGTACGCCAACTATATTTTACGGAGTGATAATAGAGGTAAAGTAAAATTTTTAAGTTGACAAGGGTGATGTATGTATTTAGTCAGCAGTCTTACGATATTGTAATGATAACATATATTTAACTGTTGATAACTATGAAGTCATTTGATTGTGTATTAATCAGCAACATTAGTTTTAACGCATTGAGTTACATTACATTAGAAACGCGCCAAAAGTTTCTAGCAAGTTGTTCATATCAAGTATTTTGCTATTTCAGTGTTAAAGAACTATTAAATCTGAAGTTGTAAGAATGCTCCAATAAGAGGATACGATATTTGTTTACAAGTATGCAGTTTCATCATAGACACTATAGTAAAAGTAAGACACGGAAGAGTAAAAATATCCATACGCGCATATTTCGATTCAGATGATAACAACCCAACAAAAGGTCTGTATACATTACACAAATTTTAAAATCACTTGTGAATTTATCTCTGCTTATCCATTTTTAAAACTATATAAATTATATTTATTAGATAATTACCCTAATAAGATGATTGATATTCTGCAACTAATTTAACTCACAAAAGCTACTATTTCTTAACAACTGCGCTTAATATTTCACATTCTTCTAAAAATAGTACAGAAAAGTTTTTTAAATTGAATCAAATCTAATGATAGGAACTAATAAAAACATATGAGAAAAACTTATTCTCTAACTACCCCAAATTAGAACCCATTGAAATAATATCATCAGCGAGATCAAAGGTGGTATTCCTATTGGGAATGTCAAGTTTTCACAAAATGTTTGCCCATTCTGAAGGACATTAATAAATATCCTGAATTATAGCACTCTTTAATTATTTTCAAGGAACTTAATTACATATGGATGCCTAATTGCAATATGTTTGCACAATTGAATAAACTCGCAATATTTTATTCATATTGCTAAACACTAAATTCTTAGAACGAACTATAACAAACTGAAAAATAATACAACGATCAAAAAATCAAAATTTCCTAAAGTTTGCCGAACAATCATCTCTTCATAAAACATGTAATATTTACATTGACTATGCAGACATTCAATGATATTCTGTCGAAGGCCTTGCAAAAATGTCAAGGTTAACATCTGTGATTTCATGGAATATGTAGCGAAGAATACCTTAACGTAGTTGCTTATTACAAAATTTTGGTACTTTTTCCTGGGGAAAAGTCCTTGTTTTAGATACAGCTGGGATCTTCCTTCAAGGTTGACTTACACGAAATATGTACTTGACAAAATCATTGATGAAATAAGAATTTAAATACTTTGCATTGTGCATACAATATATCAAGCTGTTTATCCCAAAAGTAACATAACCGTTCCGATACACACATCACAAAGATGTTTACTCAATCATGCACTCTCTTTTATAGTAAGCTTTCCATCACATTCAGAAATTCAGAATGTCAAATTTCGTAAATTATTTCAAGGAAAAACTCTGGGGGTTTGGGAAGACTCGCACAGTATTTGAGGTAACTTCATGCAGACACAATTTCGTTCATAGAATTCCAAAGCTCGTCTGGTAGTTCAGAAACATATAACATGAGGGATTACAATGGCCACGAATCGTAAAGAAAGATATATTTTCAAAATCTTGTTTTGTGTCAGTCGGGCACTGCAGAAGACGAACCACATCGCGGTTTTTGATTCGAAAGTGTTTTTTATGAGTATAGATTAATGTTCGTCTAATCAAGGGGAGTACGCTTATTACTAAATAAAAAAAACCACCTAATTTGTGGTTTTAATAGCTACTTATTATGATGGCCATAAGTCAGTAACTAATTTGTATAAAATGTTGCAATTAGCGAAATATTTACTGTATAGACAGGTGTAGCATGTACAAATATTTCTTGAATTGGGACACAAGGTAATGAGATATTCTTATGAAACCTTTTCTGGGGTTTGTCCATTTCCGACCTGAGGTTTCTGAAAACCTTTGCATTCTCTTCTAATGAGTCTAATTCTGCAGTGGCTATTCGTTTGTACAGTCGCTGATTTTAGTTGCTCACAAACCCCACAAACATCAAACTGAGTTCGGCCAAATGCAAATTTGTATTTTTCATTAACCTTTTTCCATATATCTGGTAAGTGAATTTATCATTCAGTTTCAGTTATTGGAATATGTTTAATAACATTTTTTTTAAATTATTCTTGAATAAATATACTGATACCTACTGGTGCCATGACGTCAAAACTTTCAATGTTCTCGAGAAGTCGACTTTTTATGACTAATATAAATGTGTTTCCCACTTATTATTCCATTGCTGGATTTTCAGCTATTTCCAAGAATACTACTGAAACGTGCCCTTTCGTAAATACTTCAATTTAACTCCATGAAGTGACAAATAGTTAGGCATAACTAGACACATGCAAAATTCGCGTTATTATTTAGCAGCAGACTGCACTCCAAGTTACTGTGCATTTGACCGACTTCTTCCATAGGCTGGCGATATATCTCGCCCGCCTCGCGGGGATCTTGAGCCAATAATGAAACTTCAACAGAATAGTGGCCTATCTTCTTTAACGGAGTCAAACAGGAAGGTGACACCACTTAAAGTTTAACGGCCAATAAAACGACTGACTATACTCATATATAAGGAAGTGGAGTTTATCCTCTCACCGAAATATAACGAGATTTTTGCAGGTCTCTAGGCATAAATCAATCCTTTTCTAATACTTGCAAATTGAAGTGTAACTAAAATATTAATAATTTTTTGTTTTTTATTATTATTTGCTAAGCGTTTAACGTTTGACGTCATAGACATCAAAAATATTTGCCATGCATTCGCGCAAAGCGAATTTCCTACGTAATTTCCAGCATCGTCGAAGCACTGCAGTTTGCATTTAAAATATAAGAAAATGCCCCCAAATAAATTTACTTCACAATTTTCACCATTTAGTAACTTTATTCACTGATGTAGATACAAGAATAATTGAAAATGAATGTATATTTAATTGTGTGCATTAGAGACAAAGGGCACCACGTATATTTAAAGCCAAGGTCTTTAGATTTTCTTGTTGTATATTTTTGCGTAACTTTCGGGTTATAAAGCATTATATACTATACGGAATATTAATCTGTTTAGCCAGTACACTGAGAAAAATGTTTTGTTCAATCAAACAAGCTTTGTTTGGCGAAACAAAATTATTTGCTTGTATAGGGGGAATGAAATATTTTGTTACTGAAACTAAATTATTTAATTGTTCTCATTTGCTTCCCCCAACTGTAAGATTTGGTTTGTGCAACTAAATGTTTGTTTGTCTACACGTGCATTAACTGTTAGGGCCAATAAAAAAAGTTTTACAAGTTCGACCGAGTTGCGAACCGGGATTGCCTGCATCCGAGCGCTATACCTTAGTAATTTCAGCTAATGTGACAACTGATGACGATGAAAAGCTTTTAAATAGATGTCCTGCAAATTTTGGGCAATGTGTGCAAACAATATTTCAAGTTTTACAGCTTTACTTGTCAGTTTCTTGTTCCACTGTTTTATTAATGTGTTTATACGATTGTTAAGCATCCATAGATGCACTAACAAACACGGTTATTATCCTAATTGTCACAAAAAATACGAACCCTCGAGCTGTATTTTCGAACGAAGGCAATCAAATGAGTGGCCAAACAAATATATACAGTTGATTCTACCAAATATTTAGTTGACAGTCTAATTTTTTTTGGCCCAACACAGAGATATTGATTAATTAAACATATATTTTGTTAGACGAACAAAATTAATTTTATTTCTTTTCAAATTTTGTTTGCACAACACTATATTTTGTTAGGTCAACTAAATATATATTTCGCCCTATACAAACAAATACTTTATTCGGTTTTCTCTCAGCTGATAGATGAGGGCCACAGTAAAAAACAGCCGATGACGATGAAGAAGTGGCCAGTTCCTCCGCCGTATCTTCTGCTCTTGAACTCCAGTTGCTCTGGCAGGGTGGAAAGGAATACAGAAAATAGAAAAAGGACTAGGAAGGAGATGTCCACCTAAACTAACATACCAAAACTTCTAATAACGCCCCCTTGTGTTTCCTCCCAGTAAAACAATATATGAGGTGGACATCCTTTACCTACTAATCCAAAAAAAAAAACCCAACTACTGCTTTTGGTTAACTCTTTTAGGGGCTCATTAAAAATAATGCATAATAGCAAATATCTTACAAAAAGGAAATTTTAACAACAATATTTGTAATAATTTACTTCCAAAATACATAACCATACAGTGTAAACCCTCCCCTAGTGGTTACAGGGCTCCTCTTCAGGGCGTGGGGGCTGGCAGATCTTCCGATGACTGATGAAAAATTTTAATATTCGAGACATGGCTTTTTAGAAACTTGTTCGTTTCAGGATCCTGCAATAATACTGACATTAGGGTAAGAAAACCAACAATGCAATACGGGCCATCATACTTAAGGCCTAATTTTGCTAAGAAGGAATCAACCTTCCTCGATAAATGATGAGTCTTTACAAGAACTATATCACCAATCTTGTAAGAAACAGGATGATATTACTCGTCCTGCGCCCTAAGCATATGGCGATAGTATTCCTTGCGATACTTGGTAGCATCCTCCCAGAATTCACTTCGCTCCCCTACATCTACATCAAAATGTAAGCCTCAGGCATTAACACGAGCATGCAATAATCTCCGACCAAAGAACACTTTTTGCGGCGTCAACTCTGTAGCAGCACTTACACAAGAATTCAAGGATCTCTTTAACCCAATCTGTGTGAACATCATGATGAAAGGCATCAGGTGCAGCCTTAATGGTACGATTATACAGCTCTGCCATATTAGCTTGAGGGTGATAAGTGGTTATATGGATCAAACAAATTCCCCAGGAAAAAGCTAGATTTAATAACTCAGTGGAAGTAAAATTTCTCGCATTATCAATAACACCTTGGGCGGGTTAGCCAAAATAACAAAACACTTGTTCCTGCAAGATCTTACACACAGCAGTGGCCTTCTCATCTCTTATGGTGAATAACCAAACAAATTTTAAAATCCATCAACCAGAACCAATAAACAATTAAAACCCTTCTTAGATATAGAGAGAGGGCCAAACACATTCATATAGACCCTTTCCATACAAAATTTGGTGGTGAACTACTAAACTGTCCTTGGGATTTACTATTAGGGATGCTTACTTGCTGGCACAAAGCACACTGTTCCACCTAAACTCTAATTTCTGATTGCATTTCTGGCCAAAAAAAAAAAGGTTATTCAATATGCTGCAAAGAGCGTTCTTGCCTCTTATGAGTGCCCAAATAATAGTTATGGAAATAATCAAACACAATTGGCCTCACTGCTTTGGGTACATAGGTCTTGAAAATGTCCTTACGTGAAGCTTTGCCAATAATCCCCTTCTTCACAATAAAATCCACCTAGATGGATTTTATGCCACAACTCCGCACATTCATGTTCAAATAAGTCGACGGGACTTTCTTCAGAACATTTACCTGCTAGTGAATTTCTCCATCGCAGACAAGCTCGCCAGAGTCAAACATTCTAGACAAACTGTCTACTACACAATTGTCTTTTCCCTTAACTATATCAAACGAAAAATTACTAATCCGTTCGATCCAACGGCCTAATTTACCCAAAGGTGTCTTGGGATTCCAAAGCCACATTAAGGCTTGGTTGTCTTTTACAGCTGAAAACGAGTACACTCCAGATAATCGGAAAATTTCTCAACCCCAAATACACAAGCAAGAGCTTTCTTTCCATAGGCCGAGTACTTTCTTTCGGCGGATGTTAATAGCCGACTAGCATAAGAAATGGGGAAAACACCATCCTCATACTCTTGTGACAAAATTGCGCCTAATGCCAGGGAGCTTGCATCTACATGCAGTACAAACTTACGGTCAAAAGAGCCAATCTTAACACTGGTGGAGAGGTCAAACAAGTTTTTATTTTCACCAAAGTCGCCTCTTGCTCGTCTCTCCACAAAAACTCCTGGCCCTTATGTTTTAAAAGATTGAGGGGTTCGGCCAATTCGGCAAGAGATGGAATAAATCCGGCATAGTACCCTATCATGCCAAAAAATGCCTTACACCACGTGAGTTCTTCGAATGAGGAAAGGAAAGCACACAGCTAATACGATCAGAGTCTAACAGCAATTGTCCTTCACTCATAATAAATCCCAACAGCCTCACATGCCGGCTACACCAGATGATTTTCTCTGGATTAATTGTCCATCCCGCTTCCAAAAGCTTCTGTAGGACTAACGTGACATGTTCCCGGTGCAACTCCTTAGTCTCGCTGTAGATGACAATATCGTCGAGATAATTAAAAACAAATTTAGTTTTCTATGGCAACAAGATTGTCTCTAAAGCACGAGAAAGTGCCTGGGCCCCAAACGAAACACCAAAAGGGACTCTGGTCCGTTAAAAAACTCCCCAAGGAGTAATAAATGCAAAAAAAAATTGTGCATCTTGGTACAACAAAATTTGGTGAAAGACCTGATTCAGATCTAACACTGTAAAATACCTAGCCTTCCCTAATAACTGAAAAAACATGGTCTACTTTAGGTAAAGGGTGAGGATCTAGTTCAATTTTTTTTATTGATCTGTCAGTAGTCTATCACTAACCGAAATTTACCAGGGTCTCTTTTGTTTACTAAAAATGCCAGGTTCGCATAACTACTAGTAGAGCGCCTAATAACATCCTCATCAAGCAAGTGGTCTAGTATTTTTTTAAAAGCTTGCCTCTTATACCTATACTATAAGGATGGCACCTGACCGGGGTGCTGTCGGTTAGTACCAACTCCTGCACATATTGATTACATACTCCCAGTTTGTCTGTTATTACAGATGGGAACTTCTCTCACATTTCTTGCGCAAAATCATTATCAGTGTCATTTACCTTCTTACATTCCTCCTGCCCCATCGACTTTACCCCTTCTTTACAAAAAGGAAAACTCAGTATGCCTTCATGAAAATTTAAATAGGCACGAATGCTGTGGAGGAAATCTACACCCAAAATTATATTGTGGCTTAGGTGTGGCAAAATGAAGAATTCCTTCTTCAATAATAAATGACCTATGTGCATACTTATGGTCAAAAGAGCACATGATTGCATCAAACCTCCATTGACTAGACTAAAAACAGTTTTCTCACTGTGTTAAACAGTCATAATGCCTATGGGATGTTCCCTAAACAGCTTATTGCAAAAGGACTGATTGATCAAGGTCGCTGAACAACCACTATCAATCAGGGCGGGTTCTTCAACTGAACCTAACTTCACTAGGACAAATGGTAAGTTAATCTTTCTTTGGTTTTGAATTTTCTTAATTTTCTTCTTTGGCTTAGGACAGTTCCTTCCTTTGGTACTCGTATTCGTATGGAAATTATCTTCTACCCTAGTCACTTTGTTACCATTCACAGTTTGGACATGCAAAATCTTAGGTTGATCTTGATGATCAGGACATTGGGCTTTAAAATGGCCGGGCTTACTGCACCCAAAACACGTCACAGGAGATCTACACTTTTCCTTACTTAGTCTGAGAGTTATCTGCCGGGACCATATGCACTTTACATTGGTACACTTTGTGATTAGGTTTACCACATTTAAAACAAACAATCTTTTTTTTGTGGCCTTGGAGAAACTTTTATCCTGAGCATGAGCCCTACTAATCGCACCTCCTTCACAATCTTTCACCTGCATGCGCATGTCTACACGGTCGAACAACTGTCTCAGAGAGTTCATGGTTTTCGGACTATCGCCTGATAATACATAAAGTTGATAATGCGGCATCACATGATCGATAATGCACTCTACAAAATCAGATTCCCTATATGGCAAACCTAAGATCTCTACCAGACATTCTATTTTGCCTAAATATGTTAACAAAGTATCTCCCGGCTGTTGATTTTGTTGGAGAACAAGTGTTTTAAACGGTCATTAATACACTCTCTATCAAAACTTAAATACTTCTTTAACTACAGTGCTCCAAGGTGAGCCCAATTCTCTATCTCTAATGAGAATGAGATGTAGCTCACTAGGAACATGAGCCACTAAAACGCCCAAAATATCTTGCAAGGAAAAGGCCTGCGATTTTACTATTAAAGTAACTTATTGTAGAAACTTTACCATTTCGACCGCAGCACAACTACTAAAAGTAGAAATATCCCCCAAAATTTTTCCTATATGTTTGCTGGCTGCCGAGGAAAGTAAACCAAAACTGGGAGAAAATGCAGATGACTCACCAATAACTTCATTCCCACCACAAGTAGTATCCTGTGCTAAACCACGAGCTAAAGTCCTCAACTCGTCCAAAGTCGCTCACTGCGGCAAGTCTGGAATATGAAGTTGTTGGAGCAGCTGCATTAGAGTCTCTTTGGACAGTTGTTGCAACCAGGCGGTACCTTTAAACATTTTCAAATCAACAATTTATTTCCACTCAATAACAAACAAAGTGAACAAACTGCATCAGAATGTATTCAACTCTGCCTTAAGCAGAGTGGCGCAGTTTTCTGTTACACCACTTTAGGGCATAGCAGGGCTAAAGGGGAAGGATACGCACCATTAAAAAAAATCAAGAAAGCATGGACATAAAAATTCCAAAATCAATACAAATATTTTGAAGCCCATCTATACATTATCAATACGAACAACAACTTTGCAACTTGATTTGAAAAATATAAATTGCATCTGTAAATTCCTGTTGCTTGCTACCAATCAGTGTGGACTAGGGGAAGGAGAGAACACACATGCACTGGAACAAACAGATAACACAACAATATTAATATATCCTAAGAAATCACCCAATCTGAATAAACACTTGTGAAATGCCATTAAAAAAGGTAAACTTATTCCTTGAGTAAAGCAAGCACCATTACAACTTTAAAAGTAAAGTGTGCCTGATGATTCACTAAAAAGTATAACATGGAATACAAATTTAAAAAATACCATTAGGAAGGAGCAAAGACCCTCATTACACTTAACCATTAGCATAAGGGCACGCCATAAAATATCTACTAAACTCCGTGGCATTAAAATTCTTTTGGCAAATCGTAGTCCAGGAGACCATTTCTACAGCATGCCAAAAAAAAAAAAAAAAGGATCAATCCACCTCTTACAAACATTCCCATAAAATACCATATTGAAAATTCACACAAGCAAAACAGCGAAGAAATACTTCCCTGCAAAAATCTATATACACAAAAATTGCTAAAATAAACACTACTATAAAGGAAACTCTACCACCACATAACAATTATGTTCATTGCAATACTTAACTTGCATACTCATATTGCGTGAAAACGCATCTAGCATGCTGAAATCCCTAAGTACGAAATAGTGTAGACTCGAAGAGAAACACTGCACACTTGCTCGGGCTGGGGACGATATTTTTACGCGAAATCGCGGCTCGGAAAGGTTAAGGAGACAGCGGGAATAGCAGAGAGGCGTACGGAAGGTGCCAGAGTGTGCGAGGCTGAACTCGTTGCCAGTAGTAGCCAACAGAAAGCACTAGCTTAGCACTTGGAAGCATTCAGATGTGCGCCACCCGGGGAGGGGGGGGGGGTGGGGAGAAAAACAAAATACCTTTTTCTGCAGCAAAAATATTGCCTCTTCAAATAGTAACTCCTCTTCAAACAAAATAACAGATTATTAATCTGGGCTACCAAATACAAACGTGGCAAATAACCAAGCAGACTATAATATATTTAGAAATTATTCCCCTACAAGCGATTGCAAAATTTGTCGTGGTTTTATTTTCAGTGGCAATAGAAATTACAGAAGAAAATAGAATAAATCAACACTAATAACATTAAATTCACTAGTGTAGACCCTGTATTAACATGTGAAATTCTAAGAATTAAGTCAAATGGTATAACACACTATTTACCTGTTTACAAACGCGAACAGAAATATATAAGGATTAAAAACAATCAAGAATTATTAATGTGTTTGATACAGAAAAATACAGAAAACTCACCATTTTCATGCGAATTAGAGAGAGACACATAATTCAAAAAATTAGAATTGCTTTAACACAACTCAAAGCAGAACCAAAATATGTCAAGTTAGCTAGATGCTATGGGATAGCGGCGAACAGAGAAATGTATTTAAAAAACCCACACCCCTGTAGGTGAAAAGAAACTCCAGTTAGTACCAACATACTATACGAATGAAATTATAGCAGCTCACCATGACTCCTTGCTGGGGAGTAGTCATTTTGGGAATTTCAATACACTTCAAAAATTAAGCAAGCATACTATTGGGACACAATGAACAAAGATGTAAAAAATTATATCAAAAACTGTCCCATCCACCAGAAAATAAAACCGAATAATCAAAAACCAATGGGTCAGTTACAACCCACTGAACCACCTTCTTTATTAAAGACATGGATGTTAGCTGCCGAAGGGCCAATTACATAAGTCATGAAGTGTTAACTGTTTCATATTAGTAAAGACATGGATGTTAGCTGCCGAAGGGCCAATTACATGTCATGAAGTGTTAACTGTTTCATATTAGTAAAGACATGGATGTTAGCTGCCGAAGGGCCAATTACATGTCATGAAGTGTTAACTGTTTCATATTAGTAATGACATAATGTTTCACTAGATTTGTTGTTGCGCAAGCAGTTCTAACAATTGATGGGCAGACTTGAGCAAATTTTATTGAAGATGTGATATTGAGGTATGGATGTCCGCAACAAATACTATCAGATAGAGGTACATCCTTTAATAACGAACTTATAACAGCATTACTAAATAAATTACAAATAAAAAAAATTTCACACCACCACGTACAACCCGGCATGCAACAGACTAGTAGAAGCAATGAATAAAGTCTTAGGGCAACCACTCTCACTATGCGCACATGAGAGGATCCTGCAAGCCGGGACGAATATTTAGAGATTTGTCGTTTTTTAATGACAACACAACAATAAATTCAAGTACGAAATTCACAAATTTAATTTACTACATGGAGTAGAAGTCACATGGCCATCGCACTTTTCGGTAAACAAATACAAAGTGGCAAAATTGGTAACGAAATAGCTATTCCCACTAGAGGAAAAGAGGTATTGAGATTTTAGGATAAATCGGAACCTGGCAGTGCTATATCCTTACAAACACTTGCATGTGTTAATCGCAAAGGATAAACAACTGACAACCCAATTTAATCCACTAAATATTATGATGACCACATCAAGTAAGGCAATTAATATCACAATTACTTCAATGTTATACACAATATTGCAAATTGAGAACAAAATTAATGAACTAGAGCAAGTGACAAATACGGTAACAAAAACCTTAAATCAACAACATAGCACAACAAATACCATGGAACCAGCATATTATTCTACAACAACTTGCAACAACTATCATATTAAACATAATAAATAACGTGATCAAGGAACAACAAATCCTCACGTATGTAGCACACTGTCAAGCCAACCACTTATCAATCCAGTTTATAAAAAAAAACAATTGCATGCAGACCTGGTCAATCTTGAAAACGACATGAAATACTTTAAATTAGAATTATGTATACCTAAAACAAAAATTGGACTATCTTATTCAAAACCCATCACACATACATTTTCCAAATTTTGAATATTGGTAAAAATTCAGGTTTCTCTTAAATCTGCGAGTACTAAATGGAAAATTTACAAGATTATCAGAACACCATATAATTATGGCACCGATACACGCACCATAAAAATTTCAAATTCAAAGGTAGCAATTGAAAGCAAATTAGGAGTTATTAAAATTGTAGCTGGTACAACTGAGAATACAAATAAATATAATTATTACCAAAAGAAGCTGCCAACCGTGACAAACACGAATGTGTATGGGTAGTTATACGGTTAGATAATTGCCAGAATCTCGTGACAATGCAAATCTACATATATAAAGGGCAAACAAATAACTTGCTCAACAAGGACAATCCGGCTGCCATAGTTAGCACGAAAACAAGTAATTATTAGCGCATCACGCGTATGTGATACACGTACACCACTTACTGTGAATGTGCACACTGTAATTACAATTCATTGGTTTACGGAAAAAGCATTTAATATCAACCAAATATGCCTAGACTAAGGGATATTTTAAAAGTATTAAATCGAACACTAGACACAAACTGGCAAATAAAACACGCAGACTTTACAGTGTGCCAAAATATTAAAAAACTTTGGAAGTACGTATAAATCATGGCAATAACGCATTCGTATTCATGCAACAGGCTCACTATAATTATATTGGCGGAACTACAACAACTGTATTAATAACTGTATTAATTGAACTATATATTAAATTAATCCGAATATTATTACTACACCGAATAGCAAACAATAATTAATGAGATGAAAGCCCAACTTCCCCCAGTAAATACATGTTTACAGTTAATTCACTCGCCAAGAAGCAGCACAGAAGAAAGTTCTACGCCGGATGGCAAGTGAATGCACTAAATCACAACGTCGTACATGTTAAATATATCAGAATGCTAACCGGAACTGGAAATTATATAAATTAAGGACCAAATTGCATGCAAATAATACAGAAGGGCTACTAGGATGGTAGATAAGCATTATGATGATGCAATTTAATAATCGCGATGCAGCACGCAGGTCCAACGACACAACTGCGCG
The DNA here is from genome assembly GCA_029891345.1 of Dryococelus australis. Lineage (NCBI taxonomy): Eukaryota > Metazoa > Arthropoda > Insecta > Phasmatodea > Phasmatidae > Dryococelus > Dryococelus australis. The sequence continues at coordinate 105,974,026 of CM056995.1, forward strand.
AAGGACATTTCGTGACATCGCTACAAATTTTCCGACTACAAACTTTTAGACATAACTGGCTCTCATTCACAATGGTGCCACGAGAGAGCAGCTACCGATAAATTTGAGGCTAGTAGTATAAACCAGCGGATTCGAGCACAGCCCCCAGTTATTAGAAAAACAACGGTAAATTAAATGCTCGGGCCATCAGAAAACCATCAGAAAAATTACTCTTAATTTTCTGATCCAAAACATCAAATCACGTTCGGGCACAACCGTAAAAAAGTGGTTCAAAAAGTTGCGTTTGGGAGCAGTTGCAAAAAAGTGGCTCAAAAAGTTGCATTTGGTCAGATCGTAGTCTTTAGAAAAAAAAGTTGCGTTAAACTTTGCGTTTGAGTGCATCTGCAAAAATACACGTAAAAAGTTGCGTTTGGGCCCAGTTGCAAAAAAAAGTGGCTTAAAAAATTTGAAAATGTAAAAAATAAAATATTGTATATAGTAAATGAACACAAATAAAAATCAACTGATGTCTAATATAATGACGACCATGGCAATGAAAAACGCTAACGCAACTGGTAATGTTTGGGAAGAATATAAATTTAAGAAAGATGCCTTTGTGAAAGAAAGAAGAATAAATCTCAAGAGAAGTATGTCAAGTGTGAAACTTGTAATCACTTTTACAAACCATCTCTCATAATAAATCATCTTAGAAGTAGATTGCAGTAAGGTCTTACACCAATACATAATAAATCACATGAACCAACAAATGCATGGGAAATTTCTAAAATATCACAACATTTAATATCAAAACAGAAGTTCCCACGAGAGAAACAAGTGAATTGTGAAGTGTGTAGTCACTATTACAAACCATCTCTCATAAAAAGTCACCTCTTGAGAAGCAAAATTCATAAGTACACACTCAGATTCAGAGTAGAAAAAAATGAAACAGCATTTCAAAGTAGGATCAAGACTTATGCTCTAAAGAATGTGAATGCATACAAAGACCCAAATCATTTCCTAAATGATGTAAAAGGAACTGTCATGGGACTAATTAATAGACATTTAAAACCACTCAAAGTGAACATTAAACTCTTCACTGAGTAGAATAGGGGAATTGGTGGGAATATTGAATATGTAGAAATTTCCTTTAAAACAAAGAAATATATTATACTGAGATACACTAATCTGGAAGAATATTATGCCAACAGCATATCGAAAATCCTAGCTGAGATGGGGGCTTTCGAAGCAAAGGGATCTCAGTGGGTACTCAACAGAATATTTAAACTAGAAGTGCGAATAAATAAATATGTACCATTCAAGGGCAGTTCTTGTGTTAATCTCTCAGAAAAAATCAAAGCTAAGCAGGCAGTAATTAATGTTAAGAACAATGATCAAAAATGTTTTTTGTGGTATGTTCTATCTGCATTGCATCAAGTACAAAGAAACCCCCAAAGAGTGAATAAATACATAGCTTACGAACATGAGTTTGATGATGCACTTAAGGGTTTGGAATTTCCAGTGAAATTGGATAGCATTCTTTGAGAAAAGAAGCAGAATTTCTATTAATGTATACGTGTACGAAGAAAAAGATGGTGATAAGAAATATATAATCTACCCATTAAAACAACAAAAAATAAGACGGATAAGCACATTAACCTACTCTATATCAAAGACGAAAATAACGACCACTACTGCTGGATAAAAAGTCTTTCGAGACTTATCGCATCACAAGTAACAAATAATGGTCACTATATATATATATATAATATATATACATATATTATATGCTATAGATAGTTGCAACATTTCTACTCTGTAAGTAAGCTAAAAGATCACGAACAAGACTGCCGAGATCACGATGGCATTAGAGTTGAATTACCATCTGAATGTATAATATAACATATTAAGATTTAAAAACAAGAATCATTCTTTGAGAGAGAGTTCTGTTTGTGATATATGCTGATTTTGAATGTTTGTTGACTAAAATTGAAATTTGCCAACCAAATCCCGACAAATCCTACACAAAACCATACCATTAACACGAACCTATTAGCTTCGGTTACTATGTAAAATACGAACATGGATACTATATAAACCACCAGTAACTTACAAAGGATCTGATGCGTCTAGTGTATTCGTAAAAATGCTAATGGAAGAAGCAAAGTCTATTGGAGATATATACACAAATGAAAAACCAATGCTTCCACTAACTCAGAAAGAACAAATTGTTTGTGATACAGCTACCCATTATCATATATGTGAAAAGCCTTTGAATGGTGATTCTGTGAGGGATCATGATCATCTTATGGGGAAATTTAGGGTAGCTGCACACAGAAATTGTATCTTATCGTATAGGAATCCATGTTTTGTCCCAGTGTTTATACGCGATCTATCTGGTTATGACACATTTATTCATAAGAGATCTTGGCATCGATGAAAATAAAATTGATCTAATTCCCACCAATGAAGAAACATATATTTCTTTTACAAAACATGTATGTGAAAGTGTAAATCTTAGATTTATTGACTGATTTAAATTTATGACTAGTAGTATCGATAAACTCTCTAACAACCTTTCCAGAAGCCAATTCTGAGAAACATGTAAGCATTTTTCCAATGAACTTCTTGACTTTGCTACAAGAAAAGGTGTTTACCCATATGACTACATGGATAGTGCTGAAAAATTTTGTGAGACATCACTTCCATCCAAAGATGCATTTTACAACAAACTCAATAAATGTGGTATTAAAGATGAAGATTACGAATTTGCGAGAAAGGTGCGGGAAAAATTCAACATAAAATCTCTAAGCGAATACACATAACTCTATAACAAATCTGATGTATTGATATTGACCGATATAATGAAAATTTTAGAGATGTATGTTTCAAAACATATAAGCTAGATCCAGCATGTTATTTCACAGCCCCAGGGTTAGCATGGGATGCTATGCTCAAATATACTAAAATAGAACTAGAATTATTAACAGATTACAAAATGATTTTGATGATAGAAAAATGTGTTCGTGGTGGAATTTCACAATGTTGTAAGCGATATGCTAAAGCAAATAATAACTATATGAATTCTTATTATAGTACAAAGTAAATATTTTATCTTAATATCTGGACACCAATAACTTATATGGATAGACTATGGGTCAGTATTTGCCCTATGGTGAGTTTAAGTGGGCAAATACAAATACAGATGTAACAAAAATAGAAGATGATTCTAGCAAAGGTTATATACTGGAAGTTGATTTGGAATATCCACATGAACTACACGATCTTCACAAAGATTTGTCATTGGCACCAGAGAATAAAATACCAGAAGGCTCAACAAATCCCATACTCTTGACTAATCTGGGTGGTAAAGAAAAATATGTATTGCACTATGTAAATCTTAAGCAATATCTATCTCTGGGAATAAAGTTGAAAAAGATCCATAGAGTTCTAGAGTTTGATATAGGCTCAAGTCCTATATTGATCTAATCACAAATATGCGAACAAAGTCTACAAATGACTTTGAAAAAGATTCTTACAAATTAATGAACAATTCCGTTTTTGGAAAAAAAAAAAAAAATAGAGGAGTATATTAGAAACAGAGTGGATATACGGTTGTGCACAAGTTCTAAGCAAATGGATAAACTAGTGGTTAAACCAAACTTAAAAGATAGAACTATATTTACTAACTCTTTGGTTGAAGCTCATATGATTAAATCAAAACTGTGCTTTAACAAACCCATGTATGTTGGAATGAGTATACTTGATCTATCGAAAGTCTTAATGTACAATTTTCACTATAATATAATGAAGCCAAAGTATGGGGAAAATACTGAACTGTGCTACCAAGATACTGATTCGTACATCTATTATATATAAACACCAGACTTCTACAGTGACATGAAAGAAATAGTCGATCATTTTGATACTTCTGACTATAAAAAAGATAATCCATATGGTATACCATTAGTTGACAAAAAGATTATTGGCAAAATGAAATATGGTAGTAATGGAAAAATAATGGAAGAATTTATTGGTTTGACATCGAAAATGTATGCAATAAATGTGGAAGGTGGTGTGAAAGGGTGTGAAAAACACTGTAGTCAGAAATGAGATTAGTTTTGGTGACTACAAAAAGTGTTTGTTTGGTAAAAAAAAAGTGTTGTACGAAAGTATGAATCTTATTAAAATAAGAAATATAAACTCTATACAATTGAGTTGAGAAAAAAAGCATTAAGTCCCAAAGATGATAAAAGATATTTTCTTAAAGAACTAAATACACAACCATTGGGACACTAGATAATTGAAAAAGAGTGATACTATGAAATATGATATAACAGTGAATGATTACCTTTACTATTATCATCTTAATTCTGATAACCTCCAGCAGAGGCGAAAATCAAACACTTTCCGCAATAAAATATTTAAATGATTTTTGATACTTAAAAGTACCTGACAAAGATATTACACATTCAAATTCATCAATAGTTTCAAACGCTCTCCGACTTTTCCAAGAGTATCACAACATAACAATTAGTGGCGAAATAAGTAAAGAAACGCTGGCACTAATCAAAACTCCTAGATGTGGGGTACCAGATGATATATTTGGTTTTTCTACATCTATTACCAAATGGACAACAAAAGTAATAAAATGGCATTATGTGTTGGCCAATTATGTCATACCACAACTAACTCAAGAAGTGTTTCGTACGTGGACCAAACATACTGACATTATGCTTAAACATGATACTCAAAACCCACACATAATAATATCAAACGTAGTATCCATACATTTGAAAAGTCTCTGCATTTATGCAATAGCAAATTTCATGGGAGAGGAGTGCTGACTCATGCTTTTTTTCCAAAATCAGATAACTCACCTGTTGAAATTCGCATTGATGCTGAAGAAGATTGGTATCTTAAAAATGCCAACAAATCTCCAGGAAAAAATAAATCTTTTCGTTGTGCTATTGCATAAAATAGGACATGCATTAGGAATACATAATTCGAATGTTTACGAGTCTGTTATGTACCCAATTTATGTTTTAGATCGGCTAACATTACAACTGATGATATTTTGGCAATACAGAGTCTATATGGTAAACCTAAAAGATCTGTGCATTCGTTATCCCCTCCTAGACCAAACATATTATTCCCTACAAAAGAAGTAGATTCGTGTAACTTAAAAAACATCAACACATTTTTAGTAGTCAACCAAGTGATGTATATTTTTTATAAAAAATATGTTTGGACATATGACATAGTAGATAAAATGGTTAGTAAACCAGAGATTATCACTAACTGGCTGTTTTTCTTACCTGCTAATTTTGAAAGCTTTACATTGATTTATCGGAGACCATTGGGTGATATACTAATGCTATCGAGTCAAATGTATATATATATATATATAATATATATATATAATATATATATATATATATATATATATATATATTTGAATATCCTAGTCTGCAATTCATGTCTGGATATCCAAAGGTTATTTGTGAAATGGGTATACCTCATAATTCCAAAATAAAAGCAGTTATAAACACCTACTGTGGTCGCACTTTTGTATTTTACGATGAGATGTATTTTATGGAACTGGATGAGTGCTTATTCAGCCCTAAATCTTTCGGTTTAACTTCAAATAAATTTCCAGGCTTACCAGCTGGGTTAGATTCTGCTTTTAGATACACCAATGGATTATTATACTTCTTCAAGAACACAAGATACTATGAATTCAGTGAGTTTACTAACATTTTGACCAGAGCTGACAGATTTGATCTTTCAATGTTCAATGTAAAGTGTTCTACATTACCATCATCATACTCAGATATTCTTAATCAGTTCAAAAAACTAGTTATGCAAATGGAGACGATCTCCATACATTAAATTTTACTTAAATATTATTATGTTTTTAATGGGATCTGAAAAAAGCATTGCGAGAATACTCGAGTATGCAAATCCACAGGAAGCAATCAGTGAACATGTTAGAGAAAAGCTTAGGCAATCATATGCGGATATAGGGAGGATCAAATCGCACCACACTTTGAATATGTAGCCACATGCCGTACTTATCAATGAACCAGGCTTGTACGCATTGATCATGAAATCAAAGATGGCAGTGGCTGAAAAATTCCAGGATTGGGTCTTTGAAGAAGTGAATACAAGATCGAACAGAATTACAAACCATTGCTGGACGACTTAAACAAGAAGCTTATAGCGGCTAAAGACATTGTCGACGAGGAAGAACAAATATTGAAGACTTGTGCATTGCTGTTCACTAGCAACCTTGACACACATCACTGCTTTGTGCTAATCTCACTCGGTGGGAACGACTATTATGCCGAGTGAGATATCAAAAGCAACTGGAAAGCGTACGGCTCGATGCGATTAGACAAGTATACTCTGAGATGCAAGTAGTGTTATCTCTCAGCAACGTCAATCCCATATCGCTGTACAACCTAATAAAAGAGCAGTTGCCCATCACGTCGATGATAGAGAAATCCTTCAAAACTTGTGTACACAAAGGTAGTCTGTGCGACAGACCCCTTTTAATTCCCAACAACATGCAGTTGTCATCAACGAATCTGGTCTGTATTCGTTAATATTGGCTTCCAAAAAGGAAGAGGCTAGACAGTTTAAGAAGTAGGTGACAAAAGAAGTGCTACTATCCATATGCAAATATGGCGAATACAAGTTAGAGCAAAATAACAAACCGCTACTGGATGACTTGAATAAGAAGCTTACAGTGGCTAAAGATGTTATCGACTAAGAAGGCAATCCGTGGTTCAAAGCGAAAGACGTTGCGGATATACCAATCTGATAAAAGTGTTGCGAGTGAATGTAACAGGAAAGTATAAGAAGACATTGTCACAATTAAAAGGGGTCCCTCGAGGGACCCCTTTTAAGAATGTGAATCCTCAGACAGTTTTTTCAGATCCCATTTAAAACACTCTTATAGCACTATTAAAGAAAAATTATTTAACAGTAAATGATTTTAATGGATAAACATCCATTAAAAACTAATACCCATACATGTTTGTGTACTATTGGACTGCTGTGATTCTTTCACTTTTAACATCATAAATTAGGTTTCTTTGGCTTACTAGTACCACAGTACAAATAATTGTAGCCAATATTGGCTTATTACAATCAACTGTAAGTTTCAGATTAGTTCGATCTTTTACAGTAGTAGTTTTTATGTAAGAACAATCAATAACATACAATGGTATTCTCCCAATAAATGACCAAGAGTTGAAGCACAGTTCATTATTACGATAAGAGGTATCTAGTTTAGTCATCGAATTTCTAAAATCATTGTAAACAATATACATCCTATCGAAAACTTAATCATCAATGTTTAAATTCCAATTCCCTTTGGGAAACACTTCATTCCGTCCATTCTTAATAGCAATATTTTTGACAAAACAAGAGTGAAACATTGAACTGTGTGCGAATTGCCCAAGATCTTCTTTTCTGTTTTGCTGAAAACCAACAATGACGAAGTCTGGCATATCGAATTGGATTGAATTGAACTGATATTGGTACTGGTACTGGTTATTCAATACATTGCCAACATTTAAAACCAATTGGAATTTTGGGGTGTTTGTATAATTTTGTTTCAATTTTGTCTCCATAAATAGGATTGTATTCAACAATTGGTCACAGAATTTCCATTTTCTCAATTATAATTTTAGCAGCATCTAGTCTATGATCTTCAGCTTCAGATCCATTTGCTTTCTTTGGGGGTCTTCTGTAAAAAAAATCATCATTAGAATTTCGAATGAATGTGATCTTGTACCCACCTTTCCAGAATATTTCATTACAATCTCTCATAAACCCAAACAAATATCTTAATGGATAGGTAATTTTGTTACGTTTATCTTTCCTAACATATTTACCTAGTTCTATCCCCGACATTTCGATGTATGCTGATTCTGATTCCGAACCTAGCAATGTATGCATCATTGTTGAAGTGATGCCAGGGTTGTCAATACTTTCGATTATACAACCATGTTTAGAGATCTCTATTCTTGAGAACTGGAATGGGAAGAAATTCTCACAAAGATCAATACTTGAAGTTTTTTCATAATCTGTATTTGTTTCTCTTTTAGTTAGATTATACTGTTTATATACATAAGATTCATTTGGATGTGAAAATGCATCGCCTATAGGAATATTTAACTCAATGTGCTTGTTGTATTCATTCAAATTATTTTTTGTTTGATCATTTGGCAGAAACAACTAACACTCATAACTTTCAATTTTTTGTTGATCCATTTATTATATAGAAAAATAATTTCTTAAACAACTACACTTTTCTTAACAACCCAAGAATTATGACTACTATCAAAACCTAACCATTTAATTAGCAGCTTGTTTCCATTTTTTGCAGAACTTTTTCCACTAAATTGTCTTAATCATATTTGGTCTTAAGCAGCTCTGGCTCATAATAAATACCTTTAATAAGTTCATTTTTTAAATCTTTTATTCTGTATGTCGTGGGGTTTGTAAGCAATACTTCACACACCTCAAATACTTCAGTGGACCAGTTTGGTGTATATCCTTTTTCAAACAAATTTTTACTTTTACTTATATGAACTTTATCTCCTATTGCAAACTTTGGTTTAACAATTTTTCTTTCTCCTCCATACATGTTGATTAGAATAGAACTTTCATTCTTTGCACTTGCATTGGTGGGTTTTATTTCAATTGTACTGCGAACAGTGCTATTGTATTCACTTATTAATTTAGGTAATATAGCCATCCATTTATAGCTTCCCTGCACAGTAAATATCCTCCACATTTTTTCCTTCAATGTTCTATTTAACCTTTCTACAACACTAGCTTTCTTTTCACTGTATGTTGAGTAGTGTGTTATGTTGTTATTGGTCATTAATGTCTTTAACGATTTATTATAAAATTATTTCCCTTTGTCTGTTTGTAAATGCATGGGTTTACAATCATTCAAAATAATTTTTAATGCCATCATAACATTTTCACCAGTTTTATCTTTGATTGGTATTGCCCATGCATATTTGGAAAATCATCTATCATGGTTAAAATATATTTAAACCCTTTGTTAATTCTATGTATACCTTTTAAAGATCCAGAATTCATCTCAACTAAATCAGCTTGCCAAAGATCATCGATGCCAAAAGGTAGAACAGTTCTTCTGGGAAAGTTTTTTCGCATTGGTTTATGAATTTCATTTACAATATCGTTTTTTTTCACCCCCACCAGTGAATATCGAGTTATTAGTAACACAACATCTACAAACACATTTAATACTTTCTTTGTTATTATTTGTAAGTTCATACGAAATTTTTTCACTTAGTGTGTTTTTCATACATTTGAGACAGTATACATTTAAGTTATCATTGTTCATTTATTTATTTATATAATTAATGAGACAACAAAAAATTGTAAACAATGCAGATAAGAATATAGAGAGAAGAAGACAGCTAATTGAAAAGCTTAAAACTTTTAGAAAATTTCTCCACGATGAATATGATAAAAATAAAAAACACGAACAACCATTGATATATGCGATAGAAGATTTGGGACAAAAAATTGGACACGTAGAAATGAGAATAAGAACTTAATAAAAGAACTTGTTCCATTTGCTGTTAAGAATTTAGACTACCCACAGACACCAACAGAAACATCTTTACAAAGATAACTGTTTGGTATAACAGACACCGATGAACACATTGACGATGACTATGAATGCTATGACGATTGCGATGAATGCTATGACGATGGCGATGAATGCTATGACGATGAAGTTGAATGCATTGATGATGACGATGAATGCTATGGCGATGATGATGCATGCTATGACGATGATGATGAATGCTATGACGATGACGATGAACGCTATGACGAAACGCAGAGGCACTTGAAAACTAATATCTCACAGTTAACTAACTACAAAACAACATTTATTGATAAGAAAGTGGCCGATTTTTTAATTGGCTGCAAAGATGATACTTTTGGACTAAAGGCTGATAAAGGTGGGATTGTATAGAGGTGATAGCGAAGTAACATTCAACAATGACAAATTTACCTTAAAAGGCCGAACATACACTGGAACTGATGGTAGAAAGTGACTACACTGCAACCGACTATGAACACTATAGTTGTATCCTAGCAGATACAAACACGGTTTTTCAACACAATGATCCAAACTTGGGATATTTCTACGTTAATTTTATATGAAGAATAGTAAGACGGTATATACATCCCAGTATGCTCAAAAGGAAGCATAATATTGTAAACAAACTACTGAACGATCAAATAATATTAAGGAAATTGTAAGAAATAATGGCTTGACATTAACCACTTGATTAAACTGCCCAGCAAAACTAGAATTAACAAGTAGCAGCTTGCCTTAACCAGCTGACTGCTGCAACTCCTTGATTTAGTTCGCTTACCTTAACCAGCCGGTAAACCTAAGGTTCACAACAGTAGAAGACTATTGTAGATATTGGCACAGCACAATAATTTAACTAAAATTCACGCAAATTTCTCACTTACAAGCAGAAATTTTTAAATTTCTTCTGAGATCATGATTCATCTCTTCAATCTCACCCCTAAAATCAAGATAACTTGACCCAGATCTGCATTCTCAACAAAGCGCACTTTTTTAAAAAAAACACACTTTGTTCACTCTTTGATCAGTGGTCTATTTTCAGGGTGAACGAGGCTAAAGTTAGGGCAAAAAGGTTAATATTTACTTTTAATTTAAAAAACATCACAAAAAAAGAATGAAAATTCTCGGAATTTCATCAAAAAAAATGATGATTTAGCTCGAAAATTAGTCTTTAAAGAACCACACACAAAGAGTGAACACAAGTTGAAAACTAATTTTGATTTTGATTTGCGCTTTGAAAAATTTGACAGGGGATTATATATTTGTTTGAATTTAGCATGAAATTGGTTGAATTTTAGTTACATTATTTAGGTGCGCCAAGATCTGCTATAGTATTCTACTCACAACCAGCAGCTTGCCATAACCAGCTCGCCGCTGCTACGACTTGAGTGGGATTACTTGCTTTAACTTGCCATGAAAAACGGAATTGGCAAGCATCCGCTTTCTTTAATTGAATCGCAAAATTGGAATTGACAAGCAGCAGTGTACCTTGAACCGATAGCTGTAGCAACTCCTTTATATGGATTACTTTCGTTAACCAATCAGTTGCAGCATCTCTCTGATTTGGACCGCTTGCCTTAACAACCCTACAAAACTGGAATTGACAAGCAGCAGCTTGCCTTAATCGGCCGGCCGCTGCAACACCCTGATTTGGATTGCTTACACTAACTGGCCTGCAAAACTGAACTAACAAACAGCAGCTTGCTTAAAACCGGCAGGCTACTGCATCTCCCTGATTTGGATCGTTTGCTTTAACCGGCTGGCAAAACTGCAATTGACAAGCAGTAGCTAGCTTTAACTGGCCGGCTGCTGCAACTGCCAGATTTAGGTTGCTCGTCTGAACCGGCCAGCAAAATTGGAATTGACAATCAGCAGCTTCCCTTAACTATCCGGTTGATGCAACTCCTTTATATGGATGGCTTGTATTAATCGACCAGTAATACTGGAATTGACAAATATCAGCTTAACTCAACCGGCTGGCTGTTGCAAGTCCCTGGTATTAATCATTTGCATTTACCGGCTGGCAAAACAGTAATTGACAAGCAGCATCTTGTCTTAACTGGCCGGCTGTTGCACAATACAACGAAATCAACATTTTCTTTACATTATTCAAACCATTATTTCAAATTATCCTAAGAAGAGTGTTTAAATTACATAGAGTGTTAAGAAAAAAATTAGTGTTTGTAAAGATTTATATTACCAATTCCCATGCATTGCTCACTGCGGTGTTTTGTTATTAATTTATTACATGCACGTCAATGGACAAAGATTTTCGCCTACGTGTTCATGAATGAATATATAACTGTTACGTACGCGAGCAAGTGTAAGTTTTCTGTTATAAATAGGCAATTTATTAAAATATCCTATAGATGACAGTTTTCGCTAGGAATGGTTTCATATATACTAAGGATGTTACTAGCTATAAAAGCAATTTTCCAACATGGTTATGTATTACCTTTTTAGATAATTAATCGTTTACTTGCACGAGTGTGAGTTAAAAAAATATATAGTTTATGTTATGTCTGAAATGTGTTCTTTTATAAGCATTCATGTAAAATATTTAATCGAAATATTTAGCACATTTTTATAAAATTTCCTTTTACATAACGTAGATTTGTTTCATGTTTCGTATGTGTGATCCGAAAATTTAAGTCAAAACTGTTTGGTTTCAATTGTATCTTTGGTTTGTGTTTTGTGTCCGTTAGAGATCCTTTAAAATTTCCTGTGTAAGTTACACCACCATAAGAACAAAAAAAAAAAGAATGTCCAATTCATATTTGATTAACTTTGGAGTGATAGTATGTACTGTGTTTCCCAGAAGGCCTGTTAGATATATTTGTACTATTTTTCAAATCTAAATTTATGAAAGGAAGTATCCTCATGGACCGACGGACTCGTTATCTCACAGTCCAAAACGCCCCATCTCGAAACACAATAATTTACGTATTTCGGGATTTCGGATATCAGGCGTATAATATGAGAAAATGGATCAACATAATTAATTGAATGTTCATAGTATATATCTTAAAGACAGTGAGATAAATGTATTTGATTTACTTCAAAATAAAACAAACTGTATCAAACCGTTAAACCACTTCAATTATGGGTGTCAAGGGAGGAAAAAATGTTTTCGAATATGCCACAATACTTTTCAATCGGAAAAGAGGCTGGATAGTTTTTTCATCAGTAGATTTCGTTTACAAATTAAAGAACAAAACGGGTCTGTTGAAAATTAGATTTATATTCCCACGACTGGCAGCATTGTCCCACACGAAGTTCCTATGCACAATCCTATAAAAAATATTTCAGCTTAGCATTAGTGGGTGTAGTCACGAGGAAAAGGAAGTTACTTCACTCTTACACAATCACTAATGTGTAGCATTAGTGGGTGTAGTCACGAGGAAAAGGAAGTTACTTCACTCTTACACAATCATTAAAGAGCATAGCCATGTAAAATTCAAACTGTTGTTATTTGGCAAATTGCCAACTGTATTAAGTGTAAAATAAATAAGAAATAATTATTTTACGATACAAACTTTACACTTAGAGAAGTGTTTTGTTAAACCAAACCAACTTTGTTTGGGCAACCAAATTAACTGTTTGTACAAGACCAATGAAATTTTTCGGCATTGAAACCAAATCATATCTTTTGTTCTAGGTATTTGCTCCAGACAAAGATTTGGTTGGAGCAACTAATGATTGGCTTGGGTCTACGTACATAACACAGTTTAATTTAATACAAAAGAGTTGGAAGCCCGTCCCTAGATTCGAACTTATATCAGCTGCACCGGAGCGCTATACATTAACAACCTCAGGTTTAAGTGTGCTGATGAAAATGGAATGGTTTTAAAATACATACATTTCCAATTCTGGACAACGTGCGCAATTCAATATTTCAAGTTTTACTGCTTTACTTGTTAGTTTTCAGTTGAACTTATTTTATTAGCGTGTATATGCTATTATTAAACATCAATAAATTCACTAACAAACAGTGTTACTATCCTAATTGTCACAAAAAATGCAAATAAACTTTCGAGCCCTATTTTCGAATGAAGGCAATCAAATGAGTGACCAAACAATTATATACAGTTGATTGAACAAAATTTTTTTGTTGAAAGTCTAAATTCTTTTGGCACACCGCTGAGATTTTGTTTAGTTAAGCGTGTATTTGGTTACGTGAACAAAGTTAATTTGGTTGCTTTTCAAGTATCGTTCACTCAACAAAATTCATCGTTGGGGCAGCCAAATATATTTTTGGCCATATACAAGCAAATTGTTTGTTAGCTGTTCTTGGCGAACTGCACCTTAGATGATTAGCCTAGATGTACTTTGCCTGACTCAACATCTTGTCACGATAAAATACGCTAAGAATACGTGCCAAGTTACGTAATACCATTTCGCTTCGTAAAGGTATTTACGTGGAAAATATTTTTATATAAAGGAAATAAACCGCCATAAAATAGGGTCTCTGGTCCGTTTAATCTCTCCTGTGTTTGACTTGACTTACACCCAAAAAACTTATTCACTCTAAAGTTAATATAGTTTTCAGACAGTGGTCGCAAAGCGGTGTTTTCACATTAAATTAAATACGAGAAGTTGAACCTAAAGGTAACTTAGTGACAACCTTTCGAAAGCTTCGTGACTGTCTTTAGGCTATATAAAGGCAGGCAAACAAGGTGTTTCAATGGACGACAGATTAAATAAAGTCTCCGATGTATTGAAGTTAATTTAAGCAATCAAACACGCTCAAGAGAGAAAGAAACTAATTAAAATTCCCCAAGGAAGAAAAATACTAGATTTTATCATATTTATACACAAGTACAGAACGTCTGAAATAGTTTTAAAAAGTCTATTTCAGTTTTCATCCGCGATACTGTCTAACATAGCCAAGTTACACACGACGGACTCTGCCACGGGTGGGTATAATGCGTACTGCTGTCTCGTAATACTCAACACCTAGGACCATCTAAAAAATGTGTCGTAGAGAGAGGGAAATTTATTTTAAAAGCTTTATTCGGAAAATAATTAAGAAAAAATAAAATTTATAATTGAAAAGAGATTGTCTTAACTTAATGTGTTACAAAATACAAGCTCTAATTACCAGAAAACGTTTAAATTCAGCTAACACATAGTTGATTTCATACCATAGCCTGCAGCATTGCCAAACCTATGCGACATCACGAAGCAGGGACGTAACCAGAAAAATTGGGAAGGGGTCTATCGGGCTATACCCCCCCCCCCTTCACGGAAGTACAAAAATTTAATTTTCAAAATTTATTTATTTTTAATCGCGAATTTAATTTTTTGTTTAATGTAAGTAACTTGTGGTCCTCGATTTTGTGGCCTCGTCTCTTTATGTTAATGAATTGATTGTAGATAATTTTATTTTTAAATTATAGATTTCGTATTTTTTCAAAAAATAGAACTTTGTAGGGATAGGAAAAATTCGCGACTTCGTTTCAGCAATATATATATATATATATATATATATATATATATATATAATATATATATATATATATATATATATATATATATATATATATATTTCAAATGCGTGTACACTAAAGTTACTATTGCAATTGGATCATAATTTATTAGACACGCCCTGGAATGCTCTGCGCCAATAGCCGATTTGAAGGGAACGAGAAGCGAATCCAGTACTGTCAAATGTGGTGTAACACTGGGACAACAGCCAATGAACAAACATGTAAGGTTCGACTACACAAAGAATTGTGGAGTCTAGCATACAGGTCATTGAACTCGCGAAATTTTTCTATCCCTAGAAATTTGTTATCCCCCCCCCCCCCCCATTTTTTTCCTCCGGGAAAAAAAGTCACGATGGCAGCCGTACGTAATATCGAATATAGACAATTACGCGTAACTCGTTTTAGTGGTCATCATAAGGATACTCGCAGTGAATATCTCGAAGCGAGCTAAATCTAGTGAGTAGGGTCCCTGGGGGGGGGGGGGGCAGCGTGCAGATACGCGGCCTTCTGGCCGAAAACTGACAGACTAGAAGGGGCGATCAAAACGGCCGGCCACTGTCTGGTGGTGTTTTATAAATGACGCCCCGGGGTACACAGGTTCCCGGAACATGACCACCAGCCGCAAACAAACACAAGACTCCGAGGACTCGTGCACGACCGACACGGGCCGGCAGGGTAAACACGTTTGTTTACGTCATGCATATTCACGCGGCGGGGCACGCCAGCCGCGCTCGCGTAGAGGGGGCGTTGTTGTTGCGCGAGATTTTGCGCCGCACGGTTATACACTGGAGGCGTTCGCCCTTTTAGACCCGCTTTAATTTACTGTTTAGACTGTTACAAACAAAAAGAAATATGTTGTGTGCTATACTTAAGTCGACACAACACTTGCTTCGTTGTCACAGCCAATCAGTTGTGGGCTTTATGCTCGGCTACATTTATATGGACCAATTATTATCCCAGACCAGTAAGACGATTGGTGAATCATTTACCCACAGCAGTGGCGTTTATTCCATAGACGCAAGTTAAGCAATGCTTACCCTATACATATTGGAAATGTTTGACCCTTTATAGTTATCGCCTTAACTTTAAATTTAAACTCATTTAAATATGAGTTTCCCGTTTCCAATTCGAGAAACAGAGTTTTCGTAACTCCCGTATTGTACACGCATAGTGCTGCTATCTAGTATTTATTTCCATAAACGGGAGCGACTAGCGGTGAATCGAACTCGCAAGCGAGCTACCCGCCTCGTTCCTTCAGTAGGGTAACCAGTCGTTCTGTTTGCGTCCTCCAGTTCTCCTTTTTCCTTGGAAAGTGGATGAAAGTGTTCAAGAATACGGGAGTTTTCTTATAATTTGTAATATGCTCTCTAAATAATATTCAGTTTAATTATTGTTACATTCATTTCGTTTCCGTTTTTATAATTAATGTTAGGTATTAAAAACGCTAAATACATGTGGAGGGAAAGCAAAGTTGGAAGTTGCGTTTGTTAGTAGAAATTGAAAATGGAACCACTGCCCGGCACTAGAAAATGTTATCTAAAACATACAAATGCGGGGGGGGGGGGGCTATAATATTGCTTACCGTGTAAAAAAACTCGCTACACGCCGCTGACGCACAGGTAAGATCGATGGTCATTGAGCTTCGCAGTGTGCAGTACAGACAAAAAATTACCTACGCGTGCACAATGGTTAGGGGCAGTAATATTTCGCCGAAAGATACCGAGACAAGATACAGTTCCAAGCACTGTGGGGTCGTCCAGTTGTTGTGATTGGTTGAAGCATGTTCTCGTCCGTGTTAACTGTTTGCGCCCGAATCACGAATGTAGAGTATGAGAGTTACGTAATCCTGAGTGGCTCGGTCAAATGCGGAAACGACACCAGCAGCCAATGGAGGTACGACAACACCCAAGGTGTATATATTGTGTTGAAGTCTACTGTATGCTCCAATTTATTCGGCGAAAAATCAGTGGCCCTAACAATGGGTCTGAATGGGTTAAGGCTCGCGCCTGCCTGCAGCCACGTATTTTGCGCGTTTGGCACTTCGAAACACGTGAGCTCTAAGGTCGACTTTCGCTCACTCACCTCCTGCCTCAACGACTCTACGCGCACAGATATTGACCACCCGCTTTGTTCACTAGAAATAAAGATAAATTCTGGTTCATCGAAACTTTCTCCCTTTATGACAGTTCTCCGTTCTCATTCCCAATAGGGACGGGTGGCCTCGACTACTGTAGCTCTGTTAAGAAACCGATCCCAATTGGGCGTAGGGTCATTTGACACGGTTTTTTTCCCCACGAAATTACTTTGCCCAATCCACCTTCATCTGGGAGCCGTACAGACCTACCTTCACACATACGTTCCATGAAACTGTCGCAATTGGATCCGTGCTTGCACTCCTCAAATAACATAACATCATAAAAGCGGTCATCCAGCTCTTTAAACGAGAACTTACCAACATCGCAATGTTAAGAGATGACCCTATATTTCCATGGAGCGCTAATAAAGATAGAAGTGTGATGCATGTCTAATATTCACTCTGAAGTTTCTGTATAGAAAATATAGTAGATATGTAACTGAATATGATAATACACTTTTTAACCATTTTCACGCCAAAATATCCCAGAAATTGAAAATAAGGATTTTGAAACTTCTCTTGGGCAAGTGTTTACACACAACTACAAAATATCCGAGAGTTTTTTTTTTTTTTTTTTTTTTTTGACAGACATCTACAACGGAGTTCATGCGTTAGCCAGGCTGGGTCCTTAACCTGGGCCAGAGGAGAAACTTCACTCTCTGTTCGCAGGAAAACTTGCTACAGTACAGTTTACCTCGGCGTTAGGGAATATGGTCCTGCTAATTAGCTGTTGTACTCGATAAACTGTAGGCAAACCCTTCCACGAACACAGAGCAAGTTGGTTCAGCAGGCACAAGCGTAAACAACACTCAACATTTCAGGCGGCGATGTATAGCACATTAACTTTGCACGGCGACTTAACGCTGTTGTTATGATGGTGGAAGATTCGCTATGGGTTTACAATCCTATATCTTATTAATATTCATTGTTTACGAGGTCCAATGAAAAAAGTGGCCACGTGGCGTTTATTTTAAACACCAAGTTTTTGTAAACACTGCAACTTCCCATCTTATTTTTAGCCTGAAGTCTCCGAAAACATTCGTCAGATCTGAAGTGATGATAGTGTAAATCTGGAGTCTGGATTAACGTGGCAGAATCAACTTTTTGCCAACTTGTAGAGAGGGTGAAAGTGACCGGATTACTACACTGTAGTGAACTATATAAAACGAATTCGATACTATTTAATCAAATTCAAATTGTTTAGATTATTCCCTTTCTCTCTCTGTGTTTCGCTTATGTAAAGCCAACTGACTCAGTATTTTCGTGACATTAACTTGCATCCACCGAGAGCCGTCACCAAATTACGTTTGAAAAGAAGGGATGTGTGGGTGGATAAGAAGGGGGGGGGGGAAGGAGTAGATTAGCGTGGGTGGAGAGATGGGAGAGATCCGGGAGAAATACGCCTCATCAAAAGGAAAACGAAAGTTGTTTTGTCTCGCCAATAAAAACATTCATATTAGTGAAACAGGTCAAACAAAATACCAAGACTAGACTAAACATTTGGATAGTTATGCACTCATTGATGTGAGTCTTTATAGAAGTCTTGAGCAAATTCAGTAATTTTATGAAACTTATCTCCTTTGGGCATATGTATATATATGTATGTATGTGTATGTATATATATGTATAATCAGTGTGTTATTGCTTTGCTTGTTACGAAAATGGAAATAATCAGATTGATTTGCTTAAGTTAAAATTAGTCATTGTTTTACTAGAAAGTTAAAATTATTCATTGTTTTACTAGAATAGGGGCCGCGGTGGCCGAGCGGTTAGCCTGCTCGCCTCCTACCAAGGCGAACCGAGTTCAGTCCCCTGCCGGGTCACTCCTGGATTTTCGCATGTGGGAATCGAGCCAGACGATGTCGCTGGTTAGGCGGGTTTTCTCGAGAATCTCCCGTTTCCCTCACCCCTTCATTCCGGCACTGCTCCATATTCATCTCAATCACCTCATCAGCTCTAAAGACCTCGCTGTTAAGAGCCACCCAAAACTCCTCAGTTCACTTCACTTTTACTAGAATAGTTTTACAATCGTGGTATTCGAGACAGGAAAACTGTGAACTCCGATACACTGCCAGTGAAGAGTCACGTCAATTCGGCGTTTATTAATTAAACCAATCTCCCGAAGGACGGACTGGCAACATCACGAGTGTGAACCGAGCTTCATGTCGCGCGTTCTTACACGTGGAACCAACATTAATGCTATGAAACTCCATCGGTGAAGCACATTGATCACCGTTCCGTATCTCATTCTTAAGGTCATATTTATATATTTTTTGGAATTTGGTTATCTGAGAGAGGTTTCAAAAATGCCGCCTTAATGCAGTTGTTAGTTGCCAAATCAATATAGTTTTAAAAATATAATACTTAAACTCCGACACAAGAGTGTTATAGGCAGGTTCGAAAAGTTGAATTAGAGTCTTAAGTGCGGCATACTGTATTTGTGTTACAAGCTACGAAAGGAACAAAAACAACTTTTACTCTACAGTTTATGGTTTAAACTATTTATTAAATGAATGATAGCAGTTTCGCTTGAATGAACAAAAATATATTTACAACAAGTCTTACCCCTATTTTCAACAAAATTCAGAGTGCTAAAATGCTCGTTCACCTGTTTATAAATCACACTCATACTGAATCACTATGTCCTGTACACCATACCGATTGAACTAAATGCAATTTAACTGGAAAAAAAAATCTAGGAACAAAGCCTAGTGTGCTGCAGAATTCGGGAAATTGAGACTTTTGAGTGTTATATTTTGAAAACTATACTGATTTGACAACTAATAACTGCATTAAGGGGACACTCTTTGAAAGATCTTTCAGCTAACAAGATTTAAAAAAAAGTGAAATATGACCTTGCTCGCTGATACACATATTGGCCAGCAAAAGACACTCCTGAACAGTAAAGCCACAACTTCATTACAATCTTGTTACTTCAAGATGATAAAGTTGAAAAGATGTACAAAAAGTTTTAGTAAATTTTCGTTTTTAACGGGACGTTTATAATAATGATAAAACAAGTCCAGCATCCCATCATATAATAAAGTAAATGTGTATTTTAATAAGTTTTTAAACGCTAAAGTGATTAATCACAAATATTAACACCTTCGTTTCTGTTATATTATGTAGAATGTTATTTTTTTTCTTTCGCCAATTGCCAGCTACTAGCACAGTTAAATTTTATAAATGCGAAACGTATTGAAATCAAAGGAGGATCAAATGAAGAGCAAACAGGGCTTGAAGTTACCCCGCCGCTGTGAAGACTGATTTAGCACTGAAGCAAAAGAAATTATTCTTGAAAACAGTTGCACAGTTAATAACACAGTATTAAGATGATGTTAATGAAGTTGAATGGCAATGGTGTGATGTAACTGAATTCAAATTTTTATAGAATCTCCATTGCCCACAATGACTACGAAAAAAATTCAGTGCAAGAGGAAATGCACAAATACAAACAAGCAGAACGTGCCGAGGCTAACAACCTTAAGATACTATTGGACAACGCAACACCATTAGCAAAAGAACAGAATGCATATAAAAGGAAACTTAAGAAATATATTTTTATTGCATGCAAATGAAATGTCATAAGTCAACAGAGCATCGAACTTAAGGAAATCTGGCTACCTTTAGTGAACAAGGTGACGCTCTTGGTTTAAAGGATTTTCGTAACAGTTCAATTCACCTCCACAATTGGCCATGCAGTCCATCCAATCAGAGAGAAGGTAGCCACCCGTTGGGACACATACATATCGAATCAAAAACAATCTTTTCAGGACTTCCAATCAGACAGCAACTTCCCTCTCATTGGTCGCGTACATAGGCTAATGAGTCGCCAAATACTATAATTACTACATAATATATTCCCGAACACATTGTTTAATCACTCGAGAATGGGTGCAGATCGCAGCTTCCGAAACGCCATTATTTTTTACTGTTTTCATCTTCTAAATGTATGTTTGGCTGTCTGCAAGTTTTTTATGTGCTGTCCTTTGTGTTTTATGCTGTTGGTTGTCTGACTTGATCATTATATTATTTTATACTTTTATATATCTAGTATTTTTTTGGATGTAAATTCTGCTGATGTTGTCTAGTTACATCTATGTAGTTTTTTTTTCCGTTCATTGTCAGACTAGATCATTCATATTTTTTATTGCATTTGTGTTTCTCATTCATATATTGTGTTCTTCGTTTTTTCGTTTCTTCGTAGTCATTGTAGGCAATGGAGATCCTACAAAACTCGAATTCAGCTACAGTATTAAGACATCCACTGGGTATAGTAACAAAAACTTTTAAAATGTGTTATGATAGCCTATTCAGTAAGAACTCATAATTGTAAGTAACACTAATACTTAGTGCTTACTGATAACCATGTTGTTTAAACGAAGTGCAGAGTACACCACCTCCCTTTCACTTGATGGATTTCTATATCTGCCACTGAGCAGTTGGCCAAAAACGTATAAGCAATACCCACTGACGATGCTTACACGAATTGGAGCTCAGTATGGTCCAGACACACACAAAGACAGTAGAGCAGTGCACATCAACAGAATTCCATTAAGACAGGGGTGGGGATGATGAACTGTAATTGGAGGACACCCGCTGAAAGAAATTGCTATTGCGACGAGTGTAGGGAGGGGAGGGGTAGGGGGAGTGTTGTCGGAAACACACGATGCGTGAAGCAGGGTTCTGTGAGAGCGAGGGAAAGGGAAGCCGGCGGAAGTAATGGCGTTTGTGTAGGGGAAACAGCCCCTTTCCCAATGGCAGGGACGGTTAGAGAGGGGGCAGGCAGTTTATCGGAAAACCAAGTGTGAGCTCCCTGCAGGGACCTTGTTTGTTTGTTTGTTTGTTGATGGGCCCCTGCAGCGGCGCGTGTCCCAGTGACAAGGAACGGGGGTCCCGTAACAATCAGTGGGTCCGATTGCCTGCCGGCCACACGTTCCGCATCAAGCAGACCCGGGCTTGCGTTCTTGAGCACCCCTCCCCCCCCCCTTCCCCACTCACCATGCATAGTTTCCATCCCCTAGAGGGAAAATGGAATAGGTAGAGTACTCGTTCCAGCTGCACAGTAGGCACTCTCTGTGTCCCAAATTAGACTGTTTTTCTGCCAATGGCACTATCAAAGAGTAAGTGAAGAGATTTGGGCGGCTCTGAACATCTAGGTCTTGAAAGTCGATGAGGGTGAAGCGAAGTGAGTATGCAGCACCGCCGGAATGAAATGGCGTGGGAAACAGGAGATCTCCGAGAAAACCCGCCGACCAGCGGCATCGTCCGGAGCGATTCCCACATGCAAAAATCGGGGAGGGAGGAGGGGGCGACCACGCCGGGAACCGAACCCGGCAGGTAGTCTAACCACTGCAACACCGTGGCCCCGATGGGATTTGAGATAGCAGCACTGTTTATGCAAGCAAGTAATGCTTACGAAAGTTTGTACACTTTCACTCGCCTAGTTTTAATGAATTTAGGATGTATGCTGGCATTAGTCAAAGCATGCGATTTATGTAAAAGGGTGTGTCCGTTGCAAATTCAAATGCAAAGAGACTCGTTCATCAGTGTTGAACGCGTGACTTTGACAATTGTACAAGTGATGAACGAGTCTACTTTGGGGAAATGCGCAAAATACTAATATCTGTCTACTTCAATTTTAGAATGTTGATACAAGACGCCAGAGGGGCTCATTCGAGTTCGTGACGGATAGAGGCCTTTACAAAAAAATTATCAACTAAATTTAATTATTAATTTATTTACACAGATATTATTTATCACATTAAACTATCTACCCCTAATATTGCTCCTGTTATTCTCAGTGGGCGCATTATTTGATGTCTATCTCAGTTCCAATTAAAGTCCTTATCAACGTGTCTATATTTGTTACAGTCAGTTAATTAACAAAATTTATTTACATATATTCGATCTGTCTATATACATCAATACAAATGTCTGCCACTCACCCATCCAGTCTAACAGTCCCGCCCGTCAGTCTCACCTTCACTGTACAGATGCTCGCAGTCCACAGATTGCACTCCCCCCTGGTCACACTCGCCAACACTCGTCGCTTTGCTGTATTCGCGCACCTGGCGCTTAGGGGTGGGTTTACGATTGATTTAACAGAAACCTTAAGTAGTGTGCTTAGAATATAAACCAATGTTTTCAAGGGTTTTAGTTTATGGCTGCAGTGCACGGGTCGTGAGCGTTATTTCCTTGACTTAAGAGATCGTTATATTAACTTTATATCTGCAGTACAAGTCAAGACGAAGTATCCAATCAGAGCACAATGATAGTTGTTGTTAGGGGGAAACTGTATTTACAACTTGTATTTAGGTTTTGTCGTATTGTGAAATCATATGAAAGTAATTACTTTAGTCGAGTGAAAGTATCCTCTTAATTTAAAGAACAGTTCATGGACATGTTTTATTTCTTGGAAGCGGGTTATTGAATTCGCTGTAATTAATTTTTTTCAGGTTTATTGAATTGCATGCCCAATGTCGGCATCAGTTTCCTCTTCGTTATGATATCACGAGTTTTTTCAAAACGATTACACAAGCAGTAACCACAAATAATTATTTACTATGTAAATAATCTTCACTCTTATCCATTTTTCCAGGTTATGTCGGCTGCCTACGTCTCATACGATTCTGACTTGCTAGACTTAACAGTTGCCCCATCAATCATAAACTCCAATTTCATGACTTGTTAAGTACACGAAAAATAAGCACAAGTCTTAATTCTTCAGTCATTAATCGTAAACCCACTCTAAGGTCGCACAATTATCCAAACTCTCAACTGTCAGGCTGTCGTATCGGAGGCCCGTCGCGGGTTAATTAGTCTCGCTGGTCCGGTCTAGAAGGTTCACATCACCTTGAGTCACGCTGACAGAGGCTACGACAATGACCAAAACATTGTTCCGCTGATAACCCCAGAAATACAATCAGCTGAAGGACAGGAGCGGCACGAGCCACGGCAGGTTTATCGCGGCGGCAGTAAGCATGGAGGCATGCCTTTGAAAATCTCCGCGCGCTCTCGGGTTACTGGCGTGACCTTCACAAACTCCTTCGCTCACACGGGCGGGAACAGGGACAGAAAATCAGCGAGCACGATCACATCACGAAACCCCTTTTCTTTCCTTGTATTTAAGGCCACTGCCTACTGGTTAGCAGGTGCGAAATCTTAATAGGAAATCTCATGGTAAGGAAATTTCGCCTCAGTGCGTTAAATTTAAACATATGAATTTCAAACAAAATGTATTCTCCACGAATACTTTAGGACAAGATCCCTATGAACTTATTTTTTCAATATAGATAAGCAGTATCAACTTTTTTGTAAAGACTGTTCACGATAAAGTGTGCACTTTTGAAATCAGCCTTAGAAAAAAGGTCACTACTCCTACATGCATATATTTTAACGGGCGCCCAAGGTGACATGTGCCCAGTAAAGTTGGTTACGATGGATGGGAAGTAGTTCCGTATATTAACGTCGAATAAAAAGTTTCAGGTACCCATTTATGATCATTTAAATTATTTCTTTCGCTTTCTGGTCTTTTTTTAATGCATCGAAGTGTAAAAATGTGAAGATTTGTACAATATTTACTTTTATAATAATTTCACAGTTTGACTTGACCGATGCAAGAATACAGTGATGAGGCCCACGACAGTGTTAATCTTTCCCTATTGGCAGTCATGCATGTTTGAAGCTACTATCCATTGCCCCCTCAATACTCGGCGCCTATGCTTATACGCATTTATGCAATAGTTCTCGTATTAGTAATATTCCTGAATTTCACTTGAACGAAGTATGCCATTACGTCTATTTCATTATTAATCTTTTACGCCAGGAAGAATGATATTCTATCGGCAAACAGACAAACAAAAACAAAGCTTACGGAAGAGTTTAATACACCAACAAAATGTACTGACCGGGGTTGTTTTTGCTTACCTTGCGACTGAGCAAGAGAAATTTGGGAACAATAATAATGGTGTTTGTAGGGTGCACGTACGGCGTGTTTCTAGAGTGGGTTTCCGCGTACGGATACATTACTTTATCAAAATTAGCCAGCCACCTGTGATCTGGTGATGAGAATGAATATAAATGTAGTGAAGTTCAAATGAAAAAATTAACTTTGCGCATCTTTGAGGGAGGGAACCATGGACCCCCCCCCCCCCAATCTTTACATTTCTGACATTGGAACCAAATCCCACTATATTTTCTAGAGAAATATTGTGCTCTTCAAAACTCTTCATTATGCCCGAAAATAAGATGCAGAAGTTGCCCCTTGATTGGCCTTTGCTGATCTTCATCACTGTAGACTTGTTGCAGTTTCCAGAACTTACTCACTATCTTTTGACAACCAACATCAAAATATCTTACAACAATGCACGATGTTTTACTACATGATATGTCAGTTGATTCATCTGTCAAGATACTTAAACTTCATTTCTTGTAACTTTTGGGCAAGAGTAGTTTTGTATGTGGCGCCATTGACATTTGTCACAACACCTGCTGCTCTCTTCCGTTCTAAGTTAACACAACTCACAATTTTTGAGCCGGGAACTTTCTTTCAGAAGATCATTTAAGTGCTCGGCAGCTGTGAACGCAATATTGTGTTCTGCAAAGAGAGCAGATAATTTTATTTCTTCTGACTTGACCATTACATCAGTATTTTCATCGGTTTTAACAGAAGAAAATGCCTTGACAATGTTTCAAGTTGAATTCACACTAGACATATTCTTAAGGTGTTTTTTACTCACAGAATGTTGACCCCGTGTAGGGGAGGGTTCTGCCAAGCATCCGCTGCTGGAGGGAGAGAAAACCACGTGACACCGCTGGCACTGTGCACACCAAACTGATGACATTGCTCTATACTACCTCGCTGTTAAATATCGCGCTGGGCAACTAATGTTTTTCGACAGATAGTATGAACCTGCGGACCAGGCCTAGGCTGACCTAAAGCTTCTTATACAATAGAAAACTTTATCGTTTGACTTTACATTTCCTTTCCTCTGACGAAACCACCAATACACAATACAATTGTAAAGTCAGAGTTCAGGTAATTGAACATCGGTTCTGCCAGCTTCGTAAAAATGCGTATCTTGTCGTGAAAATAATTATTATATTATCCAGGAATGCATTTTTGTACCTTTTTTATTAATATGCTTAAAATTTATATTAAAAGTTTATTTCGAAATAAAAAAACTCATTTGTTTACTTTATTAAAATATGCCAATTCATATATTTCCTGTTCACATTATATTCGTTTGCCAATTATTTAATTTAAGACGAATTTTGTTTAGTATACCGAGATTAAAATCACCCTACAATATAATTACGCACTTTCAATATAACCTCTGTTAGATTCTCGGGAAAATGGCTGCTTGACTTTGACTTTAAATTTCAATTTTTCGAAATCGTCAAGTCAAAAGTGCTTGACTTTACCTTTGACAGTTCCACTGTGTCAAGTTCCATAAGAAACAACATGTCGGAAAGCAAACGTAAAGTCAAATGTTAAAGTTTTCAATTGTGTAAGGACCTTTACACGGCCGTGGTAGCTACTGAACTGAACAACCCTACCCCTTCGCGCAACGGCAGTTGACCCTCCCGACTCGCCCGAGCGCATTTTCGACCTCTGCGCATTATTTTCTCATTTGGATTCCACTCTACCTAGATAATAAAGGCTGTTCACAATAAAGTGAGCACTTTTTAAATAAACCTTAAAATAAAGTCACTGTTCCTGTTTGGCATATATTTAAACCGGCCCACCGAGTGACATGCGCACATTAAAGTTGGTTACAATGAAGGGAAATTAGTTCCATGTCTTAAAGTCGAATTAAAAGTGTTAGGTGACCATCAGCGATAAGTTGAATTATTTACTTCGCTTTATGTTTTTTTAATGTATCTAAGTGTAGAAATTAGCACATTTGTAAAATATTTACTTTTCTAATAATTTCACAGTTTTACTTGACCGACGCATGAATAAAGTGATGAGACCCGTGGCAATTTTAATTTTTACACACGGCAGAAGAATGTAAACGTGTATAGAAGTAGGGGTTTAGCAGGACTTTCAAAAGTGTTCAGTTTACCGTGAACAGCCTATAGTAGGCCTACGCGTGACAAACGATCCTATCTAGTGATCGGGAGTTTGTTACGATGAAGTACAGTTAGATTATTTTTTTTGTTATACCAAAGTCTATCGTAAAGATGTGAATATAATTAAAAATACATATATTTCAGATTGTTTATTATCGAGGAAGGGGTAAAATATATAAAACTTACTTAAAATTGGCCTACGTAAAACAGAGCAACATGTGGTTGACCTTCCCAGTAAACAGCCAAGAGTTTGACCCACAGGAATTTCATTTTGTGATAAACGTACCGAAGAATCAATGGAAGATTTATGGAATGCGGGACTTCGTTTGTAGTTTGTAAGTCGTAAATAAATATGGATTTGACGTATATAAACCATTAGCTGCAAATTAATTATGTGTTTCGTCATATATCAAGCTCTTTCCTCGCAACCATTATTCTTTATACTAACGGCTGCCAAACCTTTAAATAGCTGTAGCTAGGTGGCAAGGGTGGTATAAATTATAACATAACTATGATTGTTATTTTTGTAGCGTGAAATTGATAAAAAAATATATATATACTCCCGTTTTATGCGGGCGAAATGCGGTATCTTTTCCAACCTTGAACCACTTCAAAGTTTTCATGATGGAATCTTGTGAACAGAGGGATCGATGTGTTCGATAACTAGCTAAAATTTTTGAAATTTTCTTACCAAATTGTTACTTCAGTGAGGATATAGCTGAAACTTCCGGGGTTTGTTGAAGTTATCAGTAGAAAAGAAATAATTTCCCTGGAAAAGGTATAATAGTGGCAATGAGTTAGTCGGCGCCTATTTATCAATGAAATATTGCTATTTAAAAAAACGGTGTATTAAAACTCTTAGATTGTATCAGTTAAAAACTCCAACGGCGTAATTTTATTTTCACTAGATTCAATCGTTCATTAAAATGTTCGTAGTAATGTCTGGTATTATCGGACTGGTTAATCTGTAACGGCCAGAGACTTTAAACCATATTATTTTCTTATTTTACGTATTGGGCAAAAGCAAAATGCCAATCACAGTACAGAACATGTGAAGGGACTGTACAAGAACTAGCCAGGAGAAAGGATAAATACCAATTATTGGAAAATAATAATATGAAATAACAGTCGAAGGGGGCCGGACATAAGAAGTCTTGGAACACGAGTCCTATACACTACCGGATGACCATATGAACTGTCGATTATAGATTCATAGAGACCTGCGAAATTCGCGTTATTATTTGGGGGCATGTTAAACTTGAAACACATGTACGTTTGCAATACGTTTTCAATTGGACTATACTTTGTGTGACACACCCTGAGTGACTCTGCACCAATAAAGGAACACTTCACAATTGTGTGCACTAATCACGTGTATTCAGTCAGTGAGGGAGTGTCTTCACATCTATGTAGCAGCCAATGGGGAAACAACACTGGCTCTAGTGGATACAGTAGCGTGAAGTTCAGCCTAATCCCAAATAATAATGCGAATTTTGGATGTCCCTATAGATTCATAAAAAATTCGTTCTCTTATTTTGCTATGTATTTACTTCTCATCCTATTCGTCTTCCTCATGAGACATATGCAGACGCTCCATTTAAGGCTTGGCCTCAACCGCCATGTTGAATTTTCCATTTATATGTCATAACTTACTTTTCAGAGAAATAACCAAATATTTGTTACTATAGCATTACCACAATTGACAATCTTCTTCGAATTTAGTCGTCAAACGTCATCCACATGTAATATGGTGATTGTGAAATGGCATTAATCTGTTCAGAATTCTCGAAAAAATACGGCATGACTACTTAACGAATTTTCAGAATTTATGTTTGTACTTCAGCGTAACGTATATTGTCATGATTGTATAGTAGCAGTTTAGTAATAAGTGTCGGTATACAATATAAATAAGCTAGAACCAATAATTCAACATGGCGTATGAGGCCGAGACTTAAGGACACTATATCCACAGACTGTCCTACCACCAACACCTCGGTCCTACAAGTCACCTTTATTTTCTGTTCAATTTTTAGACATTATCAGTAATTACTCTATCCTCGCAAAAAAAAAATAAAAAAATCAACGCACAGTTTTTCCATGAATACATTTCAAAATCACAATTTTACTGTTTTGTATATGTACAAATAATGAACACTAATTTACGTACAGAAATCCAAACTCGGAGAATGTGTAGAACAGTTATTACGATTGCAAAGAGATGGCGTACACGTAGGCCCAGCAGCGCCCTCTCATGTGTGACTAGAAATGTCCGTGTTACGCCAAGCTCAGTCAATGAAGAACCGTCAAACGAAGTGAAAACAAATACCAGTATGCCTCGTCGACGTGTCAAAGGACGCCATATCAGCATGTTAGTGAGTTCGAACAGAACATAATGATCGGTATCTGTGAAACGGGTTTGTCATACCGTGACATTTCGGCTCGTACAGGGCATGCTGCTACGACAGTGATGCGCATGTGGAATCAGTGGATAGCAGAGTGTCGTAGGCAGCAACGAGAGGGTGCTGAACCACGCAATGTGACCACAGCTCGGGATGACCGCCATCTTGTCAGCATGGCTGTGACAGCATCGTCCGCAGTGTTGGCTCGACACTGGAGCACTGCAACGGGTGAGGACCTGTCTGCGTCGACGCCGTCTGCTGCGGGCTGGACTGGTGGCACGCATGCCATTGCGTCGGCTTCCATTGTCCAGAAACTACAAACGCCTCAGACTGCAATGGGTACGTGTACGCTGTCGCTGGCGTGCTGAGTGGCAAAATGTGGTGTTTTCGGACGAGTCCCCTTCAACCTGTCCTACAGTGATACGTGTTTGAAGCCACCGGGGTAACTGCAATCTGGCAGCCTGCATTGTGGAGCGGCATAGCGGACAAACGCCTAGTGTGATGGTATGAAGCGTATTTAGATACAACATAGGATCGCGACTCCTACGTATTGAGGGCAATCTGAACAGCAACTGCCACATCAGGGAGGGTTTAGAGCCCGAGGTAATGGCCCTCCTTCAGGCAACTCCACGCGCCATATTTCAGCAGGACAATGCCCGGCCACATGTGGCGAGGAATGTGCAAGCCTTCTTCAATGAACGACGGGTACCACTGCTTCCCTGGCCTGCGCGTTCGCCTGACATGTTGCCCATCGAAAATGTCTGGGATATGGTTGGTCGGCAACTTGTTCGTCACAGACCTCCAGCAACAAGTGTTGATACTTTGTGGACTCGCATACACCGCATGGAGGGAGATTTCCCAGGAACATATCCAGGTTCTCTTTTATTACATGCCACGGCGTTTAAGAGCTGTGACTGCAGCATGTGGGGGCTTCACACCATACTGAATTTTCAAGGACAGAGATCATGTACAGTTCTGTAATCCCAATTGTGTATTGTCATATTCCTAATCTGTGGTATAAAGTTCATTTCAATCACATGTATCCTTCTTGGTGTTGCATTTTTCACAAACGTTAGTGTACTTTACAAAAACAGTAAAAGTTTTACTTTGACGTGTCATTATGTAGAAACTGCTCAATATAAAAACATTTTACCTGAGAAAAAGTAGTGCATACAATGTTTGTAAGTTGAAAAATATGTTTTGTGGCTAATATTCCTAATTTCTGTCTTCTTGCATCGTCTCAATATGCCGATTCCAATTCATTCAGCAATGATGTCAACGAGACAGGACTCTCGTATGTTATAATTTCTTTTTCTCTCCAATAGATTTTATGATAGTTTCGTTAACATTAATATTTCTGCGAACTCTAGTTGTTATTGGGTATCCTTTTTTTCCCTTCATGCTACCGTTGAATGAGCTGATATTGGTCTTGCTGATTTATACAGAATGGTTGGAGTGGCTGATTAACTTATCGTACCGAATCCTGAACTACCGTCGAAGGGAATGGGCCAAATGTAATATAGGTATAAAAGGGAGAATTATATTTTCACCTAATTTCTTCAACGATAAAATCTCCTTTTTCTTAAAAACTTTGAAAAATTTGTTGCTTTATCTTAAAGAGTTTACAATATTTAAAAAAAGTTTTAAATTTTATTTTCATGGTCTTGTAGCTGCCACATATGTGACTTTATCAATGAAAACCGAAACACATTATAGACCTAATTTTTCGTCAGAACTCGCATTCCTAAATTTACGCGTTATATTCTGACCTATCATGTATATTCTTGTTTAGTGTCATGTCGTAGATATTTATTGTGCCATAAAATTAGACAGTGTCTTTGTTAATAGTCATACTTGCTCCTCTTACTGCGAAGTAGTCTAATTAAAGTTAAGTACTTCCCGTACTCAAAAATAGATCGCATTGCCGGCGCGGGACTTTGACCGCTTCAGGATGAAAATGTGTAAGACCATTACGTCGAGAATTATGAACGCGTCGTAACTCATAATAGAGGGCACACCTCGCTCCTATCGGCTTATCTTTCTGCTCAAGTGCTTTATATGCTGGAATATAACTACTTTTATATGCAAGATGGTTGGCGGTAACTACTCTCCTTTGGATTCTACTTCGGGCAGGGACGTGATATGTATCGCCATTCGAAGAATCGGTGCACGAAATGATGTACGATTGTTTCAAACGTTAGATCCCACGTAAATGTAATTGCAGATGACTTGGTGGATATTATAAGGTACTGTGCCGGAGGGGGAGAGTGTATAGTATCCCAATGATGGGCCACTTCACTTCCATACGATTAGCTTACACTATCCATAAAACAGAAATAATTATGTACTTAATATCTTAAACACGCCTATAAACATTATGTTCCCGAACTTCATATCGAAGTAATTTTCACTGTAGTATAAACGCGCGTTGTATTTAAAAACCAATTTAGTACCTGCGAATTAGGACAATTTCTGAGTTCCGAGTGTCTGCAGCTCGGCATAGGTGAAGAGTAATTTTGTGTTAACCTATTACTGGTAGTTCTAGAGTTTGAAAACCAGGCGGAAAGTGGAGGAATGTGCTACGAACTTTTTGCGGTAATGATAGCTCGAAAAGATTAATGGTTACGCTATTTCAATCATGTAAAACATCGATCAAAACAAAAACACCAGGAAAATGTTTTTCACTTGCCAATGTAAGAAAACGGACAAAGTAATAAAAATAATTCGGACCTTTTTTTTTTTGCAGAAAAATGGTAGAAAATGAATTGGCGGTTTTCTTTTGTTACATTGCACGTAAAATACGGCAATTTTTCACAGTTACAGTTTTCACTTCTCAGTAGTAAAAATCGTTCAATCGTGACCCAGTAAGGCCTAACTGACATCTTTAAAGACCCGTCATTCAAAAGTCCTCTCTTTCATCTCCAATTAGACTGAATATTTTTGTATAGTCATTCGCGGTTACTTCCAACTTTCTAAAGCCATGCTTAAATTATGCTTCGAGAATATTCCTCCACCTCATCCAAACAAAGCTTAACCATGCATAGAAAACCACACTCAAGAACTATTTATTACTAGGCATAACCAACACACCTATCTCGTCACTGTTTTATTTATATTAATTATAAATGAGATATTAAAATATATAAATAAATTAAAAATAAAAATTCAATCTAACCAAAAATAAAGTAGTTTTGTATTAACACGAGCATAAAACGCTTGTGATACATGCCATATTTAGGAAAGAACCAAACACGGCATACATGGGGTGATTTCTCAAAGTGTTTAATTCAAAAAAGTGTGAAGATTCTGCGAACAGACACGCAATTATTTCAAACTATACCAAGATGGATTTTGCCATTTGGTTGCAAGAGTAGCTACAGTATTTCGTGGATTGATTTGGCAGCAGCCTGGACTTCACAGTGAACACTATACAGGAGACACTGTCGTTTGCTTGTTGATTGCTGCGATCACTAAAAAGCCTCTGTACAGGACTCTTAAGCGCTCACTAGCCCTACTACTTCCTGATTATTACAGGCTCACAGTTAAACAGGATGTGTCTAAAGAACTGCTGTCCATGAGAAATTAACAAGTGTTTGGAGTCCACCGCGCCAACGAATGAATTCGAAAAATAATCGGGGCTCTAGTTTCAGTAATATTGTGGCGTTTTTTTTTTCTATAATAATACCGTGGTTGTGAATTTGCAACCATGTCCTATGTGGAAAAAAATATTTCAACTCGATTTAATTTTCATTTTTTTTTATTAGGACAATTTTCCATAATAAAGGTTAATGATTCAAGGAGATAAGAATTGCCATTTGTTTACACTTCTTGTTAAAATTTATATTGGTAAATATCATGAGTTTATTTCAAGGATTACATCTGTCAGTTTAATATTTTCTTGCTTGTTTACATTCAGAATGATAGTAGAAATTTATCATGATTTTGTTTTTATTATTTGTAATTAATCTTCTGAGTTTTAATTAATTTAACGTTTTAATATCACAGATTTATATAATTACTGTTTCTAAATTTTTGTGATTTCACCTTATCAAACCACATCATTATATACTGATAATCTAAATTCCTAGGAGTTCACTTATGTTAACTTCTTTATAGATCAGATTTCCTTATAAGGAAGCTGTTTATTGGTTGGTTTTGTAAAGCAGAATAAAATTACACTTTTGTAAGTCCAGGAACTCTCTCTCGCTCTCTCTCTCTCTCCCTCTCTCTCTCTCGCTCTCTAGACTTGATAGTGGTCAGGTCATGTAGGACTAACTCCTGCAAATTTTATTAAAATTTTTGTAAGAGTTCCCTTTATAAGGCAGGAAGCGATGGAGGAGAGCCGTCGACAGTGTATAAATGTGCGCAGGCAAAGAAAATTTTAATTTATTAGTGAATTTCAAATCTTCAAGAAGATGTCCAAGGAGACGCTTGTGACTCCATTGCCGTCAGATTTTCAGAGAGTAATCCTGTACTGAAAAGTATGATCCAAACTTCCACATAAATTTCTAACATTTGAAATCATCATAATAATTTCTTAAAGTGAAGAGAAATTTAAAATATTTTCTTTTGAATAATTATATGCCCAGAGATCCTGAGAATTGAATTTCGCTCTACAGTCAAGCTAATTGGTCAAGAATTTGTTTAACGAATTTATTCAAAGTGAATATGAATTAGTTTAATGAACATTCTCATCAAGAATTTACTGCATTAAGCTAAACTAATTAAAATTGCACGCAATTCTGTTCTTGGAACATATTAACTTAGAGAGAGAGAGAGAGAGGAGAGAGAGAGAGAGAGAGAGAGAGAAAATTAATTTAATAATGTAACATATGAATCACATTCACTATCAGTAAGAAATCTAATTTTGGAAGGAATTATTTCGGGTATCTACAGATGTTCATACATGTCTTATGCTTATATGTCTTGATATCTGAGTAAATTGGAATTTTAAATCCTATTGTAAAGGGAGCCATTTGTGTTGCATCTCTGTCTGTCACAGCATACTTCTATACCAGTTGGAAAAAAAGAAAACTGTCTTACTTACTGTTGGAGAGAATTAATGTGTTTGGTAATTCATTATATTGACACAAGGAGTTTAATTTTGTATCACGCTATGGAAAATCCGCAATGGTATTCTCGGTCAGCGCCCTTTTTAGTTGCTTATCAACGACACAGAGGAATTTGTTGACTGTCGTTTGTGCAAGGTTTCTTTTTCCCACAATTAGTTAATTATAATAAACAAATTTAAAACGAGCACAACAATAACAAAATAATTAAAATAAACTTTATAGAAATAAACCTAGGACAACTCATACTTTAACATGAAAACTGACGGGTTATGTTTTTGGCAGCGTTTCTCTGTCCTTCAACCCTTCAAAGTAATAAAAAGATGTATACATAATTGTTAATTCTGTTCGATATCATTAAAATTCTGTTTTTGCGAATCAGATCATAGCCTTATCGCTTCCTGTATACACGTCTCCTTTCATATGTTCTGCATCAATTTTAGTTTATATTTACTCCTGTTCTGTTCAACGTAATAAAGTGAAATTATTATTTTTTCTCGTCAAATTCGTGAGAAGTTTGCATAATATAGAACTTTACGTATGTGGTTTACGTATATCTACTGTATAACGTTCGTTCAAGGGCAAAAAGGAAAAAAAATGTTTTAATTAAATTAAATTAAAATTGTTTCGTTTAAACGTACATACTATGCGTTTCTCAACGCTTGAAAAATGTCACTGTTCCTACATACATAAATTTTAACGAGCACACCGAATGGCAAGGCCCAGTAAAGTTGGCAATGACAGAGGGAGAGTAGTTCCTTATAATAATGTTGAATTACAAGTGGTAGGTGAACATTTAGGATTACTGAAATGATCTATTTTGATTACTGTTTTTCTTAATGCACGTAAATTTAATAGTAAGCAAATTTTTTTAAATAATTACTTGTCTAACAATTTCACTTACATTTGACCAACGCATGAATAAAGTTATGAGGATCATGACAATATTATTACATACACTATAAAAACATTTGTAATTTTTACTGAGAAATTCTTTGTAATTTTACAAATTCTTGTAACAGTACAAAGATTTATCTTGTAAATATACTCGTTTGCAAAACTACAAGGGCATTATTTATAGTAGAACTCAAGAAATATCTGTACTGACCCATTTCCACGAGCTTCAGCAAAATGGCGGACACTCAACAACGTAAAACAGTATTTAGTTGTTTGTGCAAAAACTATGGGTGGTATAAAGCTCAGCTGCGTGCAAAAAGAAATGTATTTCAAGTTTGAATAACGTAAATCACTTAAAACCACTCAAATAATCATAATAAAACGACAATTTCAATAAAACATGACCTTATCATTCACTAACTGTTGATGTTTCCTAGCTACACAGAACTCTTAAATTGGCTATCAATACCTCTTTGTTAAGAGCCGTCTTAATCCCTTAACTCAACAACAGAACTTTTAAAATAAAATAAATGTACTTTTTCTTCATTAATATTTTGTTGGTACTTTCATCTGTATTTACTGTAAAAATAATATTTAAACTTAGCAAGTCAAGATAGTCTTGTGGTTAAGGACGCAGGCATGATAAAAAGGGTGTCATTTCTAGTCTCGTGCTGGCAAAGTGTAACTACTTTTTTCGTAAATTGTATTTTCAAATATTTTTTTTTACTTATTCTCTTTTATCAATTTATGGCATTTGCTTTCTAGAAGAAAAGTATAAGTAAATTTATGTGCACTTCTCAATTATGTCGGTTGTGATAAAAGGCTATCATTTGTAATATTAAAAATAAATGTCTTGCATATATTACAAGAAAACTCTTTGTAGATTTACAAAGGATTTTCTTGGCAACTAGGTTTCCAACGATTTTTCTTGTAAAAGTACAAAAAAAATTCTTAAGTGAGTGATGGAATTATACACCATGCGCTTACAAAGAGATTTTAAGCAGGGCTTTCAAAAGTGCGTGTTTGGCGTGAACAGCCTACAACAGTATTCACTTCATTCACTAAGGCTGAAAGTGGATTAAACTTGTTTTGTGGGGAAATTGGGGAAAGCAAATGTCAAGGAAATAAACAGCAATTTCCTTTGAATGATGACTGAAAACCACCGGGAAGAATCACATTTATGACTTACAAATTTCAACATGGTCGTCGACGTGACGTAATGAAATACGAGGCAGAATTTTGGCATTTGCTCTGGTGGAACACTACAACCCAAATTTGTAACTAGGCCAGCTAATGCGGTCGATCGCCTGCCTGTTTTTCACCAGATTACTATTCAATATCACTTTTAGAATATGTAAAATACACTAAATATATGGAGAACATACACTATCTACCAAAAAGTAATTGGGCACCTGTCCACAATGTTTGCTCGGTGGTTGTCACCCCGTTAGGATCTCGTAGGGCCACCTCTTGCGGCTATAACAGCAGCCACCCTGTCTGGCATGCTCTCTACGAGTGTTTGCAGGACATCCACGGGGATTCGTCGCCATTCCTCTTGCAACCATTCCATGAGTTGAGCAATGGATTTTGGCCGCGCCTGACGAGCCCTCACCCGGCGATCCAATTCGTCCCAGAGATGTTCTATAAAGGTTCGGGGCTCTGGGCGGGCCAGTCCAATCGGCGAACATTGTTGTCGGCGTACCACTGCAGAGTAGCACTTGATACACGTCACCTGGCATTGTCGTCCTGGACGTAACACGAGTCCATTCAGTAAAAACGCTACAATTTTGGGAGCATTTCATTATCCAGAATGTTACAATAGGCCTCTGTGTTCATGCTACCACGGACAAACTCCAGCGGTCCTACGCCGAAGGCCGTGAAACACAAGTCAACTGACGTACTGAATTACCTATCTTCACGGGTGCCCAATTACTTTTTGGTAGATAGTGTATTTTGGCATTTCAACGTCCTTAAAATCTAATTAATGGCTGCAGTCAGTATGATGAAAAGAATACACATGGTGTTGCTTGAAGAGAAGGATTGTGTGTGTATAGGCCTACACTATTTACTTGTTTGACTGTACTTAAAACTGATGCCAACAGAATACCACGAACAAATTTTGAGGAAATTCCCGAAGTACTTCGTTCATAGTTATAAATTTTACAATGAAATCCAGGCTAAAAGTAACTTGCAGTTAAACGCCAGTCACAGTTTAAAAAATTCAGGATTTCAAGGAAATTGCATCAAAACGTTTCTGTGACTTCAAGAAACACTTCAAGGAAAAATCAAACATTGTTATTTAACAACTTTAGTAGATGTATTTTGGCAGAATATACAGGTGAAATTTCTTCATAATTATGTTTAAATATTAGCGTAAGTTATTTTTAATTAATGGGGTGTTTGTATGAAATTTGCATTGACATTGACATTGCATTGACATAATGTAACAAAAACACTTTGAACATTTTAAGCGATGGCCTTATAATATTAATGGCGGAAGGACAAAATCGATGTAATTCGCTGAACAAG
Source organism: Dryococelus australis (assembly GCA_029891345.1). Classification (NCBI taxonomy): domain Eukaryota; kingdom Metazoa; phylum Arthropoda; class Insecta; order Phasmatodea; family Phasmatidae; genus Dryococelus; species Dryococelus australis. The sequence goes on from CM056995.1 coordinate 106,012,254, forward strand.
TGTTGGTACATTTTCCGTAGTTGCATTTTTGTAAATAGTAGGCTGAAAAAGCAGATTGAAGAACTCCAAAACCATGCTCCTTAATACGACAGTAGTCTGCGATTTAATTCTCATTATTCTGTAGTTATGTATTTTTAGAAAACGTGCTGCGAATACACTCAGAAGTTTCATTGGTAATCTTATAATCTTAACATTCTGCAGGGCAATTTAACTGCTAACCTATCGTGGCTCCTTAGCTTCTAGCAATATCTTTTGCTTGTTGGTGTGGATTTTACGCCATAGTTTTGCAGGATAAATGGTCAAGATGACACGGTATTTAAATGGACAATTTGTACATTTTCTTCCGTTTGGCTTTTGAAAATTGTTACTGTATCGATGTTGTACTTACAAAGTACTTTGGATGGGAATCAGTTCCAAAAAATAATTTGTGAACAAATGAAACTATCACGATCTGAACACCCGTGGTTATGAAACAATTCGTTTTTGAAGAATAGTTTTGATGTAATGGATAATTAAAGGGACAAAACTAACACTGCACAGCCAAAATCTTGCAAATAATGACATAATGTATTTATAACTGTACGTGCAGATGCTATCAAATAACGTTTAAATAATGTCTGCGTTATTGAAATCCTGCACGTGATTTGACTAGTTCCCGTAAATATGCCGGCCTAACAATTATTTGGGTTCATGATTTAGTTTTAGGTTTCTTTCGAATTGAAAGTTGTTGCAAAACCATAGTACTGACATGTTAAAATAATTACACATGTGAATATAAGTATTTATATATGCGTACTCCACGTATGGCTGTTACTGTTACAAAATATGATGATATCGTCCAGTAACAGCTGTGTCGCATTTTAAAAAGTAACAATTTAACAGGGAGAGTATAACAAACAAATATTTTATGTAGGTGAAACAGACCGTTACAAATGACAACTTAAAAAAAACTGGTACACCGCATGGAATTTGATTCTGCAACATTCACTTATACAGTAGTTGCCTTAATAAATATTTCTTTTTAATTAAAGTGTCAAAGATACTGTAAATTAATTTGGTAGAAGTTCATAGTTTAATAGAATAACCTTTTCTTTACAAACCCTTTCAGACTTTCAGTGATAGTTCTCATTTTAAATAACAATTATAAAAGGACAGAGACTAAGAAAAAGTGTTAAAACAAACACAAATATCGATACCGACCCCTTGCCCGGGATTCGAACATTGAACCCAACAAAGATGTTAAAAATTTGCTCAAAGTGGATGTATTTGCGTTTCTTACTCGATTTATTTTGAATACGATGTTTGACACACATAAGTATAGATGTACACGTCATGTGTGTTTCGTGCTCGCATAAGATTTTCTCAATCTTTCTAAAATGAACTCTTCACGCGAGAAATAACGATGCAATGTAAATCTTTTTCCAGGACAGAAGTGAAAGTCGGTGTTTTTTGCCCGTTCATAAATTGATTAAAGGTCGTTCACGATAAAGTTAGAACTTTTTAAATAAACCTTACAAAAAAATCACTGCTCCTGCCTACATGTATTTTAACGGGCGCATTGAGTGGCATGTACCCAGTAAAGTTGGTAACGATGGAGGGAAAGTAGTTCTATATCTTAACAACGAGCTAAAAGTGTTAGGTAAGGATTTGCGATAACTTAAATTATTTCTTTCGCTTTCCGGTTTTTTTTTTTTTTTTATGCAACGAAGTTTAAAAGTTAGCAGATACGTAAAATATTTACTTTTCTAATAATTCCAAAATTCCACTTGACCTATGCATGGATAAAGTTATGGGGCCCACGGCAATGCTAATTTTACATAAGGCAGAAGAATACACAACATGCATACAAGTAGATCTTAAGCAGGGTTTTCAAAAGTGCTCAGTTTACCGTGAACAGCCTGTATTGGAACGTAAGTGGGATCGTGTGATAGTGCCTATGTCAGCAAAAATAACTGCCAGTAGCCTTCTGTTTACGACATTTATTCTTCTGTGAAAAGGTGTTTTAAACTGTAGCTACAATGTTGTACCTTTCCTGAACAAATTAATGTATTATAAAATCCATTCACGGTTAATACAGTCGACCTTACGTGGCACAGTCAGTTGGTGCGCTACCGATCTAGGGTGCGGGAGGCTCTGGGTTCCAATCCCGGGCAAGGCATTGGTGTTCATTTAAGTTAGGTTATAAGTTAGTCTGTAAGCCGTCCCCTGCTAAACTTTAAAGCAAAAGACCAGGGTACGTTAAAAAGCCCTTTACAATACGACGGTTACTACATACTTTTCTGAAGCTCTGCTTAATTTATACTTCCACGATATTGCTCTATCTCGTGCAAACTAGGCTTAGCTAGGTGTAGAAAATTACACCAAAGGACAACGCATGAAATTCGTGCGTGCTCAGTTGTAATGATATTTTGAATGATAACTATTTCTTACTAAGCGCTACCAACATACCCGTTTTCTCATTGTTTTTATTCGTATTTATTATAATTGAAATATTATAATCTATAACTAAAATACGCAAGTGAAGCTTTAATTTAACGGAAAATAAGATACTTTCATGTTAACAGAAGTATAAAACGCTTGTATTACGTGGCATATTTAGCAAATAACTAAACACGCAATATATTGGGGTGATTTTTCAAATGTTTGATTCAGAACATGTGAAGAAACTGCGAATAGACTATATCACTCCGTAGCCACCGCTTAAAACTCCGAGGAAAAAGAACACACGTGAAGTCTGTTTATGTTAATTTTTTATTGCAGCCACAATGCTTCATTATGACCGAATGTGGCATTAAGGCGTTAAATATAGTTTACTAAGAATTCCCCTAATGGGTTGGCAGTACTTAGGACAGTGCAGTGCCTTACGGCGTAGAATAATTTAAACAGCTCCTGTATAAGAACTCTACACGAAGGTGATTATCTCTCTAGCTTACACTGTAAATAACTTTTCTGGTAAATTTCCTGAACTGTAATGGAAGTTTTTAATCTATCCACTGTCTGGAAATAATACCACACATCAAACTACTACTATACAAAGTTGGGAACTTCCATACGCATTTGGCTGTTTCCTGAGAAAATGTAGGAACACTTCAATGAATGCATAGGGGACAAAATTATCATTCCCGCTTACACAGTAAGCGTATGCGCTGGTATGGCAAATTTCCAAATAATTTTTAAGTGTTTACAATGTGCCACATGCGAGGGCCAGCTATAACTGACGACTTCACACCAGTGAGAAAGCGTTCTAGTCATGTAGTAAAGGTCGCTTAAATTTTGCTACCAATTGAAAATAAATACAAAACTTATACGATATGTAGGCCTATATGATTACATCCGTACATTTATCGAAAAGTGTCCCAGTTGTTTTTCAACGCCGTTTATTAAATTTGCACGTTGCCTTTCAGATCGTTCTGGAACACAGTGTTTTTTTTTTTTGCCGAGGCGTTGCACGTTTATTCTGTGTCGTCTAGAGGACTTGGCTCATTCCACTGCCAATTCCGCGTCGACCACACGCGTGTTCGTGTTGCGATCATGCCAGCAGAAGAGCGTGCTTCCGGATACGGACTGGCCATTATTAGATTGCCAATTTCCTACCCCTCTCCCGATCCCCGCTTGGATTCCAACCATCCATCCCTGCAAATTTCGATGTTGGTTATGAAAATACCTTACTGACGAGGCATGAAGTCGCCCATTGCTACAAATAAATACTCATAAATGTATATACTTAGATATATACGACGTATGACGGAATTCTGTTTCTGTCAATTCCATCGTATTTCTCTCATTCAGACATTAATGAATTTGAATAATAATATTTTAATATATTGCTCCTACTAATTTTACGTGTTATAAATCTCATATTAGAGTTCCTACTCTACCATACTCTGTATTATATGTAGTGTTATGAATGGACCTTAACAGTACATACAACTCTGAAACCGGCCTCACACTTTCGAAGTAAAACAAGGACGCCAGGAATTGCGACAACGTATTGCAGCAACCACTGGACGAGGCCGCTTGCAAAAACGCACTCCACCAGCCAGCGATTGGGGATATGGATGCCTAAACGACACACTGATATAGGACACTGTAAGGCAAGGCCCGACGTCTTTCCACATCCGACCAGCAGTCAGGGAAAAACACAACATGGGTACGTCCGTCCGCCGCCATCCGATCAACTAGACACAGCCTCCAGCATCAAAAATAAGGTGGGAACTATCCGTATATATATATATATATATATATATATATATATATATATATATATATATATATATATATAATTAAATAGGGGTGCCAACATATTTTTAACTTAATTTAATATAAATTATTATATCTCTCCCGCGTGTTTAATCATTCAGTGTCATGCAAACTGTAAATGCTTTGTTGTTATACTTGTTTCTCAAGCCATAATAAACCATCTCAGTTACCATAAAAGCTCTACCATTAACTACCATTTCAAGTATGCACCTAAACCCTTTTTGTGCGGATATGACCTTAACTCATATCCGTAACAGCAGTTATTTTTACTGATGTTTCTAAGAATGCCTGCAACATCTTCATAGTACACGAATGATATTTGTTAGTTCTATAAAATTTTTCTTGCGATCATTTTTTTTTTGTTTATTTAATGTTGTAATTATTTTGCGGAGATTTTTCATTTCTATTATTATTTTAAAGAAGTGTTTATAAAATAATTAACTGTGTTTTCTCAGAGATTCCTAATGTTATCTCTGGCGGGATCATACTACACATTTGTACCATTTGTAGTAGCTACTGAGCTACACTTTCATATTGCCTCCCAGTTCTTTCAAGAGGGTCTGTTATAATTATTTAAAGATTATCATGTATTTAATTCCTTATCCCCGCCCTGCGTACTTTAAAAAATATTATTCATTTCGTTAATAAATTTAAAAAAAAAATTGTTCTGCGGTTTCAGTAGATGAAATACTAATTCTGAAAATCGAAATGATTATATGCAAACGGCTGGCGATTAAGTGGAATGAGCTAGGGACAGGGGCAGTGGACTGCACCTTCAAATCTCTACGATTCGTAGAACGAATAGGGGCAGAGTGCACATTCCAGTTTCTCAGTTAACAACAGCATAGCTGTTTATTAAAAAAAAAATGTGCTTTGAAATGTTGAAATGTAGGTAAGTAACTATACTATTTCACCTTGAATATATTGAAGTTATGCTTTTAAATTATCTTATAAAAGTCCGGATCTGATGTAAAACGAAATATAAACGCCTGCTGATGGCAATGGACAAATATTTTTTTTTTGTTAGTCCTACAAAATTAGATTACGAAAATATGTTTATATCAGGGGTTCCTGAACTTTGTGAATTTGCGGACCCCTTTAATATGACGTACATGTTGCCGGACCCAGAAAGTTTTATTTGATACAAGATAAATGAAAAATTTTTCATAAATACAACCTATTTAATTTCACTTTACAAATTGCTAAAATATAAAATTTAGTTTACAAAATATGTGCAAAAATCAGCTTCATCAATAGCTAATAGTTAATCAGTCGCAGCATAATTACAACATTTTTTGGAAAGTAAAAATATATTAGTTTCACTTGCGGACCCTTGACTAAGCTCAAGGCGAACCGGGTTCAATCCCCGGCCGGGTCACTCCCGGATTTTCGCAAGTAGGAATCGTGTCGGACGATGCCGCTGGTCGGCGGGTTTTCTCGGGGATCTCCTATTTGCCACACCCTTGCAATCCAGAGCTGCTCCATTCTCACCTCGTTTCACCCTCATCGGCTCTCAAGACCTCGTTAAGAGCCGCCCAAATATCTCAACTCACTTCAACTCTTTGGTCCGAAGCGTAACTGAGGCGTCGTAACGGAGTCGCCTTCCAGTGAGTTCAGTGGAGGAAATTGTCAAGGTCACCTGCTGGCGGGATCGCTTAGGCGTTACGTCACGGCACGTTACGCTCACGTGGAGAGGAATCCGAACCAGTGATCCGCATCAAGTAACCGACATTTCTCCCGAAGTTCTCCGAGCAATGAGTTCGTACCCACGTGGACTGCAGCAGACGAAAGTCAGGAGGCCCCGTCCTATTGTACTTGTTCAGCTGTTGAGAATATTTTCATGGGTTCAAGATGAAACTTTCATTGATCTTAAGTTCTTTATTTTATTTCTTGCTTTTCATACGTACGGGAGAACGTACTTAGAGGAAGGTTTGTTCCAGTCGACAAAATATTTGTTTATATAAAACCAAACAAATATTTAGTTGCTCCCACAAAATATTTTGTTGAGGAAACATAGCTTGTAAAGTAATGAAAGTGATTATGCATGCATAATGCCCGGTTGTACCATTAACTGCCCTGAACCCAGATCCTAGGACCTTTGTGCAAACATGATCTTCAGTTGGATCCGAGTTCCAACGTGCAAGTGTTGCACTAACGCGACTGCCCGCATACCAATCGTGGATCTCCTGATCTCGATTCGGAACTTGGAATGATATGAAACACTGTTTGTGATTGGCTCTCATAGCTTTTTTCGTTATTTTTAACATCTATATTCTGAAGGAAGTAGTGGCTAAAAACTAGATGCTGCGATGTTTTATCTGTTTAAATAAAGCTGTTGTTGTACGAATTGTACTGAATAATCTTTAAGCAAGTATGATATTCGATATTTCCAAAAAAAAAAATAAATAAAAAATAATAATTTAGTGCTATTTATTTGTGGATTCTCGAACTACATTTATCGGCGAAGTCTGCTTTTTTGCGAGCTAAAATGTCACTCCATCATTGAAAGCTGCATGACACCAATAAGCTCTTATTAGCAATGTGATCAGGGTAAGCCACAGCGATAAGTTCAGCGAAGCACTGCATTTCCACACCAAAACAGTTAGTACATCCAGCAGAACAACTTCAACGATATTTGGATTGTTCTCACAACAACTAGGATTATAACCCAACAGAATATTCTGTTTCTGCCACTTTCAAACCCGATTACAGATCTATTCGGTACTAACAACAGAACATTATGTAAGGTTATTACAATTCTGTTTATTGTGGGAACAATCCACAAGTGGCTTAAGTAGTTTTGTTGAAGGCACTATCTGTTTTGTAGGAGGAACGCAGAGCTCTGCTGTAGCAATAGCCATATGCACAGGATCAAATACAATAAATACAATAACAGGCAGGAATACAACAAATTGTTCTATTGGTATCACTAATTTTGCTAACAACATTAGTTGGTTTCTTACAACTCATCAGATGACTGTCCCTATTTTAATAGTCCGGAAGGTTCCTATAAGCGTGTTTTTTCTTAAAGCGAGTAAAGAAAATGATGTCTTGAGATTCATACACGCATACTTTTAGACGGTGGAAAAGTTTTAAAAAATTACTTAACCTTTCCTGTTACAAACAAATATACCTTCTTAGGCGTTGGAGTACACATATTTTACAGTTGGAACTGTACTGTTACTGGCATGACGCTCCTTCACATAGCGTGAACAACAAAACTCGATCTGTGCGTCATGTTACTGGCAACAGCTGTTTACAAGATTACTTACTGCAGTCTCAGAAACGAATGATGCCGCCCACACGTGAAGGCGGCCCCTCGCACTACTCGTTATGTTTCCTACGAAGGATATTAAGAAAAGGGACTTGCATACTCGAACACGCTTCTACCACACTCGCCGCCCAACGTAGGAGGAAGACGTCCAGCCAGCGTGTTCCTTCAGGATTTCCCCTTAACCCTAAGCTCTGTAGATCGTGGCCACTAATGTTATAACAAAGTGATATTTATTTTAAAACCGGCTTGTTTTGTTTTTTTTTTTAACGGTAAATCACTTCTCTCATTGGACGTTGCATTCTGCTGTGTGCAGTAAACAGGCCATTACAGCTACCATCTGTGCCCCATATACAACGTGTTTCTAAATAATGGGGACAAACTTCGGCAGTGTATTCTTTACGGAGATGTACTTAAGGGTCCTACGTACTGAAACATTTTCTGTGGAATCGTTGTTTACACGTAAACGCGTTTCTCGGTAAATAAATGTTCTGGAAATACGAAGTTTTTCTAGAAAGGATTAAAAAAAAAACTATTGTCTATGTCACTATATTTTTACTTTTAACATATTTAATTTATTAATGGAATGTGGTCAAATATCGCATTTTTAAAGCTTGCCTATGAAGTTTCTTTAAGCGGTAAAAGAAAAGTACGATTATACGCAGGTAGTTTGTTCTGTGTACGTTCATCGCATGTAATAAAACTCCACTGTTACAGATCTATTTTACACAGCAAAGCGTTAGGACGGAAACACTGCACGCCTTGCGCGTAGGAGCGATGAGGCGCTAGGCGTGCGTATTATTGTCGCCCGTATCGCTCCCTCACTTCTTGACCTTGAACGCGCAGCTACATAGTCCCCTTAAGACTAAAATGTAAGTAGCATTTTTCTCGTCACGTGTTTATTAGGGGAGCTGTGCGCCCCTCAAACATTTTAAATTAAATTGTTATACTCTGCTCTGCGGTTTGCCTACCTGGTATGCAACTTACGTTCTGTTTTTAATGTTGAATATGAATTATCTCAGAAACGCTTCTCCTGAGAGTGTTACGACAAGATGACTTTTGTTGTTAATTTAAAAGTGCTGATTTACAAGTTGTCTAAAAAAATTGCTTAGAACGTAGTGTTACGAAGATTGATGCAAACGTAGGGTACCAACAACCATTTCCAAAAAGATCTTTAATGATATTGCCGACCACGTTTTTGGAGGTGTAAGATATCCGTTGTACAAAACACCATTTACCGATTTGTTTCTTAATCACATGTGGCTTATTTTATTTTCAATTAAACGCCTTCGAAAAACTCAAAATTTGGGTGCGCATACCTTGCATAATAATCACTTAAGGGAATACGTTTATCATACATTTTCGTCTTTTATTTTCGTAAAGAATTGCCAGTCCAATTTTGTCCCCATACTGAAAGGACAAATTAGGTAACGTGGATCACACAACAATCTTCACGTGGAAAACTCTATCAATATGTCAGTTGTTACCATCTTGTAACCAAATTCATGAAGTATATTTAAGACTATAAATCGAAACAAAATGTAGGGAATAACTCTCCGAAACCCCGTATAGTTGCTCAGATCACGTAACACTTTTTATATTGAGGTATAATAATATTTCCTCTTCCTTCGGTTTCCCGTCGTCGAAGATGATACTCGACGTAAAGTATCAGTACTGAGCCTGTGATAATTTTCTTAGAGTCTATCTTTCATTGACAAGAGCTTCTTGCTAATGTAGGTAATTTTCTTTGAATCTGTTTCGAAACTTAATTTGCGTCATTATGAACTTTCCAGTCAGCCTTTCAAGGTACTCTACTTCTTTTCCAATTTATTTATTTTTGCCCGGTGACCTGCCGTCTTTCCCCGTCTCCCGACTCCCTACAATAGCTGATACGCCCCTCATTTAGCCTGGAAAGATCTTTACATCTCTGCTGTTTTTTGTGAGACAAACCGTCGTAAATGAAACAGGTTATATGCAGCAAACTCACAATGAAAATAAGACCGCAATAATGATGATCTTCTCTGCCTTCAACAGTAACCAGTACTGCCTAATGCCAGGACAAAAATAAAAGCACGTAGATTAACACAATTAAAATATACCTTTAAGGTTATAGACAACGGGCACTCATCGTCTTGCGTAGCAGTTTTTACACTAATGCCAAAGCTAATAAAAATTAAATTTAAAAAAAGTCTGGAACCGGTATGACTAGTTCACAGACACCCTTTTTAAAATAAACCGGTAGTCTAGATGTTTCAAATGGTTTCAGTTTTCCAAGCAATGTAGAGTTTAAAAACTGTACAAGGCAGCTAATTCCTAGCAGGGAAACGAAAATAAGTTGTCGACCATGTTTCGCAATATAGCAAAAATCTTAAAAAAAAATTAATTCTAATATAACAGCTTTGTTTCATATTAAATATCACAGTCCTTCTCTTCTAACGATAACCATCATTCTCTTTGCTTTCTCCCAGTGTTTACGTACGGTACTATCCTCTAAACACGAAACAGTTATATTCGTAATTTTGCACTGAACTCTCACCAAATCTTCATTTCTTTACATTAGTGTCAAACTATGATACAGTTTGAAGCCATAATTTACGGAAAAAGTTTTGTTTCATAGCGTTTATTTTCCTTACTACTGTATGCAGAAGAGGCGAACAACGCCATTAGGATTAATTTCCATTATACTACATATGATAATCAACGTGGGATAGCGGGTAACATATATTTCAGGATATAAAATATTTTTCAAAAGCATTGAGTTTGTGTAATTGTCAAAATATTAAGTTATTTTAATTTTTATCACACTTATTAAGGACAAATAACGGACAGTTTACAAGAACAAAATGATCGCAATATGTTAAATTAATCTTTGGCAAGGGAAATTAAAAGAAAAACGTGTTGAAGAAAGTGCATGTGAAAGGCGCATGGCGTCATCAGAAGGCAGCACCGTGTGATGATAACTTGCAAAGAACTCTGAAGAAAAATAAATCGAAAAATACCCTTCGAATGTCAGAGGCGTATCAAAAATTGTAGATGGAGTAGCCTCTAGTTTCCAGCAGTGCAATGTGCCCCGATGTTGTGGCGTACACTGTAAAATTTTTCTGGTAAACTTCCTAACCTCTAATGGATGTTTTTTACCTACACAATGTATGGAAATAGTACTACGTATATCAGACTGAAAATATGGGAATACTTAGTATCGCTACTATACAAAGTTGGAAACTTTCCTACGCATTTGACTTTTTCCCGAGCAACTGTAGGAATATTACCATCCATGTTTGGGAAAATAGTTTACTATTTGCGCTTTGTCACTGTACATATACATTGATATTGTTCTGCTCTGTAAGTCAGACCAATATAATTAATATACTGAAGTACCACAGAATTCTTATAGGCGACTCCGCCATGTAATACTTCCTCTTGAGAGCTATACTTACTTCTATACTTGCGCATATACTTGGACTCTTAATACAACATAATAATTTACTCTAGGACGGTAACGTGGGGGTTGCAATTTCTGCTAACAATTAATGTAGGCGATACAAGTTTTTATAAAACACTACAGATTTATACACTCAATTATACACAATCTGGATACTGAATCATCGTTTGATTAACACAATACAAACTCTACGCAATACTTTACTTTGATCACTAATTTGATTACTGGTTCCTCTCAAAGTAGTCCCTAGCTTTAAGTTAGCTGATCGCGCTAGTAACTATAAATACCGCGTTAAGGATTCTCTCGGCCTAGACCTGCACCGTAGCGTATAAGTCGTCTTACCACTGTGTATTATGTCGAACGGGCAGAAGCTCCTCTAGCCCCATTTCTCTATGGCGGATGTCGTGCAGTCTTCAGCGGTCTCGCCCAGCCCTCTGCTGTTCTGCGCCACGACACCTCCGTCGGGCGGCAGAAACCTCGGGAACTCGCCGTCGGTGAGTGGGTAAAAAAAAAGGGGGGGGGGCGTGCCCTGCCTGCCTCTTATATATGGGTGGTGTTTAGTAAACTACCTTGCCGCCTGTTTACTGGAGTGTCTTAGAATGCGGGGCGGCTGTGTCCACTACAATATGGTAAATTCACAAATAATATCTTAAAGAGTGTTTCTTTCGGTCTACTAGTAAGGCGTATGCACGCGCCGTTTCTGCAATTGACGGAGTTTTGAGCGGGTCCATATAGTGGGCCTACGCGAAGACGGACGGATAGTGATAGCTGAGAATTGCGCCACGGTCGACACGGCAATGAATGTGTATTGCCGCCGTTGGTCAGAGGGTGGTACACGAACCCGAAGTCTGTTTCCAGGCTGCAGCGACGTTCAGGATGCTTGATAAGACCATCGCGGTATACAGTAAGTCAAAGCAGACCGCTAATTACAGGTATAGTCTATTCATGGTTTCTTCACACTTTTTTAATCAAACCTAAAAAAAATCACCACACGTATGACATGTTTAGTTATTTCCTAAATATGTGATTATCACAAGCATTTTGTACCTCTGTAAACATGAAAGTGTTTTATTTTCGTTAAATTGAAGATTTGCCTGAATTTTATTTATAAACTATAATATTCAATTTATAATAAATATTAATAAAAACAGTGAGAAAACATGTATGTTGGTAGCGCCTAGTAATAAATAGTTCTTATGCAAACTATCATTACAACTGAGTGCGCACGAATTCGACGCGTCGTCCTTTAGTGTAATGTGCTAGACTATAGGCTGTTCACGATAAAGTGAGCACTTTTTAAGTCCTTTATATATTTTTCCTTTCATCCAATTTCCAACTTCCCACTGCTTATTAATATAAACATTGCAATGTGACCAATTAACATTGAGTATACATTTCGCCACCATCAAAATTTAATGCCTAAGGCTGCAATAAGATATACATATTAGCGGTTAAAGCCTGTTGTGAGGGCCTTAAAAAGTGCTCACTTTATCGTGAACAGCCTATAGTTACTCTTAGCTTGCATGAGGTGGAGGAATATCCTGGAATAAGGAACTTTAGCAGGGCTTCAGAAAAGTGTGACGTAACCGTGAATGGATTACAGTGACGCACAAAGTGTGCCGGACAGATCCATCCGCGACCGTGCTACGATCATGGGTGTCGCTAGAGGAATATATCCACTCTCGCCTCACCACTGCTGCAATCCGCCTCCCGTGTCGTCGTCGAAGGAGCGTCCACGGAGGTGCGATTGACGAAGCGCTGTGTTCCGTGACGGCAGTCAATTCTACCTGAGCTCTGATGTTGGTAGCTTGGCGCGTGAAGCGTCGGTTAGGTAAGCGACAGTTTCCACTACAGCGTCGCAATACTAACGCCTGCAGTTGCGTGGGATCCGTCGCCTGCAATATCCGACACCTCTGGTGTTCGTACAGGGAGTAGTGAAAAGTTAATATTTTTCTTGCACCACCATCAAAATAAGTAAGTTTTTTTTCCTTCTTACATAACCAGTTTGACCAACAACAGACAAACATTTAAATAAATTCTCAATTGCAAACCATTTAAATTTATTTTATTTATTTATTTATTTTTTCGTTGGGCCGACTAGGGCCAAATTAAGCCTTCTTGCATTTAGCCGCGAGTTTCACTTTCTTTTGTGCCTAGAATTCCCTCATTCATTGTGAGAGGCCTGTTTGCGCTCTTCTGTTCAAGGGGCACCGCGTCTTCTTTAGGGTTGTTCGTCGCTGTTTAGCCCATGTGTTCTATCTTCTTCCGAAATTTATCATGATGATTGTAAAATTGAACAGTTAGAAACCACTTACTATGATGACTGCATGTCACATGACATTTGTTGCATAAAATATAACACTTTATTAATGATTTTACTAATATATTTGTTTCAGGAATAAGTCAAACCCTTGGTTGGAATTTATTATTTTTTGATTAATTATTTTTATAAACGTTATTGAATAAAATGTATAATGCAGCCACTGTGGGCCAAAGCCATTGCCCATAAAAAATGTCACCAAAACCATTCTCTAGAAATAATTAATTTAGCTACAAAATATTAGTTGTCTAATGTTCCAAGGAATTTTATGAAAGCCTAAATGTTGTCAATAAATTCCGTCCAAGGGTTTGACTTATTCCTGAAACAAATATTTTAGCAAAAACATTAATAATGTGTTATATTTTTACGCAACAAATGTCATGTGACATACAGTTCTCATAGTCAGTTGTTTCAAACTATTTGATTTTACAACAATCATGATCTTATCTCCTTCCTCCGTATGAATTATTTCTTTACCAAACAATACTGCACAAGGGCTATAGTGATAGCTGGCTGTCCATCGCTAGCTATACAACCAACGTTGAAACACTCGTATGCAAATACGTGTGCTGGTTCCAAACTTCCCATACTTTTAATTTTTGTGTAATCAACATAACTAGTCTGCCAAACACGCATAGTTAATATTACTGTCCAACAAGATTTTAACTATATAATACACACAGCTTACACTCTCGGTAAACACCACGACAAAAAAAAATCGAAATTGTGTTTTTGACATTCAAGACACCAATAAACTATTCTATGAGAGTGCTCTCTGCACTGACACAATGACGATTTAAGTCGTTCTGTCCTATAGTGGCAGTTGCATATATACATTTAACTCCAACTGCTCGTCGTTCGTTACATGTGCATTTACAGATGTGTATTGCTGTCGATAGCAAACACATCTAGCACATACTGAGAAAATACCTAATGTGAAGCATTTCAACCAGAACTGTGCTTTTTTCTACTATGCATGCGGATGCGATTGCATTTCTCCTTAGGTCGGTTTGGTGTATTTCTGTTGTGCATCTATATGCACTCGTTACTCAATACAGTTACTAACAAGGAAACAAATATCCTTAATTACGTTGGTATCTGAATAAAATTTAATTGATTGATATCAGACTTGCGCTCACATTGCTCGGCCAGGACGAGTCACGGCGCGTGTTGCTTGCTCACAGCTGCGAGTACAAGTCACTACCCCATGCTACCGGCCCACCTAACTTAACCATATTTGCACATTATTTCTTGACGTGTGTGTTACTTTCCACTGCATATGATATACCACTTAATTCCTCTTTGCACGTATTTTCAGATGCCGTTGAAATAAGTGTATGTTTCCAGGGGAAAAATCATATGTGGTTTAACTATTTCTTTCCATACACATCTGAGACCGAAAGGGATAAGCGAAGCGTTAGGGTGCATTGCGCGCAGGACATCTGAAAGATTGAGTCATGTCACGTCTACGAAAAATCTTTACGTACTGCTTATCGCTGCCACTGTTCAGGGGTAGTTATAATAATAACCAAGCTTTCAGATATCCTGCGCGCAGTGTAACTTTCTACAGCGAGCGCCACAACGTACTGGCGATGTGCCTTCCCGGATGTCTGTGCTCGGGCAGTCAGCACGGCCCGGCCAGCGGACACCTGGTAATAGTGACGGCCCGGCTGTGTACAAACTTTTGACAGAAACATTTGTTGCGCATCGGCAAACGCGCAAATTATCACAAGAAGACTAATGTTTTTAGAACGGCATCAGGCTGCGCCAGCTACCTCTCACTTTGCCACCCCCCCCCCCCCCAACCATGCGCACAAGCTCTACGTAAATTCACCCGCCAGCGGTTGTGATGATAACAGTATGTAATCTGTAACACCCCTCCTCCATAATCGATAGACATGTGAATTCAGGACAAAAAACATTTCTTCTGAAATAAAATGCAGTGACAAATGCGAAACTTAACTATAGGGCTTAGCTTCCTTGATCTGAAATGAGGCCGTGATAGAATACTTGTTATGTGGTAGAAGAATCACAGCAAACTTATATATATATATTTTTTCGAAGTACAGCGTAAAGCTTAATAGCGTATTGGGCATTTGGACGTCACCTGTACGCCATCAACTGAATAGTCTGCGGGGTTCGTCACAAATGCTGGGCCATAGCTTAGTTGCCAACATCTGTAGCATAAGACTCAACGTTGTAAAACGTGAATAATCTGGTATTTTACACACACTCGCTATCGAAACAATGCAGAATTATCTGGGATGTGTGCTTAAAGTGGTGTGTCTGAAGTATAGAGCTAGTGACTTTTCGCGAAAAAAAAAAAAAAAAAAAAAAAAATGAATGAGTACACGGTAGACTTCAATACTATAAGCAGCACCCAAAATCAGTTTGTCTATTGCCAATGGTTGCTGTCTGCTTGAGAAGGCGTCTTCATATTTCACCGGGCAACTCAGAATTCGGCAACTTCTGCACGGCTCCTATGTGATTCGTGTGCTGACATTTAACACGAGTCAAGAAGTAATTCAGCCAATCAAGATAGGTAAGCGACTCTACAGTCTTTTGAAATATAACTTGTCTTGAAATCTTTTCGCGAAATTTCACTACCCCTACTAATGTATTTTTTTCTCCTGTCGCTCATACGAATAACACACGGCTTGAGAGATCATTTCATATAAAAACATGTCCAGCACTGTTGCACGTTCAGAACACAACTTACCTGGTACGGAAGAACGCGTGAACAAACCACATCCATTGTTGAAGATCAAACCGTTAACCGGTATTACACACCGGAAGCGGAAAACGTATTTCTTCCCACGCCCGCATAAAACCACGATAAAAACCTGGCAGAAGAACGAATCTTTCCGACAGAATGATGAATTTCCCGGGAGGGAAAAACTTTTCGGAGCAGGTACAGGCCCTGCGTTATAACAGCCGACGAGGCTTTGGATTGCCTGAGTGCCGCCGGGATGTCTGGAACAGAGTAAATAAAGTATACCTCCGCACGCGTGGCTGCGTGGATATTAATATCGCGGTATAAGCCATATGGAACTCTTACGGAGCAGGCAATAACAGCTCTTCGGGGCTGCATGGGATACGAAGGAACCGATATTGATCCGAAATACCATAAAAAAGGGGGGGGGGGGAGAAAGCTGTTTGTATTTCTGCAGAAGAGCCTCTAAATAAAGGCTTACGAATTACTTTTCGTATATTGCGTGGCGTCTAAGCACCCTCGTTGTGGTTCAAAAAATTTCTATTCAGTTTCAGTCATATGTGTAAGGTTTTATTTTTATGGACTTCATTTTGCTACACGGGATATCACTTGAAATGTAATATTCTCACACATTTCATGTTGCACTAATAGCATTTCCGCAATTATGAGAAATGCATTCGTACTCCAAATATATGCGTTTCGCTGTTAGTGTATGCAAAATAAAAAAACGCAAATATAAACGTGTTAAAAAATGTAATGTTAAAATGGTTTCCGAATATAAATTACGCTATTTTCACTACTGTTGATCCCTCTCTTATGCGATCACATTTTAACACTTCAAAAAATGTAAAAAAAAAAAAAAATGTTTATGCTAGGTCATATACGGTACATGGTTAAAATAAAGTAAAACTTTACTATTTGAAGTGAAGTTACTTTTCACATCATATAATAAATACCACAGTGACCCGGCATGGTCATTACATACATATTATTTATCTGGATAAATAATTTGAAATAATGTTGCAAATGTAAAAAGAGTAAGTTTTTTTTTATTTGAAAGTTTTTCACGAAAAAAAAAAACCTAACCTTTTGTTTCCACTTTTCAGGTTTTTTTTAGATCAACGTAAATACCATAATTATTCTCTCACAAAACTCGATAAAATAGCCATAATTTTTTTAAATATCTAAGAAAAATAGTTTATTACTTAGATACATATATTGGTTTCATAGATCGCTATCAACTCTACATCATAAACTGTTATCCCTTGAATGCACTGTCTATCACGTACAGGTATTTTCACTTTAGGTCTCAAGTTATCAACATTAATAGAATTGCAGCAAAAGAAAACATTCGAAATCAATAAAATAAGGAAATGTCCTGCAATAATGAAAAAATAAACGAACTACAAATAAGAACTTTTTGTTTAATTTTTTTATATGTTTTAATTGTATGGTGTTTTGACATGCTTAATAAATACTGGACAGGGTTTCATTATACGAAATACATTTCTAGTCCAGTGGGTTATAGAACTACGTGAATTTTAAACACTAATGTCTAGATCTAGTTAGGTGTTCGTAAACAAACATGGGGACGAAACAAATACTGATGAAAATGAAAACGATGAGACATGTTTGCGGTTGTGTTGCAAAATAAATTAATTAAATATAAGATTACAACGCATTTTTAATGGGGGCACTGTTTTAAGGCATTTAGTAGGTACTAGGAAACTGAGGGAGAAAGAAAAAATCCTACAAAAATTACGCAGTGATAAACGGAATCGTATGAATGTGCGGAGCAATTGATACCTGCAACTCGCAAAGTGTTCATATGTGAATGTTTGTTCAAGGCTATAGAAAAGATCTGTACGAGGATTTTGAATGCGTTGAACATGTTTTTGTAAACTTTATCGCAATTATCGTAATATTACAACATGCAACATAATAATCAAGTAACAAATATAAGCTACAAGGATGAGGGTAAAAACGAGCTTCAGTAAAACATACAAGGAAAATGTCCTGACAGAATATGTGCATGTTATCAAAATGAAACCTAATCTATAACTGGCCTCAGCACTTCTTGCCAGTATTTAGGTTATTTGAAAAAAAAAATAAAAATAAAAATAAGACATGGCTTAAAGGGTAGCAAAGAAATATTTTTTTTTAAATGTATATTTCAAAGACATTATTTCCATCCAAAAAGTAAAATGAAGACAAAGAAGGCTTGACCAACTGTAAGTTGTGGGTATTGTTCATAACCACGAAGTTGTAGGTTTCACTACTACAAAAAAATGTTAAAATACTCGTTTCTTGTCCTAGATTCTATCTCTATGTTGTATATCCGTACTCCAATACAGGCAGAAGTAAGAACAATACCAGATGACTGCAAACGCCTAACAATTTATCTCTATCAACTACACGTAGAAATTTTGTTATTCACGAAATAAAAAAAAATCTGTTTTACTTCTAGAAAAACCTACTTTAAAAAACTGTTTCTGCAACACTAATTTGAAATAATTCATGTTTTAGTTAGCATGAAAATATATTTTACTGGAAAGATTCTGTACACAAGCACACACGAGATGTCACTTATAGTTTTCAGAAATATCATGACCGAATAGAATATATTTCCCAAGACATGATATACTAATATTTGGCTTCCCCTTAATTAAGAGGAAACTACTTGTGTCGACCATAAATCATCACGCTATGCAGGTAATATCGAAACATCCGCCAGCTATGGAATGAAGGCAAAACGATTTTAATTTTAAAAAACTTTTATTTTGATCCCTCGTCCACTGAATTAGGAATTTTAAGATGGCGGACACTTAGAATAGTTCTTTATAATGTATAGAAGCGAAGTTGAAAATATTCAGCAATGACTCCGGCCTTCATTTGCTCCAATTAGATTCATTGTTGTGTAATTTTAAAGCGAAAACTTTTCCTTTTTGTACAAATGAGCAATAACAAGAAGTTACTGATATAACTTTGAAAGCAATAAATTTAAATCAGTAATATATTGCTTTCAAAGTTTATATATATTACTGAAAGCAATAAATTTAGAAATGAAACCAGAAACTTATGCAACATTAGCGAGACAATGACAAGCACACACTTACATTACACGAGACTTGAACCCAGAAAACCCCATACTATAAGCTAGTGTGCAATCCCACTACATTATGGAGGTCGGATTTGGAGAATAAACTTCGAATTTTAATTAGTCTAATGTTTCGAATGATGGAGATTACTAACCTAAAATATTAATGGACCTTTATTTTGAAAATAAGTGACTGAGCTACCTAAATCACGCAAGTTTATATGACCATACCATAGCACTACTTGTGTGAAGAATTTGAGGAAATCGGTTGTTACGTTCAAGAGATATGACACAAAAAATTAATTTTCTTATTTGATGCTATTGTACAAAATTGCCAGAAAAAGAGGTTGTTTGTACGACGCTTCTTGTGTATACAGTCTAAACATAAATTTTGGTTGCATTTGGTTAAATAGTTAAATATATATATGTCAAACTTACCTAAATGATTTATGAAGCTGCCATTTTGAACATAGTTGTCTGACCCATTTAAATCATGAAAATTTACACGGCCTTTTGTAGCATTCATGGTGTGTACAATTTGGTACAAACTGATTTGAAATGTTCCAATACAACATTCGGCGGGAATCGGTGGATTGGCACTCGAGACATGGCATGAAACCTCCATAATTTTCATGCTGCGATCTTCATAAATGGAGGACAAAAAGTAATGTAGTAGCCATTGCGATGATTTTCTACTGCCAAAATAAAAAGTTAAGATCAAATAAATTACATAGTTTTGTAGATATCTCCCACCAAACTAAAATGATTTTATAGTTGCCATTCTGAAATAAGCGTGCCCTAGTTTAAAAAAAAATATTATTATGGCATACCACAGTACAGCATCTTCGCCAAGTTTTGTAAGAATGGGTTCATTGTTTTCCGAGATACGAGATAAAATCATTATTTTTATTGGTAGGGATATCTTACAAAATGGCAGAGAAATGAGGCTCTGCATAGACAAATTTAATGGTTGCAATAGGTATTGCCAGCATACAAAGTTAAGATGGAATTTATTTCGTTAGTAAAATATACAGAGCTGAAATATTTATACAGCCAACATTTTAAATATAAGTGCCTGACCTACATAAAACATACCAGTTTACACCACCTGCTGGAGTATACTTACTATTTGTTTTCCAAATTTGGAAGGTATCTGTCAATCGTTTCCTGAGATATTACAAAAAAAAACTTAATTTACTCGCATGGCGCTATCTTGCAAAATGACGCAAAAAAAGATGCTCTATGTACACACAGTTGATAGATTAAAAAACCTACTGCCAGCATACAAAGTTTAATTGAAATTGATTACATGGTTTGGACGATATAGCATTGTAAGCTAAAAATGGCTTTATTGTCGCCATTTTGAAAATAAATGTCTGAAATGTTTAAAACATATCGCTTAACATCATCTATATCAGTACTACTTGTTTACAAAATTTTGTAGGAATTGGTTTATTATTTACCGAATTATGACATAATAACTTTATTTATTCGTATTGCGCTATCTTCCAAAATGTCCAACAAAAGTGGTTATTTGTTGGTACATATAATGCTTGTAATGTACATTTTCCGTATACAAAATTTGGTCTAAATTGGTTAAATCATATAGCAGATATACTAAATAAACTCAAAATTTTGTATGGCCGCCATTTCGAAAATAAATAACTGATCAAGTTCACACACTTACGTTTACATGGTCTACTTTAGTATTACTTACATACCAAATTGGGTGAGAATTGGTTGAATAGTTTTTGAGCTATAATGTAAAATATTTATCTTTTAAATTGGTGGTATTTTCCAAAACGGTTTACCAACAACAATATCCATCTCAAAATTTAATCGTTTAAATTATTACCTAGATACGACATAACACCCAAAATATTAAAATCGTCGCCAATTTGAAAGTATGTGCCCTAAGTGGTCCACAACTAAAAAAGTCACGTGTCCTTACTAAGTATTATACGTGCAACAAGTTTTGTGAAATTCGGTTGAAGCGTTCAAAAATTGAAAGGGGGGACAAGCACGCACAGAAACACATACACATATATACAGTCACACATACACATAGAAGTGAGTGAGTGAAGAGATTTGGGCAGCTCTTAACAGCGAGGTCTTGAGAGCCGATGAGGGTGATTGAAGTGAATATGGAGCGGCGCAGAGATGAGGGGCGGGAGAAGCGGGATATCCCCGAGAAGACCCGCCTACCAGCGGCATCGTCCGGCACGATTCCCACTTGCAAAAATCCGGTGACCCGGCCAGGGATTGAACCCGGTTCGCCTTGGTGGAAGGCGAGCGTGCTAATAGTTCAGTCACCGTGGCCCTGGGTCCAAGAAAAAAATAACTGTTTTGCTGATCTTGAACCACGTTTATAGTTCGCAAATTTTTCATAGTAAATTGTACACACAGCCCCATTTATTTGACACGTACACAAACCCCATTCAGTACTCCACCTTGGGCACAACAGAATGTTGTATAATGAAGCTGGAGAAATCGAAAATCAAGTTTCATTCCTAAAAAATGGCTATATACTGCAGAGAATCAACTGGAATACTGAGAAATATGTTAACGAAAATCGAATGTTTATGAGTGCATGGCTATGTATGTACTACATAATTGATTAAACCAACTATTTTGTTTTCAGTCAAATTTAATATAACCTTCTCAACCGAAATGTATTTTTTTTATGAAGAAACTATTGTTTTTACATTCAATATTTTGTTGAGACAAAATAAAATTTTAACGAAAGAACAAAATCTTTGTTTTGCTGTAATCTTAATAAGCATCCTGTTGGCTCAATCAAACATTTCCCACAACGAAATTTATAAAAAAAATATGTGCACTTCCAGATGCTAATTTACACAAAAATGCATACATACACACACACACACACACACACACACACACACACATACACACACATCCTTTCCCAAAAATGCAAATGGCGTAGGACTCTGTATAAGAAGACGCTGCCAAATACTTTTTATTTTTCATCGAGCGCTTTGAAAGTACAGAATTTTTAAAATCAAAAACTACATTTAAATTATACTAAAGTAATTTATAGCTTTAACTGAGAGAACATTGTTGTAATAAATAAGGTTTTGTCAGGCTTGTAGAATTACTAGTTCAAAGAACACAGCAAAAACCAATAAACTGCCACAATTTTTCGTTTCTTTTGTTCTTCTTAATTATTTTGCTCTATTACTTCGCAGAAACATTAGTCGTATACCAATGCAGATTTAAAACAAGTTTAGATATCCTCTCTCCCTAGACACAGTTATCAATTTCAGTATTTATCTGCGTGAACTTAGGCTATGATTGGTTTTCAGTGTGTTCAATTCAAGACCCGTGTTTGATTTTGGGGAATCGACTTTAAGAACGGTTAATTTGATTTCCTGTTGAAACTTCTCTCATTCCAAGTGGCTACAATGTATAGATTACACTACCCGTTATACAACACTACATAAATATCCATTTCATATTAGATCAATTTTTTTTCTGATGTCGTTCCTACTTCACGGTAAATGCCGGGTCGTGTGTATAGTCTAAACAAATTGTAACTAAGAGTGATACGCGTAGAGTAAAGGCGGCATTGGTACTTAAAAATCAACTGTGTACAGGAAAATTTTTTAAACGATGCTACACGTTATGCATGGTGTAATGGAATGGGTGTACCGTTGTTTCGTTTAAGATGGTCATTCTAGCGGCACGTGCGTGTGTATTATTATTGCTATTATTATTATTGTACCGGGTATTTTTGAACCACACCAACCTACTCCAGCCGGTTATTCGTCACGAAAATATAAGATAAGTTGTTGAGCTGAGTTGAGAGATTTGGGCGGCTTTTAATAACAAGGTCTTGAGAGCCGACGCGGGTGAAATGATGTGACATTGGAGCAGCCCCGGAGATCCCCGAGAGAACCCGTCGACCAGTGGCATTGTCCGGCACGATCCCCACTTGCAAAAATCAGCGAGTGATCCGGCAGGGGTTTGGACCTGGTTCACCTTGGTTGGCAGGCCGTCACTCTAACCGCCCAGACACCTCAGCCCCTAGTTTTTTTCGTGATGAATTCTTGAAGAGAAAAAAAAAGGGGGGGGTGGTGGTGAAAAAAGCGGTGTAGCAGCACGCGGAGAGCAAGTAGGAGAGACGTCGCTGCAACTGAAAGTCACCCAGAAGCTGGAAGTAAATGATAAGACTGAGAGGGCGATCGTGTCTGCTAGACGGCGGTAACCTCTTGAAGGACCCTTGGCCCGAGGTAACTAGCGCGGACAGCCGACCTCCGGCAGGTGCGATGGAAGCCAGCATCCCACATCACGTCCTCGACAAACATGGATCCAATCTCCAGAATCCATTACCTGCCCTGCCCCCTCGGGGTCTTTTCCTGCTCGTGCACTCGTCCGAGTCAAAATGTGTTTTCTTTTTCGCTTCCCCGCCGTCTCTCTCTCTCTCTCTCTCTCTCTCTCTCTGTCTATCCGCGCGCCCTCTTGTGAGCCTCGCTATCGCGTCCCCTCCCACCTACCTCCTGCGCTCGCCTTAGCGGTCTCTTGGATCCACTTCCTTTCAGCTTCTCCTGGCCGTAAAGTGTTTTCGCTTCCTTTAACCTCGCCGTGGCCACTCGTATCTGGTCCGACGGCGATTCTTCCAACATGCCGGAGCAACTCGGCGCTGCTTTCGCGTTGCCACTCGGCTCGCCACCGCTGATTCGTGCGACGGCACGCAACGCTCCTACTGAACGGCGAGAGGACTATGTAGCTGTGCGTCCAAGGTCAACAAGCGAGGGAGCCGTACGGGCGACACTAACACGCACTCTTAGCACCTCATCGCTCCTACGCACAATGCGTGCGGTGGTTCCGTCGTGCAAATTAAATATTTAACACTGCGGTTTTATTACACGCGATGAAAGCCCACAGATTAAACTACGTGCGTATATAGGTCGTTCACGGTAAAGTGAGCACTTTTGAAGCCCTAGTTACTTTTTTCTTCCGACCAATTGATATCCTTCCACCACTTGTTAATGTAAAACCTGCCATGTGAGTAATAAACACAGTGTATACATTCACTATACCTAAAACCAAAACTCCAAGGTCACAAATAAATGTATTTATTGGTTATTATGTCTGATGAAACAGCTTCAAAAAGTGCTCACTTTACCGTTAAAGGCCTATAATCGTACTTTTCTCTTACCGCTTAAGGAAACTGCATAGGCAAGCCTTAAAAATGCGATATTTGATCACTTTCACGAATTTTTTCTCAATTAATACACTCAATATGATAAAAGTAAAAAAAAAAAATAGGGACATAGACAGTAGTCTTTTAAATCCTTTCTGGCAAAGAGTCGTATTTCCAGAACTTTTATTTACCAAGATATGCGTTTACGCGCAAACGTGATCGTCGACCAATCGTAGGGCAAATTTTTTTTCTTTCTGTCAATCCATCAAATATATCTCAAACTTTAACTTTCAACGGACCGACGGATGAGCCACCGCCTTCTGACGACATTCCGTACACGCGAATACTCATTTTGAAATGAAATGCAAGGCGGTGGATATGTGTTTATTCATCCTAGTGGTAAATTCAGCAATTTGAAACCTAAACAATTATTCCGTATACATTTTTATCACGTAAAAAATTATTTCCCCAAAAATGTTTCTCTTGCAAATGTATTTCCAACCAAAATATACCTTCTACGCAAGAGAGATCACGTTGTTAAGAGGCCGTGTCACAAATTCAATCCCATATCTGTTATAATGTTATATTTTACGACGGTTTTTTCCCGAAAACTATAAACGGTAAAGATATTAAACTTTATAATGAAAGTTTATAATAAACTTGCCCTCTCTGCTTACTTAAAATCATTTTATCATTCAGTATTTTCTTTTTACGGTTAAAGTCATGACAGCAATTTTGGATACAACTACATAAATTAAAATGAGGCCAAATATTTATAAAAAAAATTACACAAAAATCAAAAGGGGAATTAATGTTTTATATATTACCTTCCACACAATACTATTATGGGCATGCTGGGTGGATTACGGACAGAATGATCGAAGAAAGACGGATTGTTGTGTCACTTTCAATAGACGGACAGGCGACTGACGGACGGGAGACTGACGGACGGGCGACTGACGGGTGCGAGGGATAGTTGTGAACACAGCTTCCCGCTGGCGTCAAGGCGTCAGACTTCTATCTGTATTCCATTCAGGGTTACTTCGCACTTTTCTGAAGCTGTGCTCAAGTTCTACTTCCAGGATATTCCTCCGCTCTATTGCAAACTAAGCTTAACCAAGTCTAGAATATTACACAAAAAAACTGCGCGCTATATTCCTGCGCACTCAGTGTAATAGTATTTCGCATAAGAACTACATGATTCTTGCCAGGCCTTACCAATACATCAATTTTCTCCGTTTTCATTCACATTAATTATAAAATACCTATATGATAATTTATAGATAAAATTTAGGAACATTTTCAATTGACCCAAAACCAAGGTGTTTTTACGTTAGCAGAAATATAAAACGCTTATGATACATGACATGCTATGGAAATAACCAAACATGCACACATGGCGTGAGTTTTCAAAGATTTTTGATTCAAAAAGCGTGAGGAAACCGCGAAAAGACTATCACGAGTCAGTATCCATGCCATTTTGGATTTACGCAATTCCCTCCATGACTTAATTTTTGGAGTCAGTATTTTAAAACCAAGTTAGTCAAGGCGAGGGAACACCTATACAGTTATTCCAAAATACAACTAATTTTCTTACATGATTAGTTTCACATCTACAACCGTAATCACATATTATAGGCACAGACCTGAAAAATTCGCGGATTCATTTTGGGACAAGCTAGAATTCAAAATACGTGTGTTTATATAATTTTATCCGTTGATCCACACGGGGTTTGACACCTTCTGAAGAACGCTGGCACAATCGTCGCCTTCCACTGTGACAGCTGACAACCAATGCATAGTTGACATCGGCATATCTATACATAAGACTGCAGAGTCTAGCCTGCAGGTAAATGAAATCGCGAATTTTCCAGGTCTCTAAATATAGGCAATTCACAGTAAAATTAAGTTTTTTGAAAGATCTGCTTAATATCTACTTGTATACACGTTCTGTATTTCTCGACCTTATGTAAAATGAACATTGTTATGGGCCTCATCACTTTATTCATGCGTCGGTCAAATCAAACTCTGGAATTATTATGAAAGTAATTACTTTACAATTCTGCTCATTTTTGTACTTCGATTGATTAAAAAAAAACAGAAAGTTAAAGAATTGATTTTAAGTTATCGCAAATGGTTATCAAACACTCTCTATTCGACGTTAAGATATGGAACCACTTTCCATCCATCGTTACCAACTTTACTGGGCGAATGTCACTCAATGAGCCAATTAAAATATATGGATGCAGTGGCAGTGACTTTTTTCTAATGTTCATCTCTAAAGTATTCACTTTATCATGAACAGTCCTTACCCGGCATCATCCAGAATTTCAGTACCACGTCACTGGGAAAATAGTTGTTTCAATGTACTTTGTTAGCGTGGCGTTTGTCTAAGCTAAACGGTAGTTTGTTGGTACAACCAACCCTCAGTTACTTCAAATGAATAAAATTTGGCAACGAAGCCAAATAACTTACACAAAACAATTTTTTTAGTGACAAACAAATATTTCGTTGTTTCATTATGTTAATCTGTAACATAGTGCCAGCAAACATATTGTTTCAATTTGCTAACAAAATATTTGTTTGTATAGAGCAGAAATTTAATTTTGTTTTCCTCGACAAAGTATTATGCTGAGTAATCAAAACTTTAAAAGAAACCAAATTAATTTTGTTCATCTAACTGAATACTCGCGTGGATTAACCAAACCCCTTTGTTGGGCAAAGAAAATGACTTCGTACCATTTGAGCAGAAGAACCATGCTACACTAGAGCGAGTGGAGTAAACTAAAAGTGTGTGTTTTTGGGTTTTTGTATTGAGTGTGCAAATCATGTCTTGCCCGCAATTTTCAGTGTAACACAATTTTACAAAACCCTTTTGTTTTTTGTGTAGGGCCAAATGAAATTTGACTGTCAAAAATATTTGGTTGAAGTAAATGTGTAGTACATTTTGTTTCGCCGCTCGTTTGATTGCCTTCGTTCGAAAATACAGCTCGAAAATTTGTTTGCATTTTTTGTGACAATAAGGTAAGTTAGTAATAGTATTTGTTGGCACATTTGTTAATACTTAATAATGGTATACCACAATAAAAAAAGTTCAACAGGAAACTAAAAAGTAAAGTTGTGATACTTGGGAAAAATTTATTTGGTCACGTTTTCCAGTATTTGAAATGTATTTGTTTAAAAACGTTCGAACATCTCCTGTAGCCGCTGAAGCTGTGCTTGTTAGTGCGTAGCGCGCGTGCACAGATGCTGTAAAGTACATAGTGTTACGATGTCGTGGGCGGGCCTTAGTTTGGCGGCCCGCCTGAACACGCCATCACACTTGAGCAGAATTCAGCACAGTAATTTGTTACAATCGAGGCTCGCACTTCCAAAACCTGGTAAGCAGGAATTCCTCTCTACCAACCAGGGAATAAGGCCAGATTGCGTTATACGACGCCGATATGAGGGCAATGTAGAGCGACGTAAGAGGTCTTTACTCCATGTGACGTCGGCCGAGATGGGCGTCCCAAGAAGCCTGCTGTGCCGACCGCAGTAACCCGTCATACTTCAACAGCCTCCGGGTACTTATTAAGGTGGGACAAACACAGTATAATAACGTGGCTCTCAATAAGGTAGTTAATGCAGTTACAATAACAATTCTCCCCCGACCTTTTAGAATTTTATATAATGTCAGGATTGTATAACTAAATAGTAACCTATAGCTCTATACATTCTTTTAACCGTCATTTCTCTACCATCATGAGTTACCTAAGTTATTAGCTTCTTGTGAGGATTCAGAAGCTATTAATATAACAATAGGTTCTAATATCGGTCGGGTGTCCCATATTTCTTTCAATATTAATAATAGTTAAACTGTGTCATGTACGTAGAGCTAAACAAATCTTTAGTTGTACCAACCAAACGTTTGTTTGGGGCAACCAAATAAGAACAGGAAAATAATTTGGCGACAGCAAAATATTTCATTACACTTATACAAATAATCACTTTGTGACAGCGCCAAAAAAAAATTTGTTTTATTCAACAAAACCTTTTTCTCAGTGCAGAAGGCGAGTTGAGTAGTGGGGGCCATCTTGAATTACATCGCACTGACAAAACGGGTGGGAAAGGGGGGAGGAACTCTTCTCCTTCTTATACACCCAAGTAACTAGTGTAGAAAGAATTTTCTCATTGCATACACTTGCTTGCACATAGAACTGCTGGGAATCAATAGGTTTTCTAGCTTAAGCATTTTTTTTACCTGAAAAATTCCAGTATATCATCACATCTTATAACATACTTAAATATTTACGAATGGCATGCAGGGTCACTGCTTAGTCTCACAGTCACGGGTTGTCAATGGAAAGATTAGAGGCATAGAGGCGAGAAAGCATTTGACGTGCGTGTCGTCTGGATGGCCTTTAGAGCTACCACGATTCTAGGTCTCGGACACGCAGCACACGTCCCAGCGGAGGCACTTTTTAACACCTTGGATAACGACGCCAGCCTCCCGTCACTCTTTCTTTTTGTAGTGTGGTGCGTCAACAGTTATAGGCTGTTCACGGTAAAATGAGCACTTTTGAGGTCCTAGTCACTGTTTTCTTTCAGCCATCTTTTATATCTTAACCGCATAGCTAAATAAATATACTTTTGTAAGTAATAAACAGTGTGTTTATATTCCACTACATTAGAAAGTGTACTTCTAAGGCTAAAATAAAACACATTTTTTAACCATTACTGCAAATGAGAGGGCTCTCAAAAGTGCTCACTTTGAAGTGAACAGCCTATACCAGATAGAACCTGCCGAGTCTCGCGTGAAATGAAGATTGGCTCTGCATTAACTCCCTGGGCTGTCACGACGCTCAGCAGTCTGTCAAAACATTAGCTTTATTTTCGCGGTTGAATCGGTAACAACGAAGTGTAGTTTCGCGCTCCTGTTCATCAATTTGTCGTGAACGCACGGTGACCGGGTAGCCAGTGTTCACCATTTTTGGCTAACAGAGTCAGGAGCACGTTAATAGAGTTGTTAACCGGATGTTGATGGTTGTTCCTCATCGTTTTGAATTCCGGGTTTCTCTAATTGCATTTGGAACTTGCTTTACCACATACTTGCCTTTTATTGTTCAAAATGGATGAATATTTTTAAAAATTCAAAATGGTGATGGTAACTTATTTCGGGACGAAAGCGGGAAGGTTGTGTTGAAATGGGATGGAGGTGAGTGTTACAAAAGTGGTTAACCTCAACGTACATTTGGTTTAGTTATGATATTTCAAGTCTTAGCGAAGTTTTAATAGATGCTTTTCTTCGCTGTATCTCGTGCTGCATTTCCGCCATGTGAATGTTATTATTTGCAGGTGAGAAGTACATGTCAGTGTCTGAATTCAAATACATAAAAACGCCCGTACATCCCACGTCTATTTCTTTCACAATTGGGGCCGCGGTGGCTGAGCAATTAGCATGCTCGCCTCCCACCAAGGCGTACCGGGTTCAATCACCTGCCGGGTCACCGGATTTTCGCAAGTGGGAATCGTGCCGGACGATACCGTGGGTCGGCGGGTTTTTCTCGGGAATCTCCCGTCTCCCCCGCCACTTCATTTCGGTGCCGCTCCATGTTCACTTCAATCACCCTTATCGGCTCTCAAGACCTCGCAGTTAAGAGCCGCTCAAATCTCTTCACTCACTTACTCTTTCGCAATTACAGCGATTGTGCAGTTCTGAAGTTCCCTCCAACTAAGGTTCACCATCTGTGTTTACAATAGGCGTTTTCGCGATGTGAACATTTCGCTGTTAACGTTGGTGAGCAGCCTGTTACCGTTTCAACCGCGAAAATTTGTCTATTGCGAGTGCTTTCTTTCGCGGTCACAGATCCGCACACATCACTCGAGAGATCACTTGTTATGCCCGCATCTGATATCTCAATATTCTTTTCGAAGCAAACGACTGTAGCTGAATCTACATTCATTTGAAAGTTGTTATTGTTGGAAAGGCCTTATTAACGTCCCCCGGTTTTACGCCTAAAGTCTTATTAGGAAACGGCTCGTAAATTAACTTATGACCTAACAACAGGCATGCCTTCCCTAGGAATCGAACCCAGAACCTCCCACACCCCAGACCGGTAGCGCACCAACCGACTACTCCACGGGAGTTTGGCTTATATTTTTAATTTTTAAGGTTACCCTTTTTTGTTTACATGATAAAATTGGAAACGTGCAAGCACAGAATTTTCTGTCACCTGGAAACATTCCGCATTCTGTTTGTGCATTACTTCGATGTTTCAGACAGAAATACACATTACCATGGCACTTTTCAATTACTTCCAGGAAAGTTGCTGCAAATATTTCATTCGCTGTTGATAAATTTAATTCATTTCTCTCCAAAGCCGCGTTACTGAAGTACGAGATCGCTCACAGAAACGCTCGCTCGGGAATTCCATCACGACGTCATGTTGCTGGAACACTCCGCTGAGGGTGAAGCGAGGTGAATATGGAGCAGCGCAGGAATGAAGGGCAGGGGGAAACGGGAGATCTGCGAGAAAACCACGCCGACTAGCGTTATCGTCCGACACGATTCCCATATGCAACCGCGCCGGGAATTGAACCCGATTCGCCTAGGCGGGAGGCGAGTAGTCTAACCACTACATCACCGCGGCCCCCAGAAAAGAGAGATAACAGCATGTGTGGTCGGCGTGTTCCGTCAGTTGTAACGTAGCAGATACGTAATAGTTGTCAGAGAGTATACTCTAAAAAAATTGTTGTACTTTTACAAGAAAAATCCTTGGAAACCCAGTTGCCAAAAAAAATCCTTTGTAAAACTACAAACAGTTTTCTTGTAGAATCTGCAAAGCCGATATATTTTAATATTACAAATGATAGACAACTTACATTATGAAAAAGTGTAGATAGATTTTTTCACATGAAACAAATGTGATAAATTAATAATAGACAGTAACTAAAAAAATATTTCAAAATATTATATACGAAAAAAAAAAGTTACACTTTGCCAACATGGGGACTACAACCTATACCTAGAGACCTGAAAAATTGCGAGTTCAATAACCTGCAGGCTAGACTCTGCATTCTTATGTACAGATATACCGATGTCAACTGTGCATTGGGCGTCAGCTGTCACATTGGAAGGCGACGATTGGGCCAGCATTCTCCAGAAGGAGTCAAACACTGTGTGGGCCAATGGCTAAAATTATATAAACACACGTGTTTTGAATTCTAGCTTGTCCCAAAATGAATCCGCGAATTTTTCAGTTCTCTGCCTATACCCCTTGTCTATTAGCCCGCACCCTTAAACAACTTACTTGACTTACGAACTTACGAACTCATCACTTATTTTTACAGTAAATATAGCTGACAGTACCTACAAAATAATATGACGTTATTTGATTAAGAAAAAATATTTATTTCATTTCAAGAGCTCTGTTATTGAGTTGAGAGATTTGGACGGCTTTTAACAGGTCTCGAGAGCCGATTAAACAGTTTTGTGTATCTAGGAAAAAGTTAATGAGTAATACGGTCACGTTTTATTGAAATAGTCGATTTATTATGAATATTTCAATTGTTTTAAGTGTCTTACGTTATTCGAAATCGCAATAGATTTATTTTCACACGCAACTACACTTATCGCCCACAGTTTTTGCACAAACAGCTAAATATATACGGTTTCATGTTATTGAGTGTACGCCATTTTCCTGAAGTGCTTGGATACGGGTCAGTATAGTACAATTGTACTATACTTGTAATTTTACAAACGAGTAGTTTTCCAAGTTAAATCTTTGTACTGTTTCAAGCATTTGTAAAATTACAAACAATTTCTCAGTAAAAATTACAAATTTTTAAACACTGCACTAGAGACAAGTCACAAGTGTGCCCATCCTAACGATGTTGCTTTTTTTCACACTCATTACAGTTCTATTCGAAGATCGAATTTACAAAACTTTTGCTTTAAATTTTTTCCTTTACAACGTGTAACTAAAAAACTAGCTGTGGTTTGATTGAATTCTAATTATTTTTATGTCGGTCACATAATTCCTCTGAACCTGCTGCGGTGTATCTCGATAATATTAATGTCAGCGACGTACGTTCGAAAGTCATTGCGGCGGGTGAAGGTACGTCGTTTCAAACTGTCGCCGTTTAACTTGGCTAAGCGCCTGTTGTATTTTCACATCAAAGTCTTAAATTGAAACTTGGCGATAAACTATGGTTGTTTCGCCAACTGCCTGGTACAACAGGAAATTTACACGTTTACGGTTAAGTACAGCACGAATAAATTTGTTTTATCGCCTGGTTAAAATCCAATAGTATTTATTTTAGGCTGGTATAACCTCAGGAGAAAAGTATCATAAATGAAGTAACACCTTGTCTGCAAGTGGATTCATGTGTTTCACATAAGAATATATTTTACGTGTGCAGTACTTACGCCAACAAAGAACTTGCTTCGTTACCATAACTAATAAGACGTATATTTCGTGTTCGGTATTAGAAAAACGAACATTAAACATATATCTTTGGATCTGTAAATACGTTAATACTCCATTTTCGTGCGTTAGTAACTGGCTGTGTGTGTGTGTGTGTGTGTGTACGGGACAAATTTGATGTGTCTACTGACTTCCTCCCACGTGCTGGACGCATTCGATATTTTAATTTCCCCCCGCGCTGCCATATCTCGTGGAATGTCGCAGTTAGTAGAACTGCATCCAGCGCTGGATGACAGTATTGGCAACCCTGGGTCGACTAGAGAAGGCAGACAGTTTTTCGTGAAGCAACATGGAGGTGAGTAGTGTCAATCGGGCAGACTCACATTCAATCGATGTTTTAATTTCGCATCCGAAGTAATTCAAGTTTACAGTCTATTTTTCTTCGTGGCAATAACAATTTGACATTAACAATCAATAAAAACTTGTTTGAATTAGTTAACCACAGGGAATATCATTGGGCATTGAACCTCGCAGTGTACAGCAACGGCCAAAAATAACCTTACTATGTATTACGTAGACAATTTCGTACACTGAGCGTGAATAATTGAAACACCTCGACGTAACATGCATTTGTGTAGGCAAGTCCAAACTGACTAACTTAATTCCGGTACGTCACTCCAATACATATATTACAAAACAAGGTTCAATGGACAGAGCAAGTGGCAATGCACCAACTGTCATTAAGCCCATTCAGCCCTGGTGTACATAAGTGTGTGCATTACGCACGTGTAGGTAGTTTTCTGTCTGTACTTCACACAGCGAAGCTCAATAAGCAATCATCCAACTTGGATGATTGCATCCAACCTGTGTGGGGGAATGATTCGCAAACCGACTTAATGGTCTGGGTCATAATTGTTTCATATAACTGTAGCCGAATATAAAGCCTACAGCTTAATGGCTGTGACAACGAAAGAAGATTTGTATCGACTAAGTACAGCGCGCATGATAAAATTCTTTATTTTGCAACACCTGAAACCACAAATTAAAGTGACTCTGAAAGGGCTAATAAAGATAATTTTAAACTGTCAAGACTGCAGCAGTATTGAAGTCAGCGAATACGACAGTCAAAACTAGGAAAAGAAAAGAAAAAATGACAATATATTTATTTTAGACTCAAAAGCAGGACCTTGAAACTGTAAAGAAAACGGGTCACAAAACACAAAAATAGTCCATTTTACTTGGGCACAAAGACACACGCGAGGCAAGGAGTCTAAAAATAAACGGGGCAAAATGTGAATAGCATATGGAGAATAGATTTGTGAGAATTAAATAAATGGTGAGACATGCTAAAATATCAGATGAATTAAAATTTTGAAAATACTTAAAATGGTTTGTGAAGAAGATTGGACATTTAAGGATGTTAGTGGTAGGTATTGCGACCGAACGTAGAATGCTCAAAGGAAGCAACGAACAAGAGTCTATGTATCGTGGAGGAAATGCCGGGATCTAGTTTGCTGGAGTCGGAATGATGTTGACCTCATTTTGTTAATGGTAGGTATTGCGACCGAACGTAGAATGCTCAAAGGAAGCAACGAACAAGAGTCTATGTATCGTGGAGGAAATGCCGGGATCTAGTTTGCTGGAGTCGGAATGATGTTGACCTCATTTTGTTAATGGTAGGTATTGCGACCGAACGTAGAATGCTCAAAGGAAGCAACGAACAAGAGTCTATGTATAGTGGAGGAAATGCCGGGATCTAGTTTGCTGGAGTCGGAATGATGTTGACCTCATTTTGTTAATTTCTGAGCGTCGCGACCCCACCCGTAAATATAGCTCGGGACCTTTGCCTTCTAGTTGGGCATTTTTACTCCTACACCTTAGTAGAGCCACAGAAACTCTAGCTAGTAAAAATCCATACCGTTAAAATATCCTATTTTCCCAGGGTAGTAGGCCTATATTCATAAATACTCTATAATCCTCCAAATTGATAAATTATGCAGTAATTTACTGGGCACAAGAGTTTTACGTCTCAAGCACGAAACAAAATTAGGAAAATTATTATTAGGCCCGTGACCTTGGGTTGTACAAACCGGTAAATGAGGGTCGCTTGAATTAAAATATTCTGAGGCTGAAAATCTTCTGGTACCACTTTAATATTTAATATACGTTTATCATTACTTCTTAACATTCACACTTAACGGTGTGGGGAGGAGGGTGGTGTTAATAATAAGGCGGTTTACACCTTAAATGATACATATCCATGCCCTACCCAGGATCGAACCCAAAACTCTCGTGCAACATCGGTTACGGAGGTCGTCTCTTACTGAATCAAACATTTCCTAATACATTCAATACATACCGATTTTATGTACACACAATTGTGTATGTACAGTACATAGCGCGTGCACACTGTGAGGCTGAAAGCCCAATGATACTGTAGATAAATAACTGATAAACCTTGCTACAGCACTGGGTTATGGAGTTATCGTGGAACACGAACCCTACAGCTCATTGGCTGTGGTAATGAAGCCAGTGAGTGAAGAGATTTGGGTGGCTCTTAACATCAGGGTCTTCAGAGCCGACGTGGGCGAAGCTAGGTGAGTAAGCGCCTGAATGCGGGGGCGTGGGAAACCGGAGATCCACGAGAAGACCCTGCCGACAAGCGGCATCGTCCGGCACGATTCCCGCAAGAGAAAATCAGGAAGTGACCCCGCCGGTAATCGAACCCGTTTCGCCGTGGTGGGAGGCGAGTAGTCTAACCACTACACCACTGCTGCGTCCAATGATTTCGTTAAAATTTTATTTGTTATTTGTGCCGTTACACATATCATAATACATTAATACGTTTTCTGGAAGCAAGACTGTTTACCAGAAAAGGTAAAAGTCAATTATATAAGCCCATGTGGTTTTTCTTTTATCATAGTGAGTGTTTTCGACGAATAAAATAATAGTCACTATGGTAAGAGACAGCATTTATAGAGCTTGCTTGATAGATTACCTTAAGAGGTATGAGAAAGAAGAACGGCACGGGCATAGTGTTGAATATGTAGGCTTTCATAGTATGTAATAAAGTCCCACTGTTACAGGTCTAATTTTCATCGCACGGATAGAAACACTGCATGCCATGCGCGTAGGAGCGACGAGACACTGAGGTGTGCGTGTTTTGTGTAGCCCGTATCGCTTCCTAGTTTCTATGTCCTGGACGCATAAAAATAGTTCCCGTGACCAAGAAGTTGCTCCAATTTATCATTTGCGACACCTGCAACCGTCAAGTGAAGTGGGCCTGAAAGAGTTAACATCTGGTGTGTAGCTCGTTCGCGGGCTAATAGAGCGAGTTTTGCAATCAACCTTTGGAATACGTGCCTGTAACTAACCACGTGTATGTTTAACGGACGTACTGATTGGCATGCGTCCTGCAAAGTGGGAAGGTACCACTTCGTGCTATTGGGCTATTTTGCAGTTGGTGTACATCTTGACGACTTAATAGGTTTTTAACATTTATTTTGAATTAAATGTTTATTAGCGAGGTCGGTTTTACGGATACACCCGTACCCCGTGAATACTTGTTGAATACTTAATCGTAAAATAACGAATTTGACGCATGTCAAACAAGGAGAAAACTTTCTCCGTAACATGATAAAATTAAAATAAGTATTTGAAACAATAACAAACCAGTAGAAACAGGTTTCAATTTTACCAAGATTATAAAGTTGTGTTGCAGATAGTTAGGCGCTTTATAAATCAGCCTCCGAAAGGAAAAAAAAAATCCCTGCCCATATCTGCATATATTACATATAAAGAAGCCAATGATTAACATGCTGCCGTTAAATTGGCAGCGATGGTTGAAAAGAAGTTTTGCCCGAGCGTCGTGTTTAGTTAAACGTGGATTGCTGAATTAATTCAATGTGTTTTGTGTTGTATTTATGCGCATATGAATCACTTGCATTATTCAATTGAACATTGATTGACGTACAAATTTAAGGTTATAGGCAGAGATAATCTAAATTTGCGAATTAATTTGGTCGCATTCTAAACTTCTCAGTTCTTTACGTACTTGGCCACAACATTATATTCGTTGACTGCTCCCATTGTTGGGTACCCAATTTTTTTTTTTTTTTTTTTTTTTTTTTAATTTAACTTGCTTTAACGTAAAGCGGTTTAAAGATTTATACTTTTTTTTCACTTTGAAAATCTCTCTTAGGATCTCATTAAGGGGCGAAAATTTCTAACTAACCAGTAACTAAAGGTACGTTGAGAATGTTAATACTTCATACAGTGGAATGATATAAAGTCGTGGCTCGAGAATTAGATCCTAACAAAGGCTTTCAACAGAACTCAACTACCCGCGAACAGTGGTGCATGGTAAGCTGTGTTTTGCTCTGTGCTGTACCTAATCCACATCGGCCAGTCGAATGTAGAAGTGCAGTTGACGTCGAAAGCACTTGTTTAATGGGTGCCTCGCCGCTCTCTCGTGAGTGGCCGCAGTACATTCGGTTTTTCTCCCGGCTCCTCTCTGGTTACTGGTTCCTGCTGCGTGCGCCGAGTGTGTACAGCCTAAGCGAGCACCAGCTTGCCTTGCAGCACTTCACCACGCGCTGCTGTCTGGGACGCTGCAGGGACTTTCACGAGGATAGAAAGTTTTCCAGGCCGCGTCATCGAAAGGTCCGTGACAAGATGGATGGCCGTAACACTGGGCATTCTAGTTGTCCCTGGAAGGCCCTGGATTGTCGCCGTGACCACTTAAAAAGTTTCGCGCTCTTGAAGCGAGCAGACCGGATCATCGATGTTTCGAATCGAGTATTGGCTGTTCACGGTAAAATGAGCACTTTTGAAAGCCCTGCTTAATATCTACTTGTATACACGTTCTGTATTTCTCGGCCTTGTGTAAAATTAACATTGTTATGCACCTCATCACTTTATTCATGCGTCGGTCAAATTAAACTCTGAAATTATTAAGGAAGTTAATACTTTACGATTCTGCTAATTTTTTTTACTTCGATTGATTAAAAAAAACAGAAAGTTAAAGAATTGATTTTAAATGATCGCAAATGGTTATTAAACAATTCGACGTTAAGATATGGAACTACTTTCCATCCATCGTTACCAAGTTTACTGGGCGAATGTCACTCAGTGCGCCCATTAAAATATGTGCATGCAGGAGCAGTGACCTTTTTCTAAGGTTAATTTCTAAAGTGCTCACTTTATCGTGAACAGCCTTTACCCGGTATCATCCAAAATTCCACCACCACGTCACTGGAAAATAGTTGTTCCAATGTATGCGTACTTTGTTAGCATGGCGTTTGTCTAAGCTAAACGATAGTTTGTTGTTACGACTGTCTCAGATCTTTCAAATGAATTAAAATAGGTAACAAAGCCAAATAACTTACAAAAAAGAATTATTTTGTGCCAAACCAATATTTATTTTGTTTCAGTATGTTAAACGATAATATACGAACATATTGTTTCAATTTGTCAACAAAATATTTGTTTGTATAGTGCAAAAAACTAATCTTGTTTCCTCAACAAAATATTATGTTGAGTAAACAAAACTTGAATAGCAACCAAATTAATTTTGTTCATTTAACAGAATACTCGCTTTGATTAACAAAACTCCTTTGTTGGGCCAAAAAAAAAGATGGATTGTAAACAAAACATTTAGTTGAATGAACTGTATATACTTCGCTGGCCACGTTGGCCGCGTTGGCCTCGTTGTCCAGTATTCGTAAAGAATATATTTAAAAACCTTCCTCTACTCTTAGTTATCACTTTGGGTAAGGTTGCTGTGGCGTAGCGATCGGCTGCGAACGAATTATGCTGGACTCACAACCATCCGCCGCATCCGTCAATTGTCCGTCCGTCAGGCGGTCACGTGATCTTCAACCAATCTCAGGGCCACTTTTTTTTTGCATCCTACAATCCGTGGCTGAGCGATTAGCGGGTTTTTTTTTCTCGATCATCTCCCGTTTCACCCGCCCTTGCATTCCGGCACTGCTCCATATTCACTTCAATCACCCTCATCGGCTCTCAAGACCTCGCTGTTAAGAGCCGACAAAATCTGTATCTTCTTTAACTTTCGAAGCACCGACGGATGGGCCACCGCCTTCTGACAACATTCCGTAGATGTGAATACGCAATCTGAAATAAATTGCAAGGCGATGGATTTTAATATATATTATCTTTTGTGATAAATTCAGGAATTTAAAATGTAAACAATAGCTCAGTATGAATTGTTATCGGGAAAAAAATTTAATTCACCAAAATGTTTCGCTCTTTAAAATGTATTTCCAATCAAAATATACCTGCAACTAAAGAAAGACCACGATGTTCACTTGTCACACTGAAATTTTGCCATACATGATTGTCGAACGACGGATTGCTGTGAGTCGCCGTCAACTGACGGGCAAAAAAACAGACGGATGACTGACGGACGGACGACTGACGGATATGACGGATGGTTTTGGTCCCAGCGTTAGGCTAGATTAACGGCCAGGATTCTAGATTCTTTTATACTAACCTAAAAACTATTTAATGTACGTATATAGCCAAACAAATGCTTAGTTAAACCAACCAACCTAATTACAATTTGTAGAAAGCATGAGAAAAAAAAGTATACTTGCTTTGGGAGGAGATCATGTAAGGCATCATAAAGATGTGTACTATGCACTACCAGATTTCGCGTCGCACGGAAATACACACACACGCTGAAAGCAGCGATGATAACCTACTATAGCGGGCTCCGAACCACTGCGTCCAGCATGTCGGTTTGCCTTATTTCGAGTAGCGTTAACCTGGACGGGACTCTGGACCATGACCGGTTAGCAGTGCCCATTATGTGAGCATTAGGCCCCGAAATAAAAGTAAGTGCCATCGGAGACCTTTGGAAGTTTCGTAGTTCCAAGCTAGTGTACCTTATCCTGCGTCTCGCATTGTTTAATTCACAGAATAGGTAAGTGCACTCTAAATCTGAATCAGTGAGAATTTGACTGTTTAAATCAGTCAACGCCAACTGATTTATTCAACAGTCACTTCAGTCAATTTAACTGATGAATTAGTGAAAAAAATTCCAGTTTTCCTTCACTTAATGTTAGGGATAGTGAAATTTCGTGAAAAGATTTCAGGACTCGTTATATTTCAAGACACTGTAGGGTCGTTTACCTATCTTGATGGGCTGAATCACTTCTTGACACGTATTATCTGTCTGCACACGAATCACGTAGGGATTGTGCCAACGTTACCGAATTCTGAGTGGCCCGGTCAAATATGAAAACGCCTTCTCAAGCAGACGGCAACCAATGGCAAAAGACAAACTGCTGTTGGGTGCTTATGTTATTGAAGTCTACCATGTACTCATATTTTTATGCGAAATATCACTAACTCTGCTTATTGGTTCAGTGGTATTTCCCACTAATTCATCAACCATTTTATTCGCTGTTTTTCAGTGATTTATTTCTTGATTGATTTACGTCAAATGACAGTTAAACAACGCATATCAAATGAAATAAGAACACATAAACTAATAAAAGCAATACGAAATGTTGTTTTTGCGAGTTTCGCTTTTTATAACAACATTTTACAATTCAGTATGAACATTCAGTTTTTCATTCCGTTTTTACGTGTTTTATATCGTTTTCACGTATTCATCATCGTTTGAAGGTTTGAAGTGATTAAAAAGTTGCGAAGAGAGTGCATTCATGCGTACTATTTGTTTTAACAGTCCTGATATTACCACTTGAACTAAGAATGAAAATAAAAGGCATACACTTTAGGGGTACACTTTTTTGATAAAGGCATATTTTCTCCTTTGTAGTCAACGTTGGCTTGATAGCTCGATTGGTAGGGACCTGCGAAATTCGCGTTATTAATTCGGGCACGTTAAACTTGAAACACGCGTCTTTGCTATACGTTCGTCATTGGGCCATACTTCACGTGACACGCCCTGGGTAACTCTGCGCCAATAAATGAACACTTCACAATTGTGTGCCCTAATAACGTGGAGTTAACTCAAAAAAGGGAGTGACTTCACATATATGCAGCAGCCAATGGAGAAACGACGCTGTCTCCTTTAAGTAAAGTACTGTGAAGTTTAGCCTGATGCAAAATAATATCGCGAATTTTGCAGGTCCCTATCGATTGGTAATGTAACAGTCTAGAAACGGGATGATGCGAGTTTAAACTCTGGACAACGCGAACATTTTATTTTTATTTTTTTAATTATACGTTAAATTGCACAATACTAACAGTGACTGTTGGAAATATGATTATTTCTCGTAATTACGTAGCTAAATTAAATAAAAACAATATTTAAATCATCGCACGCAGTTGGCTGTCACTTATTCAGTCAGTGAAATGTTTCACTGAATCAATCAGTGGTTTTCCACCGATTCTAAAAGGAGCAATTTCCACTCATTCAAGTAGATAAATTTCAGTGAATTTAGAGTGCACGCAGGAACGAAATTACGTGTCGGTTCCTTCGAGGTTGATGTACCCGTTCCCTGATAGGTTGCGCGGGACTCTGGAGACTGGCGCCTTGTGCCTGATTGGCTACAGCGTGGTGCGACAGGTTCCCCATTTACTGGACTACCGGCTGACGAGTACGTTATCAAGCGCTGATTGGTGAACGAGCGTTCCGACATGTTGCTGGCCAGCGACGCCATTCTGCAGGCGCGTGCGGTGGAGTCCGCAGTATAAGCAGCTGTTTTCGCACCTGTATTCTGAAATATAGGCTGTTCACCGTAAAATGGGCATTTCCGAAAGCCCTGCTTGCGATTAGAGACCAGAGAAATTCGCTAGTTCAATTACCTGTAGGCTAGACTTCACAGTCTTATATACTCTCATAATACAAATATCAACTGTTTATTGGTATATTGTTGTGGGAGTAAAATACGGTGGGAGTGCGCATAATTTATTGCATGTTTGATACTGGCTCATTTATGTCCAGGAGATGTCAAACAACACGTCGACCAATTACAAAAGTAACATGAACGTACAGAACCCGCGAAATTCTCGGGTCTCTACTTATGATGTACTTGTATACGCGTTGTGTATTCCTTCGCATTATGTAAAAATTAACATTACCATGGGCCTCATCACTTTATTCATGCGTCGGTCAAGTCAAACTGTGAAACTATCAGAAAAATAAATATGTTACAAAATTGCTCACTTTACACTTCGATGATTAAAAAAAAAACAGAAAGCGAAAGAAATAATTTAAGTTATCACGAATGGTCACCTAACACTTTTTGACACTAGCCATCCGTATTTACCAACGTTACTGGGTGCATGTCACTCAAAGCGCCAGTTAAAATATACGCAGGCAGGAGTAGCGACTTTCTTGTTAAGGCTGATTTCAAAAGTGCTCACTTTATCGTGAACAGCCTTTACTGTGTGGTCCAACTCTAGAAAGTTTATGGGGTAGAGCGCGCATATTAGCTTCGCAGTAACCTGTCTCCGTGTTCCGATATTGGACAGCTTTGTGCCAATAGCAGTGTCAAAACGACGTGGATTGGAGAATAGGCTACAACACTGTTTACATAAATACTAGTTTTGAAATTTTAGTACACTTCCTATATTCGAGTTATAATTTAAATAGAGAATTTTCAAGTACAGTAACAATTCGTTTATAAAACACGAATCGATTGAAAAAAAAAAATCTGTAACTAAACGCCTGTGTCATTGACCGGACGACTTCAACAGTTTTGATTATAACGGGCGAATCGAGGATGGGTCATGCACAGAAGTCAATCTCATCTAAACCGTACGGTTCAGCATTGGTCTTAACGTTCGTTGTACTCACCGATTAGTTTCATTGCATACTCAAAATCAATTTTTTAAAATTCAAATAGCCTTTTTCTAAGTAATTTTGTGTGAAAACGTGTGTTCAACCCACACGCCAATTCACACGTACGTAACACAGAAACAAAGGGCGGTTTTGGCTTTTTGTATTTTAAAACGGGGAATTATGTATCGTTTACCCCAAGATTTTATTTTGCACAATGAAATTTTTCTGTTAATACTGGAAGACTACAAAGCACAAACGAGGGCAGAGTTATTTCAAGCGAAGGCACCGTGACATTCATCTGAGGGCGTATAAAACGTTCAGGTATTGACTACCTACGGCGAAACACATGCCATGGCTATCCACCCACGAAACACTAAACATAAAGCGACTTGTTGAACTGAATAAACTATAGTTGACCTCGGTCACTTCGCCTAACATCCTATTCACCACCCTTTCCCCCCTTAACCTTCTCAATAAAACGTATTCGCTCGCTGTTTTCATCTGCGAATGCCCTCCGACCTCATAAAATTTTATGTCATCCCCGCCGGTTTTTATTTTATTTGCCGGGCCCGCCGGATCAGCTGCCCTCGCAGACAGTACATCCAACAAGTGGACGGGCCCCACAGCGGTCGCGAGAACACGTGCTGCGTATGCACGAGGTTTTGTTGTGAGTAGTAGGGACGGGCGGGTCTTAGATACAAAGGGATGCTGCCTTTTGATTGACCTAATTAATTTGATATCAAATTAATATCTAAGGGTTAATTAAATCGATTGAAAAGGGTAACCATAATGTAATGGTCAATACAAAGGGGTTAAATGTATTGAAAGGGTCCAATTTAATTGAAATGGTATATTAATTTTTAAAATAAATTTTTCGATTTCGTGCAAGAGTGAGTTACAGGTCAATCTTATTTCTTTCATTTTGTGGGGAACTCTGGTACGTCCTCGCCCTGTGAGCTCTGGCACTCGACTGAGGTATGATGTGTTGGGGACGGGGTGGCCAAAGTGTAAAT
The DNA here is from genome assembly GCA_029891345.1 of Dryococelus australis. NCBI lineage: Eukaryota > Metazoa > Arthropoda > Insecta > Phasmatodea > Phasmatidae > Dryococelus > Dryococelus australis. Next base: position 106,055,720 of record CM056995.1, read on the forward strand.
TTTTCGTGTTGGTAGTGATATTGCTTACATACAGTGTTAGTAGATAGACGTCTTTGAAAGATAGTATTATTGCAAATGAATAACAGTGCTGAAAGAGAGACTTTCAGAGTGTTTAAACGAGTTCTATGTATGAATAAATTACATACTATGAATCACAAATTTCAAACGATCACAGCTATGTGAACAACAAGTGCAATTACATGACTCTCCAGGTGTCTTAAAAGTAAAGACATGAATTAGTGTACTCCAACCTGTATGCTAGCAATATGATTTACACAAGAGAGAAGTATAACGAACAAACACATTTACATGAGTGTGCAGTATAAAATGAATTAATTAACAAAGCAAAAATGTCCCTATAAATTAAACTGCTAAAGAAAACAATTACAAGACAACGCTACTTGACGCCTCTCACACATACTTTACATGTTGGAATTACTTCCACGATAAAGAACTATCACTCAGGAACTGTAAACAATCTTTATACAGGTCTTATGGCTGGGTGGACCAAAGCTAGTGATAACTCACTACAAATAAACCCAGGTGTAAAATATAATGTTGTTATACCATTAAGTATGGTTTTGGACTTCTATGAAGACTACAAACATGGCATATTAAATGCTAAACAATAATTAGATATTCTATTTGGCAACACACATTTGAATACCATATATGACAGCTAATAATGAGGAAGGTGTGACATTTGAATTAAGCAGTGTGGAATGGTAAATGCTACATATTGAACTTAATACTTGTGAATGTGTAAAGTTATTCAAATTTATCGAAAAAGGGAAGAATTTTGACATTGCATTCCGATAGTGGAGTTTAGAAGTTTTTCCAACTCTACCATTAGCTGAAAAAATATTGTGGAATGTGAAATCAAGTTTTTCGTCGGAAAAACTGAGATATGTTGTCATTTGTTTTCAAAAAACTCAACCAAAAAATGTAAAAGCTGATAGATCAGTATTTGGTAATTTTGATATGAAAAATATTAAACCGTATCTAAACAGTCAAGCCTAACCATATGTGGATTTAAATGTGAACTTTGCTAATGGTGAATTCCTTATTTCAAATGATATGTATACAAAGTTTCAGGAAACGTATTATAAAAAAACAGTTCACTGATCCTAGAACCCGAAACATTTAAATGTAGAGGAGCATAATTTGTTTTTGATGTAAGCAAACAAGACAACATGATTACAAATAGGGTGATTGATTCACGAATTGAAATAATTGCAAATACACCAATTCTGGCAAATACACAAGCTTATGTTCTGATAATTCACGATATATTAGTGAGTTACAATATAAGAAATGAACTAGTGAAAATAGTGAATTGAACCAGTATATGATTAAACATGGCTAAGCCAAGATGTTTTCAATGCAAAAGGATTTCAATCTACAGAAAAAATGATCATAAAAGAATTAGCTATTGCTGACATGGAAGAACATTTAACTGTTTTCAGCTTCAAACCACCATTTGACTGGAAATATCTAACTCCTAAGCACAAGAAATCAAATAGATGGGTTACTAAGCATCACCATGGTTTAACCCAGGAAAGTGGATATAAAGAGTACGATAATAATGAATATTTGCAAACATTACCTAAATAATTGTGAAATATATATAGGTGGAGTTAAGCAAAATCACAATTTAGAAAGTGTGTATAACAGGTAAGTAATTGATATTAATAAAGAATACAATTGCCCCTTGTTCAAACAATTGCATAAAATATATGGATCTAATTTGACATTCTTCTCTGCAGAGGAAAACTCAAAATTAATGCTAGCTTGGACAATGATGCCTGACTGGGGTGAAACAGACTATGATGATTCTCCTCCCGAATCACCTGTGGATATTATTCGAGTTATATGGCATTATTTAGGATGGGTGAAATTTAATATAAAAAGTATTTGCTTGTTTGATATCCGTTAGTTTGTAATGATGGATAAAGAGAACAAAGTTACATGTTCTTGCATACATAAGTCGAAGTGTAAATTGAATATTAGCAAGTTATTAGCACATTGGAGTAAACCATTTAGAGATTGTCTTGGAAAGAAATAGTTTTAATATCTTTGTGACTGTAAACATGTCTTTCTTCCACCCAAGTGGTATTTATGTGTATGTCACACTGGAAACTCAAGTGTGAGTTAATCTTGTTTTTATAATGGAATAATATGTCATTTTGGATAGCTATGCAATGGGTTGTTTCATTTCAAAATGTCCAATATCTCTTAGAGGGTGAAAAATGTAATGATTTAATATCTTGTCCAGATCTGAAAAAATGTCCTGTATACTATATGAGTGCGAATACAAGTCTACCAGCAAGCATCGAAGATGTATATTCGCACTTTTATGAAACTTTTCCTGATTTTTCAGAATGTATATTACACGAACACAAATACACGAAAAATTATAACAATCAAACAGATGAAAATACTATAAATATTGCCAAGGAGAGAATGGAAAAAATATTATGTAAAAATGTTTTTTTTTTTTTTTGTAAATACACACTGATGAGAAATTGTATTCTTTAAGCAAATGTAAGAAAAATGTATCGAAATTAATGGTCTGAAACTATTTTTCTGATTTACTGACTTTACAAATGTATGAATTGTAATATTACCATGTTCTGACAATCAAATGTTACATAAACTTTGTTTGCATGCATTTAACAATCAAATCTAATGTGTTTGCACATAAAGGTTTGTTTGTGGGGTAATGATTAAATAAACCTGTAGGAATTTTAATGCAATTTAATACATAAAACTCTTTAAATATACATTCTAGGATTCAAATGCCTTATGTTTAAAAAAAATGCATGTTTAACATCTTCTACAATTCAGATGTATTATGTTTAAATCGATTAATATAATCGAACTGGGTTTCCTGGATTTTCCTATAACTAACTATAAAAGGTGTATGCCTAGCACTTTCATTCTAATATTTGAATAGTACAGAAGAAATTATGTCTTTGCTGTGTTGCTTCTGTGGTAAAGAATTTACAATTCTGCATAACTTACGACATGTAAGAATGATCTGTGGAATGAAAAATTCAAGAAAGCAGTTTCAGTGTGATTTATGCCAGAGACAATTTACACAGAGCAATAATATTATGAGACATTATAAAACTTGCAAGACTGATTCTATGCAAACAACACCATATCCTCAGACAGCTCCTCAAACAGCTCCTCAGTTAGCTCCTCAGTTAGCTCCTTTGAAAGCTCCTCAGTTAACTCCTCAGACAGCTCCTCAGTTAACTCCTCAGTTAGCTCCTCAGACAGCTTCTCAGTTAGTTCCTCAGTTAGCTCTTCAGACAGCTCCTCAGGTAACTCCCCAGGCAGCTCCTCAGTTAACTTCTCAGACAGCTCCTCAGTTAGCTCCTCAGATAACTCCTCAGACGGCTCCTCAGTTAGCTATTCAGTTAGCTCCTCAGACAACTCCTCAGTTGGCTCCTCAGATATCTCCTCAGTTAGCTCCTCAGTTAATGTTCCCAGTTCCACCCACTGATATACCCCCAAGAATTCGATATGTTAATTCAATGATAAAAGTAATTTGATTTCCGTCTCTCCAGCTTCAGTGAAAAGTTCATCTTCCAATTTCAGATGCGAGATACTGAACAGCACTTTCACCTGCAGGATAACTGACATGAATATTGTTAACGATATGCTTAACAGTGATATAAATGTTTCTTGTTTTCCAGAGGTGCAGAGTTCCTTTTATATATTTAACAAAAAATCATCCCGATCTATTAGAATTAGTATAACAGTAATGTGTAAGTACTTAAAAGCCCTCACGGTAGTGGAAGATGTTACGCAAATATACTATTTTCAAAGTAATTCCCCCCTTGTCCTACACTCATCCGATGTTGGTGAACTTTATAACAATAACATAGTACCTTACTTAATAACCAGACATGAAGAATTTAGTGCCTGTGGAAGCAGATGGATTTTACATCTGTTATCAGAAAGGGATGTGTATATTTCCCAATACCTGCCATTCACTACTGGTGGTAAATAATCGAAGTTTATTAGCGATAAGAAGGCTTGTAATCCAACAATTCTTCATTACTCACCTCGCTTCACCCTCATCGACTCTCAAGATCCCGGTTTCGAGAACCGCCAAAATATCTTCACTCGCTCCAATGTATACATAAATATTTTGCTATGAGGTTTAATACATTTGGAAATCCGAAAATTTTCCCAGTTCCACGAAACCTACAATGTGTAGAGCCTCTGAACTGTGAGGCTTGCCTCATGTCAGTACGATGAGTATGTCAAATTTCCTCTGTAAACTTTACACTTCTTGTATTTCAATGGTTAATTCAGCGCTTCATTCAGTCGGCTGTTGTATTCCTGTCTACATTTTTTTCCGCAACACTACACCCAATACCATAATAAATCCAGCTCTGCTATATGCAATACTGTCAATTTAAGTAGTTAAATGACATAATAGCATGTACGAGTCAGTTAAACGGTTAATCATATCAAGAGTGAAGCATTTAACTGATAGTGTCTTAAAATAACTTATCTAAAATTCTAACAGACAGCGAGCCATTCTAACATTTAGTGAGTCAACACCCCATCTAGAATCCGCTGTGAATAACGACTTCTCACACATTTGAGAGTAGCGAGTTCGTCTTCCTGCAACATCAACCAAATATTACCAACCTCATTCCCAGAAAAGAAGATTGAGTGTTTTTTTCTGTATATAAATAAATATTTTAAGAAGAATGTGACTTTTGTGTACATAAATAAATATTGTGTTTGTTGGAAAAATGGGATATATTCAAAGTGTATTTCAAAGTGAATGCGTGTTTCATTTATCTCCAAACTGTAGATCTGGAATTTTATAAAACGTATTTCTTAGAGAAATTAGTGTGTAAGCTAATGTTTTTGCAAAAAATATATATATATAATATATTTCACTACTTTATCCAATAATGGTTGCAGCTTTTCAGTTTGTTTGTGTGAAGAACATTTATTTATATGTGGGCCATTTTTTTTACACACACCCATACACACACATGCATATATATGTATATATATGTTGAAAACAGTATTTCAACATAACAAAACCAAAGTTGCCTGATTAAATGTTATGTTTTATGTAAGGCAGAAATATTTGGATGCGAATAGAATACATATGTTTTCCTTCTGTTGGTTTAACAAGTGTGTGTTTGTTGGCAACAATTGGTGAATCACATTGTCTGACCGCTTTCCATAACAGCGAAAAATACTGTCTCGCTGTGAAATCAGTTTTCATGAATATTGTCTAAAAATAGCGAAATAATTCATATTTAACACAGTAAAAACTATGGAGATTTGAAATTAGTCAACAATTATTAATCTCTACAGAAAACAAGACGAAATAAATAATTTACTTATAGTAAACGAGTTTTAAATACAAATGTAAAATTAAGTTGATGGGTATTAACAAACAGTGGCGGTTTTCACTGAAATTTTTAAATACATATAAATGCCATTTTTTGTTCAATACATGCCTTTATTGTGTAAATCTGTTAAGTTAGTGTTTATTCAGAAAGTAAATGTGTTTAACACTTTGCGTGAAGCCTGTAGAATTCCTACAGCTGGGATAGGTTCAGGACATGTATAAACTAAAGGACTGCTAGCAGCCCTTGTCCCAAGCAAGATAGGCTGGATGCTTGAAGACAGTTTGCCAGGGTATTACATTCCCTTAACAAAGGAGCGAGCTCGTCCCTCAAGGGCTAGCACTGTACAGGATAGAAAAAAGATGGACAAAGTAGCTTCAGCCTAAAGCGGTGATCCATCCTGTCTACAAACTTGCACCGACCCCTTGCTTCACCTAGCCACCCCCAAACCTGCAACGCTTGTTAGGCGATAACATGATCTATCTGCTCGAGGTTCACACCTCGCTCAGTCTTCATAGCAGTATTTTCCGTAATATATCCGTTTTTCGCATTTTTAACCTTCTTAACATAGAATACGATAGGAGTTAGAATATTTTCACATATGTTAATAAATGTATTTTTTTTTTAAATAATCATTGATTAACATTTGAATTCAGTTTCTCTACTAGTGTTAATCACGGGAGTCACTACGATTTTATTTCGATAGTTTATAGTGTAGAAGTTTCTCCATTATTTCCAAGTTTATGCGTGTCTATTATTTCTTTTAAATTATCCATGCCTCATTAGACTAGGATATGTAAATATCAATTTCTGAACCGAGTATATGTGTGTTCGCTGCGAGAATTTTTTTAAACTTTCTCTGTGTTTTCGACAGAGTTTTTGTTAAAAATATTTTGGATCGATAAACTGTGTTTGTGTTAAGTAACTTAGTATTGATTCCATCTTTTTTTCTCCCACGAAGTTGCAGGGACTTAAAACTTTCCTAGATGTATTTATTTTGTGAATAATTTATATGCGATTATTCATTCGAATCGATCGCCTAGATCGTGATTAGGTAGTATTTGTACATTTTCTCACAAATTATGTGCAATAATTAAATAGTGGGAATTGTCTAATATTTATTCAATGGAAATAAAGGACCATACACTCTGAACTCCAAATTAGAGAACTTTTCAACATCTCCTAGCACAATAGTTTGAAGGCTGTTGACTACCGCTAGGTATGGCATGTCAGGGGAAGGGGAGGATAGAGGGAATAACCATTCCTCTCACAAAACTAGATAGGACAGATTTTCGGGAGGTCCACAATTCATGGGTAAAGCGTAGTTTTGCAAACAAATAAACACCTTGGAAGAGCCCCCAAAGTTGTTTGACAAAAGACATGTTCTGGTCTGATGGTGAAGGGATGGGGTCCGGACTATGTGGTCTTGTAAAGGTTTTGCAAACAACGTCGTCGGATCGATAGCGGGCTGTGTGACCTTGGACAGAGCATTCCTCTGAAAAAAAAGTGTTCTTGGCTGGTGTAGGCGGAGGAGGGTGGGTGACCTTGGGCAGGAGAGATGCGGAGGCTTCTCGCAGGTTTCTGCCATCTTCGTTCTTCACCAACCATCACACTGCATAGATGCGACACTGAACTCTGGACTTCACTGGCTTTCGGAGTGTGATAGCTGTGATTCTCATTAAGCAATATTATATGCTCTGTGGTTCAGATCTCGTTTACAGTCTTCGTAAACTATAGTGTGAAATTTTTTTTTATAATTCTTTAATTTATTGTGCGATAGTGTGTTTATCATGTAAACCCCATTTATGTGTTCGGTAATCAAAACTTTGTAGCATTTTCAAATCAAGTTTTTGTTACCAAGTGCTGTGAATTTCACAAACTTTACAGAAAAAAATGTGTATTATGTCCATTGTTTTTAAATAATTCACTTTTATACATTCACGTATTTGTAGGACGAATAGTGTAATCAAGTTGTTAATAGTAGCTTGGAAGGAAAACAGGTTCTGTCTGTCATAAACATTCAACTCAGTCATGCTCCACATATATATAACAGCTTATAAGCAGGTGCACATCATACAAGCCAGTCATTCATTGACTGGTATCCAAGGTGGACTAGTGTGTTTTGGGAGAGATCCTTGTACGATTTCATTATGTGCATTTGTATTGTGTCTGTTTAAAATTCAAAATGTGAAATTGTAAATCTTTATTTGTCCATGTTAACTGCAAGTGCTAAATCATTGTCGGTGTGTTTCGCTAATTAAATTGCACCCAGTGCTTGGTAGAAATACATTTTTTCTAGATATAATCCAGGATGTGTATGAGCTGTGTGTAAATCGTACTCAGAGTTTTTTTGCCATAACTTCAAATCGCCTGCGAGCTCCACGTATATAAGCTGGCACACTTCATACACTGAAGCCATTCCTTCACCAGCCTCCGAGCCGGACAGAAGTGTTTTGGGAGAGGTGCAATTTCATTATGTGTTTAGTACTTTTCATGTACTTGCATCTGTTTAATTTATTTGGAAACATTCGTTTTTCACCTCAGTACACAATCCTACAGTGCTTCACTAAGCTCCCAATCGAATGGATGAACGTTAAACATTTTTTAAAGCATGTTAATCAATTAATTTCGATTTATGTGTGGATTACATATCTAAAGTTCCTGACCAGTCTCACGGGCAGATGGATGTGTAAAGTATGTGCGAGAGGCATCAAGTAGTGTTACATATATCTTGTTATTGAGTTCGTTAGCTGTTTCATTTATAGGGACTTTTTTGCTTTTTTAATTAATTCATTTTTATATTGCACACTCATGTAATTGTGTTCGTTTGTTATACTTCTCTCGTGTAAATTATATTACTAGCATACATGTTGGGGTAGACTAATTCATCCATTTAAGTTTAAGACCTCTGGAGAGTCGCATAATTACACTTGTTCACGTAGTTGTGATCATTTGAAATTAGCGATTCGGTGCATGTAATTTATTAATACGTAGAAGTCGTTTAAACACTCTGAAATTCTCTCATGCAAAGCTGTTATTCATTTGGAATAATACTATCTTTCAAAGTCGTCTATCTACCAACACTGTATATGAGCAATATCACTACCAACCCAAAAAATTTACACTTAGGTTACTCTTGTACAAAACTCACAACATATGTACCCCGTACCCATCATGTTACACCTTAGTCGATTGCCAGAGCTCCCCACAAAAAGAATGAAAGAAATATAAATTTGACCCTTAGTACACTCTTGCACCAAACCCAAAAAATAAAAAATAAAATAACTATTTCAATACATATAACCCCTTCAATAAAATTTAACCCTTTCAATACATTTAACCCTTTTATTAACCCTTTCAATTTTATCAACCCTTTAAATCAATTTAATTAACCCTTTGATATCAAATTAATTAGGTCAGTCAAAAAAGGCGGCATACATTTGTATCTAGGACCCGTCCGCCCCTACTACTGCTGTGTTCTGCCACATAACTGCACCGTCCACAGCCGGACGCTCAGTTTACGCACAGTACGCAGACACCTACCCTCTATATCTGAATCAGTGAGAATTTCACTATTTCAATCAGTCAAACGCATCTATCTGAATGATTCGACAGTCATTTCAGTGAATTTAACTGACGAATCAGTGAAAAAAAATGCCAGATTTCCTTCACTTGTTTCAGTGACATTTTCCACTGATTCATCAACCTTCCCCCCCCCCCCCCACTGTTTACTCAGTGGTTTTTTTTGACTGATTGATCAGATAAACAGTGTGTAAAAAAGGGCGTTAAACAACGTTAAAATTTGGCCGTTAAATAACGCGTATCAAGCGAAATAACAACGAATAAACTAATAAAACCAATATAAAATACTTTCTAAAATGTTTTTCGTCTTTCAAAACGCCATTTTATGAGGTAATAGGGACACACAGCGTTCCATTCCGTTTTTAAGTCTTTCATTTCGTTTTCATGTAATCTTTACAGTGCTCTGTTTGCAGATATAAACTGCATATAATGTGATGAAGAGAGTGCAATCATGTATACTATTATTAATTTTAACACTTCTAAAGGTAGCAATTAAACCAAAAACGAGGATTATGAGCATACAGTTGAAATCTTCACGTTTTTTCGGTGAAACGATATTATTAGAGACCTGAAAGATTCGCGAATTCAATGACCTGCAGGCTAGACTGTGGAGTTTTATGTAAAGGGATACCGATTTCAACTGTGTATTTGTTGTCAGCTGTCAGAGTGGAAGGCGTCGATTGGGCCCACATTTTCCGGAAAGTGTAAAAAAATCGTGTAGACCAATTGCTAAAATTATATAAACACACGTGTTTTGAATTATAGCTTGCCCCAAAATGAATCCACGTATTTTTCAGGTCTCTGTATATTATAGATATTTTCCTTTCGCTGCTAACTTGGTGTGATAGCGCAGATGGTAAGGTAAGAGCCTAAATTCGAAGGGTATATGAGTTCAATCCCGGCCACATCAGAAGACTTTGTTTACTTTTTTTAAATTATGGGAAATTGCACAATATAAATAGCAAACTATCGTAAATATGTTTATTTCACGTAATTATTTGGGTACATTCAATAAAAATTACGTTTAGTTCGCCACTGTAGTCGGCCGTCACGTATTCAATCAGTGAAATAAATTCATGTCACTAATTCAATTAGTGAAATTTTTTCACTGAAAATATTAGTGGTTTTACACTGATTCTAAGTGAAACCATTTTCACTAATTCGAGTAGTTGAATTTCACTGTGAATCAGGGGTTTCCTACTAATTCGAATTTAGAGTGTAGAGAATGAGTAGTCCATTTCCAAAGGGATCCTTGTCCGTGTGCACTGATTTTCGGGAAACAGCGGAAAATGTATATGGAGTGTATTTATGTTCACAGAAGCTCAGGGTACGGAAACCTCCTGATTGTAGTGGGCTTTGATACAACAGACTCCGTTTACCATAGTTTTGTCAGCGACGCTGGGTCCTAAACGACAGTCTTGGAAAGGAGAAAAAGAAAATTATAATATTCAAAACTTTACAGAAAATGTTCCAGTGAAATACGCCCACATGTAGCTGCAATACAGAGAATTGGATTTTTCTTTATTGATGGCTGGGAAAACATTTTAACACATTGAGGTCTGCACACATTTACTGGTACTTAAGACAAATTAGAAGTGAGTCACCTGTATCCACTACTCCAAGAACACCGGTTCTGTTGGTGTCTGTGTTAGAACTCACCATCGTCCTATTGGTCCATACCACAGCGGATACTACCATATACTTTACAGCGTTCTTTACTGGCCGGTCGTCAACCAATGGAGAGCCAAGCTGATATTGGCACAATGAAATGTCTTTTATCGTAAACAAGGATTTACAATCAATCCTGTCCTTTTGAGTGGCCATAAAAAAGATGAAATTCTATCTTCAGCAATACCATTGTTACTGCACTGTGGTGTTCTTGTGGGGTCGTGTTAAACACTAGCCGAACAAAGACTGCACATCCATGCAAATTTTGTTGTAAGCAATAAAAATATTTTTCAAATTAGCTTTGCTCGAGCTACATTCGAGCATAATCTAAGTGTAATTGTGGCTGGATGAATTTTGCTATGAATGTTACTGTTGGTCAAGAACATTGTCTGTAGATATATGAGCCTTCTGAAATAAACGTTTTCCCTGAAATGAAATACATAGTATTTACTGTTTGTGGATATGGTCTACTTGGGATACTGAATTAATTTCAAACCTGCGTTTAAATGACCTTCGCGCTGCGCTGGACCTTTAAAATATTCGTATTTCCATAGCAAAGGCTAGGAAGGAACAAACAGGACCATTGTTGAAAATTGTCATATTTTTGACAAGGGGCGCTTCAAAATGGACTACTCAGACGCTCAGATTCATATCGGGGCAAGTTAGAGACTTTTAAACATTTTACGTTTCTGCTACTTTTACGATTGGCCAACGACTTACTTAACAACTCCCCCAGGACTACGAGCCAATCACAAACAGGTACAAACTTCTGTAGTCCATTCGTGGTTACTTATAACTTTTCTCAAGCCCTGCTAAAGTTCTACTTTCAGTCTATATCTCCGCCTCATGCAAACAAAGCTTAACCGAGTCTTAGAAAATTACACCAAAGAGATAACGCGGCGTATTTTTCGCACTAGAACTATATCTTACCAGGCATTACCAACACACTAATTTTCTCTCTTTTTTTTTGTATTACATATAAATGAAATATTATGATTTATAATTAAAATATGAGATAGAAATTCAGTTTAACACTTTGACGTCAGCAGACATTTACAAGACAATCAAGACACGTTAGAACTGAGTTACTTATATCCACCACTGCAGGAACACCGGTTCTATTGGTCTCTGTGGCTCATTACCGTTCTAAGTGGCCAATATGACAATAGACACGATTACGTTGCTCTGCAACGCTCGTTTTTGGCTGGTGATCATTCACTAAGGCACTGAGTTGGTTTTGTCCCAATCAAATGTTGTTAGTTGTGTAAGATGTTTTACAGTCACGTCTATCCTTTTGCGGAGATGTAACAAAAATATTTTTGTAGTCAGGGAAGTTATTGTTACTGAGCTGTAGAGTTCTTTTATGAGCCTATTAAGCACAGCCAGTATCACGACTGCATGAAAATGCTGGTTTTATTTTCAGCGACAAAGAAATGATCAAAATATTTTTGCTCGAGCTAACTCGAGCGTAGCCATATTTAGGAAACAACAAAGCACGTCATAGACGGGGGTAACTTTTCAAATGTTTGATTCAAAAAGTGTAAAGATACTGTGCAAGAAAGCAGCAGTTATTACCACGTGGAGTTCGCAAACGAATGTCTGGCCTACAAGTCGCTGAACTGGCAAATTTGCCAGGCTCCATCCCTACATGTGTCCCCCGACTGCACGCGAATGCAACGGGTTCTTCTCAGTATGCGGTTTCACTGGTTACATTTTCACAACATCACGAATATAGACGTTGCAGTAGTTCTTCACAGTACATTCAATGTTTACGAAAATCCTACTCACATAATTTCTTCCCTTTGTGTGTCCTCTAGCAACTGCCATATAGCATGCATGTGTCGACCAACTGATTACAGCAACATCGTTAGAGATCCAAATATATTTCGCCTATTCTTCACCTATCATAAAAAAAAAAAAAAAAAAAAAGTCAATTTTAGTGGCTACCAGTTTAAACGTTAACCCTTTCAGACCCACTTTAATTTATTGTTTCAGGTGTTGAAAATAAAGAGTGAGTGAGTGAGTGATTGAAGATCTTTGGACGGCTCTTAACATCGACTTCTTGAGAGCCGATGAGGGTGATTGAGGTGAGTATGGTGCAGCGCCGGAAGGAAAGGACGGGGGAAACGGTAGATCCCCGAGAAGACCCGCCGACCAACGGCATAGTCCGGCACTATTCCCACATGCGAAAATCCGGAGTGACTTGGCAGGGGATTGAACCCGGATCGCATTGGTGGGAGGCCAGAAGGCTAATCGCTCAGCCACCGTGGTCCCTGCCAACAAATATTTTTATAATGCGCGTTGTACTTAAGTCGACAAAAATCTTATTTCGTTGCCACAGGCAATGATGTTTGGCTACAGTTATATGAACCAATTATGACGAAGACCAGTAAGTCGGTTTGCGAATCATTCCCCACAGATAAGATCATTGCTAACTGAGTTTCGCTGTGTGCAGTACAGATCAGAAACTACCTACATTTGCGTAATGTACACACTTGTGTACACTGAGTCTGACGGGGTTTAAATACACGGGACAAAGAATCACTTTCAGGCGCGGCTCAATGGCAGGGCTACCCTGGGTGCTAGCTCGTAAGGGGGCGCCAAACAGAGGTGAATTATTTTTGAAGTTGTTTTAAAATTTTGAAAGTTTTTTTTAAATTCGAAAATGTTTTGTATATAGAGTGGATACACAATTCGATGACATAAAAACGTAATCTTAATAATTTGTGTTGTGAAAGTTTTGTTCTCTTAGTTATCGTATCTCTATTCACCTCAACTCTACCACGCCATTACTTATATTGACTACTTCTCTTCAAACACGTTAAGATATGTATGTAGTTACACTGGGTCCGAACTTGTTCCAATTGCAGTCGTTCCTTGTTCAAAGTAAACTGGTTGCATGAGTACATCACAGCGACGTTTTTTCTGTATCAATTTAACTGAAGCGTTTAAATATGGCTGTCATAACATATTCGTATCAGCAAGTTCAGCCTCTTACGTAGCAGCACCCTTAGCCACACATTTGCATTCTATAATTTATTGCCGCCATTACTGCTGAAATGCCATTCTGTGTTTATTTAAAAACTTGTTCAGTAAAATGCAGTTCTTCAAAGGTTGATTTCCGAAGTCAACAATTAACCAAGTATTAACTACAGAAATAAACAGGGTGTTTTATTTTTAAATTGTTGTAGAATCAGCAGTATTATACAGCCATTTTTTGCATGGAAAAGGACACTTTTTGTAAAAGGTAACTTAATGATTTTTACTACGGACAATTTTATTTCGTTGCAAATTTTATAGCTACTAATGTAATTTTATAGCTACTAATGCAATTTTATAGCTACTAATGTAATTTTTACTAATGTAACATATTTCTCTTATCAAAGTAAAAAGTTATGCAATTATGCACATATAAAAATCTGGTTAACTGTAAGTTAATAATTTGTGATAGTAATGTATTTATTAGCCTGCTGTTCTATGCTTAGTAAAATTGTTGGGATACCAAGTTGAAAAATGAGGGGGTGGGGGAAGGAATATCCGATTCTGTACAGGATGTATTTAAATTCGACGGATAACTTCCGGTGTTGGTTAATCACGAAAAAAATAAATTGAAAACATATATAAATGACATATGGTCTAAAATTAATTATAAGGGAGGTACGCATTTTTTAAGTTGTAGTAGAAGAAAAAAGTTTATTGCATTACAGCTTTAATTGTCCCCTACCTTTAATAGCCGCAAGTGTGTGTTATTGGGTATTACGCGTGCTTCACCTGCCAGGTATTGGTAAATATGGTTTTGAAAGTAAAACACGGCGAGGTTTAGCGTATTTACTCAAGGTGACATTTTTGTTAATTGTGACATGATGATTAATAATCCATCCTTTAAATACCTAATGTGCTAGCGCGACATGGATGTTAGTTCGAAATAGAGGTAGTAACAGTGATTATTTACATGAAATAATTTTATGACAGTGACAAGTGTTGTGATGTTTGAATATCTTTGTTCAGTTAACAATTATCCAGACAAACGCTGTTCCATTTTAAATATTATCTCTAATATTTGCAATAAACCAATATTCCCGGTCCATCTTCAAATATGTATACCACACTTAATATTCACTCAGACCATAGGTTGTATATATGTTTTCAACTTATTTTTTCGTGATTAATGTGCAGCCGAAGTTTGTCGGTCGAATTTAGACATAACCAGTATTTGGTCGACTTACGGTGAAAATCTGACGGTGTTAATAAACCAGATACAAATAATATACTGTCCGTACTGTTTCTTAAATGAACTCTCCACTTGCGCATCGCAGTAGAGAGGAATGTGTCGTCTCGTGGTTTAATATATTAAATATTAAAAAATGTCTTCATGTTCTGTTTGAGTTGAGAGTTGAGAGATTTGGGCTGCTTTTAACAGTGTTCTGTTTGGAATTGCAATCGTTATTTAGGCTGTTTTTAGATACTGTATATTCGTATACCATGACGCTTTCCTTCAGCATTGGCTGGTTAAGTTATATATATATATAATTTATGTATGCAACTGGGCACGTGTGAAATAGCGTCCGAGAAATAACTTTCGTCAACATTCTTTGAAGGAGGTAGACTAAATGAAAATGTCTTGCAAACACGATCTGCGTTTGATTTGTAGCGACAGACCTCGGACTGTAAATCAAATGCCATATGCTTTCCGCACGAGAAAAGTGAACGATTTTAATTTTTAAAAACCTAGAGTTCTGAGATTTATAAGAGATTCCAGCGAGTACCCTGGACGTATTGACAGTGAGTCGTAGAGGTTAAAAAGGTAGGCGATATTATTGTGAAAACAGAAGCAAAACAAGTCTACAAGGCCATTCATTGCAAAGTGAGAAGTTTTGAAAGCCCTCTCATTTGGAATAACAGTCAATAAATATATTTTATTGTATCCTTAGACGTTAACTTCCAAGTGCGGTGGAATATACACACTGTGTTTATTTCTTGCATGGCAATATTTATTTATAAAGGTGGTTAAAGGATAACAAATTGCTGAAAGGAAAAAGTAAATAGGGCCTCAAAAGTGCTTAATTTACCGTCAACAGCCTATAAAATGATGGGTGCTGGTGTAAAAAAGTGTGGGAAGAGGGTGGGAAGGGTAGGGAAAGCAGAACAACAGAGATCTCAAGCTAAGTAATCAAACATACTCTTTTATTTACAAAGCTGTAAAAATATAAGCAAAGGCAATAAGTTAACAATGCAGTCAATGTAAAATGCGAAAACGTAAGCTTACGCGAAATAGGTAAAGAAATTGAAAAAAAAAAAATTTTAAGTCTGAAATTATGTCACTATGGCTGAAATGAATCATATCACTGTGAAAAGTCGCTTTAACTGCTGAATGGTGTTGCTATATTTTATGTGTAAATATGAATTGCTTTATAACAATTTTATTACTTTCAGCTTGAATTATATTTAAAATATTTATTATGTTTACTAATATACTGGAAAAAATGTAACATAATTTTGGAAGCTAAGTTTTTGACATATTTTAGAAGTCGAGTATCGAGTCACCAGAAAGTGGCTTGTTTGTTACCATGGTAACCAGAAAAATTGCTTGCGAGTTTACTGACAGGTTACACTGACAAACAATGAACAGTAATATTTTATTAATAGTGTAAACGAAAGTGACGCTGAAATAGCTGGACTTTTCCGAAATTAATTTAATTAATAGCAGTCGGATACATTCCTGCAGATTTTAATATCTAACGCTGGCCTAATATACTGTTATTTGTAAATACAAATAAAAAATGTGCTTCGGCCAAATACAGCACACTGAAAAGATCAAAAATTAGGTATTGCTCAAATGATTACAATTTGCAGAATTATTATAAGTACAGAGTTTTGTGCTACACGTAAGGAAAGAAACGGTGCGTTAAAATGCTGGCAAACAAATTATTTAAATAAAAACCCGAAGAAAGACGAAGAATAGGACGTTAATAATTTCTTTTATTTTTAGAACCAGCCCGAATTTCCGCAAGCAATGCAAGTAAGCCTATACAAAATCACAACAAAAGTTCAAGGAAAATTTGTAACCTACTCATTTTAATCCGAGTGTACTCTTTCTAGTCTTTACCACTGAATTAACCGAGACTCTACTTCCGCTTTAATTTTCGAAACAATTGTAAAGAGGCTTGAAATAATTATTCTCTGCTTTGTTTTGGCCACAGAATTTTGTGTTATAGCAGTTTTTTTTGCTAATATCCTCACATCCTGTTTACTTCCTGCTATTAGTCTAGTTTCAAGCTCAACGTCGTAAAAAGCCAAACATTTGTTGATGTTTTGCTCATGTGACGAGGAGGCGAAGTTATAAAAAAGTTTTACACTTCTTTTAGCGGATTTAATTGCTTTGGGGGGGGGGGGGGAGTTTCGATAGGGGCAGTCACCCGCCCCTTATTAAGATATAAATGAAATTTTTTAAAACAGGAGAAGGATGGTCTATGTAATTTGGTTATGTAAAGGTGTGCTTTGAAACCGGCATACCACACATACTTGCGGGCAGTTAAAAATTATTCGAGGGGGGATAAAACAGATTTTGATGTTCGGCGCTAGATACTAATTTTCTGTGCGTATGTCGATATCGGCCGTCCATATTTTGTTGCAATAACAAGAAGGTAAACTTCTCTTCAAGAGCATAATCCTGGAATGCGTGTGTTTTCAAGACTATATTCCAGCACTTAAATTAAGAGTTGAGCGTTTGGGATAGTAAGAAATCTTTCGCTAACAATTTTTTTATTAAAGAAAAGAGCATTATCTCATCAGGTTATTTTTATATCATTATAAATTTTACCAATAACATAACCTGTTAGCGATGCCACTTAGCGCAATAAATGAACATTGTCACCAATTTTTTAATATAAGTATTAATACCTAAGAGATAACTTAGCCTTTTTTGTTTAATGTAACACTGTACAATTCATATGGTGGGCTGTTCGCAGAATTTGAGGAGAGCTACGGTACGAAATATAGCATAATTCGATTCGAATGTTTAATGTTTATAGTCTGTTACGATACACACTGAGGAAAAGGTCTTGTGGAATCACACAAAGTTTGTTTGGCCCAAACAAATTAATTGCATGTAATGGGTTAGCGAGATATTTGGTTTTTGTAAACAAATTATTTTGTTGCTGTTATTTATTTGCCCTAAACAAAGATTTGGTTGGTGCAATAAATGATTTGTTTGGTCCTACCTAAATAAAAACAGTTTCAGTTATTTAAAAAACTAGGAAGTCACACGTAATTATTTTTCTGTGGTGTTGCGTTATGTTTTTTCGTTTTTTTGCCTTGCTGAGTTATGTGTGTATGTGTGTGCAATTTTCATTTAGTGCCATTGTCGGTAATGGATACAGTCCAATCATACCAACCTTATAACATGAATAAATCAGTAGACCTATTCTGTGGCCCCGCCACGGGCGGCAATAACCGCTGATTCACGACGTGGCGTCGAGAGGAAGAGTGAGCGAGTGAAGAAATTTGGACAGCTCTTAACATCGAGGTCTTGAGAACCGATGAGGGTGATTGAAGTGGATATGGAGCAGCACCGGAATGAAGGGGCGGGGGAAATAGGAGATCCCCGAGTAAAACCCGCCGATCAACGGCATCGTCCGGCACGATTCCCACATGCGAATATCCGGAGTGACCCGGCCGGGGATTGAACGCGGATCGCCTTGGTGGAAGGCGAGCGGGCTAACAGCTCAGCCGCCGTGGCCCCCTCGAGAGGAAGATACTTTTAATGTCCGTCAGGGTATCTCAACCCATGCTGCTTCGATGCATGGCCAAAGTCCTGTGGCAGGTAAGTCTTAGTCCGACCATGGTCTACACGTTTTCGATGGTGAAAGATCCGGTGAACGCGTAGGCCAAGGATGCAGTGTGACATGATGGCCACCCAGGAACTGTCGTACGTCGTGTGTCACACGCGGTTGTGCGTTGTCCTGTTGGCACAGGGTCCCCGGGCTGGTCTTTAAGATGATAGACAACAACAGGCTCCGTCAACTACGCGATGTAACTGTTGCTGGTCAGCGTAGCAGCAATGCGGACTAGATGTGAGCAGGACTAGAATCCGATGGCATCCCTTAACATAACTCAAAGTGCTGGGCTGGTATGACGGTGCCTAATGCAGGTCTCGGCCAGGCGTATGCCACGGTTCCGCCAAACACAGATGCGAACATCGCGGTGCTGCAAGCAGAAGCGGGATTCATCGGAGAAGACATTGACAGGCCATTCGTTCCAACAGGACCAACATTCCACGCCCCTTTGCAGTTACAGGAGCCACGTGGTGATCACGATTAAGTGAGCACTTTGTAAATCAAAAAAGTCACTATCCCTACCGCCATATATTTTAACGGGCGAAATAAGTGACATGCGCCCAGTAAAGTTGGTAACGATGAATTGAAAGTAATTCCATATCTTAACGTCGAAAAAAAAGTGTCAAGTAAACAAATTGTGATAACTTAAATTATTTCTGTAACTCTCTGTTTTTTTTTAATGCATCGTAATTTAAAAGTGAGCAGATTTGCAAAATAATTTCTTTCGTAATAATTTCACAGTTACATTGATCGACGCATGAATAAAGAGGCGAGACTCATGGCATTGTTAATTCTACATATGGCGGAAGAATATACAATGTGCATACAAGTAGATCTTAAGCAGGGCTTTGAGAAGTGCTAATTTTACCGTGAACAGCCTATATCCGCAGTGACGGGTGCCTGGACATGATGCTGCAGACTGCGAGGAAATGTGCTTGCGGACACTGATAGACGTGCCACACGCCTCAACTCCTGGCGAGGGTGTTTGATCGTAATCACCATGCGCACTATATGCCTGTCGGGCCCGCGGTGGCTGAGCGGTCAGACTGCTCGTCTCCCACTAAAGCGAACTCGGTTCAATTCCCTGCCGGGTCACTCCCGGATGCCGCTGGTCGAAGGGTTTTGCTCGGGGATCTCCCGTTTTTTTTATCCGCCCTTTCGTTCCGGTACTGATCCATTCTCACCTCGTTTCACCCTCAGGACCTCGTCGTCAAGAGCCGCCCAAACCCTTCAACTCATCTAGATGTCTGTCCTCGCACTCGTTGGTGCGACGGGGCCGTTGGCGTCCAGAACGTCGTTCAGCTCATCCGCTAGGGCGCTGGCCTCCCTCTAGGGCATTGATTTTCAAAGTTGTTGGCGGCGGGGGGCTCCCCCCACCACAAGGAAGGCGTGACGGCATGCTCAGGGGGGCGCGGGCGCCAAGCTGTTTACTTGAAAAAATATTGTTTTGGGTGAAGTACTTTTTATCCCGACATAGCAGAGAAAGCTCTGCGATTGTATTTTTCTTTTTTAAGAACCTATTTATGAGAAAGAGCGTTTTCATCTGTAGTTGCAATAAAAACGTAGTATAGAAGCAAACTCGATATTACCAGTGATTTACATTGTGCATTTTCTTCTATTCAACCAAGAATTGGGAATCTTGTTAAAAATATGCAAGCTCGTCCATCTCATTGATTGATTTGTTCACCCCCATTCGTATTCAATAAGCAATAAAATCTAATGATTAAATAAATCCTTTGAGAATTTTATTCGTTTTTGTCTTACCTTTGAAATAATGAAGTTTTGCCACTATTGGGGGAGGGGGGGGGGGGCGTGTTAATTATTTTTTCTTGCAGAAGGGAGACGTGATAAACGAAAGTTTGGGAACCCCTGTCCATAGGGCAACTTGGCCTCGGGTCCCAGCGAGGTCTCGCCCTATGTGGGAAACTTGGTGGACGTTCCAGTTGGCCGGCTGGCTTTCTCCGGGTACCCAAGTTCTCTCCCGCTTTACCTCGCTGCTCGCACATCGCATCATCAAGTTCACCGACGACGTCAGCTGTTAAGCGCCGTCTTGTTGCGGGCCGTGTCAAGCTTGTTCGTCGTAACGCGAGGCCAGCGCGACTTTAGTACGACGGCGCCTCCACGTCTGGGTGGCAGTCCCAGCGGCGGAGTGATGGTTGAAAAGGGGGGGGGGGGGGTGGTCCACCACCCCGGGCAGTGTCGCCTCTCGGCTGACGTAATCAAGGCAGGCGGGTGGCCACAAAGGGGTCGCGCGGTGCGGGCGGCCGGAACGTTATCAAGGATTGAGGAGGAGGGGGGTACCCGGTGCACCGCACGACCAGACCACGGCGGACGAGCATCGTCGCCTTAATGAGGCCCCCGTCCCCGACGCTGATCAAAGGACGGGGCTCTCTCGACCTGGTGCGTCGGGACACGCACTGTGCGGTCCCTCGCAGATACGCCGTGCTGGCTTCTAGCCTCTCCCCGTCACGCCGGGTAGTCACACCTCCACGGGGCATTTTCCACTCACCGTAAATTTTTTTTTCCTTCGGAAATCTGCCTCCGCCGTACCCTCCAGATAGCACACTACGTAACACTTTGAGTGCTGTCGACGATGCATATTGTCGCCTGAATTAAAGGATTCCGCCTACCTGGTGGTAGTTTACGCGTCTGAGGGAGTAGTAAGTACAGCGGCCATTAAGGGGAATGGTGCACGAAAGGCGCCCATTTACCTTAATTTTGGTCAAATATTTTTTTCAGAGAATTTTTCAAAATATTTGGCACGACAAGACATAAAGAATAATTTCGAGCATCTTGTTACATTGATAGATATTCACTGCCATCACTACTATCGGAGCACTGATAGAAGATAAGAAAGAATATCTTATTTCTCATATTCCATCGTGCTCACAGAATAATAAAGGCATATGCTATTCACGGTAAAATGAGCACTTTTAAAAGCCTCACTGAAGGTCTACTTGTATGCACGTTATGTATTCTTCCGCCTTATGTACGATTAACATTGTCATGGGCCTTTAATCATGCGTCGGTCAAGTGAAACTGTGAAATTATTAGAAAAGTAAATATTTGAAAAAATCTGCTAATTTTTACACTTCGGTGCATAAAAAAACACAGAAAGCGAAAAATAATTTGTTTCCTAACACTTTTTATTCGATGTAAAGATACGGAACTACTTCCCATTCATCGTTACCAACTTTACTAGGAGCATGTCACTCAGTGCGCCCGTTAAAATACTGTATATGCAGAAAGGGGCAGTGACTTTTTTCTAAGGTTAGTTTCAAAAGTGCTCACTTTATCGTTACCAGCCTTTAGTGTATGTGTAACAATGCAAGAAATTGTTAAAAATTAATATTTATGTCTTGTCGTGCTAACAATTTCGATAAACCCTCAGAAAAACATGTTAAAACGAAAATCGGGTAAATATACTGCTTTCGTGCACCATTAGCATTGAGGCGCCCGCTTAACTTGGGGCGAAAAGAGTTCTACACTTTGTACCGTCATACTGACCAAGCTCCTGGAGTTACGATATGATGTGCCATCGGAGTGCAGCTCCACTCAAACCTAGTCCGCATAGCTGCTGCTCTGACCAGCAACCTTCTTGCGAAAGTCGCCTAGCCCCGACAAACACAGCACGACACGAGAAAAACCCCCACCACGGCACGACATTTATATTTTCAACGTGACTGCTCGAATTTACAGCCCGGCAGTTTACTGACGCGACACGAAGAGTTGAATTTTTTTCGGAACCATTTAGAAGGCGCCGATCAACTACGCTTGTTTCAAAGGCGGTCTGCAGACGGGAAATTTGGAATACATGATGGCGACGAAGTGTTATCGCTAATGCATACTAAGGTAAAATTATTAATTGTAAGAGTGAATTACAGATATTTATGGTTTCTTTTTCTTTTAAGCTACGTGTTTGCCACTGTAGGGAAAGCTTGCCATACAATTTCATATTGCCAGGTTTTACACTCTGTGTGTTGTGCCGCACGACCCGACAAAAAATATTAATAATTTCTAATCCAAATTTGCTGGTCGGGAGACGGAATTTGTCAGGCTTGCCTAATGATCTATCTTGCATTTCATTGGCTGTTTAGTTTTTAAGTGTTGAGTCGTGCTTGTCGGGGCTATGTGATTCCGGCGTCACACCTGGAGATACCTTCAGTTTTTGAGGTAGAGAAGGGCGGTAGCAACAAGGACGACACTGGCACTCGCTTCACGTGTTCCATCGCCCCTACGCGAAAGGCTCTTAACCGGCGTTTAGTGGAGACTAGACAGCTTGACTCAGGCTTGCTGGCTTGCACATCAAGGTTGCTGCAAGCTTACAGGCTTTTAATCATTTGAAACAAAACCAACATGAGCTGGTACATCAACCTTTCACGAAAGTCTGAGGCCGAGAAGCGCAGGAGCGATAAAGGCGACACTGCCTCGCACATCAAGTACTCCATCGCCGCTAAGCGCTTGAACTCTAATTTAAATCGTAGGCCTGTGCTGTTCGTAAAGAATATTACGTAACAGGAAGTAAAGTCCAAATGCCATTCATACAAATAGTTTTCCATTAATTTAAGCCGTTTCATAGTAACTGAATCTTCATAATAATTCAAGGTACTGTTACAGCATTTCTGACGTAGGGTCTACATGAATGAAATTGCAATGGCAGAGTATGCGAACATGGTTGCCATACCTGAAGGACAGAACTGTCATCTCTGATTGGGTTTAAAGTATGTATGGTGTTACATGTGACTGGGGAAATGACAGAATTTATGCCGCAGGGAAAGCGGGAACATTCTTATAAGATTATACCACGCCTTAAAATATAAGGCCACATTACCAACCTAAGAATCACCACCCCAAATCCGTGTCTAATGACCTCGCTATCAACGAGACGTTAAGCCCACCTGCTTACTTACCTTCCACTCAAAAAATTCTCTACCCATCAGATCGAGTCCTGGTATCGAATCGGGCGATATCAGAAGAAATAGGCTAATGTCTATGCACTGACGCAACGGAGGAGCAGGCGGGGAGGGGGGAGGAGGAATAAAGGTTTAAATTTTTGGGGAAAAATGTACCTAAATATTATAGTCGCCCTTCAAAATTTCAAGGATTTACAACATTCGCGGAGCAGGTTTCTTGCGTAGCTTATTGCCCTCTAGGGGCTCTTTATTACCTTGACAATATATCAATGGACGGCTATAAAGTACAACACCCTCCACGAAAATGTTTGGATTGGAGATTCGACCCCGTGGAACATCTCCATATTCTTTTTTTACGCTACGACGAACATCCTTTCCACGTTATGGAAGGTATGAGTTTGAGTGCGGCGATAATACCTGCAGTGATTTTCCTTGCTGACTGTGTAATGACTTGAACTTGTGTGTGTTTGGCGAAGAAATTGCTTCTTAAAACACCGCGTTTGCCGCTTTTCACTAACCCATTCGTTCCCACATTAATTTACTGTTTCGTGTGTTGCAAACAAGGAATTGGTTTTATATGTGCTGTACTTAAGCCGGCAAAGAACTTGTTTCTTTATCACAGTCAATACGATATATCTGTGATATGAACCAGTCTTAACGTAGAGCTGTAGCACGATTTACTGATCAGTTATAGGCTGTTCACGGTAAAGTGAGCACTTTCGAACGCCCTCTTATTTGGAATAATAGTCAATAAAATATATTTTATTTTAGCCTTAGAATTCGGTGGTTAGCTACGTGAAATTTCTTAAGGAATAGTGATACGTTAAAATATTTCGCCAATTTTTTAAAATAAATTTTCTATAAAATGTAAATTGACATATAACTAAAAAAATTGGATATATATTTTTTTCCAAAAAAAAAAAAATTATACAGCAATATTCTCTGAGAAAAAGGCGTCAACATGTTTTTTTTGTTTGAAATAGTTATCTTTAAAATTGACGCAATGAGAAGGTATTTCGTTTAACATTGATTCCCCATTTGAAGTTCGCGACTGCCGGCTTGGTAGGCAGGCCCGTTAAAGGATAAAAAATTGCCGAAAGGAAAAAGTAACTAGGGCCTCAAAAGTGCTCCTTTACCGCGAACAGCCAATACCATACGATAGTTCAATGGGCGCCGAACCTTGCAGGGTACAGTACCGGTCAAATATAAACTTCCTGTTCAACATGTAGACAATTGTCTACGCTCGGTATGGAAGGGATAAGTTAGTTTATCTCCAGAATAAGATTTGAAACAATTTCCATTTGTCGTCAGAAGATTTGGTAGTATGGTTTGTAGTTATCCTAACAACTTACTCGAATTCTTACTTGGTGTATAATTAACATTTAAAGTTAATTAATTATTTTTTTTAGCTTATAATTTGTAACCCAGATCAATCTTGCGGTCATTAGCAGAGACGCTGATAAAAAGCCAGGAGACTAAAAAATGTTTTGATGTACTAAAAGCAAAAGAAATTTTCGTAAAATCCGTACACCATGTTAATGATAACCACGTGCTAGTATTTCTGTGGTAATTTTTGTATCGTAGATAAACGTTAATCTAACAAACTACTGAATTAAAATGCTTACGCGTTTTAAAACAATAATTACGCAAGTTTCTGGGATATATCGTGTCTGAGAAGTTGAAAGAACTTCCAGTAGCTTAGATAATACTGTATACCTTCTACCTACTCTCATACACACAAGTGACGTGTGGGGAATTGTTGCAAGGTAAGCTGTCGTTAGCTCTGTACTGTGCCCTGTTGCTTGACAGTTTACACTTCCACCAATAAAACGTATCTCGGCAGGTGACACCACAGAGGGACGTATAATTGGTCCCTTGCTGCTCGCTTGTGAGTGGTCGGAATACATTCAGTTTCCCTAGGCTGCTCGGTGGTTACTGGCGTCTGCTGCGTGCACCGAGGATGTACAAAAGTGAGCAAGCACCGGCTTACCTTGAAACACTTCACCACACGCCACTGTGTACAACTGCCTACACATTACCTAGACCTATTTAACCCGCATCGCATACCGCATTTATTGGTCTGGGCAACTTTAATCCAGCCTTTGCTTAAAGGCTGAGAAAACGTTGAAAAAAATTACGTTGCCTGTACATCAAAATGACACGCGGGCCTGCGTTGGTAGAACGTTGGGTTACTGTACGCCAACATATGTCCAACCATTTACCAACCAATAACATACTGATGTTTTACAACATTGGTAGTATGTTGGCAAGACGTGTTATCAACTATTAAATGCAAAAAAAAAATGTTTTGCGAACATTAGATAGTGATATTTTTAATTAATTTTGACCAGTTTTTGAAAGTTCAAAAATCCTACACATATAATGATTATTAATTTGCTTATTCTATTAACATTGATAACTTGACATTAAGATCATAATTTTGAAATTCTACTCGGCGGCATGAGTGCGAGAACTCACGCCTCTTGTTTTACCAATCCTGTGGACTATTCACTACACCACGTTAACTCTATATGTAAAGGCAATGAAGTGCACATGATCAAAAACATGTTACAAATGAAATGTATTTGTAATTGCCAATGTACACAATAAGTAGTGACAGGTGTTTTTTTGCGAAAAGATTTCAAGACCAGTTGCACGCCAAAACACTTCTTTTCATATGCACTTTCGTGGTTGGATGATTTTGACTCAGGTGTCTGTCTGCGAATAATGGACGTTAAGTGCCAAGAGTAATTTATTACTATTGGCTCAGTCAAGTAGGAACACGTCTTCTCCCGTAGACAAGCGGCTAATAACCAAAAGAAGTTGTGGTTGTAGACGTAGGATATTGAAGTCTAGCACGACCACAAATATTTTCGCGAAAAACACCTGTCCCTAACAATAAGTAGAGACCCTAGAAATTCGTGAGTTCAGTGACCTCTAGGGTAGACTTTACAGTTTTATGTACTTTCATACAGATATCAACTGTTTATTGGATGATTGTTGTGGTAGTAAAAGGCGGTCGTTGGGCCCACAATTTCATGCATGTTTGTAATTAACTTATTTATCTCTAGGGGTGTCAAAAACACTTCGACCAAATGCCAACGTAACACGAACGTACGTGTGTGTGAATTCCAACTTGTCTAGAAATGAACCCGCGAAATTCTCGGGTCTCTCACAATAAGTAAACAGTAACCGGTGTTTTGAGATATTTCATTCCGAAAGATCTTCTTCGTTTAAGTTTCTGCATCTCTCATTCGCGAATGGCTAATGCTGACATCAACTAACGTGTATCACGTTGTCTATTGGTTGCGAAAAGGGCGCTCGACACAGGCACGCAACACAACTTAAAATTCAACAAATGCCAATCTTGACCTTGGAAATTAAATTGGTACTAAAAGGCTTGGGTTAACCTACTCCTCCGTTGCAATCAAGAAACCGTTGGATTATTTTGGTTGAATGTATTTTCAATATTACATTAGAATAAATTTGGAACCATGCTTCAAGTAAGGGAAGTTAATGCGAGACGTAAAGGCGTTTTCTCTCCTTAGAGCTTGACGTGGACGTCTGTAGAGTCGTCCGCATATAGAACTAAAGGCTGTTCACGATAAAGTGAGCACTTTCGAAATCAACCTTAGAAAATTGTCACTGTCCCTGCCAGCGTGTATTTTAACGGGCGCACTGAGTGACAAGCGCACACTAAAGTTGGTAACGAAGGACGGAAAGAAGTTCAATATGTTAACGTCGAATAAAAAGTGTTAGTTAACCATTTATGACAATTAAAATATTTCTTATGCTTTCTGGATTTTTTTAACTCCCCAGTGTGTAAAAATGAGCAGATTTATAAAAGGTTTACGTTTATAATAATGTCACAGTTTCACTTGACCGACGCATGAATAAAGTGATGAGGCCCATGGCAATGTTAATTTTACACAAGGCGGAAGAATACACAACGTGCATACAAGTAGAGCTAAAGCAGGGCTTTCAAAAGTTCTCATTTTACCGTGAACAGCCCATAATAAGTGATTCGCAAAACCACGCTGCTGGTCTAGGTTATGAAGGGTTCACATTTTTATAGGCGAACACGAGGCCTGCAGCTTACTGGATGTGTCAACGAAACTAATGTATATTTAAGTGCAGCACACATTAAAAAAAATTCTCGTTTGCAACACCTGGAACCGTAAATTAAATCGAGTCTTAAAGCAGAGTGACCAGATGTTTTAATACATGAAGCAGAACACCTGTCATAACAAATGTGATTTATAATAAAATGAATGTGGTTAACTTCCACGCTTGACAGCACATAAAAAAACAAGCTAATACGAATGAAATATTGTAAAGCCTACAACTGACAAATATTTTGGTGTAATTAAATAAATATTGTTGCAAATTAATTGCAAGTCAACAGACACTAGTAGACCCATTTCACATTTATATTTATTTGAAATAGGTAATTTTTCATTTGAGTGCTGCGTGCCGCAGCAGGGCATTATTTTGCTAGATCAGTTTATAAAACCTTCTGCATGTGTAAATATCAGGCCTGTATATTTTCAGTAAATGTTTATGTGTAAAAAGCAAGACTTTTGCAGAGCACTTAACTAAAGTAGGACATTTCCTCTCTTTACTTGGTCTTTTGCATCCCGCAAGACAATGCTAAAAAAAAAAAAAAAAAAAAAAAAAAAAAAAAAAAAAAAAAAAAAAAAAAAAAAAAGGAGGACGTGTGATCACCGTATCTTAAATGGCAAACAAACTCTTAAGAGTAGGTATATGCTGTTCATGGTAAATTGAGCACTTTTGAAATCCCTGCTTAAGATCTACTTGTATACACGTTGTGTATTCTTCCGCTTTATGTAATATTAACATTGCCATGGGCCTCATAACTTTATTCGTCCTTCGGTCAAGTGAAACTGTGAAATTATTAGAAAAGTAAATTGTTTTACATATCTGCTCACTTTTACACGTCAATGAATTATATATATATATATATATATATAACACGGAAATATGGGGAAATAATTTTAGTTATCACAAATGATTACATAGCTCTTCGCATTCGACGTTAATATGTGTAACTATTTCCCCCGCCATCGTTATCAACTTTGCTGGGCGCATGTCACACATTGTGCCCGTTAAAATAAATGCAGGTAGGGACAGTGAGATTTTTTTAAAAAGCTGATTTCAAAAGTACTCACTTTATCGTGAACAGTCTTTACACGAGAATGAATGCAGTAGTAAGACGGCAAGGCGAAGTGGTATGTGCCGGTGTTGTACAGCAGACGGGAGCTGAGGGCGGCGTGAAGCCCCGTTCACACCGGAGCGAACACATGCGAACTAACACGTTTAAGGCCGCCATCCTTCATTTCTACAGGTTTTGCGAGAAATATATTTTTGTACTCAAACGGGAGCCGATATTGTCAAATCCTCTTACAATTTTATCACAAATTGTTTTTATTATGTTGTCTAATTTACCCATCACAAAAAGTGTATACTTTTATCCAATTATTTAACTAACGGAAATTATGTTTACTTAATAATTAGTTAAAATTATACAGCTTCTTGTGTTGAAAAAATTAGACTACATAATCAAACAATTTGTAACAAAATTGTAAGAGGATTTTACAATATCGGCTCCCGTTTGGGCACAAAAAACTAATTCTCACAAAAACTGTATAGATGAAGGATCGTGGCCTTAAATGAAACACCGATGAAGATCGGATCGTCAGCCGAATGATGCGAACCCGAATCCGAAAGAGCACGTTTCGGGAACGCCCTGTCCGCAGGACGATCGCTCGCGCGTGTTCGCTCCGCTGTGAACGGCGCTCCAGCCAGGGCAGAGGTGGAGCCGCCTACCGGGGGACATAATAAACTTGTCATTTGCCAGCCCCCGGGGCGGCAGCTCCCGACCACAATGAGCTGTCAGGAGCATTCAGCCGCCGCGAGTTCGCCGAGACGCGTAACTAGCAAGCACGCTGTACCGTCACTCGAGTCCTCCGTCTTCCCTCTTCTCGCCCGCTATTGTTAGACTGCCGCTTTCACGTTCCGGACCACGCGATTGAAATGTAATTCCTGTCCGAATTCGACAAGTCGCCATTCCCACCTAGCGTGGTGACACATTCAGGAGGTCGTGGGTTGGATTCCCGTGTAGGCCAACCTGATGGCGGTTTCCCCATGGTTTTACGAAAGGATTTAAGGCGAACGTCGGGATGGCGCCTTAGGGCGGGTTTATGATTAAATACTGAAGAATTAATAATTGTACGTATGACTCGTTAAGTACACGAAAAATAAGTTTTGCAGTTTATGACTGATCTAGTAACGGTTAAGTCTAGCCAATAAGAACTGCTGGATACGAAAGCAGCCAACGTAACCTGGGAAAATGGGCAAGAGGGAGACTTATTTAAATACATTTAATTATTTGTGGTTACTGCTTGTGTAATCATTTAGAAGAATTGATGGGAAGCGGGACATAAAAATTAATTCAATCGGTACTTAAACAAAATTAACTAGGGTTTCAGTATTTATAAAAACCCAATATACGCCAATATTGAATTATTATTATTATTTTCGACATACACCTGGTGTTTTTTCATTTACGATGTATTTTCATGTGCTACACACATATTCGATCTGCTAATAGCATGAAGACCCTGGTTGGTGCCAGGATGAGCAGATATCCTTTCTACTGCCACGGATTCGACTTACAACACGCTGTTTACGTATTCAGTAAAATAAGTAGGCTATGATTGCATTTTATTACTATCTTTAGTCTTATCGTAAGTAGTGTTATTAGTTGGGCTATAGTTTCTTTCGTAATCATCCAAGCGAAGGGGCGCAAAATTGCTAAAACCTCTGCTTACCACAACCACGTGCATTCTATTAAGTGCCGACTAATAGGAGCGAAGGAAATATTATCCTGCACCCATAAAGAAACTGCAGGTTTTAAAATATCCTTTTAAAAGTAATAACATTAACCTATTCAACAGCATAGGCTCACTTTTGGATATGGAATGTATTTATGTCATGAGCAGAAATAATAGGGGTAGCGCCAACAAAAATAATAATACGACCAACATACCTAATCAATTTATGCAAAAATGATAACTAAGGTTATTTCGTAAAGGTACGTTTATGAAATGCAGTCAGAACTTTTCTTTAATGAAAACAAAATACGCTTATGCGTTAAGAATACTAACCTACTTATTATATTGTTATTTATTGTTGATTACAGACTGTTAAGAGCCACTTGCTTACGAAAGTATTATTTATTTTTTTAAGTAGAGAGACTACGCAGTTTCCATAACAAAAGATGGAAGCACATGGTGTAAAAGATCACTATATTTTTTTTATTAATTTCATGTTGTAAATTCCATTTTAGCACTTTGTGTACGGAACGTGGTTTTATGCATTTCCCCTGTTGTAAATGTTAGGAATTCTTTTACAGTACCACATCTTCAACCCTCCTTGGAAAGTAATGACACATTTATTAGCGTCGTTCAAAGCCCTATAGGTATACGTCATGCCTTAGCAAAGCCACGCTATTAATAATAAACTTGAGTATGAAGTTATAGCCCTAACACTCAGAGATCGAAAACGGCCTCCACACCTCTCTTTCACGACTCATATTATGATCCATTATTATGCTCCCGCATTTCTTGAACGCACCACGTGATGGCAGGAGAGCTATGGTCAATATAACCACAACGATCTCCGCGCCATCTGTCGCCCCGTAGTTACGTTCTATCGCTTCGACAGCGACTTCGTGAATGCTGGTTTTGTGACGGATACTTTTACTGCCGGCCCTAGGCCCACGCAGTACTTCACTTGCCACCTTTCATATGAGATATCTTTTTGATCCTGTTTTTCCGCGGCACAGTACGCCCTAACCGAATGTTATAGGCTGTTCACGGTAAATTGAGCATTTTAGAAAGCCCTGTAAGGTCTACTTGTATGAAAGTTGTGTATTCTTAAGCCTTATGTAAAATTAACATTGGCATAGGTCTGATGACTTTATCCACGCTTCGGTCAAACGAAAGTAAGTGAGTGAAGAAATTTGGCTGACTCGTAACAGCGAGGTCTTGAGAGCTGACGAGGGTGACTGAAGTGAATATGGAGAAAACCAGCCGACGAACGGCATCGTCCGGCACGATTTCCACTTGCGAAAATCCGGTGACCCGACCGGGGATCGTAACCGGTTCACCTTGGTGGGAAGCGAGCGTGCTAATCGCTCAGCCGCCATGGCCCCAAATGAAACTGAGAAATTGGTAAATATTTTAAACATTTTATTATTCTTACACGTACAGTATATGCGTTAAAAACAAAAAGCAAAATATACCATTTCAGCATTCATGTATACCTAAAGGCTGTTCACGATAAAGTGAGCACTTTTGAAATATACCTTTGAAAAAAAGTCATTGCTCCTACCTGCATATATTTAAACGGGCGCACTGAGTGACATGTGCCCAGTAAAGTTGGTAATGATGGAGGATAAGTAGTTCCATACCTTAACGCCGAATAAAAAGTGTCGGGTAACATTATGTGATAACTTAAATTATTTCTTCGCGTTCTGCTTTTTTTAATGCACCGAAGTGTAAAAATGAGCAGATTTGTAGAATAATTACTTTTATAATTATTTCAGTTTCACTTTTCCGACTCGTGAATAAAGTGACGTGGCACATGGCAATGTTAATTTTACATAATGCGTAAGGATACACAACTTACATACAAGTAGATCTTATGCAGGGCTTTCAAAAGTTCTCAGATTACCGCGAATAGCCTAAACCATTTTTAATTCAGCGTTAAGACGTGGAACTACTTGGCCTTCGTCGGTACCAACATTACTGGATGCATACCACTCAGTGTACTCGGGGCCGCGGTGGTTGAGCGGTTAGCCTGCCCGCCTCCCACCGAGGCGAACCGGGTTCATTCCCCGGCCGGGTCACTCCCGGGATTTTCGCAAGTAAGAATCGTGCCGGATGATTTCGCTGGTTGGCGTGTTTTCTGGGGATATCCCGTTTCCCCCCGCCTTTACATTTCGGTACTCCTCCATTCTTACCTAATTTCACCACATTTCACCCTCATCGGCTCTCATGACCTCGTTGTTAAGGGCGCTGCCTACTTGGAGAACTTTTTAGCGCGTTTGAGACCCAGGAGCGAGCGAGCGATAAGGGTGACATTGATACTCGTAGCTAGTGCCCCGTCACTCCTACACGCAAGGCATTGAACTGGCGTGCAGTGCTTCATCGCGCAGCGCAAACCTAGGGGTATGACCAGTGATTTTTCGCGAAAAATCACTGCCCTTACCTATGGGACTTAAAGCGGTGACCCTATAATTTTGTTTGTGGAAAATCTAGAGCAAATTTCACTGCAGGTGGCTATAATAGTTTCACACGTTTCCCATCAGTACATTATGA
Source organism: Dryococelus australis (assembly GCA_029891345.1). Classification (NCBI taxonomy): domain Eukaryota; kingdom Metazoa; phylum Arthropoda; class Insecta; order Phasmatodea; family Phasmatidae; genus Dryococelus; species Dryococelus australis. Next base: position 106,088,515 of record CM056995.1, read on the forward strand.
TATACAGCTGTGCGAAAATATGTTTTTAAGCTATGTTGGAGGGCTCGGAAGTAGCATTTATTACGTGCATAATGTATTGAGAGTATTATTCGTAATTCATATGAAGTGTGTTTTCTTTTTGTACACCATTATAATAGGAACACATTTAGTGGTTTCGTAGAAAAAACGCAGATTTCCAAACACTTTGCAACGGAATTCAAGCGGCAGTTAGGCGGAGCACTTAACCCTTTGAGGAGTATGTACGTATATACTCGGAGATACGTTTATGTGGAAACTTTCTTGCTCTTGAAGACAAAACTAACATTTTATAGTTGAACTGTTCCGCTGTACTTTATTGGAATATAAGTAATACATTGTAACTAGTCAACGTTTCAGTTTGTAAGAATAAAACTGTTAGCTTTTATAATTTCTCAAATGAACACGATGGATTGTAAAACCTGTTACATCTGTCGCGATGCATTAATTGGTGCATAGTCAACGCGCGAATCCATTGGCCGACGGCTAGCCAATAATAAAAGTTGCAGAGTACAGTAAGAGATTCCGGTGTAGCCAGGACCAATAGGGTGATAGTGATTTGAAATACTGAGACCAACGCAATTGATATTGCTGCACTGGAGACATATAGGCGGTTCACTACAATCTTGTCTTCGATGCCAGTAAATCTGTACCTTCCTAAAGGACTAAGAGCCCCTCAAATCTCTCCACTCAATCTACCCGTTAAAATATGCGCAGGCAAGGACAGTGAAATTTTTCTGATGTCGATTTCAAAAGTTCTCGTTTAACAGTGAACGGCCTTTAACACTCTGAGAGCGGCACATGTTTAATAGAGACCTGAAAAATTCGCGGATTCATTTTGGGACAAGCTAGAATCCAAAACACGTACGATTATACCACTTAAGCTACTGGTCCACAAGGTGTTTGACACCTCCTGGAGAACTGCGTCCGGTTGTCTTCTTCTACTGTGACAGCACACAACCAATGTGCAATTGATATCGGCATATTGGTACATAAGACTGTAGAGTCTAGCTTTCAGGTCATTGAACTCCGGAATTTGTTCATGTCTCTAATGTTTACTGAGAAAGACAAGCTAGAAGTGAGTCATCCACATTCACGACTGCATGACCAGTACTCATCAGTTCTGCTGGTATCTGTGCTCCCATTTACAATAATCCTATTCGTCCACACAATAACGGACACGGTTACTATACTGTGGTGTTCCAATCGAATGTTATTTCCATAATAGAATGATATACAATCCAGCCTCTTCACTTCAGTAATTTACACTTTCACTGTCGATTACATCATAGCTACATCGCAGAGAACCTTATGAAAACTGTACTTATGAAATAGGCCTAGTATTTTTTTCTATCGTGTCTTCAAAACATGCGGATGTAAGGTTACGGCAAACTCCATAAAACTCGGTTAAATGCAGGCGACACAATATTACGTTTGCGGCACACGAAGTGTTAAACGCATAGGTTAATTCGCAGTTTTCGAAAACAGCTTCCGTAACTTTACAAACGCTAAATGCCCAAATTACTTTCCCACCGAAAAGTAACTGTTGAAATGAAAATTAATGCGTTTTAGAAAGTGATGTCACAGACAAGATAGAAGTGACTGCGATAACGTCGCATCAGGACTATGACCAGCCAACCTGCTGCCAGGATACATCTGTTTATAGGCTGCTCACGGTAAAACGAGCACTTTAGAAAGACCTGCTTAAGATATACTTGCATACACGTTGTGTATTCCTCCGCGTTTTGTAAAATTAACATTGCCATGGGTCTCATCACTATCCATGCGTCGGTCTAATGAAACTGTGAAATTATTAAGAAAGTAAGTACTTTACAAATCTGATTTTTTTTTACACTTCGATGAATTAAAAACAAAACAGAAAACGAAAAAAGTAATTTTTAGTTATCACTAGAGATGATGGAAAATAGCGAAAATTCTTTGATCCAACATATCTTCTCATAACGCTCTAGTTAGTTTATACTTTCATGATTGGATGTACAAAGTTTCGCCTCGGCTAAATGGTTTGCAGACCAATCACGGACGTTTTGCCTTATAGTATCGTAATCCTCATTGGTCCAGTGAAATGGACAGTACCTTCATACATGCATGACAGCCAATAAGAAAATAAAACTGTCGGACACGTGTACAGTACGTGGAATCCTAGCAAACAGTCGACTTTTCCCGCGATAAATCATCATCTCTAGTTATCACAAATGGTTACCTATCACTTTTTATTCGACGTTAAGATATGGAACTACTTTTCAGCCATCGTTAACCAACTTTACTTGGGCGAATGTCACTCAATGCGCCCATTCGCATATATGCATGCAAAGACAGTGATTCTTTCTAAAGTTCGTTTCTAAAGTGTTCTCTTTATCGTGAACGTTCTTTATACTATCGTTTGTGGAATCAGACAAATGCCCGGATGTGGTCCTTCGGCATATTTTCGCCATAGTTGCTAGAGGGCCTGACCTAAATCTCCGACACTTCCATATCGAGGAAGCTGGCGGGTGACGTTACAATATGGCGGTCGGAGCGCTGGCGCCGTTCCCGGGTCCCGTTTGTGCCACATCTCTTATGTACTTTCGGACTTTCATAGTGTTCGACCACGCCGGGTACTCACTTTCAAAACGGCGGCAATTTTAAAATTCATGATACTATGTTATATCTCGGGAACCATTTAACCTATTCAAACCATATTTTGTGTGTTGACAGTGCATCATGGAAGAATTGAATTTACAGGTGGATGTTGTTTTTGGTGCCTCGTTTTAGATGAAAGTTTCACATGAAAAGAAAAGATTTTAGGTTATATCTCGAAAATTAACTAACCAAATTTCGTGCTATTTGGCAAGTAAGTAATACTATTATGATGTGTAATATTATAATACTATTACAATGCTATATGATAGGCCATACAAACTTATGTGATTTAAATTGATTAGGTTAGGCATTTGTTTTAAAAATATTTTCTATACAAATATTTTAGGCTTATTTCGCATTTCTACCGTAAGGTTAAGCCAATTTTGACAAAATTTTGTACGCTGAAAGAATAAATTACAAACATAATATATCCACAAACAGTCTTTTATCGGCCAGTTTGCAAAATAGCTCTATATGAATAAATGAAGTTTGTGTGTCATATCTGGGAAACAATAAACAAATTCCTACCAAATTTGGCATACACATAGTACTACTGTAGGTGACGTTAATTGGTTTGTTTTAAGTTGTGTAACGCATCAAAACCGCTGCATTTATCTGTCACATTTATTTCAGATTATTTTTGCTGTATTTGTAACACTAACCACGTAACATTTAATTATTTATTTGTAGCCGATACATTTCCTTTACTCCTGATATAATATTTTTATTGTTAATTGCAAGTAATTATTACCTCATAAAGTTTATTTCCGTTTAATTATTTTTGTAAGTCTTTCAGAAAATCTGCCACGAAGTTAATGCATGTGGGTTGTATTCCATAGAGAATCTTGTTATTTGGTAGCCATAGTAACGCATGGCGTAATGCACGATAAATTATGTAGCCCTCTCGTGATTGGCGCGACGCTTGAAAGCATTGATAAGATGTAGTTTAGTAGGCGTCTAGCCGTCTTGTTTCCGCCTGGCAGGTCAAGACCTAGTGGGTTATCGACCTGTTAGGAAATTTAATTTCAGTAACCCTTTCATACCCACATTAACGTACTGTTCCAGGTGTTGCAAACAAACAATTTTATAATGCGTGCTGTACTTAAGTCGGCCGCAACACTTGTTTTGTTATCACAGCCAATGAGCTATAGGTTGTATGCTGGGCTATATGAACCAAATGTGACCTAGATCAGTAAGGCGGTTTACGAATCATTTAGCCACAGGTAAGAGCGTTGCTCATTGAGCTTCGCAGTGTGTAGTGCAGACAAAACATTACTTACACTTGCGTAACGAACACAATTGAGTACATTGGGTGTGAATGGGTTAATTCATATCATCCGAGTACGATCATTGTATGCATACTTCCAGACGGAGCGAACACACACTATATAATATAGCAAGATTATAGTCTGCGCGCTCTACCTACGCGGTTTTGTAATTAAATTCCAGATTGAGCTACCGCGATGTTGCGTGTGGTACGGTATGAACTTTATTTTATTAGCGTACCCCAGTTCCGAGAGCCCTGTGAGAGAAGATATTACCACGGCAAATCATTAATATGAACGACCAGCGGGACCAACCGACGAGAATTCTACAAGATGTTGCTGCAAGTTAGTATTGTTACACACCGGCCGCAAGCTTTCATTGTGGGCGGCACGGTTCTGTGAGTGTGACTCACCTCGATCCCCCAGGCAGACCCGCTCTCAGCCTCATGTCCTCCCTTCCTCCCAGCCGGAGGAATGATTGGCAGCGGTTACCTGGCTCGCGTCACAGCCCCTCCTCCCTCCCCCTGCAGGGGAACCGATATAGGTTAGAGGATGGGCAAGGATATTCCGGGAACCAGGACCTTCGGCATAATGCGGCATTTAGATATATTTGTGGACGACAGCCTACGATCCTATACATATTGCAGTGGTTCAAGGGCCGGAAGTCTTGACAGAAGCCTTCTGGCTGAGTGCAGTAACCTGACGAAGCCAAGTGCGGCGAGGGACATCGGTAATGAGGACAGATGACGACGGCGAACGAGGTGTTTGTGGTGTGAATGGACGAGAGGGCGTGAAACCCGAGAACTCTGACTGGTGGGACCTGGACTAAACTGAGGTGGGAGAATGAACATGTGATGCGGATTTTATTGTTAATATTGGAACTGCCAATATTATGGAAATACAATTTACAAAATAGTTGAATAGGTTTTCGTACACTGTCTGTTGGTACTGATTTTTAATTATTTAATTATATTAATTTCTTTGATGTGTTTGTATATTTTATTGGTTGAATTCATTAATTGAAACAGCAAGTGATATCATTTTACTGTGAGAACTTGTGTCGAGAGAATTTTTGTTTGTAGTAATTGGAAATAAAATTATGAAATTACAATTAACCCATTAATTTAATTAAGACCTCCATCCCTTGATGAACCTGGTCTAGCCCACTGGCTTTAAAAAAAAATCCAACAGTATTTTCAACTAAGTATTTGAGAACTTCAATGCTGAGACGTCACTAAGAGTTCCAATTAATAATTTTTGAAAGTATATCTGGCAAACGTTACGCCATCTTTGCCTCCGGAGCCTTGCGAAGATCTCATTTGTTCTCCCGACTGCAACTTATGCTCCTGAGTGCCACATCCCTGGTATTACCTATCCAAGTTGTGTTATGTTGTTAAAAAAACTATTGCTGTCCTGTGGAGCCTAGCAAGTTCAAACTTCAGATCAGAATTCATTGTAAGTGGTAATAATTAAGTAAACAAGCAATATTCACATCAGTATATACTTCCTTCCACACCATACACAGTAACAGTCTAGTTTACGTGTGCTGCAGGAGAAATTATATACATAAATTGCAGTGGGACATAAACTTATTTTTAAAATGGAGGCCATGTGGCAATTTTAGCTTAGTATGCAATATTGTCGAAACAATGCAATAAATTACAATTCGTTTTGGTATGCTGGCAGTATATATTACAACTATCAAATATATCTACACACGAAAACTCTATTGTCAGACATGTTTTAAGATAGCACCACAAACGACTCCCACCAAATCCTTCAATGTAAACTTTAATGATTTAAGAGGCTGAGAAGCTTATTTTCAAAATGAAGGCCCTGTAAATACTTCAGATTATATGCTGTTCACGGTAAAATGAGCACTTTTAAAAGCCCTGCTTATGATATACCTGTATGCACGTTATGTATTATTCCACCATATGTAAAATTATCATTGCAATGGGCCTCATAACTTTATTCATGCGTCGGTGAAGTGAAACTGTGAAATTATTAGGAAAGTAAATATTTTACACATCTGGCCATTTTTAAACTTCCACTCATTAAAAAAATATAGAAAGCTCAAGAAATAATTTAAGTTATCACAACAGTTTAACCAAAACTTTTTACTCGACGTTGAGATAAGGAACTACTTTTCATCCATCGTTATCAACATAACAGGATGCATGCCCCTCCGTGCGTCCGTTAAAATATATGCAGACAGTAGCAGTGAATTTTTTCTAAGGTTGATTTCAAAAGTGCTCACTTTATGGTGAACAGCCTTTAGTAAACCTTATCATTCAAAACACAGACTGATTACATCCGATATAAATTCTCCAAATCCTACCTCCGTAATGCAATTGGTTGCATGATGCAGCTTGAGATACGAAGTTTTCTGGGTTCAAGTCTCGGGTAAGGCACGTATATATTTGTAACTGTCTCACTAATGTTGAACATGTTTCTGGTTCCATCTCTAAAGATATTGTTGTCAACGAGACGTCAAAGCCTGCCTACCATATACGCTTTTTGGAAATTCATTAAGAAATATTTGCACCAATGTAGAGGAAAGTAGCCTCGTTAGTTATATCAGTAACTTCTAGTTTTAATTTGTTGCATGATTGCGTAAAGTTCGAGAGCATGCGAAGTCTTTCGCATCATAATATTTATAAAATGACTAACCACCTAACTTATTCTATTGTTGCTTTGAATACAGGTTACCCTATCCTAACATAAAAAAGTAAATAAAAAATCAATTAGAACATTATTTCAAGCAAGGGGCTATTTTTTTACTTTATTTGGTCATATTAAGGAACATACTTTATCTGATGAAATCAAAAAAATGCAAAATTATTGCTGATATTCATAACTATTTTTCAAATAATTATAATTTATTGTAGATTCAATTTATTTTTATTTATTCATATGTGTGGAAATATTTTTGTAACTCACCTCTGTTTGATTGGGCGCCTGAAATAAACAGGACCTACCCCCAAATTTAAGTGTTATCTTTTTATAATGTTTGTGCATAACCTAGTCAGCCAATTCATTTAAATAGCATTATCCAAAATTATTATATATTCCTGTGAGGGAGAAGGGAATGCTGCTCGCCCTGAATGGCTATGAAACGTGCTCATGTATGAGCCTTATGATATTATTGATCAACAACTGGGCACTTTTCTCGCTTCTTTCGTCTGTTTGGTTTCGGGTCATTCCGTATAGATAAAAGTTCCCTTAGCCGCAGTTACACGGAATGCAGAACTACTTCACTAAAACAAGTTCAGCTACTGAAGATGTTACATTACCTTCGAACGAATTCCGATCTCAGTTGTTTCTCGTTCAAAGTGAACAGTTTTCACAAGTAGTTTCGAACAACTTCTCTTCTCTGCTACGCTCCTATTGGCTGCTTCCAAGTAAACAAGCAGTGAAAAAAATATTGCTGTGTTTGGTGGGAATTCCTGCACTTGTTGAAGTAACTTTTAAGTTTAAGGTAGAATGTACTAATACCCACCCATTATGCCATTACAGTAAAAGTGTAGGTTTCATAACAATTAAAAATATCAATAGTGATAAATGTTGGAGGATATTATAATTAAATATCATACATTTATGTTCCATGTTTGTTGAGGTTAGAATTCCCATTGATCTGATTCTACTTTGGGTGTGTAACCACGAAAACACGTTTTGTTTTTAAACTTGTTCAGACATGGTTGCCGAATGTATTTAGCTGAATGTGTTTTAACAGCACTCGTGTAACCACGACCCTTGTCTCAAGAAAATATCTCGCCTAACAGGTGCGAGAGGTCCATTATAAAAACTGAGCTCATAAGTACTAGCCTCGTGTTTAAATGCCCCTTCTACGTCAATCAATGACAAGACAGTAGCATTTTTCGCTTGCTGTGCTTTGGCTCGTAGCGCCATTTACCAGTTCGCCTTTCCTCTTCAACCTCGACATAAACGCAAGTAACTCCCATTCCCACAATTATCGAACCCATTTCGTAACGTCTCGCCGTCACGCTTTTCGGCGTTCAAATCACCAGCTTGTTTGCGTTCTTTCTTCGCCAAGAAGTTTGGTGCGGTCGAAACCAGTTGGTCGCCATAATGAGTACTGGAAACAGCGAGGTTGAGAGACCAGCGTGTCAGGGGGGGGGGGGGGGAGATAGTTAGCGCTTTTCAAGCTTTGAAAGTCAAAACGTCCCACCGTAAAATTTTTGATTTATTACCAGCACCAGAATGCACCACAGAAGATGAGAAGTAGAGCTATTTTGAGGCAGCAATACCGAGTTGAAGAAAGAAGCCAGGTGATATATATTTCACGGTTAAAGGAGCAATTTTTAAGATAATGTTTAAAAAAAATTCCCTTCTCATAATCGCATAAATTTAAACTTACTCACTGATTGATGTGCTCCTAGTTGAGGGCCCCACCTGACTGGCGCATGAAGTGAGCTGCAGAGATTTGCTAGGAACAACCCGTGGTTCACAGGCGGTTCGATATTTTGTAATTGTATATAATTACGAAAATCATTTAAGAAAAGTTTAGTATCGAAAGACAAGTTTATACTTCTCATTTCAAACCTCGAGGATAATTTTTTCGATTGTGAAAATAGCTGTGCCAGGTGTTTTTTTTTTTAAATCAGTTTTATCAGCTAAATTATTTATAGAGAACCACAAAAAAAAAACCTTGTTCGATTCCCGGTGGACTTGCTTCCAGATTTTGACAGTCATGTGGGAATCGTGCCGGATGATTCCGCCGGTTTGCGAGTTTTCTCGGGGAGCTCCCGTTTGCCCCCGCTCTTGCATTCCGACGATCCTCCGTACTCACCTCACTACACCTCCTTCGGCTCTCAAGACCTCGTTGTTCAGATCCATACAAACCCCTCCTCTTCACTACACCCCTCTGTAAAGAAACTTGAGGGTTGCCTTTAGACGCGTATCATACTTTTATATCGGCTATTCATGGCAAAGTTAGCACTTTGCAAAGTTCTCTCATTTTGAATAATAGTCAATAAATATATTTTATTTCAGTCTTAGACGTTATTTTCCGAGTGCAGTGAAATATATTTACTGTGTTTTTAATTACATGACAGTAATGTTTAAAAAACTGACTAAGGGATAAGAAATTGCTGAAAGGAAAAAGTAACTGCAGCCTCAAAAGTGCTCACTTTTCCGTGAACAGCCTATATTAATTGTCGTGCCATAAAAATACACGGTCACCACAAAAGGCTAGGCCTAAAGTATTTTGCAGAAATTCTTCGTTTTCATGTCATAATTTCAGTTTCAGACGTATTATTGAAAATATTTGACTGTGAAAAATTTGCAATTTACTAGATGTTTAATTTTTTTTGTATCTAACTTTCACGATAAGGTGAACACTTTTGAAAGCCCTGCTCAAGATCTACTTGTATGCTCGTTGTGTATTCTTCCGCCTTACATAAAATTAACATTGCTAAGGGCCTCATTACTTTATCCATGAGTTAGCCAAGTGAAACTGTGAAATTATAAGAAAAGTAAATAGTTTACAAATTTTGTCATTTCTACACTTTGATGCATTAAAAAAAACAGAAGGCGAAATAAATAGTTGAAGTTATCACAAATGTTAACCCAGAGCTTTTTATTCGACGTTCAGATATGGAACTACTTTCCGTCCATCGTCACCAGCTTAACTGGGCGCATTTCCCTCAGTGCTCCCGTTAAAATACATACAGGCAGGAGAAGTGATCTTTTTCCCTAAGGTTGATTTCAAAAGTTCTCACTTTGTCGTGAACAGCCTTTAATAAAATTGGAGTTCACTAAATGTTGCTATACGATATTTTTTACTTGTATAAGTTTTTAATATATAATATGTGAATAGGTAGCAACATGTGTAACGGCTGCTCTGAAGTCATTCATAAAAATTGACTGTCTATAACTATACGGCGACGTTTATTTTACGTAATTATATCGGAACGATAAGAAACGAGAGGGAAAGTATATTGTGAATAGCCTTTATGAAAATACTGACAAAATTGTTTCCAAAATGAATTTGGAGAAGTGATGCTTTAGCCAGCAGCATGAGCGCCACTTTCCATACAATACGTAACCTGGCCGCCCCATGGAACCGAAATGAGACACGAGAATGTCCCGACGCTCTTGTACGCTCCGATAAGAACAAAGGAGGTTGTTCACGGTAATCTGAGCACTTTTTAAATCAACCTTTGAAAAATGTCACTGCCCCTACCAGCTTCATTTCAACAGGTACACTGACTGGCACGTTCACAGTAGACCTAAGGTTGGTAATGACATAGGGAAATTAGCCCCGCGTCTTAACGTAGAATTAAAAGCATTAGTTAAATATTCCTGAGTACTGAAATTATTAGTTTTTCTTTCTGTTATTTTTTATACACAAAAGTATAAGAGTTAGCACATTTGTAAAATATTAATTTTTATAATTGTTTCACGGTTTTTTTTTTACTAACCAACGCATAAATAAAGTGATGAATTTCATGTCAATGGTTATTTTACAAATGGTGGAAGAATACACAACAGGCATACAAGTAGATCTTCAACAGGGCTTATAAGAGTGCTCACTTTACCGTGAATAGGCTATACAGTATACAATCTCCTTGGCCCGGTGTTTGCGAGCCGGGCCCGCACGAACCGGCGCGAACGGGGTGATGGAAGAGTGGGAGAGGGGCGGGGTGCGCTTGTCAACAGGCGAGGGGCGCACTGGTTTATTAAGGCAAATGTTTGACGTGCATAGCAGTTATGACCGGCCGCGCGTGTGTACACAGCACCTTGTTTGACGCGACAACAAACCATCCCGCCCGACACACGGCTACATCTTGCGAACCGTTGCATGGGGGGGGGGCATCCCACCCCTTCACTCCGCCCGCGAGGGATGGCTGGAATGTAATTAACGTCGACCTCCAGCGCGTCGTCTCATGGCGGAGGAAGTCTCGCCTGCGAATGCGCACGCCGACGCAAGAGAGGAGCAATTTCCCAACTAAACAATAATGATGATAATAATAATAATAATGCGACCGGAGAGTTACAACCAAAGGCTGGGGTAAAACAAAGCATATAGTCCATTCATGGTTAATTCAAACTTTTCTGTAGCCCTGCTAAGGTTATTCCTCTGCCTCATGCAAACTAAGCTTAATTAAGTGTAGAAAATTACACGAATGGGACAGCACACCGCATTCGTGAGCAATCTATTTCAAAATATTTCTCATAAAAACTATTTCTTATAGGCAGGTACATGCAAAATTCGCGTTATTATTTGGCATCAGGCTGGATTTCATAGTACTGTTCGCACTAGAGTCGGCGTTGTTTCTCCATTGGCCGCTGCATGGATGTGAAGACTCTCTCTCTCTCTCTCTCTCTCTCTCTCTCTCTCTCTCTCTCTCTCTCTCTCTCTCCCTCCCTCCCTCTCTCTCTCTCTTTGACTGAACTATGCGTGATTGGAGCACACAATTCTTAAGCGTTCCTTTATTGGTGCAGAGTCTACCAGGGTGTGTCACATAAAGTATGATCCAATGACACACGTATTGCTGAGGTACATGTATTTCAAGTTTAACATGTCCCCAAATAATAACGCGAACATTGCAGATCGCTACTTATAGGCTGTTCACGATAGTGTGAACACTTTTTAAGACCCTCCCAACAGGCATTAACCGGTGATAAATACATCTTATTGCAGCCTCAGACTTTAAATTTTGATGGTGGTGAAAGGTATGCATTGTGTTTATTGGTCACATTGCAATGTTTATATTAAAATGCAGCTGGAAGATGGAAACAGGATGAAAGGAAAAATTTATAAGGGCCTTAAAAAGTCCTGACTTTAGCGTGAACAGTCTATACTAGGAATTGCCATCCTATTATCTCTCTGTTTTAATGGCTTCATGGTAGGGAGTATGTTGAGAAGTGGTGCCGAATGTGTGACTCTTGCACTGCGAGGACGTGCCCAAGGACAAGGGAATAAGGTCACCTCCAAAAATACACTATTAGAACCCCATTCGAGAGAATGGCAGCAGATATTCTGGGATCCTTGCCTGTCATAGAGACAGGTCATCGGTATCTCCTGGTGATCCTACATTACTTTACTAATTGGCCTCAAGTCATTCCCTACCCAAGCCAAGAAGCATCCACTGTGGCCGATGCATTCATCGAGCATGTATTCTCGGGGTTTGGGGTGCCACTAGAACTCCATTCTGGTTAGGGAAGAAACTTTGAAGCTGTAGTGTTCCAGGAGGTAACAAAGATTCTGGGGATGAAAAAGACCATTACGCGGTTCGCAGCTTTCAGAGGCCACTTTTTCCCTTAGGTGCTTTCCCTGTTTTTATTACCTTCATGCGTCTGCCCCTTCTATTGTGGTTCCTTGACATTGATTCCCTGAGTCCAAGCCTTACAGCTTTCAGGCGCCTTTCTTCCTTTGTAGGTCTCTTCCCTCCTCTCCTTCCGATATTGTTCAATGGTTCTCATTCCGGATCATAGCTTTCAGGGGCCATATTTCCTGGTTAGGTGTTCTTATTTTGATTTTCTTTTTCCTTTACTTCATTTAATTGACATTTAATTAAATTTTTTTGGATTCAATGCAATTCGCGGGGAGGCCGGGTTCTTGTCTTTCGCGCCTCCTGTGGTTGGCCGGTTCTTCCAGCCAATCATAGTGCGAATCCTTGTCGGACCTGGAATTTGGTATAGAAAACTCCCTTTTTGCTTTCCTAGTTTTCCCTATAGTTATTTTTTAATTAATTAGTGTAGGTACCGTAGATTTAAGTTTCTTCCTTTTTTTGCAGTTTTGGTTATTTCCCCTATGCTCCGTTTCTTACGCTGTTTATATTCTGTTACAGCCTTCAAATTAATTATTTTCGTTTTTTTTTTGTGCAGAAGAGTGATTGATCACTCGGAGGTCGATTTATATTATATATTATTCTATCGAGTGTGCATTTCCTTGTATTGGGCAATTATACTGTTAAATAAAACCATATATTAATAAATCAAAATGACTAAGACTACAGCCTTACACCCTCAGTCGGATGGAACGGTCGAGATGCTTAACTGTACTCTTGAGTAGTACCTGTCGATCTTTGCGGCAGACAACCAAAAGGACTGGGATTCAAAGGTGCCACTGTTTATTATTGCTTACCATTCAGCAGTTCACGAGTCACAAGGGTAATGCCATCAAGGATGCTGTTTGGAAGAGAACTACACCTCCTTAATGACCTGATGTTTGGCTGACCAACAGAAGAGGAAGCAACGGCCCCTGATTATGCTAGTGAATTACGTGACGGATTTGTTGGCATTCATGATTTTGCTCGACAGTATCTCAGAATAAATAGCGAGAGTTTTAAGACGCAGTATGATAGGAGAATGTCGGGCGAGGTGTTTCAAGGACAACTTGTGTGGCTGTACAACCCCCACAGAAGTGAAAAGGGTACTGCCAGAAGCCACAGAAATGATAGGAAAGCCCTTACAGGATTCACAGTGAGATCAGTTTTGGTTACCTGACATTTTTATGGTGCAATGCCCGACAGTCACAAACGTTTAAACACGCTGATTTTGGTGTTAAAACTCTAATAATGACTTAAATCTATTGAATAACTAACCCGCAATGTCCTCGGCATGTTCACATTACCTTAAAAAGACACTGGAAGACCTAACTGGAAACGTGTATCAACGTACGTGCTATCTTTCCACGTGCAGCAATGCTCAGCCATGGTAGACAACTGTGAAGCGGTAAGACGCTTCAGCAGTTCGCCACCTGATGGCAACACCAGCGGCGGCAAGCCCTGCAGACTGCTCGCCACTTGTGCGCGCGCAGTGCAAAACTGTGACGTTTGATTATGCAAGTTCCTGCAACTTGGTCAACATGCCGGAAATATGATTGCGTATTTCAATGTTATTGGTGGTTTATTTTTCATTTATGTAGACCCCCTAAGGGGAATAGGTGACCGCTACATCGTTTCACCTTATTTGGTTACGTCAACCACTATTGGCGGTGGATCTCACTACCCCTATAAAAATGATTGAAAATACGACTTAATTCTTGGAATCACGTAATTTTCGGAGGATAATAACGTATCATTGCTGTGATTAGAAGCGCCAAGTGGGGGAACTGTGTATTTAATCCCTTTACATGCTTCATTCGGGGTCAGTCAGCTGCCTCGAGGGGGCATACTTCTACATGATAAGTAGTATTCTGGATTTGATGCATAAATGGGCTCTTCAAACTAGTAGGACCTTTACGTCATTTAGACGTTAGGCGAGGGCTGTGATGGCCGATCCGAGATTTTATAATGGGTGGAAAGTAATGTTACATTCTGTAACCAGTTTGCAAACCCTTATGAAATTCTGTGACCAAGTCATTTATTAAAAAATTTGTGGTTGTAATCATTTGTAACCCAAGCAATAATTATGAATGTTTTGGTCTTAAATTTTGCAGCCAAGTCACGGTTTATTAAGAATGTGATGCTAACCTTTTTTATCCAAGTCACGCATGGTACGGCTTTGTAGTCAATGCTCGGGACTTTGTGGTATTTAACATTCGTAAACTAATAAAAAAACTTTACGAAGTTTAGAAAACACTTTGAAAAATAGTATTTGCTCGCGCGAGTTAAGGTTGGAAATTGTCGAGCAGTTGCTTCTATCCACTTGGGATCGCGAGTAGATGATGTATATGGGAAAAATACTGTGTAAAACTTTGAGGTTACAATATTCACATAATATTGATTCATGACAAATAAAGTAATAGGTGTTACCATCTGGGTTTTTTTCCTTGTGTAGGAACAAATATAATTCTTCAAATTTCAGAGTAAATGTCGGTATGACAGAATTTAATCCGCCATTTTGTGACGATTGTATTTTGGGTTAACTTGCCCAGTGTATCTTGTGATGGCCTTCTGTATTACTAAATGACCAGTTATTTGCGTAAACACTACCCATATTTTAGCGTGGAAAATCAACGAACTAACTGAGTAACAGCAAATTTATGTACCTGAAAAAATATTTGCATTTTATTATTATTTTTATTGTAATTTAGTGTTTTATGTATATTTTAATTAATTTGGAATTTAGGGGCAGGGAAGTTCATTTTAGCTTTTCGTCATGTAATATTGATAACAAATGAATAGGACATCATAACAATAAAAATGCAATTACCACAGTTCATTGTTTCTGTTATAAATCGTTTTCACTAGTCAACTCACCCTTACATTGTACAAGTAAATGGTTCTTTTGCATTGCTTTTGCCATTTTGTTCTCAGTAGGCTTTGCTATGTTTTTATTCAAGGACAGCCTTGCCACGCCCTTGGCTTAGGGCGTAGCACGGTTGGAAGATGATTTATGGATGCGCGCGCCATCATTTGCAACCAGAGACGCAGCTGCTGTTAACAAAGGAACGTTTACAAAGCGTGACTGTTATGCCTATTAGGGCGTGGGTCGCTTCCAACCTTGTGTATTGGGTATCTTTTGAATGAATATTCTGCTGTGGTTTCTCTTAGCGCTACTCGGGATGATTCGAACATTCCATATCAAGGCCAGCGATAGTATAATAGTGCGACGGGCCTTCGACCGGGTAGTTTAGGAGAGGCGGGTATCTGGGCGATTGTTCAACGAAAAGCAACGAATAGCGTCGGAAGTGACCAGCGGGAGGAAAAGCTGCGACTGCGAGCATTAGAGCAGTGAAGAGTGCGACTGCAGGCTGGACTATTGGACTAGGTGCGTGAGTGAAAGACATTACAAATGATGGCACCAGATAGACTGAATGTATGTTAACGATGAGTATGAGTTAATTAACCAAACAGAGGCATTTTCAAGAACGTTAATTAAAGTTGAAATAGACCTTAAATATTGTGCTCACTAAGAATTAAAAAGAGTAATAGTGGAGATAGATAGATTATTACTGCGAATAATAGCTGCGTGAATAAATAAGAATTCAATTTGTTTTTCTTAAGACCTCCATCCATCACGAACTCGGATACTCCCCTCAAGCGTCTTGTAACAATATGTTGTTTCGCAAAATTAAGCTCTAATTTTCAAAGGTTTTTGGAATATGTTTCACATATACAATCACGTAGTTTCACATTTATTTAATGTTACATAGCCTTTACTACTTTTCAAACCTCAGGATATTGTAGATATATGCTGTACATTGTCAGGAATTATAACTCCACTGAAATACAGTTGCTCAGTTACTGCGGATCAAGCTTCGCCATAATGTATTTCCACAATTTTGTCATATTTTGCACTTGAGAATGTTTAACAAAAATTTTCGCACGACGTGCTGCAAATAATAGTTTCTAAACCTTTATCAAACTATTGCAACTCTACATCATTTATTAATTATTGAGTAGTGACTGCCGGAAAGACATAATTAAGTAATTTTTACTTGCGGTGGTTACAGAAGTGATCCTAGCAACATCAGTTGAGACTGTGACGTCTCATTATGCATGGAAAAATACCAGCCCGCCTACATGTCCCTAGTTGACTACCTTTGCCAGCCCGTCGGCTTGCCAAAGTGCATGACGCAAAATCTTCGCTTCACGGCGAAATTATTAAATGAATTACATAAGAAAGACTTTTAAAAAACTAAATGTTACTTACTACACGATCTAGCAGTGTGAAATCGACGAACGGTAACGAATATGTGAAATTCGCTTGCAGATCCCGGCACGGACATCCACTAGCATGACAGCTAGAACCAGACTGGAAAACATGGCGGCCATCCATAGTTCGACATACTCACACCTAGAGCGCTAGCGTCGCCGAGCTTACAGGGAATGTGCCCCGCAATTCTAATAAAAATAGATGATGTTTCACGCGCAAATTCTGAGAATTACACGACTCCTGGAACATGCTACTCATGCTGATTGGTTAGGGTAAAACTGTAACCCCCTCTCGTGGCTCACTAGTTTCAATTTAGTATTTAAGTCCCCGCAGCAGCTTGTGTTGGCATAGACTGGTGGCTGCTGGGGGCGAGACCATTCCTGAGATAAGTATTAAAAAAATAATGAAAATGTAGGGCTCTAAAGGCCAGTATGCAGAATTGGACAACTGCTGTCCAAAATTTCTTGTAGAAGAAATTTTTGTTTGTACACTTGGATTTTGAAGCTAAACTAGATAATAAAAAGAAATTGTTAAAATGTTGAATTTTTATCATGTTGAAACTATTAACATCACTTAGCTTTCCATGAAAGAAACGATATAAGAAGTTTGTAATGACAAAAGCATTTATAAAGTACGTAGAATGTTGTGTAATAAGCGAAATAAAATTCACTTAAATGCGAAATGGGAAAATTAAGGCTGTTGGAGAGTTTCCATGGTTTTACAGCCTGTAATTTTGAATAAATTTGAAAACGTAAATTCATATGCTTCATTTAGAAAAAGTCTCTAAAAAAAAATAATTTTAATGTATTTTTATAAACTCAAGCCAAAGTCTCTTTAAAAATGTCATTGAGAATTTTAATTCCTAAAATGGGCAATGTCATGATATTGTTTTGAAAATGCCATATTTTAAAGCGGTTACTGCTCAGAATTGTATTTTTATAATATCAGTATTTTAAAAGAACTGCCAGAGAATGCAAGAGTTGTCATTTTATATATTGTTTTTAAATGAAATTGTGAAGTATAATGTGTCCTTTTAAAATGGATATGAAATCCGTATTTCTATTTTTTTAAATGTACTTATGAAAAGGAATGTGGCATATGTAGCATTTCAGTATTCGTGCTGTATTTATTGTTTGAGCCATAATGATTGTAGCTTTGATCATAAATTATAGTGAACATTTTTAAAGAACTTGTGTGTGTGTTTTGTGGTTTTGTAACCAATTTCTGCTTCAATATGGAGGGGTTTCGATGCACGACAGTTTGGTCGTAGTTACTCTGGAAAAGAGACCTTGCGTCACCCTACAGTGTAGGTCGAGGAAAGGGCCTCATCGCCTAACAATACAGATTCTGGAACATGTGCAATAACGCCCTATGCCTTGTCCTTGTCCAAAATAGAATATTAAATCTGTATTGCAAGTTACGGCGAAAATTTCGTAAATCCAAGGTGTCAGGGCCTGATTCCCCTCAAAGAATAGTTGTTTCAATACTGCCACATACGTGTATAGTATTTGTTCGCTAATTACTGACAACTGAACCAAATATGGTGAATATAAAAAATTATTTTGTGCTACCGCCCATTTATATAGAGTTGAATCGAGTTAACTGCTTTCATTCGAAAAGTAAAACTTGCTTTCAAGCACTTTATTTGGCAGAAACAACTGTAATTGACTGTCAGAAAGTTTAACACGTATTATTAGGTCAAATAAATATTCCTCTTGTTTTGACCGAGCCAAAATTCTAATAATAAATTCCCCGAGAATCTGATACTCCAAAAACATAATTGTTTTTCTCAATTCTGTAAGTTCTGTACTGGGGGGGGGGGGGGGGGAGCCATGTAAAAACCTCGGCCAGTGATAGGGGAATGATGGGCCAGGGTGAGGGGAGGATGGTTCCAATTTCAACCCCTCCTTTTTCCCTGAAATATAAAGGCCACATTATATATAATATATATATATATATTATTATATATATATAATATATATATATATATATACTTATAATATTATATATATAATAAAATATGAAGAAATTAGGCATGGCTTTATAAAACTGTAAAAATAAGTTAAAATTAAATATAGTACAGGTGTCCCACATGTAATTGTTTTCCAGCTAAAAAATTTATAGACGCCGTTTTATTAATTAAGAACACCATCCCTAAATTCTGCCTTCACCAGCGAATTTGAAGACGACTATAAGAAATAAAGTGCTACGTAGACGACAGGTGAGAGCAGGATCGTCGGGGAGTGTGAGGAGTATTCTGGGAGTGAAGGAGGTTGGTGGGGTACGTGGTCTGAACCCCCTCCACCCCACATACCTGTACGTCAGCGGACAAGCACCTCGGACACGCGGCTGGCCGCCTGACAGGAACCGCTGACGGCCTTCAGCGGCCACGCGCGCGCCCGTGCTGTTTGATCCCGGAACCCCCCGCCGAAAGCTTTCATGCGGTGTGTCAGTTCACCGTGTTACTGCACCCCGCGGTCCAACATCGGATCCGAGCGCGGAGCTGGGCGATGTCGGGAGATGGCCTGCTGTGACGTGGCTCAAGCTACTCCTCCTCAACGTCGCTGTGCCGGCGACGTAGAAGGGAAATCGAGCTACGCCAGTGGCATTTATTCATTTTGCGCAAGGTATGCATTGCTTTAACCTATACATATTGGAAATATTTGACCCTTTATAGTTTTACCTTAACTGTAAACACATGTAATTCTGAAATTCCCGTTTCCGATTCGAGAAACAGAGTTTTCGTAACTCCCGTACTGTATACGCATAGTGCTGCTATCTAGAATTTATTTCCACAATCGGGAGCGATTAGTGATGAATTGATGAATCGAACTCGCAAGCAACAACACGCCACGGCGTTCTTTCGGCAGGGTAAGCAGTCGTTCTGTTTGCGTCCTCCAATCCTAAATTTTTCCTTGGAAAGTGGATGAAAGTGTTCGGAAAAACGGGAGTTTTCTTATAATTTGTAATATGCTCTCTAAATAATATTCAGTTTCAATTATTACATTAATTTCGTTTCTGATTTTATAAATAATGTTAGGTATTATAAAACGGTAAATGCATGTGGATAGTAGGCAAAGTTGGAAGTTGCGTTGGTTTGTAGAAATTGAGTTCCGTGTAAAAAAAAAACTCACTACACGCCACTGAGCTGAGCAGCAGTCGCTCTCATTTTTACGGACGTTGGGCTGTTTTCCTGTCAATAGCATTGTCAAAGCCAACGTATAAGCCATTTATGGCTACTTATAACTTTTCTGAAGCCTTGCTTAAGTCTTACTTCCAGGCTATACAAACATAGCTTAACGATTCTGGCGCACCTTGTGTCTGGTGGCGGACATGCCGACCTAATTTGCATATTAAGGTCACTGCCCATAAAAAATTTCGAACATTTCCCTCTCTCCCGTGGAAAATTCCAGAACATAACATTAAATCCAGACGTCGGCCATTTTGTTAGCCAGTAAATGTGTCCGAAACAAACGGTGGCCATTTTGGCAGCCAGTAAAAAATTTCTCCGAAATCGATTTCCTATTACCAGGATGAGCGCATACTTCGACGGCGGCCATTATGGTGGCCAGGAAAAGTTGCCCGGAACTGGCGGCAGCCATGGTGGCAGTCAGGGAGAAAATTTATTTGCCCACCATATGAGAAAAAAAGATTTCCTATTACCCGAATGAGCGCATACCTCGATGGCGGCCATTTTGGTAGCTGATCGGAATGATTGCAGTGGTACTGGTGGCCATATTGGCAGCCAGAATGGACTGAAGTTCACGATTACCACTGCCAAAATGGCGCCCGCACACACACGTCCGTCCACGACGAGGCCTCAGCCACCACTGACCCCTTCCCCAAAGGGTCCTCAGGATGAAGCCTCATGGCGGCCATCTTGGATACGCAGGATAAAATCCGCCCAAAATAATAATGACCCATCCAGCCGAGGCAGGTGGATGAGAACATGATACGTAGCCGGACCTGCTTGGAATATGTTAATAAGGATAGAGAGACAAATTCCAACACACAATGAAATGCGGCAAGAGGAATAATGAGTCACCCAACCAGGAGGTCATG
This sequence comes from Dryococelus australis, assembly GCA_029891345.1. Lineage (NCBI taxonomy): Eukaryota > Metazoa > Arthropoda > Insecta > Phasmatodea > Phasmatidae > Dryococelus > Dryococelus australis. The sequence goes on from CM056995.1 coordinate 106,109,070, forward strand.
AACAGGCAATGTACCCCTGCGGTAATGGAATACTAATAGACTACCCCACCACCATCTCTCATACATGAGATGTATAGCCTTGTCCCAAATAGCATTAACAATAAGGGGATGATAGCAGGGGAGTCACAAAAAACCGAGGTTCCCACACACACCATGCCACCTGCCTCTCGCACAGTAAGAGTACATGCAGAGGTAACAAAAGAGACACAGTTAAGAGCAATGATATTTATTCACAAAAAACAGTACAGTGACAAGAAGCAGTACAGACATTACACATTCGTTAGCGATGATTTGGGCACCCATTAGTTGAAGCGGGAATCGAAGCCCAACCACTTCACGAGAACCTGGTCGCCACGTCCACGGATCACTCGCTCCACTAATTAGTCATGAGGATACTTTGGGACATATATATCATAGTTGTAGAAAGAACAGCTGATCTCTTGGCCGGTCATATCAGTGAGAGTATAGGTGTGTGGTACAATGTCTCTCATCACAGTAATCTCAGACAGACAAGAACCAGTCATTCCGTGCTTATGTGCACTGTACTGAGTAAGCAGTCGAGGAAGCAGATCCAACCACTGGTAGCTACCCTGTGCCGAGAACGACTTCCACATCAAACCCTTAACGATCTGGTTGAAATGTTCGACGATCGAAGCCTTGAGGTCGCTGGAAGTACAGTAGTGAAGAATCTTCTTCGCAGCCATAAGCACACAGAATGCAGGGTTGTACAACTCCTTCCCATTGTCCACCTGAATGTCCTTCGGCCCGACCGTCTTGTCCAAAACCAATTTCATTGCATCTGCAACGTCGGCACAATGCTTCCGATGCACAGGGACAGCCCACGCATACTTGGAGAAACAGCTAATAACCGTCAGGATGCAGTGAAAATCCTTATTGGCATGTGCATAAGGAATCATCTCCACCAAGTCGGCATTGAACAGGTCACGAAGTCTGAAGAGAAGCACCTTATGCCTGGGGAAGTTCCGACGTGCAGGGCGATGTAACAAGGCAGCGATATGTGCTTTCGACATAGCCATAGGGCAGGCCCACCCTTCACAAGATATGCTCGGCTTCGGGGAGCTCTTCCAAGATATTCACTATTTCGTTTGTGTGAGATGTATTGCCAGCTTGATGGGGTGCAACGAGGAGACATAGACTGCCCACAAGCTTGTTCACATTGTCCCAATACACATACTCCAACCAGCTGCTACCATCAAGATTCAGACCCGAACTGCTCACACCGATGTCCGGAAACAGATCTTCTATAATAGCCAATTTAGGGTGGGTCTCGTCCTTATATGGATGACTGCTAGCATCATTATCCACCATGTATGCATGTGTGAGCTGCAACAACTGTTGGTACTGTCGAAGCGCAGCACGGGAAAAATCCCTGGGCACAGGTTTAAACAGTAGCTTGTAGAGGCTGGGAGAGGCCTGCACAACGACATCCCCTACCTAGATAACATCATTCGGTAGAAATAAAACTTGTTTGCTACCGAGGAACCGCTACTTCCCATGCCTGTTTACACCGCAAGAAGAATCATTCAGACAAGACGTGCACGAAGCGAGATAATGACGAAGCACCATAGTGTGGATTGGATCGCACCATCTTGTGTTTCAAAGATGTTAGGGGCACATCATATTCATCAGTGATCGCCTCCTCCTCCTCCGCCGCAGTCTTGTGTGTCGGTGCGAAGCACAGCTCAGCCTTCAGAGCATGGAGGACTGCGTGGTGGTGGCTGCAACGTGTCGAGCCACGACGTTATCAGTAGGAAGAACTCTGACAATACCACTTCACGTTCCATGTGTGCCTTCTTGGTGAGCAGATACTTTTTGCGAACACTCGCAACGACACGACTCAGATCCTCGGAGGGGGTAGCCATAGCACTCATACGTAATGTTAGATGTACACAGTCTATATATATATATTGGCGATGTTCGTTCAACTTGGTAAGACTGTCTTCTGCTTTGCCAATGTGTCATATGACAGCATCCCGTACATTGTTGCAATGAGCCCCTTTTGTCCCCACTGTCACATATGTCAAATAGATAGCTTGAGAGCATGCGACATACTACATTTTCCAATGCCACAAGCTGTACACCCTAAGTGTTGATGTGTGGCGTGAGCTTGGTGGCAACATCGTCAATGATTCTGGTTGTCACCTCCGACATGACAGTGCCGATCCGTGCATCCAGATTGGTCACAGCTGTTTGCTGCATACCCCCAGCAGTATAACGATCATCCCATGTCGCAGAGAGAGAGAGAGAGCCAAGTCGTGCCTCCACAGCAGAGAGCTTGGCCATGAGGACGGGGTTCGTGACCATGTCGGAGATGAGCTCTATCTGTGTACTCAGAACAGCCAGTTTCTTCAAATTGCTGCTTTCTGCGAGCATATGATCTTTCAGATTAGTACCGAGGGCTTCCAGCACCCTGGTGTCAATACAGTATCCTAGGTCATCCACCTTCTTTGCAATACCAGCAAGTGTACCGCCCAAACCGCTGAGGATCTGCACATCGGACGCGAGGGTTGATATCTGACTAGACAGTTCACTGGATAAAATACTGACTGCATCAACATTCGATTCCAGGTCGACCAGCTTCTTCATGAACATTGGAAGTGCACCCTCATTCTTGGAGGATATGCACTGACCTGCACAGCCACATTATCCAGTTTCGTCTTCATGGTGGCAAATCCCGATTCCAGACCAGTCAGCTATGTAGTCAAAGCAAGGGCCCTGTCGATTTTCACAGTCAGGTTGGTAAAGGCCACTGGCTGTAACTCGAGCACCCGCAACATCGAATTTCTTCTCCAAAGCTTCAAGCTGTCGGCTGAGGATGGTAAGCATTTCCACATTGGTAGAAACCAATGAGCAAATCTGGGCCACCATCTTGGCAGACAGGGCATGCATGTTGGTTAATATCCACCCTTCCACGACCTGGAGCACATCGCCAGCATTGGCCGACCTAACTATGGGCAAATGGTACGAGGCAGAGGACTTCGGGCAGGAAAAACAGTATATGGCTCTTGCATCACATGTCTATTGCAAGGTGCGACTGGGTGTGACTATTAATGTGGAATGCACAGCTCATCAATGACAGCAACATGGCAGTGATGAACAATGGTTACATTTTCACAACATACAATGGAATCAAGCCCATAAACAATGGCAAGACAATGCATGTCGTCGAGTTTTCATAAATGCATCCTCGCCATCTCTCTCTACATAAGAATGTATAATGCCTTTAGCATGCTGGATGTGGAAAAGTACGACAGTGTCACAGTCGGCTATGGCCGAGTGCACTTCAAACTGCCAGGATGGCTGGATCATGTAGAATGTTGCACCAGGCTCGAAAATTGGGTGAGTTCCAGGGCATGGCACGGTGACATACACACTCCCCATCAACCAGGGAGAGGAAGAGAGGCACTACAAAGAGGTGTGCGATGGGGTCGTCCACTGTCTGTTCGTCCACACCCGAGCTACGTACAAGCATTGCCAACATCAGATGGCATGTATGACACCGGGGCACTGCACTGTGCACAATCTATGCCCCAACATGCTGCTGCCCTCTGGTATGGATGAGGTAGGGGAATACACTTTGTTATACGACACCCTCCATGCCACCGCAGCACAGCTGCCACCCTCAATCTTGCCATCCACCCTGGACATGGACGGCAGACCTTCTATCCCCGAGGTCACCCATCCACCACCAGCCGCACCATCATCATGTTCATTCATGATGATGGAGCACCAGAGACCACCACCAGGAGAAGGCTGCCCAGATGCTGCTGGACATTGCTTGCCGGCTGAGCGATTCATCACAGATGATGGTGAATTGACAGAGCTGCTAGATCTATTCACCAGCGGGCCGCCACCGCCACCATCAAAGAAAAGCCGTCCAGCAGCAGTACCACCAACAACATCAGTGGCCACGCCCCCGGAACTGAGGCGGAAGCGGCAGGTAGACGCCTCCTCCACCACCTCCACCAGGCTTGTCGATGCAGGCATCTTCACAGAAGAACCGGTAATGGTGGATGCTGCCACCTCCACTCACCCTTCAAGGAGGAGGTCTACAGCCACACAGATGCCTGCCCGACACCCTCGGCAGTGGCCAGCAGCACTCCCAGATGTCTGCCTCCTCTCATAGGATGAGAGGAAGGTGGTGCTGCAAAGACTGTTCGAGACAGTGCTGGTCTCCATGTAGGGTGTGTGTGTAGATGGTGGTGAGCGGCTAGGACCTGGGCCTGTGTATGTGCATACATATATAATCTTTTTTATTATGTGTTTTTTAGTTTTGTGGTTTATATATGTGTGTGTTTAAAGCAATAGTATTTTGTATATGATGTAAGTGTGTGTGTTCTTATTTTGTGTGTGTGTATACCCTTTCACATATACTACTACTATGTCTACCTGTTATTCTCTCAGATGAAGTGTGTGTATATGACACATGGGCACAAACTAGAAACATGGTGAGAAGGTAACAAGTTAACATGGTATACAATCAACACCAACCACCCCACACACACATATTGTGCACAAACTCGACGATGTCCTCGGCCCCAACCAACAGCTGCAGCAGCAGGAGGTGCTGTCCACCTGCAGATGAAAGCACCGAGGTCCACATGGTGCTGCCTTATCACCTGTATGGGTCCACCACCACCACCCTTGCAGCCTTGCTACTGGAACAAGTCCGACACCTGTAACACACACAGCATTTCCTGTGTTCTGCTCGGGTTTACCGTGCCCACACAACACACACTAAGGCATGTGGGGGGCAGTGCCTAGACTTGCGACCAGCTACCCCAATAAACCATCAGCACCACCATCAAGTAATTATTTGAGTCATATATACACAGAATGTATATACAAGACACAAATAACATATCTGATGGTAGGGCAGGCTGATTATGTGGGATAGGTGCCCTAAAACACAGGAAAGGAAAAACGACCAGTATCACATTGTAAATAAACATGAAACAACAACATTGAGGTGGAAACACAACAAATAAATATGACAGCACAGAGTAAAGGGGGGACAGGTAGAGGCTAAAATCTATGTAAGAAGAAGTCATGCAGCTTCGATATGGACGACCATACCTTTCAGCAGTAAACAAACTATACATATACCAATCTCCATATTCACATCACTCCCATTGGGATAAGCACTGCGTCCTAGGGGAGGGTGAAAAAACACAGTTCCCCAGGTTGGAGACCCAGCATAGATGACATATCTCTAGGTAGATATTGTGTGTGTGCTAAATGCAGATGAGTATAACCAAATAAGTTGAGATGTAAAATAAGGAAAGTGGTTGTTAGTAACAATGAACATAATGTGCAAATACTTAGCAGTAGATATATAAACAGATACATAGAAGCCATAGTGAGTGAATGTGAAACCGTACATGTATTGCATGTGCTAGTACCACGTACTCAGCAAGGGATGGATGTGACGTCCCCTGCCATAGGCACCGACATTCTCCTAGAACCATCTTCAAGAAAAAAGCAGCAACACACGTGATAGCATTATTATACAGCTACTATATGTCCTTGAGTGTGCCTCCAAATGCTAAACGTGCACCAGGAGACTGGTTGTATGCCTACAAAGGACTTGGACTGCTCCCCACATGTTCTCCAGCACACGACCAGCCGACAAAAGTGACAGGGCAGACCAGGCCGCCGTATGTGCTCCTGTATATCGGAACCAAGCCATAAAGTATACAGGATGAACTGAAGATGACTTGCGTGTGGTATACTTGGGGGAGAATGATCTGAAAAGGGGGGGGACCAGAACATGAGGAATAAGAACCGATCGCACACATGGTGCCATAGAGTACAACTTGCTAGCATGCCTGACCAGCTATAGTACGTTCTCCAACATGCTGTAAATGCTCACAGCACAGTCAAAATTACACACACTGGCAACACACTCGACAAAAATATTTTACAACTCCTGTATGTACACGAGCATGCCGTCCTGGCATGCAAACACACCAGGTAGGATATATATGACTCCTACATATGCTACAGTATGTTGGAACTGGAGCAGGAGAATGCCGGCACACCTGTAAGGATTCCTATACAGCTCTTGCTTGAAGCTCTAGTGCCGGGACAAATCCATATGCACACACATGTAGTTCATTGCATGAATAGGGAGCGGAAGTGCTTCAGCTTCGATGGTCCCAGAGCGAGGAACTGCCTCCTACTATGCATCATGACCCTGATGCCCACCTGAGAGCACACACATATATGATGATACGTGCCTGCCTGGATCTTGTGTGCCATGAAATTTACACAATGTAGCCATAAGGGACAGCATGTATTCCTTCATCCAAAATCTGATGCTTGTTTTCCATTCACGACAGTGTGAGCTTATTGCTGTATTCTGTGTAGATGTCGTGGTGGTGCGACCTAATGCAGTGGTCCTGCACCCTCATGAGTTGGTGGTCCAAAAGAACACACCTGTAGTCCTCGATGGTAATTACTTGATGGACGATGCTCTTCTGAACTCCCTTAGCCCATTTCACGACCTTGTTCCTGCACGAATATACATTCCATTTGGCCCTCAGCCTGACAAACTCCATCATGTCGTTCCCCCCGCACTCATACTTAAACATGCCAATGACCTTCACATTGGTGTTGGAGTAGCAGGGATGAGTTGGAGGGTAGTCGCTAAGATCGAACTCAGCCATGAACGCCGTGTCTGAGGCCAGGTTGTGGCAGGAATCCCTTCACAATATGGCCATGACAGAGGAATCAATATCCATGTATACCAACCCACGTCAGGGCCATACTGTGCCTTCATTACATCATAGTGGAAGCTGTACATTAGGGTCTTTAACAGGTCCAGTACAGCATAGCCAGCATACATTGGTTTGTCGAACAGTATATGCTCATGAGCAAGCTTTACAAAAGATAATGTTTCACTATATATTGTCCGAAAAAGAAATGCCAGCTTGGAGATGAGCTTTCTCGCCCACACCTCAGTGCCAATGAGCTCCATCCACTGATGGTTGTACTTGTTCTCCATCAGCTTGCCATACACAGCATTGCTCATTAGCTTGAAGAAGTCCTGCTCGAAGGCATTTGAGGCAGCCTGATATTTGGTGTTCATCTTTTTGTATGGCTTCAGCCACACATTCTGGTAGAACTTCAAGACCTGGTAGACAACCATTAGCAAAAGCCCATGAGCCAATGCCTGCTTGAGGGTGACCTGGTGGACAATGCAGTGTTTCTTCCCCTCAAGAGTGTTCATCAGCTTGGGCTGTCTGTACCCAGTGTGACACTCATTGATGGGCAGGGACAGCATGTCACAATTGTCCTTATGTAGTGCAGCAGGGTAGTCTATGTCCACCTCCAGTATGTCTCCAATTGGCCCATCATCTGGCACCGACATTATATCAATATTGGTGCCAGTCCTTTCAAACCCTCCATAGGGCAGGCCATGGACATTGCCCATCCATATAGGGTATTAGCATCGATGTACTGGATGTAGGTAGATGGCCAAGTGGCATTGTACATGGTGGGCAGATCCTTGTTGTTTGGCACCATGTGATGTGTGATCACTGGGCCACCCCTCCTATATACCAGCCTCAATGAACAGGTGGCCATCTTAGTCAACGAGGAGTTCCAACTCCATACCCATCCTGTACAACATTGCATCGAAGGATAACGCCAGAGTGCTGTCGTAATAGACATAGTCCAGTCTGTATGTCGTCAGATAGAGTGCCCTGACATTCTCGAAGACATCACAGAGTAGAAGGGTGTTGGTTGTCAGATACAGCTCTCCATACACCTTCAATGATGTGCAATGCAAAGGTGGCCCAGACCACCAGCGCATGGCGGTAATCTTCCTTGCTGATGGTGGTGCTGGTGAGCCAGTTGGCAAAGGATGCTATACCCAGCAGCTGTGGCTCGGCAAGCATCCCCAACGATGTGATGTAATCATAGAGGAACATGTCCTTCTGCATCACCAACTCGAACTGCCGGTGATCAATGAAGACCGATGCCATGGTCCATAAGTCTGCAGACAGTAGATTATGGACAATTGTCGCAAGGTTGGCAGACATGAACCTGTAGGTGTCGATGAACAGTTTGGTAAACTTGTCACTCAGATTTGCTAAAGGTTATCAGTTTTTGTCTGTGTTTGGGATGATGAAAATGTCCTCTGGGCTATATCCAAGCTACGTGACAATAAAATGTGCATCATATGCCAGGTTGTGGAAGAGGATTGGGAATGCATTTGGGGTGTGTTGGAGCTTCTTGCAGTTGTTACATGCTGCCCCGATGAACACTCCCATAAAGTGGTCATGGTTAGGAACCTTTCAGTTGTTGGCTCTGGCGAATAGACACAAACAGAGATAAAGTGTTGTGGCCATATTATAGTCACCCTATTTGCCTGGCATTAGTGGTCCCATCAGCTCGGAATCGCTATATATATCCTTCACCAGAGATACCAATCCTCACAAACTCCGCCATGAAGTGTTCGCTGGCATCCTCCCCAGTGTATATCTTCATGTCGGTGGGGAGGCTGGTGGTCTTGGCTGGCAATATGATGCAAATTCTCCACCTTGACATACACCCCATAGCTATAGGTCATGTACTATTGGTACCTATAGGTTTGAGGTTGTTGGGTCATATTGACATGTCTGGATTGGCTCCAGGTGTGACTCTAATTCGATGTGCATGACTATATGTACTTTATCCACATATGAAATTTCTGAAAATTGAGCACAGGAGGCTGCTCATTCTCCATGGCAGGCATGTCAGCACAGATGGTGGTGTGGTCATTGCAGTACCTCCTGTGCTTGGTCAGAGTCTCGGCACCATTGAGCCCTGTTATCCACATCTGATCATTATATGCCCACAGACATTGCATGCAGACATGCACAGTATGCCCATGGTTGGTCACCTGTGAGCACACGAGGCAGGAGGAATCAGCTGTGCAGTAGTAATGCATATTGCCATCTTTTGTCATCATGAGGAAGAGATCGAAGTGGATGGCATGCTTCTCCTCCCATACTTGTATCTGGACGATGGTGTGATCCTCCTGATGAGCATAGATATTGATGCTGACCCCTGGGTTCTTCTGCTCGAACAGGAGCACTTGATGCAGAGGGATGGGGAAGGCCAGGCCAGCGAAGTCGAACCTGGCCTCCAAGTCGAAATAGTGCTGGTTGACATGCTCATGGTCCCTCCCCTCTATGTAGTGTGACAGGATTGCCCATTTGAAGCACTGCTGGTCGTGGTTCTTGGGGTAGATGATTTCCTTCTTTGTTGTGAGTCGAGCTTATTGATGCACACCTAGAGACTCTTCAACATTGTAAGCATCTAGTCACTGCCCTTCCTCATGTATTCCACCTCCTACTGGCATATCTTAGCGATGGCAGTCATCACTGTCTCATGCATGTCGGCTACATTATAGAACAGCATGTTCTTTGTCTTGAATTCTTGTTGATCAGACTCATCCTCATATAGCTTGGGCTTACTATATGTATACTCCAGGAAGATGTTAAATTTTACAGCACCCAGCACAAATATCTCCTTCTCCAGTTGGATGATGATAACAGCCTTCATACTCTCGAGGTAGCCGCAAATATCAATAGCATCACTCGAGGTATTCTCCATGATGTATGTCTGCATCACACCTCTTAATGCACTCTCCTCCTCCATGAAGCCATGCTCATTGGCCATACCAGCCCCACTGAAGACAGGGGTGCAGCATGGGCATTGTCTTTTGTAGCGATCTCGTGTGCAAGCATGGAGGGTGATGGCTGTGGGGTAGTCGATGTTCCCAGCTGGAGTGAGGTGGTAGGCCCCAGCCAACTGGTGGTAGTGAAAGGCAAATTGTTGGTCTTGCATGAGCATTTAGTGGATGGTGGTGCGGGTCTGGTACACTTTGTGCTGTGAGCATGCAGGTTATATTGCCTGGTAAACTGCCCATCTCAGCTCCCACTCTTCAGGGACTTGTCATTGGAAATTGCCCAACAATCCCATTTGTATTGCCTAGCTTCTCAGGAACATTGAAAGGTTTCATTGCAGAAATTGCAACAGTTCATAGCAGCTTGCTTGGGTTGCCCTGAGCACATGAAACGATGCCTGACAACGATGCTGGAGAAGGTACGGGATTTCCTGCACCAATTGCAGATGAATACCTGTGCCTCCCTGAAAGGGTTAAGGGCACAGTTTCACGTGTGCCAAAGATTCCTATGATCTATGAAGGCCAGAATGCAGAAACCACACTGAAGGGCCGGCCGCCATATAGGAGCTACGAGAGTAGGTGATGGGTGTGGCTGTGAGGGGGGGGGGAGCAAAGACGACATTGTAGAAGTAGCTGGCGATGTTGGAAACTTCAGTTGTTGCAATGGTGATGATGGTTGTGATGGTGGTGAGGAAACGAAGGTGAACAATGGCTGTGAAGAAGGCATTATATTGGAAGAATAAAAAATTTAAAGTTAGTGAATGGTGGAAAGCTTTTCTCTCTCTCCTTCTTCCCCGACTCGACTAGGGGGCTGTGTCGGGGTAATGGAGCACGGCTCAACACCACCACTCACAATGCAGGCCACGAGGAGGTGAATCCTTATGGACCACAGTTTATGCATAAGGAGCCTGTGAGGGGAATGTGTTAAAATCTTAAATCTAACATAAATAGTTACATGCGAACAGGCACTATAGTAGCAGAATAACAACTGGTTACTATCGTGAAAACATATTTATCAGTAGGTGTTAGGGCATGAGAACTAACATAGGCCATGATGGACCGATACTAAATATGGGACACAAATGCATCGGATTGCCTCGGAAATTTTCTTTTTGTGTGGTGGTGGGCAACTCGGGGTGCTGCTGCAAGCTCCATTCAAGAGCATTCTGATAACTCCCTATCCCCTTCGATGCAACACCCAGGCACTGTGATCGAGCTGATGCATATAAAACATTTTTATTATTTTTGGTGGCTCTTTAAGTTGAGGTCTTGGGAGCCGTTGAGTGTGTGGTGACGTGCGTATAAAGCAATGCCTGAATTAATATGCAATTTAAAACTTTATTTTATGAAGTGACTTTTTTTGGGCAGCTCTTAACATTGAGGTCTTGAGAGGTGATGAGGGTGTGGTGTCGTGAGTATGAAGCATCGTCGGAATAAAGGGGCAGGAGGTCCACGTGAAAGCCTGACGACCTATAGCATTGCCCGACAAGTAATTTACTTACAACTTATTTTATTAAGGCTTTTTGGCCACTCTTACAGTCGGTCTTGGGCGTCGATAAGGGTGAGGTGACGTGAGTGTATGAACGGTATGAAGGGATGGGAGGTCCCCGGTATCCCTCCCACTTTTGAAAACAACACAAAACCAATGGGTTGCCTAACCTGGACCGCAGTGGTGGAGAGGCGAGCATGTTAGCAAAGAGCCTCCAATTGCCCATGCTGCACTTGTGCACATCTGACCAGCTAATACAGATTTTGCTATTGATAATACTGCAGGTTAGACCTAATCACATGCTCACATACACAGCTGTGCACATAATAACCCAGTTGGTGTGTACAAATCATGTACTTGTGTTTGCAAATGTTTCTCTTCTAGTAAATTTCATAGTTTCACTCGACTGATGCTATAATAGCCTGTCGAGTGACTTTAACTAAATATAGCAATGTATATAGTAAACACAGTGTGTGTAGGTTCCACCACACTCGAATCTTAATGTCACAGGATATAATAAAATATATCTTTATTGCCTGTAGCTTGAAATAAGAGTTCTTTCGGCACAGGTTAAATGAAACTGTGAAATTATTAATCACGAATAGCATTTAAGCATGTTTGAAATAAACTTAAAATTTCAATGCCCCTCCCACTTGTTGTCTGGCCGGGGTCTGAACCCCGGGTCACCTTAGTGGGAGGCGTGTGAGCTAACACTTGTTTTATGGTAGTTATGCAAGTCGGAAAGATATAGACAGATCACGATAAAATGAGCACTTTTGAAAGTCCTGCCTAAAATCTACTTGTATGCACATTGTGTATTCTTACGCCTTATGAAAATTAACATTGCCATCGGCCTCATCACTTTTGTCATGCATTGGTCAAATGAAACTATGGAATTATTAAGGAAGTAAATAGTTTACAAATCGGTTCATTTTTACACTACAATGCAATTAAAAAAAGAAGGGAAATGAAGGACATAATTTAATGTTATCGCAAATGGTTACCTAACACTTTATATTCGAAGTTAAGATGTGGAACTACTTTCCATCCATAGTTACCAATTTTACAGGGGGGGAATGTCACTCAATGTGCCCATTAAAATATATGTGATGCAGGGACAGTGACTTTTTTCTAAGGTTTATTTCTGAAGTGCTCATTTTATCATGAACAGCCTTTACCCGTGTGGCTTTGTAGCATAGTCAGGAGACAGGCATTTTTTTTATCATTATTGGTTAGTGGTAAGGGAAAGGCCGACAGCTATCTCCACATTGGCTGCAGTGAGCTGGAGACAAATATTAGTGAGCTATTGTTTTTCCAACTGGTCATTGCGGGGGGGGGGGGGGGAGACTCCGGGCTGTTGGACTTGGCATAAGGAGAGGCAGCCGGAAGCTACATGCCATGTATGTGACAGCACTCGGAAGCTCGCAATAGCGTGCCCTGAATGTGCCAGAGCTCAGAGGAGTGCAGACAGTCACCTGAATGCTGAGGTTTTTGTGTAAGGCTGTGGACAGTCCTGAAATGCTGCGATACTGTGTTGAATCCTACCATGTGTTAAACAGACGACAAATGATATGGCGTGTGCTATAGCACAGTTAATATGTGCTCATTTTTTTAAAATAATTTGTTTGTCCATGTTCCTGCACAGGGGAATAACTAATCACAATTCTCAACTATATGTACATACCTGTTTCCTCCATGGGGACTAAACGTGTACTTAGGTTGGATCCTGGCGAATTAATACATCAGGTTATTCACTGTAAAAAGTGAGCACTTTTGAAAGCCCTCTCTGTTGGAATAAAATTCAATAAATACATTTTATCTTAGCCTTAGATAATACCTTCAGAATGTGATGGAATGTACACACTGTTTTCATTACATACATGTCAATGTTTATTTTAAAAGGTGGATAAAGGATAAAATATAGCTGAAAAGAAAAAGTAACTAGGGCTTCAAAAGTGGTCACTTTATCACAGATTTTAGGGCCTTGTAGCCCCCTCAATAGACACTTTAGGGTAAAAATGGTACTGATATTTTTACGAGCATGCAGCACACGTAACTTACTGAATGTAAGAAAAATTCGGAACACAAGTACAGTACACACCAAAATATCAAGTTATTGCAATACTTGATCTCAGAGTTTTTACTAAACCACATATTTTAGATCCTGGTAGCTCCCTCAATGGTCTCTTTAGGATACAAGTGGTACAGATATTTTCATCTTATATTTTACGTCAGAAATAACCTACCAGATTGTCAGTGTTGTTTGGCCACATTTTTTTCTCCACAGGGAACACCATAACATATATTTATTGCGCCTAGCTTATGTTAGGACAGCAATTATTTTAAAAATAATAATACAAATACATTAGCATGTAAGTTTGCTAAATGCTATTTAAGACCCATTACCTTCATGAAAGTAGCATCATTAAATTCCAACTACGCCGTTTCCCACCGGATGTACAATAAATCTGGTGCTGGCAAGTGCCTCCTCATATCGCTTCCAGTTTCAGTTCGAATGACGAGTTAGGGTAAAAGTGGTACAGCCATTTTCATCTTCATATTTTATGTAAGTTGGCAATAAGATATATTTATTAACGATTAATGTCTTTTGGGAGGGCCTTAAAAGGTGTTCACTTTATTGTGAACAGCCTGTGTGTGAACCTGATTCCTCCACGGGATATAAACGTGTACTAATGTTGGATCCTGACAGATTACGAGTGTTGTTACCCATATAGCTGCATCTTTCACTTGCTAACTGCTATTTAAATGGAAAATTTCTCACATAGAGTGTACCGTGAATATTAATCACCATCATGCCAAACCGTTGCGTGCACACGACCTTGGTCACTCTGCATTGAAACTGTGATAAATTTACCATTCCTGACGAGTCCCTTCATTATACTTAACACGCAAACAAATTTTACGATAATACCTGTCACTATGTGCTACAGTTTACTCACCATGTAGATGTAGATGTAGATGCAGATCAGTCGGGCTGTATGCATCTCTCTCGTGGTCCAGGGCGATGGTGCGGCTGGTTAGCGACATGGTGGAGATTACACTGTGGACACTGAGAGATGGTTAAATGAGTATCCTTGATTGGGGGAGGGGTGTATTTATATTCTACAGCACGTGTGCCCCCCTCCCGCACCTACATCCACCGCCGATGTCAACCGCTTCCTTCCCTACACACTGATCCAACCAGCGGAGGGGGAATGCATTAACGTCTTCCGGCAGACAGCAGAGGGTGTATACATGTAATGTTTTCCAGTTGGCTGGTGCTCATATTACATCTTCCTCTCTTAAGGCGAATTGACATCAACACATGTACCACTTCAATAATGCATACTCCATCACAGTAGTAAGTATATGCCGGTTGTGCCACAAGAGAGAGAGAGAGAGAGAGAGAGAGAGAGAGAGAGAGCTTCGATGGATTTGTATCACCATTTTCCCCCTCTCTTCCACCCTCTTCTTATAAACATGTTCACAAGACTGCTCATCATGTTCATGACCACACAATTGCATGGCTTATTATTATTCTGGGTGGGTTTTAGCCTAGGTGTCCAAGATGGCCACTACAAGGCTTCGTCCTGAGGATCCCTCAGGGAAGAGGTCAGTGCTTGCTGGGGCCTGTTTGCAGACGGACGTGTGTGTGGGCACCATTTGCAGTGGTGATCGTGAACTTCAGTCCATGTTGACTGCCAATATGGCCACCAGAACTGCCACAATCATTTCGACTGGCTACCAAAATGGCCTCCATCTAAGTATGCACTCATTCGGGTAATAGTAAATATATTTTCACTAACAGGGGGCGAATATTTTTTCCCTGTCTGCCAACATGGCTACTGTCAGTTCTGGGTGACTTTTCTTGGCGACCATAATGACCGCCATCGACGAATGCGCTCATTCGGGTAATAGTAAATCGATTTTTGGAATTTTTTCACTGGCTGCCAAAATGGCCACTGTTGGTTTCGCCACATTTTACTTGCTGACAAAATTGCCACCGTATGGATTGAACGATACGTTCTGGAATTCTATGCGGAAAGAGAGGAAAATATTTGAGATTTTTTATGGGCAGCGACCTTAATATCCAAATTAGGTCCGCATGTCCACCGCCAGATGCCAGGTGCGTCAGAATCGGCCATTTTATACTACTCGAAGTGTAGAAAAATTACACCAAAGAGTCAACGCACTGAATTTGTCTGCACACAGTTTAATATTATTTTTCAAGATAAATATTTTTTACTAGGGGTTACCAACTCACCTACTTTCTCCCTAGTTTCATTCATATTAATTTTAAATGAAATATTAAAATACTTTATAGATAAAATAAGTAAAACTTCAGTTTGGTCCAAATGAAATACTTTGATGTTAATAGAAGTATAAAACGCTTGCCATACATTACATGTTCAGAAAACAACCAAATACGTCATACAGGTGATGTTTTCTCAAAGGTTAAGCGGACTGCTGGAGTACTGTATCCTTGCACTTAATTGCACCGGGGGAATCCCTTTTGTTACTGCTCCTGATTAACGGGAGTGAGAGGAGGCGTGACGAGTAAGAAGATTGGTATCGTCTGAAAGCGATCCGCACCAGCCTGCTCTGTTGAAAAACTGTGTAGTCTTAAACTGGCCCAAACAAAGTCAAAGCTGTCGTATGTGTATCTAACAAATCACACGACAGTTGCAGCAGTTTTCAAATAAGTCAATATCGGTAGATATTAAAATGATTAATGGCCACTTGCACAGCTTATGGTCGCACTAAGAGAACAGAGTTTAAGTAGAGTTCTCAGATCAGCTAGCGTTTCAGTTTTCGGGTAGCGCCTACCACAGCACGGTGCTGATGTCATGACATTGGAAATAGGCTTCGTAATTTTCCCATACATATACATAAGCAAGACCACCTTCTCCTACTCTTATTGTGTGGTGGCCTCTGCATATGACCTGGGGAGGGGACTGCTGATTCATCGCGTTTCCATTAGGGGGGTTTGCGTCCGCGAGATCGAAGATCCTAGCCTTCATGACTCACCGGCTGTTCTGAGTCAAATAACCGAACATTTAAAATTTTCCGTCATTTACGGAAATGTACAGTAAATCAGTAAATATACGGTAACGCAATCCGTAATTACGAAAAAGAAGAAGAAAAACAGAGCTTACTCCGTAAATGTAAAATATGAAAAGTCCTCGTATTTACCTCACTAAGGGAAAGGTTTTGTTGAATCAAACAATATTTGTTTGGTGTAACCAAAAGATTTGTTTGTATAGGGGAAATTATATATTTTGTTAGTGAAACCAAATTATTTTGTTGTTCTCATCTGGTTGCCCCAAGCTGTAAGATTTGGTTGGTGCAACTAAAGATTTATTTGGCTACACGTACATTAAACAGTTTGATCCAATATAAAAAAATGTTACACGTTTGACCGAGTTTCAAACTTACATCACTTGCGTGCGAGTGCTACGCCTTAGTAATCTCAGCTAATGTAACACCTGGTGATGCCGGAAAGCTTTTAAGTAGATATACTTTAAACATGGGCAACGTGTGCAAACAAATATTTCAAGTTTTACAGTTTTACTTGTCGGTTTCTTGTTGGGTTGTTATATTAATGTGTTTATACAATTGTTAAGCATCAATGGATGCACTAACAAACACGGTTACTATCCTAATTGTCACAAAAAATACAAACAAACTCTCGAGCTGTATTTTCAAACGAAGGCAGTCAAATGAGTGGCCAAACAAATATATATAGTTGATTCAACAATATATTAAGTTGACAGTCTAATTATTTTGGCCCAAAACAGAGATTTTGTTTATTCGAACATATATTTTGTTAGACAAAAGAAAGTAATTGTGTTGCTTTTCAAATTTTGTTTGCTCAACAATATATTTAGTTAGGCCAACTAAATATATATTTGGCCCTATATAAACAAATATTTTGTTCGATTTTCTCTCAGTGCTTAGCTTCGAGTTTCCGGAACGAAAATGCTGCATGTTCAAAAATGTTTCTTTCGCCACTGTATCCAAAACATTATCAAATCTGTGGCGGTTAAGGTTATCCACTCTACTGAGATCTATTCTTTGAAAAGTCAGAATGCAGCATCAGGCATCTCTAACATTTAGCAACACTTAGAATTCACCAACGGTCATAGAGACAGAAAAAGGTGCTTATGTGGCTGTCCTAGAAATATCAGAGCTACACCTTAAAACACTATGTATGATTGTAGGTAAAGGTTGTTCACGATAAAGTGAGCACTTCCGAAATCAATCTTACAAAAAAGTCACTGCCCCTACCTACATGCTGAATAACATGCGCCCAGTAAAGTTGGCAACGTTGGATGGAATGTAGTGTTATATCTTAAAGTCGTACAAAGCGTGTTACGTAACTATTTGTATTAATTTAAATTATTTCCTTCGCTTTGTGTTTTTTAAATGCACCGAAGAGTAAAAATGAGAGCAGATTTTTAAAATATTTACTTCTATAATAATTTCACAGTTTCACTTGACCGACGCATGAATAAAGTGATGAGTGTTATGACAATGTTAATTTTATATTAATCGGAAGAATACACTACGTTCATATAAGTAGATCTTAAGTAGGGCTTTCAAAAGTGCTCGTTTTACCGTACAAACAGCCTATAATTCGTCAGACTCATGGCTTTATGAACTTTTTAGGCCGGGTTCAATTCTCGTTCAGATACAACATATTTTAACTTTTTCTAAGTTCCGTATCTTTTTTTTTTTATACATAGTTGAAAAACCACATAGCGAAAATTAAATATTTTTATATCTTCTTTTAGTTTTTAAAACTGTAAGTAGTCTACACAAAAATAACATGGAAATAAACGGAGAGGTTCTATGAATTCAAGCCAAAATCTGTATAATTTTCTGAAATTCTGTTTCTAAAACCCAATTTCTCCGTAATTTTACGGAGAGTTTGCGAACACTGCTCATTGAATTTTCACCAGCACTTTTCCGTATCACAGAGGAAAATATCTTTAACAATTCATATGTGGAGAGTAACCAAAGTCTCAGCCAAAGAGTTGAAAGATAAAGCCGCCGCTTATTCTCTGCGAACTCCAACAGTTGGAGCACTTGCCTCCCACCAATGCGAACCCGGATTCGATTCCCGGCTGGAGGCCGTTCCTGAACTCTCGCGTGTAGGTGTCGTGCCAGACGATGCCGCTGGTCAGTGGGTTCATTCAGGGATCTCCCGTTTTCTCCTGCCCTTTCGTTCCGGCGCAGCTCCATGCCCACCTCGCTTCACCCACGTCGGCTCTCGAGACACCTCTGTATTCCAACCCAACCTCACGCACCAGAAATTTTACTATAGGCTCTTCACGGTAAAATGAGCAATTTTGTAAGCCCTGCTTAAGATCTACGTGTATGCATGTTGTGTATTCCTTCGCCTTATGTAAAATTAACATTGTCATTTGACTCATTACTTTATTCATGCGTCGATCAGGTGGAAATGTGGAGTTATAAGAAAAGAAAATATGTTAAAAATCTGGTCATTTTTAAACTTTGATGTATAAAAAAAAACACAAAACAAAATTAATAATATGAGTTATTACAAATAGTTACCTAACACTTTTTATTCGACGTTAAGTTACGGAAGTATTTTCCATCTATCATTACCAATTTCACTGGGCGCATGTCACTCAATGCGCCCGTTAAAAATATAGCAGGCAGGGACAGTAACTTTTTTCTAAGGCTCATTTTAAAAATGCTCACTTTATCGTGAACAGTCTTTACCAGTCGATTTGAATTATTCGTCCCACTTGTTACCACACAGGGCTTAGTGCAATGCCAGGGAATCGCCTTTGCTGCTATGTATGCAGTTTATGAAAGCGAAATCACATTTTTAGTTGTACTATTAAAAATACTTACTAGCGGATCTCAAGCAGGATGAATGATGTTTTCATCAATCGGAACGTCAATTACTGTACTGTAGACAATCGTTTGCCCATGTAAGTTAGCCACTTCACAACGTTTCGTTAACAATATCCTAGCAATTGCCATAATGTACATGTTGTATTTGTAAAATGGCAGCATTTTAAGTTCTACGCACGAATTTTCTCTCGTCCCAACCAAATATGAAACCTATTTAAGAGCACAGGGGTATGAACGTACCCATTCCGAGGAGCGGATCATCTTTATTTATTTTGTTCCTTTAAAAATATCACGTTATAATTTCAGGCGTTTCGTATTGACTGGGATTAGCTGACGTCATCAAGGTCAGGTTGAATTAACTGTCTTCTTCTTCAGTGTTGATCCATACTGGGGTTTAACGAATAATCAGTAGTGATAAAACTAAAATCGACTGATCATATGAAATTTAGTGCCGCTTAGATTCTCTACTAGAGGACGTTATAGTGGCAAAAATTTCTACTCGAGCTTGTGAGAACAAACCAAGTTCGCACCCGGGCATCTATTGTAGGAACAATGGCGTGCTTCCAGTATATCTGGGATCTTGCGCACACTGCCAATGGCAGGGCTTGCTTATGAACAGTTGAAAGGGCTGGCGATGATTCGATACGCGCCCACGGAATGACTGAATTCGAAAAGCGAATCGATTTCTAAGCGGTTCGCCGCCGTCCATAATCTTAAGGTCACGTCGCTTTTAGCTCAACACAGAGCAACAAAACTTCAGTATTGTGAGGTTAGCATACTATTCCCGACGGCAGAGTACACGTTGGGTCGTCATCCAGCAACTTTGTATTGAGCTGTCTCGCAAAGAAATGCACCTTTTTTTTTTAGTGTGAAAGAGCAGAAAAAATTAGTTTATTAATATTTTTTTAGCTGTCATAAATTTTAAAATTCAATGTTGAACATTAGGCAGTAGCTGATCCCACTTATAAATAACCTGTGTTGTAAAGAATATCTCAAAACACCCAAAGCCATGTGCAAACTCTTCTCTGTGCAAACGAGACATTTTCAGATAAATACGTAAACTCGAGAGGCAGGGGGGCCGCGGTGACTTAGCGGTTAGTCTGCTCGCCAACCACCAAGGCGAGCCGGTTTCAATCCCCGGCCGGGTCACTCCCGTATTTTCGCAAGTGTAAATCGTGCAGGACGATGTCACTGGTCGGCGGGTTTTCTCGGAGATCTCCCTTTTCTCCTGTCCTTTCATTCCGGCGCTGCTCCATACTCATCTCACGTTATCCGCATCGGCTCTCAATACTCCTGTGTTAAGAGCAGCCCAAATCTCTTCACTCGCTCACTGAGAGGCAGGTTCCTCTCACTAACAGAACGAAACCAAACTGCCCTCAACCGCCTGGTGACTGAACGCTCTCAAAAGGATGGGCTGTGTTTAACCTAAGCTGACTATTACTTACCCTCATCTTTGTGTTGTGGCTTATTGCATATGACAGTGAGACTGTGAGGTTTCTGATCAGTTCGACGTGATCGCGTGTGAGCCTAAATATACCATTGTGAAGTCTGCGATAATACAAGGCAATTTCTGGGGGTCGACGACAATATTAAAAAACACAAATTTTCTGTTCCAGTCGTATGCTTCGCCGTATATAAAATTCGTGTTTATCTTCCGATTTTAAACATTATTTATTATTTTACACACACACTATTGAAATTCCTGTAACGTTTATTAAAACTGTATAATTATTAAAGGAACCAGATTATTATAACATTGTTTTGATTAGCGGTTCAATCATATTCAATAGTATCATAAAACAAGATGATATCATTTTTTAAATAATGTTTATAAAAATTATTCTACCGCAATTATTTACCAGACAATACAAAACTTTTCCATGAAAAAACGCGTATTGTAAGGAATGTAAACGCAAGTTAATAATTAATACCTTTGAAACTATACTTACAAAAATGTGAAAATCAATTTTTATTTATAAGTTTTAAAGTCATGTAATTTTAGCCTAACATACACAAACCACTGGTCAACGTTCTTGATAACTACTAAAAACTACTAATATAAATGCATTAAAAGGTGTAAAAGACTCGTAGTGTATGTGCATCGTTTATTACGTTCTTCCTGCCGTAGGGATCTTTAGATCAACAGCCAATCCAGTTACCGTTTGTTGGATGAAAAATCTCTCATTAAACTAAGATTACAACAATACAAATTATTTACACGCTGTTGCAAAAAAAATACAAGTTCATTTTATAATGGGCAGATCTTAATGAAAAAAGTACTACGAAGTCCAATGTCATAGTAAAAGAATCGTGATATATTGTCGCGTCTTAATTTTCGTAAAACAAGCATGTTCTGAAAATTGGTATCGATACTCCAGTAAGTGTACAATTATATGTATTTATGAATGTCACGACTGCTAAGGGAAGGCATCAAACACGAATTCTATTAAGGACGTTTGTCGCGTCCAACATTTCCGTCGTGTCAGTGTCGAAACACGGTTTACTTGCGGTTGGCTGATAAATTATTTTCGTTGCGTGCCGTCAGTCACTCCATGTTAATCCTGCGTGACGTGAGCCAGCAAGTTTATGTAAGAAAACAGCGGCGATGTAAAAATAAAGATTTCATGTCGGCTTCTCGGTGTCAGCGTAAGGCTATGCTGTTACTTCGAGTTTTCAAGAGTTTTTATCCGGCGCTCCGTACATATTACTTCGATATCTGCCACACGTGGTTTAATTTCACTATTTTTTTTAAATCGCCTTGTGAAACATAGTATTATACCTTTCTCATTAGGCTGTATTCCTTCGACTTTATTGACCATTTTACGAGTTCATCTAAAATCTAAAATAATAATCCAACGCTGTTTCCACATTATAAAATTATTTCACGCGCCGTGAGTGAGTGAAGAGATTTGGGTGGCTCTTAACATCGAGGTCTTGAGAGCCGATGAGGGTGATTGAGGCAAGCATGAAGTAATGCCGGAATGAAGGGGTGGGGGAAACGGGAGATCCCCGAGAAAACCCGCCGATCAGCGGCATTGTCCAGCACGATTTCATGTGCGAAAATCCCGGAGTGACTCGGCCGGGGATGGAACTCTGTTCGCCTTGGTAGGAGGCAAGCACGCTAACCTCTCAGCCCCCGCGGCCCCATTCACGCCCTGAATTTTCATTCTCACATCTAAGCGCACTGTCATTAAACATACTTTAAGAAAACATTTTATAATAATAAATTTTTCCTATCAGCGCGTGCCAAAAAATAAGAGAATTATGTATTTAACAATGGTCCGTCTTTCCTTAACTTTGATCACGGTATATGTACCTGCATCTTAAGACAAGTTTTAAACTGTGCCACCATTACCTCCATTGGTAAAATAATCCTTGATTTAGGCAAATTTATAGCTATATATTTTTATAATAATTATTGTAATCACTGTCTGTTTCACGTTAATTATTCTAGTTCGTTACAATCGTAATAAAGTCAAAGCATTGAAAAGAAATTCTCATGAGCACAAATATTTTACCTTTAACCAATCTTCGGTGTAACACTATTAACTCGTTATTTATTGTTAAGTCTTGACTATTGGCGTGTAAATTATTTATTAATGGCGTTGAAAAGCATAAAGGTTTTCCGAATATTCAGTAAAATGTTAGCGGTAACTAAGACTGTTTTTAAAAATGAGGAATTTTGAAAATTACCAGAAAAGTTTATTTCCTGCAAGGTGTTCTTTATACCGCAACGGTTAGAGTTATTATTCCTTTCACGATAACCATGTATTAGGAAGTAAGTTCGAAAGGCTCATATCCATAATTACCAAAATAACTCTCGGTAACTTAAAATACCACCATACAGTACAATTGAGCATTGAATTTTACATTTGCTAAGTTCTTTAATACATAAAATATCGTATGCCGATGTACCGAAAATCGACATTTTCATTTCGACATTTCGTTTTGGAAAACGATACTTCCATAAATAATATCGAAGTTTTTTACCCATCATCATCATCCCTAACTCAGAGATCACAAATTAATAGACGGTTCGTATTTTCAGACGCGCGGTCACGCGTAGAAAGGCTAAAGACGACGACTGGGTCTCTTGGTTACAGCAGGCACAGGATCACAGATTACCGATCACGGTTCTCATAAATGCAAAGTCACGCTACGTGCTCAGTCCGAACCATTACTCGCATGTCTGATTCGCATGCGGAAGGTCGTGGCACGACCACAGACTAAAGATGAGGTAGACCGATCTCGCTGGTTGCGCACAACCAATTTCCGTGTTCCAACATTGAACTGTTTTTCTACCAACACGTCTAGCGAAAACGGCGTGGTTTGGATTTTAGGTTATAAAACTGTTTTGTAAACAAATACTTTGAGATATGCGTACACTGTCTGTAACCAATTTGTAATGCAGTTTGATTTAAACTCGAATTGGTAAAAGTATATAATTCATATAATAGTGCTTGTCATTCAAAAAATATTAATAATTAAACAAACACTATCATCACTGTTGACCACGTGACTTTGGTAATTGTGTATGATTGGGGTAGGTCTATTCTCGGGGCATCCTGCTTTCTTGTCCTTCTTCATTCCGCAGCCACTCCATCCTCATCTCATCTCCCCTCAACCATTATTAGGGCTGATTAAGAAAACGAGTCTCTCCCTTGGCCAGGACAGCCGGCTTCTACCAGCTCTAGCCTCCTCTTAACCAGTTCGACGTAGCCTAGAGGTGGGAATATGACTCAGATTAACATTTTCACTAGCGATAGGTCGAATTGTGTGTTTTATAGATAGTAGTTCCACGCCAGGTACTATTATTACTCTCCAGATTCTCATTTTGATCATAATTTATGTTTTAAATATGTTTAGATAAGCTAAATAAAATTATATTTTATTTTGTAGGAATTTGTATAGGGTAAATATATATTACTTACTTGGAAATTGACTTCATATAATGTATTACGGTGAACAAACTTCAGCAGAGTATAAACAATTAACACATTAAAAAACGCGAAGAATTGAACAATTTACGAAATGCTAGTACACTACATTAAAATTTTAAATTCGGAATCGGGTATAACAATTTTTGATCATTTCGATTCTTGATGGAAGACTCCGCTTCACCGATCACGTATTATTTGAACGGTCTTCCGTGCGGCCTCCTCGCGACATAATCGTAACGAACATCTATAAGTTGTTCACGATAAACGTAGCATTTTTGGAAACCCTGCTTAGGATCTACTTGCATGCACGTTGTGTATTCTTCCACCATACATAATATTAATATTGCCACGCGTGCGATCACTTTATTCATACGTCGGCAAACTGAAACTGTGACGTTATTAGCAAAAGTAAATAGTTTACCAATTAACTCATTCTTACACGTACGCGGATTAAAAAAATAATAAACAGAAAGCAAAATAAAACATTCCAGTATTCGATAATGTTTACCTGGCACGTTTGATTCAACGTTACACGTGGAAAAACTTTTCCTCCGCCATTACCAACTTTACTGGGCGTATGGCAGCCAGAGTACCCCGAAATATATGTGCAGGTATGGGCAAAGACATTCTTAAAATTTGATTGCAAAAGTGCTCAGTTAACCAATTAACTGGAGCCTGTAGCTCAGGTGGTCCGGGCTCCGCAGTGGTGTAATGGTTAGACTACTCACCCCCCGCCTAAGAAAACCTGGCTCGATTCCCGGCGGGGTTGCTCCCGGATGTACGTATGCGGGAATCGCGCGGACGATCTCTCTGGTCGGTGGGTTTTTTCGGGTATCTCCCGTTTCCCCCTGCATTCCGGCGCTGCTCCATACTCACCTCACTTCACTCTCATCGACTCTCAACACCTCGATGTTAACAGCCACCCAAATCTCTCCACTCACTCACTCAGGGGGTCAGTGATAAACGCTCTTTGGTGAAGTGTGTGTGTATAGAGGGGGTTCGGGTATTGTGAACGCATGCTGTAAAATTTAGTGTAGGTGCTGCAACCTAGTAACAGTCACATGAAGTACTCTGTCACGATACATTAGTTGCCTGGACGGGTAGAGGAGTATGCACGAAGCGTTGTCTGCAAGTAATAATACGGTTACGGAAAATCCAGAATTAAAATATTTTGCAGGTATGTATGATAGTCCTAAGTGTTGAAATTATTAAAGATAATAAAATTATTTAGAATGAAGTAATGATGCAGGTGTCTTTGTGTAAGGTAGGCGTTTCAAATTCATAGTATGTAGGTGATCGTGCATGTTATTATATGATTTTATCTATAACTTAGCTACGAGTAGACAAAGAGAGCAACTGAATCATCTGAGAATACTACGAACACAAAGCGACGTGTTGAACATCGCAGGCTTGATGAAACTGATGCTATGTGTATCTACTGCTGTGGAAAATGTTCGGATGACAGGTATGGAGAAAAATAGGTTCGAGTGTTTAGACTGGTCACGAATAATGTGCTGTTAATCGAACTTTGGACTTTGTATGCGATATTTGCAAATCCTAATCAGTCTCTATTTTACACATATTTAGAGATAATGTGTCTGGTGAGCCATAATCTTAATTTAGTAAAAAAAATTCGTATTTGCCAAGAACAAGTTCTAAATTATTTTAGTAATAGACTATGTTCATTTTCTTTATGTTAATTATTACCATTTATAACTAATGTGTCCAAAACATGTAACAACTGTACACATGCATACAATAGATTATGATTGGGTTTTAGGGTTTTTTATAATTTAGAATGGGAAAAATTGAGTGGACATTTGCAGACTTGTATGAATATCAAGATATCAAGTACAAATATTTAATCAAATGCATAAGGCATAATATGTATAACGTATACCGACATATCAAGTTGTAGTATACCATAGACTTATGAAAAATTTATAATATAGTTTCTGAAAAATATTTGAAAAACAAAAAAAAAAGGGGGGGGGGGATCCACAATACCCGAACTTACTCTACAGAATGTCAGGCAATTCGGACTGCACCCCACGAATCTGTGATCAAAACTAAGTATAAAAATTATTTGGTAGAAAAGCTGAAGGTCTTTAGTTTACGAGAAAGACGACATTAAATTAGATAAAATGACTTTAATCCACGTTAAGTGAAACATACAGCATCAGCATACAAAATGTCATAACAGGTGGTCAAAGTTTGTTCTGCCGTTAGCAATGCACTTTCCCGCACGTTGGATGCATGCAGCATGCACGGAGCTTGGCCGCCGGATGCACCCATGGCCATCGCCACCACCCAGTACTCACTGCACGTGAACTCCATGGCCTCTTTGGCGCTACTGAGCCCGACTCGTTCCCATGCCGTCTGCTTCACGACCGACACGTTAGTTGCAGCGTTGCCACATCACCTCGCATTCGTCTAACTGGAATGCCACATGTTTGCTACAATGATTTTTGGACCTTTCATGTCGTTTTTCTCGCAAACGAAGTGCCTTATGTATTTTTAAGCAAAGATTATTTATTTAATATATATATATATATATGCATATATATGCAGGTAGAAGCAGTGGTATTTTTCTAAGTTTAATTTCAAAAGTGCTCGCTTTATCGTGAATAACCTTTAGTAATGAATCGCGCTGTGTGTGCTGGATTAAGGCAGCCACATCTGCTCGGCAAAGTGTGTGCGCGCGCGGTATGTGTAGCGCGGCGTATCTCCCCCTTCCTAACCAGGAGAAGAGAGACTGGCTGGGAGCTATGGTTGGCTATGACCACACAACCGGCGGGAGTTTGCGCGCCGCTCTTCCGGTCCTTGACTTGGGTCGGGTCGGGTCCGGGCACCCTGCCGCGGCCTTGTGTTTGCTCTGGGGCAAAGCAAACTGATCTCGATCGAACACGCTTGCGAGTCCCTGGCCCCCACGGGCGTGGTATCGGGCAACGATTATGCCGGCCCTGGGGATCCTGGAGGGACCTCAGTGTGGACGCCGCCCTAGGGTCGTACCTGGAGAGTCACTTAGGGGTGTCGACCTGCTCCTACTTCAGAAGAGCATGGTAATTGTTTTCCGCGGCTTATAGGCTGTTCACAGTACGATGAGAACTTTTTAAGGACCTTAACAAATTTTTACTTTCCCCAATTTCTTTCTTTCTGCTGCTTTATAATATAAACATTGCAATGTAACTAATAAACAAAGTGTGTACATTTCAACAATCTCATAAGTTAACGCCTAAGCCTGTAATAAGATATATTTATTAGTAGTTAATGCCTGTCGGGAGGGCTTTAAAAAGTACTCAATTTACAGTGAATAGCCTATAGTTTCCTTAACCCTTTCAGGCACAAACTTTTCTGAAGCCCTGCTACCGTGGCATATTTCTCGGCATGATGCAAACAAAGCTTAACCGAGTGGACTGTGAAACCGACACGAATACTATGTGAATTAATTATTATCAAGCTATGAACATCACATTAAACACACATTTTATTTGTCTGTAACACCAACAACAACACCTTTCGCATGCGTTTGAGACCAGTGTACTGTATCAAGATCGCGTGTACCGCCTTGTAGGAACACTCCGCTGCTCATCTCCCAGCGGATGGCGGAACCTACCCCACCACAGCTACACTCAAATGTATACAGGCTGTTCACGGTAAGCTCGGCTTGAGATCTACTTGTATGCATGTTGTGTATTCTTACGCCTTATGTAAAATTAATATTGCCATGGGCCTCATCACTTTATTCATGCGTCGGTCAAGTGAAACTGAGAAATTGTTACAAAAGTAAACATTTTATAAATGACGTAATTGCTACACATTGAGTAGTTACAAAAAATAACAGAAAGAGTAAAAAATAATCTAAACAATCACAAATTGTAACCTGAAACTTTTTATTCAACACTAACATGTGGAACTACTTTCCCTCGACCGTTACCAATTTTACCGGACTCAAGTCACTCAGTGCGCACGTTAAAATATACGCAGGCAATGGCAGTGATATTTTTCTAAGGTTGATTTCAAAAGTGCTCACTTTATCGTGTACAGGCTATACAGCTATGAACACCCTTTTATATCTCAAAAAAGTGCTCGTCGGATTTTCAAAATAATCACGTTACTGAACTCGCCGTTTAATAGCATGCTATGCTGTTGGGAGAAATTAATATATTCCCATTTAAAAAACCAAAGTTGATATCTATACCTCAGTAATTAATTGCATTTCGGAACAGTTATAAACGTTGTCTTATGAGAACCGTAGTGCCATTTACGAATTCTAAATCAACATTTCTATACCTTGAGAAGTTTGGAAGATATTTGGGATGGACATCTTAGCTGGATAGTCCTGAATATTATACTTTGCCTAGGAAGTGGATTTAATTATGTACTGCTTTGAAGAGGGGGAGTATGTTACAAAACACTACGGAGTCTGTCTCTCGCTAGGACGAGATGATGCACCCTCTCCCCCCCCCCCCCCCCCCCGTCAACAGGATTAATTACAAACGTTCGTTATTAGAGTACCAGAATTCTCACTTGTTAATGAAAATGGGGAAACGCTTTCAGCCAAAAACGACAGACAATGACGTCAGATATGTAGTTGAGCTTAATTCATTAAAAAAGTAATTGACACTAAGTAATATTTTTACACCAGATGTGTGAACAAAATCTCTTAATACATTCGAAAAACTCCCTTGCGTACGTCGCTAACGTGGCAGGAGACATAATTCGTAGTACATAATCAATTCCGTGGAGGCACAAGCCGCTTCCCTCAAACAACGCCAAATACGAAAACGTTTTAATTGATCCTGGCTAATGACAGAACCTTAAAATGATACTAGTACAGTTCCAAACACACATTTTGATCCTTTCCCTTAAAGTGTTCAAACACAAGCGACTGACACAAATGTCTACTTTAATGATTAAAGCAATAGTAGTTTGATTTTTTTAATGTTCTCAATAGCAATAACAGATTTTTCTTCTGTAAAATATATTTATTCAGTTACTGATTTTAGCAATGCGAATCTATGTAAAAATAATTAATATAAACTAATAATGAGAAAAGTGCTTGTTCATCTATTTTATCCCTGTGTTTCTTAGCACTGTTTACAGCGAATTAAAAAAGTTATTGTGTGATTCATTGCAAGCCGAATGTTTATGCACACGAGAAACAATAATCATCTTCGCTATTGACTGTATAGGCTGTTCACGGTAAAATTAGCATTTTTGAAAACCCTGCTTAAGATCTACTTGTATGCACGTCGTGTATTCTTCCGCCTTATGTAAAATTAACATTGTCATGAGCCTCATCACTTTATTCATACGTCGGTCAAGTGAAACTGTGAAATTATTAGAAAAGTAAATATGTTTCAAATTTGCTAATTTTTACACTTCGATGTATTAAAACAACAGAAAGAGAAAGAAATATTTTAAATGATCAGAAATGGTTACCTAACACTTCCCATCCAACATTTACCAAGTTTACTTGGCGCATGTCACTCAGGTCGCCCGTTAAAATATATGCAGTTAGGTCAGTGACCTTTTTTCTAAGGTTGATTTCAAAAGTGCTCACTTAAACGCGAACAGCCTTTAGCAAGGTTAACGTATCAAATACCGTAGGGAAGCTCAGTGAGCATTGAGTGTTGCCGTGTACAGTACTTGTAAAAATAACTTACTTTTACGCAATGTGCCCAGTAATGCACATAAGGTCTGAACTGGCTTATTCGTATTGCAGTTGACAAGAACTACAATTGTTTCCCCAGGTGTGGATGTGCAGTTAGGTGATTGGTTCTGAAGGAGTCCCGGCTCTTTATTTTAGAGCTGTGTGCCCTGGAGCACGGGTGCGAGCCACTGATTGGCTGGTACATGCCATTCCACAGGCTGCAGCTGTTGGCTTGTTGGAACTGCCCCTCCAACTGCCCTCGTCAATCTGAGCCAAGCGCAAAACCTGCTAGAGTACATTCATGGTTTCTTTGCATTTTTGAACGAAACTTTTGAAAAATACAAATATGTTCGATTGTTTCCTAATTATTTTATGTATCAGTAGCGTTTAATACGTGTGTTAACGTTAAAGTACCTTATCTTTGTTAAATAGTAATTTCATTTATATATTATATATATAGAAGGATTCACGAGGCGTTACCGCTACTTACAGGGGGCTTATTCCTTACATCATTTGCAGAAAAATATGCCCTATAAATGTGGGTTCTGTTCCCAATATTTACAGAGTAATTCGACAATCAGCATACACACCCTACAGTGGAAAGGAGTTTTCAACGCCTTTTCAGCACCATTGTGTGGTGTGGTGTCCTACACGATCAGCTGATTAGGCCATTCATTTTCCCGCGACGCTTGACTGGTATGGTATATGTGCAATTTTTGCAAGAATAATTGCCGCTGTTACTTAAGGATATTCCGTTTGCAGTGAGAAGACATATGATATTCCGTATGACGGTGCACCTTCTTACTTCCACCGAGCTGAGGTTGAACACTTAAATGTACATTTCCCTGAGAGATGGTTTGTACGAGGCGGTTTTAACCCCTGGCCTCGATCGCCAGATACATCTCCACTAGATTATTCCGTACGGGGATGGATGAAGGATATTGTTTACCGAAGGACTGCATAAATATGCGAGGAACTACTTGCGCGTATCATGCATGTCGCTACAGAAGTCGAAGATAGACGTGTGCAGCTGCGTAGAGCAACACGTGTGGTTCAAGTGTATGGAAGTAGACGGAGACATGTTTGAATATTTTTTGTAAGCTTGTTATACGCAATTGTGATGCTCAACTTTAAACAATGCGGCATGATAATACATAACTGCATTTACGTCTGAAAGGGTTATAATTTATTCGTCATTTTTCAAATGTTTCAAATTACCACATACATATTGGGAACAGGACCAACATTTATATGACATATTTTGCTCGAAATGATGTAAGGAATAGGCCCTGTGAGTGGCGATAACTCCTCATGAATCAACCTGTATATATATGATACTTCATTTATAGATATTATGAATGAAAAAAGTAATAAATTATATGTGTGTTGTTAGTGCATAGTAAGGAATAGTAATTAAGCAAAATATTATTACACTGACTGCGTACGAATGCGGTGCGTTGTCCCTTTGATATAATTTTCAAGACCCGGATAAACTTTGTTTGCACGGGGCGTAGTAATATTATGGAAGTAGAACTTTAGCAGGGCTTCAGAAAAGTAAAAGTAACCGTGAATGGATCAGTAGCTACCTTATGTTTTTCATTTTAAATGCACCGCCACAGCAGGTGTTTTTCTTCCAAACTTACTAACACTAAACTACACATGATACTGTTTTATGAAAATATCGTATTTGGGTATGCCATCTCTGTGATTACCGACGTCATCAAGTGTGCTACCACGAAAGTATTTTTGCTAGATGTAAAAATTATTGGTTTTAAATGCCTAATACAATGTTTCTAAACAAAACGAAACTAATCTCTGTAATAGTTTTTATGGAAACAACCGTTTAAGGAAATATTTTTTTTATAAAGGAAAACGAATAAATTTAGTTCCTTGCTGGCATAAAATGTAAACGCATAACTTGGAAGGGATAGAAAGAGATACCTGGAAATTTCACGGCTGCTTCCGACAATAAGCTAAACTCCACAATCCTTTGTGCATTCTAGCATCAGTTAGTAGTTCATTAGCTATTACTCCAGTTTACACCATGCCACGTAGCACGGGATTCGGTCTTTGCTTTCCTTGCAGGTCCGTTACTGGTGGAAAGTCGTCTGAGGTTTGTCTAACAAACATAGATACAATAGAAGCAGAAACACTAATGTATATACATGTGGTTGAAGACCAAATTGTTCTCAAATTATATTGTGAAATTCCCTAGTCTCTAGATATAAATAACCATAACACTGTCGTACAGATCATGCAATACTTTTATAACTCGTCAAATACTTCGTTATACTAAAGTAAGGCTAACACAAAAATAATTTTGCGATGAAATAATAGCTGACATTTGAACTTGAGAGCATAAAATAATATTCTCTCATCCACAAGGCCAGAATTCCAAGAAAATGCTGTCATGGTTGTACAGTATTCAGTGGTTGAAATCAACGTTTCCTTTATATGGCAAAGTTCAAAGCCGCAAATACACAGCATAATGCTACTATCTGTAGACCATAATCGTCGACATTTATTAGAATCGCTTATTCTTTTTAATCGCGTATGTGTTTGTATAGTAGGTTTTCGCACTTATGCTTATTAACGCACCTATCTTAGGTCGGTATCCAGATCGTGGGATGGTTTCAGCACTAAACATAAACATACACCCAACGTTCACATTATACGTCAGTTTACTCGGGATTTCAACAGTACAGCCACAATTAAGCTAGGGTCGCATCCAGTTAAGTAAGTTAATACAGTTCCGTTCTGCTGGTGTATTTTACACGTGCAGATTTCCCATTTCTGGTATTTGGTTCACGGTAAAGTGAGCACTTTTGAGGCCTAGTTACTTTTTACTTTCAGACATTTTTTTGTCCTTTACCTACCTTCTAAAATAAGTATTGTCATGTAAGTAATAAATACAGAGTGTGTATCTCATCGCACTCGGAAGTTAACGTCTGAGGCATTGCACATTAAAACTTGCATGTATAGTCCATTTCATGTAAGTGGGGTAAATTTTGACAGTTATAGAAAAGAAGCACGGCCACGGTGTATACTTCCACAGCAGCTGTTTCGTCACTGAAGAAAAAGACGTTTGTAAACAAATTTTTTGAGTCCGATGCCCACTTGCATTTTCCTCTTTCCTCGTGTTCCCTGTCATGGCAGGCACTGAAAGTCTGGCGTTAGCTAACTTCCGTCCAGTAATTAATGTAAGATATTATAGCTACGTTGGCATTACAACATGTTTTATTTTTTAATTACAGAATTACATTTGCTGGGGTTCTGCTTATTTTATTTCGAAGGAAAAAAAAAAAGAATAGGAAGGCGGGGTTTAGACTAACTTCTTTCGTGAGACGGGATTATTTTGATGTTCTTATGGGCGTGCGGCATTTTGAGTGGCATATTGTTTTGGAGCAGTAGAAAATTTTGCTCGCATGGAAATAACATTTAAATTGTTTAACTTCGAAAACTACGACTTCAATGAAAACACAAGACGCGATACTTGCGTCGCTGTTCATATTCGTAAAGATGCAGCAATATACAGACGCACACACCTTGACCGAAGTTAACCTTACACAGGAATTTACGATGCAGACAAACACATATTATTCACTCACTACAAACGTGTCGAAAATGAGGCTTTTTTTTTCAGGCCACGTGCATTTCAATAATTATATCAACGGTTTACAAATACATTTACAAAACACTTTAAACTTACTGTTTGAAATATTTGCAACCTCTTGAACACATGTTTTTCTATGGCAATCCCTGCCAGTTTACTTCACTAAAATTACGTTTGTTCGTCACTACCATTAAATTATTTATTTGCAAAATCATTCAGTAAAATCAACACTGCGCACGTTTCCTGATACAAACAAACTTGAACTTATATACGTAAAGTACATTCGTGTCACTTCATTGTGGAAGGCGGTAAGGAAAATGGCGAACGAGCAGTTTTAACGACGTGCCGATTAATATTACATTTCACTCCAGAAAACGCATTACAACGGTACCTACAACCATATATGTTCGAAAAAAGCAAATAAAATAATAATTAACTACCGATTAAATATTCCGACAATACCAATAAGATATTCGTATAATAAACACGATGAGATAAAAAAAGTGCACGCACAACGGCCTTCACTGGTCTGGAAACTGGAAACATAAACATGGCTAGCCACTGGCTGGAAACGTTTACTGTTCGTATGTGTCGACATACTCTGTCATAAATGCTAAACATGTTTTTAAAGCCCAGTTACTAATAGCCAAGAAAATTTAATATTACTTTAAAAACATAATTTAAACGATAAATGTTGTAAGTGTATAACTACGATTTTAAATTACGACTTTTAGTTCCGAGAACTATTTTCTTCCAAAGCCATCGTCAATATAGCTAATCTAACAACACGGATCTCGCAGCAGTTCTTCAACTGATACAATACTGTACGAACGAGAGTATTTACTGTTTACATAGTGTGTAGGTTGGTCACATTGTCTGTCAGAGTTTACCCCATAAATTGACAATATCAAGTTTTTTTTTTTCTTTTTTTGCAAAGGGACCCATGTTTAAAGTTTTGTGTCAAAACGCTTTTCAAATATGAAGTTCTTTTACAGCCTAAAAATTGAATAGGAATGAAGTCGTCATAGCGTATTAAGCTTTAGAACAGACTGGGAAATTGTTTCACATATCGGCAATACAATGTATAATGTTTTAACTCAATATGGCGATTTTTCATGTATGAAGTCTTGGAACAAAATGACGACATAGCAATAAAGTTTTAAAACAAAATACAAAATTTAAACCTTATTAAATGTATGAAATAAACTGTTTAGATACAAATTCATTGTGTATTATGGTGCAAGGGCACCATCTGAAACCAATCAAATAGAAACCCCATTATTTTAATTTCTGCCCTCACCGCCTTATTTAAATGATTTTTATTGTTACAAGAGAACACGAATAATGCTCACCAGTAGCTGTGTTGGATTTTAAATATTAGCCACTTCATTAAGAGATAAATGTAAAAATACTGTGTAAAACATATTTCAATAAACCCCCTCCATTCCAACTGATATTTTTGTATCTTTCCAAAAAAAATTAAGATATAATAATAAAAATCAAAACACGTTATAGCATTAGGCCCTGCCTACAAAATATCTGGATTTGGTTCAGATTGAATTTTAATTTTTCACTTCCATAATAAATATATATATATATTTTTTCAGGTTAACGGTTTTAGATATGTGACTACAGTAACTTTAGGGACGTAAAATCAATTTATAAATGTATGCACAGACTTTTTTCCTAATAGGCTCTGCACCTGTTTCCGAAAAATAAGTTCTGTATGAATACAACTAAATCTCATCCGAAGGGTATCTATCCACTCTTAACCTGGTACGGTTTCGAAATTTTTTAAAAGATGGCTTCTATAGCGGAGTCCTATTTAACTTCAATTTGCGAGGGCAAGAGGTTTCATCGGTCCGCCGCGGCAGAGATATCGACATTTTCAGTTAAATGGACAATATGGAATTCCAGTGGTGATCAACTCGGAAGGTCCCCTGCAATTAATGAACTGAAGAATCCGTTGATAGATGAACGGTAATATATATATATATATATATATATATATAATGTCATAATCCTATAGGCGGAACAAGTTTACGAAGATAATGGCATTCGGAATCCTGCCACGGGTGCCGTTTCAGCGTTCGGGTTATTCAGCCGATCGTCGATCGTAAACGCAACACCTGCGAATAGCGTCAAAAGCACGAGTAAGACACAAATGAAAAAGGGAAATCTGAGTGTTTATTATGCCTAACTGTGGGACAATTCTGCTGTTCTCGGCCACCTGCGACCACGCAGAAATGACATGAAAGAAGGGAGTAGAGAGGTGATGAGAAACGACACGAAACGGAGACGACCTAAAAACTCTCCTCTTCGTGGAAGTATCCTTTCTGAAAAATTCTCCGATTCTCAAAGCTTGAAGTAGATTCGTTAACCGCAAAAGGAGGGGGGGGGGGGAAGGAATGAAAGAGGTGGGGGCTAGTCTATAACCACTAAAGCAACCATAAGACCACGGGACTTGAGTGCGAAGGTAAACAAGTGTGGCACGCTAAATCACACTGTCTCCATTATAATACGAGGTTTTATTTTGGAAAAGTGGCCTAAATGCACGCTGTCAGTTTTCCTCTGAAGTATATTCGCGATTTCTTCACACTTTTTGAATCAAAACTTTGAAAAAACACCCCATGTAGGACGTGTTGGGTTCTTTCTTAAATATGCCATATTTAACGTGAGTTTTATACTTCTGTTAACATATAAATATCTTATTTTTGGTTAAATAAAACCTATATTTTAATTTTATTGATAAATTACTATATCTCATATATAATTAAAATGAACAAAAACAGTGATAAAATAGGTGTGTTGGTAATGCCTAGTAAGAAAAAGTTCTTAGGCAAGATATTACTCTGGCGAGTGTGTCCGAAAGCGGTTCGTTGTCTCTTTGGTGTAATTTTCTAAACCTCGTTAAGCTTTGTTTGCATGAGGCGGATGAATATCCTTGAAGTAGAACGTTAGCAGGGCTTCAGAGAAGTTTGAAGTAACCGTGACTAGGCCATGTCTGTGCTTCCTAATGTATGGGACCGATGGAGCCGTGAATAATACCCATTAAAGGTCACAGTAACAGAAATAATTCTCACAATTTGCGGTGTAGCTGAAGGTGTCATGCTATAGGTTACACAAATCACTGTGCATTGCATGCATTCAAACTGATACGTAAGGCGGCAGAAATGTATAGTGATGTGGTGAGTTCATAGGGCGTATAGTTATGTGGTGAGTTCATAGGGCGTATAGTGATGTGGTGAGTTCATAGGGCGTAGATGCGACATCACAACGGACAGTGCGTCACTGGTTTAAAAAGAAAATCGGGGCGTGGTTGTGTTGGGGACACGGTTTCGGAGAATTCCGAGAAAACCCGCCGACCAGAGGCATCGTCTGGCACGATTCCCACTTGCGAAAATCCGGGAATGGTCCGGCCTGGGATTGAACCCGGTTCGCCTTGGAAGGAGGCGAGCAGGCTAACCGCTCAGCCACCGCGGCCCCTCCTTCACGTCAAAAGTTTGTGCTGGTGAACAAGTTTCTCCGGAAAGAGCAAGACAAACAAAAGTCTAGGGCAGACAACTGACGCATTAACGGCACGTGTGGAATAAAATATACGCAAAATCACCAGGGAACCTGTACGACAATATTCCTTCCCAGTTCAACCATTTCCAGCCATCTACAACAAATGGGGAAGCCAAAAAAATGTATATATGGATACAGCATATATTAACTGACCAACTCAGACAGCAGTGAATGGACGTATGCAATAATATTTCGGTTCTTCATTGCAATGAGCCCCTACTCGAACCATCTAGCAGTTTAAATAATACTGGTTCCTGTACTATACTCGCCAACGAAGTGAGACATTGTACAACCATAAAATCCCCAAACTCTTTCTAAAATCAAGGTTGTTGTCACGGCACAAATTTTATTGTTAGTGGTGATGGACAGTACTATGTGTGAACCGAAACAAGTTGTTTACTTCTGGTGAAACAATCA
Organism: Dryococelus australis; assembly: GCA_029891345.1. Classification (NCBI taxonomy): domain Eukaryota; kingdom Metazoa; phylum Arthropoda; class Insecta; order Phasmatodea; family Phasmatidae; genus Dryococelus; species Dryococelus australis. Next base: position 106,146,336 of record CM056995.1, read on the forward strand.
CCGTCATCAGTTACTGCGCAGAAACTGACGAAATGGACCAGAAGTTGTGTAAAAAGGATTCAGTGTTGGTCAGTAGGAATGGTCCCCTGGTCATGGCTGGCAAAGCTAAACCCCATCATTCAAAAGTTACGAAACAAAAATGTAAGTGACAGGAGAAACGAAGTGATCCTGCATCCTCCATAATCCTCAGACTTGGCACCAAAAAAATACTAAATTTTTAAGCACATCACTTCCTGAAGGACAGGGTGTTCAAAAAATGGGATAGTGCAGAAAGTGCCATCAGGAATTTTCCTGCCTCAAGGGAGCCACTCAACATTTGTGTGAGGCACGAGAATTTTCTTTTATATAAGAAACATCCTGGAACATCAAGAGTTTTATGAAAATATACTTTATTTATGTAATTTTTGCATATTAATGCCCATCTGACTATCGGGAGTCTTAGCGAATGTGCTTACAAACTAAAGCTAATGATAAATCTAACAATTGGACACACATATATTCCTTATCAAAGAGAGAACACAAAATAACTTTTCACTGTATGTACATGTCAACAGAATAATGTTTTGCTTGCAGTCAACTATCCGTGAAATATTATACTTAAGACTTTAGTATAAAATTGAATGGATAGTTGACTGCATACGAAATATTGGAGACAGTTCGCGAACGAATGTTCTTTCTATATGTATAGGTGAGGGACAAACCGAAGGATTGATCTAAGGATTGGCATGGGTTGCTGTGAGTTGCGGAACAGGACTTCGAAGGATTGTCGTGGATTTCTGTGGATTGCGGAAGATAATTGCGAAAAATTGGTGTGGATTAGTGTGGATTGGTGTGGATTGGTGAGGATTGGTGCAGATTGGCATGTGGATTAGTGTGGATTGGTCTGTGTATTGGTGAGGATTGGCGTGTTGATTGGTGGGGATTGGTGTGTGGATTGGTGTGGATTAGTGAGTGTATGGGTGTGGATTGATGTGTGGATTGGAGTGGATTTGGGTAGAATGGTGTGTGGATTGGAGTGGATTGGTGTGTGGATAGTAGTGGTTTGATGTGGATTGGTGTGTGGATTCACGTGTGGATTGGTGCATGGATTGGTGTGTGCATACATGTGTGGATTGGATGGATTTGCGTGAATGTGTGTGGATTAGTGTGTGAATTGGTGTGAGGATTGGTGTGTATTGGTGTGTGGATTAGTATGTATTGGTGTGTGAATTTGGTATAGATTGCTGATTGATGGAAATGTAGCGAGATTGATCGAAAAATTGGTTTTAAAAAGTCTTTAATTGTTTTTAAGATTTTTAAAGATATGGTTGCGAAATTTTTTGGAATTTATAAATATGTTTAGAATATCTTTTTGGGTTCAAGTACATCCAAGGTTAAGGGTACGTGGTCAATGTCACAGATGTGAGGTAAAGGTGAATGTCCCCCAGATCTAACATGTTGGTCGTAGTCATCAGTACCACCTAGGTGTTGAAAATGTAATGACAAACGAAAAAACTATAGGGGGTGGAGTGCATTCGACAGAATGAGCGCCTCGGCTCCTTTCCCGAGTCCTCTCTAGGCCCAAACATTCGAAATTATAATTTCTAAATATTTTCTTCATTAATTTTTTTATTTTATATTTTTAATAAATATTATTAGATTTTTGTTTTTTTTTTTTTCGATTTTTCTTTTTTGGGTTTTTGAGGTCTTAAGTCACTGGGTCCAGGTCAAGGTCACCGACACACAATATGGCGGTCAAGATGGCCAGTGGGGGACTGGAATGGCAGAGCATAAACAGCTCCGATGCTCCGATTCCTCTTCCCCTTGGCACAAAGTCCCCATGTTCCTTCTTCTTAGTTCCCCACTGCAAAATTTTATATCTGCCTCCCTTTTCACTACCCGCGTTTTTATTATCACTAGAGACAAGGGAATTTTGCGAGATCTTTTGAGGACAAGTTTGACTTCAACCACAAGCACATTTGTGTTTCTGCTTCTATTGGACCTAAGTTTCTTAGACAAGCCTCAGACATCTTTCTACCAGTAAAAGACCTGCAAAGAAAGCAAGGACCAAATCCCGTGCTACGTGGCATGGTGTTAAACTGGAGTAATAGCCAATTAACTACTAACTGATGCTGGAATACACAAAGGATTGTGGAGTTTAACTCGTGGTCGTATGAATCTGTCAAGTCTCCGGGTCTAATTATCATTAGAGACTAGGGAATTTGGAGGATTTGTCTCAGCACACGTTAGACTTCAGTCACATACAAATATGACTTTATAATCATATTGGTTCACAGTTTGTCAGGCACGCCCCGGACGATTTTGAGCCACTAATGACCTTGGCAAGAAAAAATTACCGAATCCCGCGCTACCTGGTTTGGGGTTAAACTGGAGCAAGAGCCAATAAACTATTGACTGATACTAGAATGCACAAAGGAACATGGATTCTAACTTGTTGTCGAATTTATCAAAGAAATGTCCAGGTCTTTAATTGTTACTTATTCGAACACAAATCTGGTACCTATATCAACATAGAACGCACTGCTGACAGCCACTTTGTACTAATAATCCGAAATGTATTGCCGAGATTTGATGTGGGAGTGAGAATTTATTTATTCCCATTAATCTTTTTATACTTGAGGACAATTTGGTGGAAATTGGTAACTGGTGAATATGTAGACACGTACACAATTCAGGGGAAGAAGTCGTATCCCAATGGTAAAAACCGAATGAATTGATCGAAGAAATCGTCCCCTACACAGTGATACCATGTACACATGTACCTTATTTTTTTCTCCTTGGATATACATGCGATTTCGTGGGATTTGATAAGTCATGTAATTATATTTATACACAATGTTTCTATTTGACTACTTTTGGATGTGAGGTAAGTCATTATAGGCCTTCTAGCTAGTAACCAAAACTATGGTCTACCTTAAGCAATATACAACGCCGATCTCTTGTTCGTCTCGTATAATGCAATTTAAGTCGGAAATTTCGCGAGTTCATTTAAGGACAAATTAATCTTTACTCGCATTTACCATGAAGTTTCGCTTCTATTGGACCACAGTTTGTTATATCAGCGTAAAGAAATTGATGAAATATTTTCTTTTTGAAATTATATTTTGGTATAATTTTCCAATAAGGAGACATGAATTCTCATTTTGCACGGTACGCAACTCCAGTATCAAACGCGAATTCAGTGATTTGAGCATACACGCGAATTATCCATCGATCTGAATAATATTAACACAAATTCTGTTAAGTCTTCGAAATTTGCTGCACTAGTTGACGCAAACAGTAGTTGAAAATCATATGAACTTTCGTAGACCGGGCTCAGAAAGTTACTTGACACGATACAAGTTTATAAAATAACGGGCGCACAATATCAGCTTAACACACAAATAAATTTTCCCGGTAAATTATTAAATTAAAACTTGTATAAATATTTCGCACTGTAGTTTACGAAGACTGTGAACGAGATTTGAACCCCGGAGTATATACAATTTATTCATGTGTTAAGCCGATATAGCGCGTCTGTTATTCTATAAGATTTTATAGTGTGAAGTATCTTTCTGAGCTCGGTCTACGAAAGTTCATACTATTTTCAACTACCGTTTGTGTTAACTAGTGCAGCGAATTTCCCAGGCTTAACAGAATTTGTGTTAACATTATTCGGTTCGATGTAGTACGTCCGTTATTTTTAATAATTTTTCTTCGAGGAATTTCGTGGAATTATTAAAATTTCCTACGTTTTTCTAAAGTGTAGCGGTATCAAGCCCTTCTTCACGAGATCCAAGTCCCCCTACGCGTCTGCGGAAATTGTGTTAAAAATCTGGGTAAGTTCTTCTCAGTACTAGTATGTCCGTACTATTGTTACGCATTGTGAAAAGTCGTCTGTGCGTTTCACTGCTTAGATTGCACCTCGTTAATAGTAGCTTGGTAGCGGTACCTTTTTTCTAGATACAATTCAGGATGCGTATGAGTATTGTGGAAATCGTTTCGTTTGAAAATTCATGTACGTGAGTCGTATTTAATTTTCTTTCCGTTTAATTTCTATTTCGTAACCATTAAAAATGTTTCCGAGTTTTTCCCGTAATTTCAACTCAGTCGGCTATCGGCCGCAAGCTCCACGTCTATAAGCCATTCCTTCAGTGACCTGGCAGCCAACCAGACGTGTTTCTCCTGCTTGTACGACTTCATTATGTGTTTTTTAATTCGTTGTTAATTCAAGTAGTGTAATTTATATATTGCTACATGAATTTCATTTATTTTATCGCGTAGATCGTATTCAACTCTCTTGTCGTTCATTTCCGAGTTTCTTGCTTGATTTCAAGGCATTGCTTCACTAACCTCACATACGTGTTTTGGGATAGGTGCTGGTACAGTTTCCTACGTGTTTTCAAATCCGTTTTTATTGTGACGTTTAATTATAGTGTTGCAATTTGTATATTGCTAGGGACATTTCGCCTTCATTGTAGTTAGAACTCGTTACTTAATTTCATTCAGGAGAATCACGTAGTTGTGGTCGTTTATTATGTTGTAAATTATCTTGTTATACTGGGCGGGTTAGTAAAATCACCTTGTAGAAGTATTCATCTCTCATTTCGTTTTATTGATTTTCGCTACTTAATAATTTGTTTAAATGCGCCTTTCCGAACTCCGCCGTTACCTGCCGATCGCGCTCACGTCTCTCAGTCGCCTGTCAGACGAAATACTCTAAAAATTAAGATATTTCACAATACCTATGTACCCCTTCCCCAACATACGACCACCTCAGTACAAGGCCAGAGCTCAGAAAGGCAACATCTACCAGAGTTACATCCCACCCTAAAGTGCCCTAAACTATACACTTACCAAATAAAAAATATTCCATGAAAAAAATTTGATCAAACAAGTTTTATGCAAAAACTTTGATCAAATTTCTTCGATCACATTTTATACTATTAAAATTAATCCTTAATCTGATTAAAACAATTTGACATGGTTAAGATTGGATTAATGATTAATTCAACCAGTCGAATCGATAATCCATCAATTAACCCAATTAATCCCAGGTGAAGTGAAGCCCCCCCCCCCCCGGCCAACTATTGATATAGTTTACAGAATTCTCTTCATGTTTCAAAACGATAGTGTGATGGACCCCCGTGGCACCCCTGCGTCCAAGTTCAAGAAGCGAGGGAGCCATGGAGGCGACAGGAACACGTACGCCTAGCGCCTCATCGTTCCTACGCGCAAGACGTGTAGTGTTTCCGTCGTGACGCTGTACTGTGTAAATTAGATCTGTAACAGTGCGACTTTATTACACGCAATGAAAGCCCACAAATTAAACTACGCCCGAATCTTTATGTTTTTCCCTTTCCGCTAAGGAAACTGCTTAGGCATTATTTAAAATTGCGATATTTGACCATCAACACATTTTTTTTTTTCTCCGAGAATACACGTAATATGCCAAAAGTAAAAAAAAATAGGGGGCTTAGATAATTGTTTTTTATCTTTTCTGACAAAATCGTATTTGCAGGACAATTGTTTACTGAGGCATGCGTATTCGCGCAAACAACTATTTCACAAAAAATGCGGCGGCCGACCCCACATTACGAAGAATTTAGGTATATTAACTAACAACGCAAAAGAGCAAGTACGTATTAAATACAGCTGCTAACATAACTATACAATAATAATTTTTTAAGATGCCCGAAGTAAAGTTTGATATCTGGTTTTAAATTTTAGTTTCAATAATTATTTGATTGAATACGACGATGCCTAAATTGTGAACGGCGGCTTTAAACTGTTGTTACAAATAAAACACAGAGCAGACGAAAATACAACAGTCGGAATAACGTGTATAAAACTATGCATCATAGACTACTTAATATTCCGTGTGATTCGTTCTCTTAATGAAATTAAAACATCTTCTACGAATTCATAAATCATGTTCACCTTCCTTCGATTTCAAGCCAGAGGTAAAGCTTCTTGTTACCGCGTTCAGAAGGTTGATGAGAAATGTGCTTTGATAAAAATTCCCTTTGAAGTTTTGTAAGCTGATTTGCCCCCGAGTCTTTCGCAGTTATGCTGGTTCGGAGCTGTCATTGTGTGTCTCGGAAACTTGAAAGGAGCCCTGCTCCTCTTCTGACTTCATAGTTCTATTCATGGACCTGATATCAGAGAGAATATTATATTTTTTCCACATACGCAGTTCTTTTGCCTCGGAAGGAGCACGGCCCCGGCCTCTTTTTAAAAAAATTTATTTATTAAAAAAATAAATTGAATTTTCCGTCCACCTACGTGGGAATGCATGATCTCAGTTTCTCGGGATTCAGGTGTAACCGCTTCGAATTATAAAACCACCTTAAGGCTGCAGAGAAGATTGACGTCTGGCAGCGCAAATTGGAGTTCTTTACTGCTTCACTAACCGTGCTAACATTCCATCGCAGACTGCTATAAAAACTCACCATGTGAAGAAGGCGTTTTAGAGATCTACCGCCCCATATTCTTTTTGAAGAAATAACCGTATCGAGACCTCGGGATCGAAACATATACTAAATTCTAACACGGGATTTTCTAGTGATTGATACAACCAACCCAACTGAGGGAACTCGTCTCACTTTAGAAAATTTGACATATTTGCATACAAAGTAATCAGTGAAAATTTAACTTATATACAAAATTATCGATCGCTTAAATTAAAAAATTTCCGAACGTTTTCATTTTGTGATGGAAAACAGATATGGCTGATCCACCAAACCTGTATACAGACTACAATTAGAAATTTTCGACCGTAATGAATTCCTTCTTATCCGGCACTTTATTTACTGAAGAAATTGCTACAAATGCTTCCTGATATTCACATGAAGACGAGAATGAAGACGCACAGAAAATATATATGTAAAGGCTGTTCACGGTTAACTGAGCACTTTCGAAATCAACCTTTGAAAAATGTCACTGCTTCGACCTGCATATATTTTAACGGGTACACTGGCTGGCGTGCGCCCAATAAAGTTGGTAATGACGGAGAGAAAGTAGGTCAATTTCTTAACGTTTATTTAAAAGTGATAGGTAAATAGTTCTGAATATTTAAATGTTTTGTTTTCCTTTTTGTTTTTTTAATTCACGTAAGGGCAGTTATTAGAAAAATTGGTAAATAATTTAGTTTTGTAATAACTTCACGAATTCCACTTGACTGGCGAATGAATAAAGTGATCAGGCCCACCAGACCAATGTTAATTTTCGCATATGGTGGACGAATACTCATTATTCATACAGAAAATATCAGAAAATATCGCTTTACCATGTACAGCGTATACTTACTTGAAAAGTGATAGGCTGTTCGCTGATAACTGCACGGTTTTGTAAGTCGTGCGAAATTTCATCTTTCTAGCCGCATGCATACATACTCTTCCGGCCTGCACTCCGTTCTACAATTCCGGACTCAAGAGGAAATATTGTTTGTTGTTTTTCTGACAGTTGAGTATATTCCTAGTAAGTTCCAGCACCAGCACGCACACGCCACCAAAATGGCGTTACTTGTCAGCAAAATTTCGGAAATCCGCTAACCGATCAGCGCCTGTTAACGGTGTTGGGACTCCAAAAAATGTATTATGTTGTAACTGTACCAAACATTGTTCAACACGTTAGCACTGATTGTGAAGACATTTTTCGCAAATAAAAATGTTGTACACATTAAATGTTTTAAAAATAGTCTGATGTCAAATACAAAATTCTTCTGTTTTGTTGAATCCCATAATAACAAATACTAAGTTGTGCAGCTCACGAAAATTTACAACATAAACTAATGCCGAGGGAGTCTCTTGATATTTATGTAATTACTAAATAAGAGTTCACACATTAAAATACAAATTTAAAAATGCACAAATATCTTCATATTTATCCTTTTTTCATACATATATGGTTTGTTATTTGGTAACTTACATGTGTGTCATGCGGTAGCCCATAGGATTCATTTACTTTGTAAATTTATTCCATCTGTACAAGTTAGTAAGTATTTGTTATGATGCCTGCATCAAAACGAAGTAATTTTGTATTTGACATAAAATTATTCAAAAAATATAACGTATAAAATTTTTTTATTCCAAGAAAATGTCACCACATTCAAAGCGTACAAGTTGAACACTGTTTGGTACAATTAAAAAATGATTAATTTTTGGGGCCCAACGCCCTTAACATACTCGCCAGCTCGACGCTCAGCCAATAGGGAATGTTTCCTAGCACGTGATAGTCAATCAGACACAATACACGTGCCGAGAGCCTCGTACAGCCAATCAACAGGGAAGGTTTTTTTTTTTTTTTCGTAAATTTTATTTGGAAATATTTGTTTTAGTTATTTTTTGTTATTAATTTATCACATTTGTTTTTTTAGAAGAAAAAAAATTACACTTCTCAATAATGTCAATTGCAATACAAGGTTATTGAAATATTACAGATAAATGTTTTGCAGATTTTACAAAAAAAACTCTTTGTAGTTTTACAAAGGATTTTCTTAGCAACTGGGCATCCAAGGATTTTTCTTGTAAAAGTACAAAAAATGTTTTAGAGTGTAGAGTTATGTTCTTTTGAGTAATTTATATAGATTTAGTGTACAAGGTATAACTGCTAAGGCTGGAAGTAAACTTTCGAAATAGTGTTTATTTCGTAAACGTCATAATTAAAGTAACCGGACGTCTACCAGAGTAGTATGGGTGGGACGTTCTAGATACAAAGGGATGCCCATTTTATTAATCGGATTAACCCTTTGATATCAAATTTATATCAAAAGGGTTAGCCCTTAATCTGATGTTAATCCGATGAAAAAATTTTCGTTGATCCTTAATCCAATCGAATTCTTTAAATATATATATTTTTAAATTCTCATTGGATAAAATGGTATGAAACCTTGATTTATTGATCCAATTAATTTTATTTAATTAATATATCAAAAATGGTTGTGTGACAAGTGTATAGTTAGTTGTACTTTATTTTTGCCTTACTTTTTTTTCGGGTGGGAAGTGCAGCTCTGGTAGAAGTTGACGCTCTGAGCTCTGGTATCGTACTGAGGTGTGGCATGTTGGAAAAGGGGTATATATAGGGGAGCGATGTTGTCAGGATGATGACTAGGATTGGACTGAGGGAAGCGGTATATTGTATAGGGTATATATATGTTAATTTTTGTGCAAGAGTGGCATAAGTGATTTCTTTTTTATGTTTGGAGGGGGACATTGCTCGTAGACAGTGTTGGTAGATAGGCGACCTTGAGAGACAGTATTATTCCGAATGAATAACAGCACTGATGTTACACAAGAGAGAAATTTCGGAGTCTTTAAACTAATATAACCGAAATATATTTCAAATGAGTTCTACCTATCAATATAAATAACGAATACAACTATGTGAGTTTCCTGTATGAAATTAATCAACAAGCTACAACGAAACAAAAATGCCCTATAAATTAAACGACAGTCTTCCTAAACACAATAACAACGAATTTGAAAACATGTAACAAATTACACTACTTGATGCCTTAGAGTGCTACACATATCTTACATGATTTTAAAACATGTCAAACCACCTGTGATACTGGTGAATGGATTACATCAGTACAGGATTTGCAGACTCCTATAAGCTATTTCGAGCGCTGCTTGGCAGGTAACCTATCGCAATTAGAGCTTAGCATATCCCGTAGTTAATACTCGTAGAGGAACTTCTGAAACAGATTACACACGTTAAAATAAATACATTTATTAACACGTGTAAAAAAAGAAAATGTTTAACGAGAATCACTGTTAACAGTTAGTGATTTTAATATACGCCCATTCGCTCGGGAGGTCGCCGCGGCCCTGACTTGGATATACCACTTATGTCGTCTTATAAGCTGAATGAGTGTTGACAGCAAACAGAACCTGTGTGTGCATCGGCCTATGTTTGATTATAGAATGTGCTTGCAAAAATGCAGAAGGGAATTTTAAAAAGTTTAACAAAAGCAGAAATAAATGATATCAGAATAAATCACGATGGTTTGAGTAATAATCCAACAGTCAAACACTATAATACCAATCACTGCAAGAAAAAATAGTTCTGTTCACAATGCAAAAGCAAAACTTTAAGAGAATATTTGTACCAGCATCCAACCTATGTGTAAATATATCAATTTCGAAAAATGGTTTGTTACAGGTACACATGCTTAATTTCTCATTTTATGAAATATTACACAGGTATGTATGTATATATACATACCTATGTAATATTTCATAAAATGGAGAAATTAAGGCCAGAGAAGACGTACTTCAGTATTACTCGAGGATACAAGTAAGTGTGGTTCCAGTCTCTAAACAACATATACTTCCAAATGCAGATGTGCAAACAAAGATGAACAATGGAATTTTGCAAAAATTTTCGAAGGAAACATATATTCAGAGAGAGTGTTGTGTTATGAAGAAGTCTGTCCAGTATTTAATATGTGGCCAGACAGCGAACTAACCTGTTCGTCTTGGGAGCTGTGTTTTAAAAATAGAAGTGAATAAATAACCAAGGAACAAGGATATAGACAAATAAAATATAAATTGAGTACAGAGTTTTACAACAGTCCCACTCTATGGGCTGAAAATATAATAATAAGGAACATATCATGCAAATGCAAGGCAGTAGCCACCTTCAAAGGACGCATTGGGGAACGTAGGACTGTGAGGTTTGGAACATCAATGTTTGTGTCTCTACATTTGATTTTACCAAGTTAATGTTGAAGAACTAATATGATCTGAAATTAAAAAAAATATTAAACATTTCACTGGAGCTTTAATTACGTTGGAGAGAATCGACTCATCACTTCCTTATGCCAGTGATACTCCAGCTTACAGGCGAGTATGGTTTTGAATTGAAGAAGTAGATAGTCCACTACAGATACAGACGTGCAACAGAGATGAACTTTGGCATTTCTCGTTAATTAGTCCTGATTATATTTTTAAAAAAATTCTATGTTTGCTATGGGCGAAATTCTTCTCCTTTGTATAATTTACATGCTGACAGCAAGCTACCTTGCAATGTCAGTCAACTTGAATTTGAAGCTCAAAGTGCCCACATCACAAAATGTATATCCTACAAGAAAATCAAATATATTATGCAGAAGGAATGTAGTTCCTGCCCTCTTACTACAGTTTGGACATAACAGTATAACAATAAGTAACATTTTACATACATTGGTGACCAAGAATTAAGTACTCCCTGTGGCATGTGCAATTGTAAAGTTTGGCTTATCAAGAACACTTAAATTACTTCAACCCAGATTATATAAAGGAGAAAGTTTAGTAATATACTGTCAGTAATGGCTAGCATCTTCGACTCTACAGATGCATATGAAGTCCTTTAAGTAGGATACAGAAGAGCTTTCTTTAAACAATTAGATGTATTCTACAAGTTCATGTCTACAATGATATAGAACATTGGTATTACACTTCCGATAACAGTATTGGCATATGCTTCTGTGAAGGAATAGCATACAATGATTGTGCTGTGAGATATCTTTGCTGTGACAGTGACTTACCAACAACATTATAAGATTTGATGATTGCCAGGCTTAGCAAGAAGCTAGAAAAGAAGCACAGACACGGAGTAATCACCTACAAGCTCACCAGACCTCATCAGTGAATCACCATTCGCTGGAAGGAGGCCTGTGTTGGGGACATCCACAACTTTATTTTCGAACAAGGAGTATTAACTTTTCCTTCCATGTGCAACTTATATGCATGTGGAGGGGCTACTACAGAATAATGTTCTTGCCTAAACACAAGCATGTGGTTATTAATAAAGGATTGTATTCTGTAACTTATAGCATACCATATTCGCATTTTGTTTTTAAGGGAATGTGTGAGTCAGACATTCATTTCAAATGTACGCATTTCTCACATAGTAAACCATCTAGTTTTGATTCCAGTTTAGCTGACAGCAATAGTTCTAAATGTCTTGTAAACCAGTAAAGACAGTATATAGTAGATTGAAAGTGTAAGCTTAAGGGTGAACACATTTTAACATTTTGTTAGGAAAAAATTGTATGAAACATCTTATTTACAATACAGACAATGTTTGCCTTATCAGTATTTCGAAGAATGTAATGTTAATCTTCATACTTTATATCATTATCACAAAAACAAGTTTACCTACATGGCTTAAATTGGGAGTGATTCATCAAAATGTTATGTGCATCAAGCAATAAAATTAGCAGAAATATAATTTTACCCTCAAACACATTTTAACTTGCAAAGTTAGATAGTTAATTTATCAATATACATACATTGATTCATGCTAATGTCTCTCAATCGGGTATTGGATAGGAAATGAGTACAATCACATATTTTCTGCCTGCAAATCATTACATCAGTGTCAATTCAGGAAAGTATAACGTAACTTACACACTATGGTGTACCAGACTTTTCCATGAATTTGCAGAGACTTGCGAGAGTTTATTCCATTTTAAAGTAATTTATTTTCTGTTAAGAAACAAAAAAGCCATGAATTGATACAATGCAGTGATAGCTCGAAATTACACGACTCAAACAATACCTCTTCCATCTAGTATTAAAAATGTGCACTCACATTACATTGAAACATACCCAGACTTGGTAGAAAGTATCATTTTACATTCTCCAGAATGTAAGGACATATGTGTACAAACAGATAGGTTAAAGCCACGGTGTAAAAAATGCTCCCTCCTTTAAAGTAGACTTTAACAAGGGGATTTGGATCCAGTATTAAGAAAATGCATGAAAATCTTGTTTACAGAAGTTGTTAACAGTTTATAAAAATATTGGCTTTCAAAGAAAAAAGTGTTACATATATTTCGAATCAACCTGTACTGACTTGTGTTAAAATGTAATTAAATTTTTCAAATAATTTGTGTTTTGTAAATATCTATGAGATGTTTTGTACCATCCTGTATTTGCTAGTGTTAAAAAATGCTGCATTATAAATTTTTGTATCGCCTTTACTTGTTTGATGCTATGTGTAATAATGTCTGCTATGTTTTGGGATGTGTTTTGGAATACTCTGTAGTATAATAAAGAGACTTGTCTTTAAAAAATGTTGTATATAAATTTGTGAAACAAGCTATGTTTGTTTATTTTTACTAATAAGAATGCCTTAAAACAACTTTTTTTACTTTTTTTAACCTATCCTTTTTTAGAAGTGAACCTGTTCTGGTAAAAAATGTAAAATATTGATAAAAAAAGTCTCATGAGAGAGAGAGAGAGAGATTTTTTAGAAAGTTAGAATGTATTCAGTTTCTATCAAACTAGGATCAATAACACATATTAATGTTTTTAAAAAAATCCAGATACCAAACAAACCTATTTGCTTGAAAAAATAGTATTTAACTAAACATATTTAAACTCGGTCTCCTGGTAAAATGTGTTATTTTTAAAATTTACCATAAATACACAACAAAAGAGTTTATTCTTTCACCAACCTCCATCGCAAAATTATATTATGCTCGAAGGCTCTGGGTTCAAATCCCAGATAAGATATGGTTAGTATTAGTTTCTGGATTCTACTCCCGGTTAGATCATGAATAATTGCAATCTAGTTTCTGGGTTCGAGTCCTGCCTAAGAAATATAAGAATGTAAGGCAGTAACCATAATACATTAAAGGAATAATGGACATATCACATTATTAAAAAAATATATATTTTAGTAATTCGTTCATTCAAAAAAGGATGTAAACAGTGTTGAATTGTAGTACAGTGCATTCATTTCTGAGTTAAAAACATCTTATTGGAATTACAATAGTTAGTATACAAAATAGTTAAATAGGAACTTCATTCAAATCTAATCACTTAAAACCAAATAAATACACATATTCCACCATATAAATGCTAAAGATCAGAAAACATGTTAAATCCTTTTAATTTGCTTTAAATCTTTTTTTAATTTGCATTAAATTTGATTAAAATTTACTTTAAAAATGTTTCAAATATGTAATTAGTTAATTTAAAGTAGCTTTGAGGAGAATTACAAAATCTAAAATTTCCCAATCAGGGAAGGTGTATGGCCTATAAATAGGGGATCCAACCCACAGCTCGTCATTTGTTGCTCTGACTTCATGGGGTCAACAGCTCCCCTCCAGTATGTGAGAGTAATGTACACCCTGTGAACCAGTCGGTGCTTATTTTAGCAGCTTCTGCTGCTGGGTGTTCGCAACATTGATAAGGGCATGAATTGCTCATGTTTGGTAACCTGGCCGCCTGCTTGTCGCTATCCTAACTTTGCCTATCTCTTCCACAACGGGGCTGTGCGGTCAAGGAAACTCTGGCTTCAACCCTACTACCAGCTTACCGCTCACTGGGAAATATGGCCAGCCACCTGTTTGGATAAGGACTCCAATGCTCACCTTCATGCCTGAATGGAGTACCGCTCAGTACTTCAATTGTCTGACCTGAGTTTGGGTTTCCTTCAACAACCAAGGACTTTCTTAGTTTGTTTAAATTATACTTTGGAAATTTCTTTTAAAATTGTTTAATATTGACTGCATTTACACAATTGTTTAATATCTTCTTTAAAATGTTATACTGTTAACATTTTATATTAAATTTGCAAAACTTTTTTTATCGACTCTTTTTACAATTTGAAAGAAGTGTTCTTAAAATTCCTTAAACTTTTGTAACAAATTGTTCCAACTTTTAACTAATTCAATTAAATTTACTTTAATTCTTAAATTCTTTAGCAAATCTTTAGAAATGGAATGAAATTTGATAAAATGTTGTTAAACTTTGTAAACAAGTCTTTACATTTTGAATGAACTCGTCGACTTTCAGAGTAAATCATTTCACACTTACAATAATTGTTTATTTAGCTTATTTAAGTATTTTCATGTATTGTAATAAATTTTTTTAAGTGATTTCAAGGGTAGGATTTTGTGTGTATAAGGTATGAATTATGGAATGAGAAAAACAAAACAGGAAACTATGCCTGGCTATGCTCAGTGTGTCTGGAGAGCACACAGTTCTGTCATATTCTCTTCTCTGAGTGAGTTGTTTGTAGAAGAATGTTTGAGAAATGTAAAATGGGCATTGATTACTTCAAATGAATAGAATATTTTGATGTGTGTGTTCGGGTGGTTTGGGTTTATAATTTATTTTTAAACAGTTTTAAGAGGTTTTAATTTATTGATTAGGTGTTTGACTGCGAGTATGAATGCTAGGAAAGGGTATTGCAAGTAATTATAGGTGGGTTCTTGATGTATATTTGAAACAATTTAATCGAGTAAAGTGGGAGATACTTTGTGACCACCATTATTCTTCAAATGGACTTAAGGAATGACAATATCACAAATCAAAACCTTCTTTAGACTGTTAAATACTTGCATAAATATACTAAAACCATCTAGAATATAATACCAAGTACTGTGAGAAAATTTTTCAAAGTTGGTGCATGACCCCGAGTATGAGTGCAGGGAAATTGTATAGCTAGTTATTCTAGGTGAATTGTTTTTCAATTTTTTAAATGTAGATAGAGAGTTGAGAATTTTTATTACAATTTAAGTAAAGTTTACTAGGTAAATGTCTTACATGTTTGGTATAAGTGTGTTTATTTAGTTAGTTAGTATTATTAATATAGAGCAATTCTCTCTCACTAGTAATTTTTGTATGGAATTCATTATTAACATTATTAAAAGTTTTGACTATTTAAAGTATTTTTATGGTGAACACTACTACTTATTTTTGATGGTGTAAAGTTTTTTTATGGTTCACCCTAGTACTTATTTATGATGGTGTCGAGTATTTTTATGGTGTACCCTAGGACTTGTTTATTATGGCATCAAGTAATTCACGTTATATTTTGAAAGTGCATTTAATATGTAAAGTTTTTTATTAATTATTCTTTCTAGTCAAAATTGGGCATAGAATTCAATGCAATAGAGTGAGTTTAAATAGTAATGATGTAAAAGCAGCCTGCTTGCTGCAAACAGAAAATCTGCAAGCTGAGAAAGGTAGACAAGGCAAGGCCAGACAGCTTACAAAACATTGTGTAAACTGGTGACGAGCTGCGTGATGGGAATTCACATCATGGCCTGAAGTCATTGGGGGAGAGGTGGAGAGGATGTTGCGAACTTCTCCTGCTGGCTGTTCATGTGTGCAGGTGACTGTAGGGTTTGCCTGCTGAGCACTAGCGGGGAAGCAGAAGTTGTTGGTCAGATGGAAGCAGGTGGGGTGGGGGGTTCATGCCTGGATCATGGCACATACTGGTGCTAGCAGCATTTTACTCAGCTTGTTTCACTTTCTTGTCTCGACTGCACTGTGCAAATCTCCCTCCCTGCACATGGGGCCCTGATCCGTTGCTTATTTTCTTACACTCTGTCCCATGCATGTCATCTTCTTCAGCTCTTGATACCTTACTTTGGCCTGCTCCCCGTGCACTCAGTTCTCGATCATCTGCTACCTGGCTTTGTCCACGGGGCTTTAAAAACCCTTGTCCCTGGTATGTTTTGTAAAAAGCATGCAACTATCGCTTCTACCTTACCCAATGAAACAAAACTTCACTCCCTCCCTCATACAATTTTCTTATGTAAAGAATAGTCTTCTTGTTTAGGATGTCAGTAACACATATTGTATTTACATGTAAGTGTATAAAGTGTGATTCTATTTTTCTTTTTTCAGAATCACAAGGCTCTTCATATTAATTTATTGTGGTGTTGTAACTATAATATTGGGGAAACTAAACAATATTTAGTTAGTTAAAATGAGTGAGCATAAGCCACAAACTATTGATAGCTTGCTTGAAGATCTTTACATAAGTAATTTAGATTCTGAATCATAGATGGAAATACAGTCTACTATGAGCTGTAAAGACTGTGTCCCTTTGCCTAGGCAGGCACAAATTAATCTTTTGGAAGATGATCTCCACTTAAACAGTTCAAGTATGGATTCACTTACTGAGAGATCAACAACAACAAAAGGTCGAAACATGTCCACTTCCCCCAAACAAGAAAAGGTTTATTATTTTATGGATGACTTATTTCTATCAGGCTCAGAGAACTCTTGTGATTCGAAGAGTGCTCAACCATCTCACAACCGACTTTCGAGTCAATTCGAGATATTTTGCCAAAGGAGCCAGAAAATTATTTTTAATCCAATTCCCCAGCATCTGTGGAGCCTTTACCGGACCTAACATACGAGCTATTGGCTACGGCATTCACAGAAAAGCTAAATGGTGCACGGAGAGTTAATGAAAGGCTTAACAGTCATGTGGATTTTTCTAATATTTTTCGAGAGGAAAAGGTACATTTATTAAGCTTAATATGGTATTACCTTGGCCTATTAGAGTATCTATTACAATAGTACTTGAAATTCCTTACTGCAGAAGAAGGCACTACCGAAAACTTCTATTTTCAAAGCAAAGCCCTCCCTGTCCTGCACTCATCTTATTGTGGGTTTAATATATGATGATATCATCCCTTATCTCAGAAACAGACTTTAAGAGTTTGGTGCATGCATGGCAGATATGGCTAGAGTCTGCAAATGTTGACATACATGGATGCACATGTGTCTCAATTCACACAGTTCACCATTGCTGCTGCACACACTAAATTGCCAAAGTTTAGCAGTCATTCCTCTTCATATCCAAAACTCACGAGGTTTTGAATACCAAAGGTCTGTCAACACCTGTAGTTATACAGGATATTCGTAAGTTTAAGGAGAACAAATATATTTATATCAATGTCTACTGTGTGGTGGATAAAGATAGCAATATAATTGACAAAACTTGCTTAAAGGGTGGGGTTGCCGTACCCATGAGTATTTCTATTGTACACCACGATAAACATGTAAATATTTTGGAGTTTTGTGCAAGTGTAATTACTGCTTATTTTAATTTAGTCTGTATTAGTAATTTGTGACAGCTAGTTGGTAGTCAGCTGAGTATGAAACATCAGAAAAAACACGTTTGACTTTGTTGTCTCCAATACTATGTTAGTGAGGAGAAACTCGTGAGTCACACTCTTCTTTGCCAGCAACAAAAGGATGTTCGCAGTACTTTCCCCACTGAGAATGACAAGTACTTGAAATTTAAAGATCATATCAAACAGCAGAGATTGGGTTTCATCGCCTAGTGTGGCATTGGAAGTTGCTTGAAACCCATGTCCACTTGCTTGCCTAATGATGAAATTAGTAATACAACTACCATCAACCAACATGTTCCATATGCTTGTAGCATTTTGTTGGTCTATTCATACAATCCAAGATTATCTAACTATTATGAGTTTGTAGGATATATGAGGTCAAAATTGACTCTGTTCACCACATATTGCTCTTTGAGCAGAAGACATAGATGGAGCCATACATGGAATTTAATATTTTAAAATGTGCTCAGGCTGCGAACTAATTCTAAAATCGGTTTTTAAACTCATGAATAATTCCATTTATGGATAACAATGCAGAATGTCCTCTGGGAAAGGGACATAAAAGTCACTTCGAGATATGACACAATCTATGGAGCAGCAGAGCTGATAGGACATCCTACATTCCAAGCTAGGTAGATTAGCGATGAAAACTTGGTCCTTATCAAGCTGTCAAAGAGTTCTGCTGCATTCAACAACCCTTTGTAAACTGGTGTTGGCATTCTTGATGTTTCAAAATTAATCCTCTATGAATTTCATTATCAATACGCATTTACAAAATATCTTCCGCCTGCCTTACACCTCTTCTATTGTGATACCAATACCTTGATCTATTCTGTTCCTTGTGATTACCTTTATAAAGTAATTACCCCAGATTTAAAGGTGTCGTTTGATACATTCAATTATCCACACAATAACCCGCAAGTATTCCCTCATGAGAACAAAGGCCTCACTGGAGTGATGAAGAATGAATGTGCTGGGCGCATCATCACACACTTCGTGGGTTTACATCCCAAGCTTTATGCATACATTGTTGCGAATGAGTAATATATATGTAAGGCAAAGGTTGAAAAACCTAATGTGTTACAGTCACTCAGGTACACGAGGATTATCAAGATTGACTCGAAAATCGCACAAGTGTTTTGGGGACCCAATATCAGTTCCATTTGCATGCTCATGAAGTCTACACCAAACGCGTAACAAAGGTAGTGTTGTCATGTAGGGATGATAAGCAATACATTGAAGCATATGGAGTATCAGCCTTACCTTGTGGGCACTACAGAATACCTACATAATTTTTTTTAATTTTCACCCAACATTAGTTACAGTACCACACTAAATACAGCCCACCCATGACACCACAACTGGCAGCACCACACCACCAATGATGTCCATCTGCCACCACTAGATGCACCTCCTGTTCCACAACCAATATCACATCTATCTACAACTGTCAGCAATCTCTACAACTGTTTGCAAAAATATCAATGCTGCTGCTAGCTGTTTTCCTATCTGTAAGGTATTACATAACTTCAGTATCAATACTGTTGATACAACTTTCTTCGATACATTTACCCCTTGCCTAATCACAAGAAGAAGAAGAAATTCACAGTGTAATATTACATCCTCTCGAAACTGTGTGTGTGTGTTGAAACCAGTCGTTGGCATGCGTAGGTGTGACATAATAAAAGAACGCCCCTCTGTGCATCATTACAAACGCTCCTCTATGCATCCCTCAAAATTATTTGTATATTTTGTACATAATCATTTTTGTATATATTTTTGATCTTGTTATTTAATATTTAATCTGTCTAAGAAAATATTTGAATATTGTATTAGTAGAAAACAGTAATAGTGTTTAGATGTACAATTGATGTACGCATATTTAACACAGAAAGTTGTAAATATAGTAATAGGTATTTTTGTTGTAAATATTAAGTTGTTTCCCATTACATCTTGTAGTTCTCAGAATTTAATTGAAAAAAAAAAAGTTTACCCATTAAGTTTTTAAAATTTGATTTTAAAAAAGGCTATGCTTGTTGTAAATTTAGTTTTTAAGATATTTGTTGTAAATTTTATTCTCGAGATATGTTTTTTTTTTTTTTTTTAATACTGAATAATGGTTTTTGTATATCTTTATTTTACATAGAAAAAAGAATATATAAAAATTCTTGTTGTGAAGTGTCTTTTAGTGTGTCAATGTTTGTTGTACAGTAATTGTAAATATTTAGCTTTTAAGAATGATTTTTTGAAAATAATTTTTTCAATAAAATGTTTCAATGTTAAATATAGAGTATTGTGACTTGTTATTTATTAGTTTGTCATTCCACACATGAATATAATTTTTTTAAATATCTTGTAATGTGAATGTTTGAAGATGGAATGTGTCTGAAGAAAAAGTACTTGTATATGACTGGATATTAATCACTTAAATGTTTAAAGAAAAATGTTTGTTAAACTTGAGATGAGTGGATGTCTAGCACTGATTGTAAGCTGATGGTTTGTATTTAAACTCAGGTAGCAGGATGCCTGTTTGCTTACTTTAACAAAAAAAGTGTTTCTTGCTTCCTTCTTCATGAGGGAATACATTTTTATAAATTAAATCATTAAATTTCCATTAAGGAACTTTAATAAAAACAAACTTTGAAGGCCTGAGAGCCCAAATTACAAAAGTTATGGAGAAAATAATCCAACATCTGAATGAATTAAAAATAACTGGAAAAGAAACTGCTAGTATCTTCAGAAAACTTTGCCGACCCACAACTCAACTTGAAAGATCCTGGGGGACATAAGAAACCGAAAGTGGTCTGACACGAATACCTTTTTAGAGGCAGTTAGAAAGAACTCTTAGCTATACACAACAGCTCCAAGAATGTTTCCCTCTGCCCTTCAAATCTACAGCAGCTTGAGTCCGGCAAACTTTCAATAAAAATATATTATGACACCAACCTGATTACAATTACTGCTGCTGTTGATGATGATTTGTGGTAAAACACATACATAATTTACAAAAACTCAGAATACAAAATTGAACTCTTTTAAAATATAGAATTCAACTCTGTCACTTAATATTCTTCTTCTGGCAACAGCAAAATTTGGATTAAATTTTGTGTAAGTGTTTTTTTCTTCAATTTTTTGTGAAATGTTCAGGAAAATGTGATTAAATTGTTCGTCCTTGATAGTAGCTTGGTAGGGAATTTTTTTCCCTAGATACATTTGAGAATGCATATGTAGTGTGTAAATCGTTTTGTTGTCTGTGGTAGGAGGTAGTGTATTCAAGTCGTTTGCTTACAACATTAAGTATCAGAATAGGAGGCAAATAAGTTTTCTATGGAAATATTAATTAGTTTGAAAATTCAAGTATGTAAGTCGTATTCAGAGTTTTGCCATAGTTTCAACTTATCCGCAAGCTCCATGTATCTAACAGCATATAAGTGGGTGCGCTTCATACAGTGACGACACAGCCGACCAGACGTGTTTTGGGAAGGGTGCTTGTGCAATTTAATTAATTAAGAAACAGGATAATTATGTAGTTACATCAATGGATTAATTTATTTGGAAACACTCTTTTCTATTTAGATGTATTCACATCTCTTTCCGTTAATTTCCAAGTTTTTTCAGATCAGTTTATAATTAAATGTAGGCCGAGCACGACTAATTCAGCATATAAGTCGACGTAAGTGGTATATCCAAATCAGTGGTGCAGCGACCTCCCCAGTGAATGGATGTATATTAAAATTACTAACTGTTAACCACAATTGTCATTAAACATTTTCTTTTTTTACATGTGTTAATAAATTTATTTCTTTACTGTGTAGAATAAATTACAGACATTCCTCTACAAGTGTTAACTACGGGATACACTAAGCTGCTATTGCGATAAGTCATCTGCCAAGCAGCACTCGAAACAGCTCATAGGAGGCCACAAATCCTATACTAACATTATTCATTCACCAGCCTCACAGGCAGACAGACAAGTTTTAAAATCATGTAAGGTATGTGTAGAACTGTAAGGCATCAAGTAGTGTAATTTCTTATGTGTTTTTAAATTTGTTGTTATTGTGTTTAGGAAGGCTGTCGTTTAATTTATAGGGCATTTTTGTTTCGTTGTAGCTCGTTGATTAATGTCATACAGGAGACTCACATAGTCATGATCATTTAGCCCTTGTTTCTTTATGAGACCAGGTTATTGACATAGTTGTGTTCGTTATTTATATTAATATGTGGAACTTGTTAAAAATATATTTCGGTTATATTAATTTAAAAACTCCAAGATTCCTCACTTTTATTACATCAGTGCTGTTATTCATTCGGAATAATACTATCTTTCAAAGTCGCCTATCTACCAACACTGTCTACAAGCAATATCACACTCCAAACCCAAAAAAGAAACACTTATGCCACTCTTGAACAAAAACCAACACATATATACCCTATACAATATACCACTTCCCTCAGTCGAGTTCCAGTCATCGTCCTGACAACATCACTCCTGTATACACACCCCTTCCCCAACACACCACACCTCAGAGCGTCAACATCTACCAGAGCTGTGTTCCCCACCCAAAAAAATAAGAAAAAACAAAGTAAAACAAACTATACACTTATCACACAACAATTTTCTATTGAATAATTATATTAAATTAATTGGACCAATCAAAGTTTCATATCATTTTATCCTATGAGAATTTTTACAAAATATAAGAAATCGATTGGATTAAGGATTAACGAAAAAAACTCATCAGGTTAAAATTGGATTAAAATTTTTTCATTGGATTCAGATCGGTTTAAGGATTAACCCATTTGATATGAACTTGATATCAAAGGGTTAATCCGATTAATAGAACGCCCCCGCCCCTACTACTTACCAGTATGTCTGAATTGGATACCCGGGTCATTATTTGTTGGAAGACTGTGCCAGTACATGAAGGTGTTATTAATCAGACTACTGTAATTAATATTTATTTTTCAACACCGGTTTTGTTCTCTCGTAAGAAGATAAAGATTGAGCTTGGTGATGAAGTTTGGATCTATGGAATATTAATTAGTACTACTGGCAGTTTGAATATTCTTGGTCATATAGAGAGTAGATTAGCTTAACTATATAATTCTGACGCTACCTTTATTCAAGTGACAGAAAGCGACACTGCAGAGAGCGAAACAGTTTATCTTATAAATGGCGGCAAAAAGTGTATACGAAGGGAAGTCTCGAAGCTTATATGCTTTGGTTTTAGTCTAGTAGCGTTCAGTAATTTGCAAGTTCATACATACCCATAAACACTAAAACACCTTTAAAATAGCTCTTCAATTGCTCACGCTCACACAAAATGAGGTAACATAAATATATAAGACTAAACCATATTTTATTATGATAGTAAGCGTGAAAATTTTGATATGAGCACTAAGTGAATTGCATAATATAGTATATTTTTTAAAAATGTGAAAACCTTGCCACCAAGTATTATTTATATCTGGAGTTAAATGTAACTATAAGTCAGTTGTTTCACACGGTTTTTACTTCAGATACTTGAAGGCAATTTTAGCTATGTATTTGGCAGTCCAAGGAGTGATACATGCATATAGTGTGACAAGGTGGAAATTAAAATGTAAATGATTGGGAAAAAGCATTGAAGTGATACAAGGTTTCAAACGAGAAAAAATGGTGCCTCTTACAAAATCAGAAATGTTTTATTATAATTTGAGAATAAAAACTGATTTGTAGGGCCACCTGTTTTTCGCGGCAAGATTTCAGGACAAGCTGTGTTCCAACGCACTTTAATTCAGAACCACTTTAATGATTGGACTATTTGAATTGTTACGTGTCTTACCTGTCTGCCAGCAAATTATGGACGGCCAATGTCGGAGAAACTTAATTCTGATTTGTTCAATAATGTAACAGACTGTCTTCACACAAAGACAAGCGGCCAATAGTAAAATGAAAGTTGCAAGTTGCATAAAGGATATTAAAGTCTAGCCTTCGCGTAAATCTTTTCGCTAAAATCAGATGGCCCTACTGATTTGCCTACACTGAAAAAACAACTTTGTGGTGATTAAAGAAATTTTGTTGGCGACCACAAAATGCTTTTGTCAATATAGAAACCACAACAGATTTAGTGGTGTCAACAAAATTTTTTGTCACTTCAGAATTCAGAGGAAACTACAAAATGACGTTTGTGGTGATGAATAAATTCAGTTTGTTAGTAAGCAATAAAATGATCGTTAGTCACAGCAAAAATGTTACGATGATGGCAGAAATACTGGTTAGTGAGGTTGGCAAAGGTGTTTTGTTGCGGGGTTGTGGCCTTTTGGAGGTTGGCATTGTCTAGCTACAATTAAATACCTAATTAAAATTCGTCATAAGTAGAACTCGAACCTTGGATTTCTTAACTATAGGCTCATCGAGTTACAATTACGCTACTTTACTCGAAGTTCCAGTGTTATCGTCAACAAGATACATCTAATAAATGACACTCACTACAAGTCTTGCACACTTCACCTCATGGAAAGTTAATTTTCCGGGATCATTTACGTGCAACATCTACATACTTGGAACAAAGGAATTATAAAATCGGTTCATAATTACTTTAGAATATCCCTCATGAATTAGTTCGTAACATCATGCAAAGAACCGAACACAGGCTAATATGGCGTCGTGGCCAGACGTGGCCACTTAGATTATACCATTGGGCATGCACAGAATATAACGGATGTAGTTTTACAGTCGCCACAAAATGTTTTACTGTGGATAGAATGAATGTGCTGCTGCCAAAGAAATATTTCGTGCAGCAAATAAACGTTTTTTTTTTTCCTTCAATAAACATATATGTTAGTGAGCACTAAATAGCTTCCCTACTAGTCAATATTCGTGTTATTGGACACCACAATTTGTATTTTACCAACAACAAAATTTCGCCTTGGAAAGCATCAACCAAACATATATGTTAGTGAGCACTAAATAGCTTCCCTGCTAGTCAATATTCGTGTTATTGGACACCACAATTTGTATTTTACCAACAACAAAATTTCGCCTTGGAAAGCATCAACCAAACATATATGTTAGTGAGCACTAAATAGCTTCCCTACTAGTCAATATTCGTGTTATTGGACACCACAATTTGTATTTTACCAACAACAAAATTTCGCCTTGGAAAGCATCAACCAAACATATTTTGTAGCCACTAACTAATATTTTTTTTTGTGTAAAAATGATTTGGACATTGAAGTACTTACGTTAGACTGCCATCGTAATCTCCCTTCGCTCAAAGTATTTCATGTGATGCCTTTCATCTGGTTGTTTGACTTTTGCATTCAATCGGGTAGAAAAGGAGATACTCACATTTGCCTGTCTCAAGAAACTGTTCATAAAAAGAAACCAACAGCTTCACTTAGTTACCTACATTACTACACACATAACAGTACCTATTTTCCGATAACTGTAGCGTCCAGAAAAAAATATATACTTTGGTTCAGTATCATTTCACACAAGTTAAGCTAGGACGGTTCCGAAAAATAGTCCACATGTTTTCTAAGCCTAGACATAGTTATATCCCACGTGACAGATGTTTTGTGGCAATTAAAATCTCAGAAAAACTGAGAGAACATTGGTTCTAACTGAATATATGAATATCTTAAAAGCTGCATCAATAAATTCCACTCAGTTTTCCTTGAGCAGGAAATTAGTTTTGACTTTTTAAATTATTTCCGAGCGCATTCTAAGAAAGTTGCCAATTAAAAAAAAAAAGGTTGCTGATGAAAATCATGTCGATTAAGTTTATGTTAGTCCATGTCAAGTGAAATAATGGGTCCAGTCAAATTCAACGTACATAAGTCAATTGCCATCGTAGATCTTCAAAATGTAAAGAAAATGTACGAGAAATAATTAAAATTAGTTATTTAATTAGCAAACAGATATGTGTCCCAAAACAAGATATGGTACAATGCCAGTTAAGAATGCGAGAACATGCAGAAAAACAATCAGGATGGGAGCAGTGCAGTTAACCCAGATGAAGAACAATAAGTTGTGCTATGGCGTAATTACGAAAAAATCCCTACATTTATAGACTGAAGTCTAGTTGGATACACATTACTGTTCAGATATGGCGGATATAATTTAACAATACTTTTTTGCCAAAAACTCTCAAGTTGGGGCAACACAGATCTAAATTCAAATGTTTGTTTTTCGGATTTCGTAATAAAAAAATAAACCTTAACATATAAGTTTGAAGTTTGAATGCTGAAATATTTTTAAGATATAATCCCAGGTTTTTTAATACGAGATTGTATTCATAGGAGTGTTTCCTGGGAAAAAAAATGAAACTGGAGCTACAGTAGGGCGTTTTTTATTCAAATCCTTCGAATGTTAAATAGAAGTAAACAATTTGGATGACTATTGAATAGATTTCCTTTCACTTCTGCGGTAGCTTAGTATTCCGACCATTTATGAATTATTCTTTTATGACAAATAGCGGTAAATTTGTGTGAAAACAGAACACTTAATAGAGCGTTTTAAGACCGTCAATAAACACACGATCTGAACAGTAATAGTCGATAAGGACGCTGTTTTACCAGTGTCGTTATTAATTTCCTCAGTAAAACATACGAATAAAATCAGACATTTCAGTATCCAACCATGCCTTTAACATAGCCCAACAAAAAAGTATCATGGTACATTTGTATAATTTTCTTCATTTACAAATGTTTTCAGCTGGACAACCTGTGTGCCAGAACGAATAAATGATTTAATTCGTGTGCTTTGAATACATTTACGTTTTCTTAGTGTTTATAAAACAAACTGATCGAATACAACAAAATGCAGGCACCTGATAAACAAAATAAATACCTTCACTTACATTCATTCCCACGACGTTTTAATCAGTGCTACAATCGGCGAATATTTCCTCCTGACTGAAAGCTCCGTTATGAGAAATGAGCTGGTAATTTGTTCCTAGGAAGAGTGTATTTCTCTGCAACACCATAGCACTATAGTTTTTGATCACATCTTACCAATCTGGAGTAAATTTCTCTGACTAAATTTTAGATTGTGGTGAATAAAAGTTTTTCGTTTCACAATAAAATTTTAATATCTACGGGGCTGGATTCACTTGTTATTGCAACGCCAATGAAATAGAATCAGTGTTTTCGGAACATATTTTCTAATATGAAATTAAAAAAAAAAATATGTTCCACTTATATATTATACATTAACCTTCTTGCAACTATGATAGTTTTCGTGCATAAGCCACATATGACTAGCGACATTGTTGCTAGTTCAGATAAGTAAACAAAAAAAATTACGAAAATAATTCTGTTTATTTTGCGGTGACTGAAAACTTCTATACTTCTAGAACTCTCTGTAGACTCTCAGACCCTTTTAAATAGTTTATCATTGAAATTACTTCCTCGTAAATAATCGGGAAAAAATTAATTTTGCAAATGGCTTTTCCTGGGAGAAATAAATGATTTTCACAATTATTAGTTCGAGGATAACGTCGCGACGCAGATAACGGGTTGGAATCGCGTTTCATTTCTGAATCAAATTATAACTTATATGAAACGTTATTTTCCAGATGCATAATTCAGACGACAGGTTGGAAGCATGCCTGGGAGAAAGAGCGAACGAAGGTATTATACAACTTTCGTAGAGCTTTTATTCCTTTTAAATTGTATTCATACGGGAGAATGTATCCTGCAGAATAAAAAGTTGGCTTTCTTGTCGTTTTGCCTCTATGGACTCGCGAGGGTGATTTCGCTGTCAAGTTAACAGGGTACAATCTCTGCATATAAAAATTGTGTGTGTATCGATCTTACGGTGCCGTTAACACTTGCGTGGCCATGGTCAGGTGCAATTTTTTATATGCAGTTTCCAGAATTGTATACCAAATTTACTCATTTACTTCTGAGAAGGGACGGTAACACGCTGTATTTCGGGTTTGTTTCTTCTTAATGCTTGACGCCACCTTATATATTGGATTATTATATTTCTCCCTAATTTAAGTTTCTATGAAGCAAAATTAAAAAAAAAAAAAATCTACTGCAGAAGTTTAGGTATTTGCCGTAGCCTGCAATATATACATGAAATCCGAACTATCGACGTAAAATTTTGTCACAAATAGCATAACATAAACTTCAAAATATCAACACGATTCTGCACGTTACAACAACTAAATAACACGTAGTAAAATTAAGTACATAATATACTAAACAACTTGTAAAATGAAAATTTTTCTGTAGACCGAAATTCTGAACGATTATTATGAAACACAAATTTTGATACAAAAATTAAGAAATTTTACTTAAGAAGAGAAGCAGAACATGAAAGGCTACCAATAATTAGAATCACATACAAGCTTTAAAATAGTTTTGTCAAAATATGTATGTTGTTACTTGACCAACACATCGTTTTGAAGCTTCCGCATTTGTTAAGCAGAGGACTACGACTGCACTTACAACTTACCTGCAGATATTTCTCTGACGGTCTTCACAATTTGCTCATTTTATTTTTCTTTCATTTAAAGTATAATTTATTTCTTCCTCTGCTGATCGCCAATTAAATTCCAAATGAATAGAATTAACGTATCCTTTTTTGATAGTCACTGCATTTGTTCGGATTATATTTTCTAAGGACATGCTCAATATTTTTCTACGTATATGAAGATATACACACACTGACGTGTTTTATTGCCATTATTATAGTGATAATTTTCTGTGTCGGTAAAAGTCTAGTAAATCCTGTCTTTATATTACGTAATCCACCTATTTCCAGAATTGCTTTTAAGGGGAGGTTAATACATAAACCCAACGTAATTTACATTTGATGAAGTTTCATTTCTCGGCTTGGCATATCTCCGTGGTGATATGGCACATGCTTCCCGTTCCTTTGCCGTATACACAAACCGTGGCGAATCAAGCAACCAATTGAAAAAAAAAATGGGAGCGAGGAGTGTTATAGGAGATTTTTTTAGCTCCCTTTGGACAATCGTTTTGTTGGTTAGTTAATATTCCCAGTGGGGCGGGTAGATAAATTTGGACTATGTTTAGTTCAAGCATTATGTCGTCATAGAAACAACATCGTAAAGAGTGGAACATCATTAGATGCAAGTATAGTCACTGGAACAATTATTCCGTAGAATGTCGCAGTCTCCAGATGTGACCCATTACTGGAGTAGTAATGGGTCACATCTGGAGACTGGAGCACGCAAAATATTTTTGTTGTTGTTGTTGTTGTCGTTTTGTCACAGAAACATTTTGTTTCAAAATTAATTTTTTATAGTAGCTGCTGTACAATAATCATAAGCAAATATTTTCTCATTTATAGAGTTTTTTCAAGACGTATTAATTAAGCACACATTAGAATTTTTATTCAGTTAGCTCTTTGAGTTCTGGCGATCTAAGTTTACATATTTTGAATTCATTGAGTTACAGGAGTTTTCTATAATGTACGACGTCCTAATTCCTTGAAGACGTTGCCGTTCTAATAGCCTATTGATTTCATGACGTTCACTGAAACGTAATAATAAGTCGACAGCACTTAAAGTGTGCGTTACTGAAGTGAACACAGTAGATTGTACACTATTTTCCATGGGAAAGAACATTTCATTGGGCCGTTGACAAATCGCCATCATATTGGTCAATATAATCCACTTGCGGTTACTTCCACACATTTCTGAAACCCTGCTAAAGTTCTACTTCCATGATATTTCTCCGCGTCCAATATATTTCTCCGCTTAAGTAAGTCTAGAAAATTACACTAAAGGCGGACGCAATGAATTCGTGCGCACTAGTTGTAATGATAGTTTGTATGAGATCTATTTCTTACTAGGCGCTACCAACACACGTGTTTTCTCACTGTATTCCTTCGCATTTATTATAAATTAATTATTAAAATTTATTAATAAAATGCAGGTAAAACTTGGATTTAAGGAAAAATAATATACTTTCATGTTAACAGAGGTATAAAACGCTTGTGACATATGGTATATTTAGGAAATAAATAAAAACGTCATACACGGGGTGATTTGTTAAAGGTTTGATTAAAGAAAGTATGAAGATACCGCGAATATACTATAGAGTACGGTGTATTGTGAACCAAGAGGGCGATGGTAAGTAGGAATACGGTGACCTGCAGTAGTGATGATCACGCTGCGGTGAATGTAAGCGACTCATTTCTGTAGCTTGCCTTGAATGTCATCAAACTCGTAGCAGTGCTTGAAGTGGTAGCAAACACACACGCAGGTATGAATGTTGTACAGTGAATGCAGGCCGGTATCGCCGTTGAGCTAATTGGTTCAATCTGTCGTGTGTGCGGGTGTAACAATCTGGCTTTATCAAATACGTTTCATTCCCCGCATGATTACAAGAGCAAGTGCACATGAAAGTCAGTATCTCGTGTATAATATATCTAAGAACTTTTTTTAACATCCTATTATAGTATATTCACGGTTGCTTCCAGCTTTTCTGAAGCCCTGCTGAAGTTCTACTTCCAGGATATTCCTCCGCCTCATGCAAACAAAGCTTAACTAACTGTAGAAAATCACACCAGAAGGGCAACGCGCCGCATTCTTGCGCACTCAGTGTAGTGATATTTGGATAAGAACTATTTGTTACTAGGCATTAGCAACATTTTTATTTTATCCCCATTTTTATTCACATAATTATAAACGAAATATTATTTTTTGTAAAAGTTCATTTTGACCAAAAATAGACAAATTGTATGTTAACAACCAGTATAAAACGCCTATTGAGGAAACAACCAAAGACGTCACACATGCGGAGATTTTTCAAAGGTTTGTTTCAAAAAGTGTGAAGAATCTGTGAATAGACTATGCTATGTTAAGTGTACATATTGATATCACATTATTAACAATGTGCTATGTTTCAAACTAACCTCATTTTTATAGGCTGTTCACGGGAAAGTGAGCACTTTTGAGACCCTAGTTACTTTTTTTTCAGCAATTTTCTATACTTTAACGAACTTTTTAAATAAATATTGCCATGTAAGTAATAAACTCACTATGTATATTCTGCTACACCCGGAAGTTAATGTATAATACTAAAATAAAATATATTCATAGAGTATTATTCCAAATGAGAGGGTTTTCAAAATTGCTCACTTTACTGAGAACAGCCTATATCAGTCTGAACTCCAGCTATAAATGCGATCTCCCGACGGCGTCTCCGGGTCCTTTTGGGTTACCGCAACGAACACTCTCTGTTACTCAAGCTACCGAGGGAGGAGTCACTGTGGTTCGTTACTGGAATAGCACTCAGGAGGGCACGGACTCTACTCCCGGCGCGGCCATCCACATTTGTTTTCCACAGTTACCGGAAATCACTCTAGGCGAATGTTAGGACGGTTCATTACTACATGCCACCAACGACTAGACGTTTAGTCCAATATCTAATCACCTCCTCTCTCCCACCCCCCAAGCCTCACTTAGCCACCCCTTCCTTGTATTAGCGTTTGCCAACGAATAAATCACGTGGTGTTAACGCCAGGTCAATGCAAAATGCAAGATGGTAAAAGGAAAATTACACAAAAAATATTTATTGTTTGTGTTGTGATTCGTAGCCGAACACACGGCCTATTGAGCGAGAGGCAGTCTTCTTTATATAGGTTGAGCACTTTTGAAAGCCCTGCTTAAGATATACTTGTCTGCATGTTGTGTATTCCTCCGCCTTATGAAAAATTAACATTTCTCTAGGGCTCACTTTATCGTGAACAGTCTTCATACACGTTTTTTTTTAATGTTTAAGTGCGAGGCCACTGGCGTAATCAAACACCATCGCTGTCCATTTTCTTTACCAAGCTGTCACGTTTATTTCGCGCTCTGACTGTACCTTCAAAACTTAGCCGTATAAAAATCCTGGAGGGCTACAGCTCATTCCAGACACGTAGTCTTTACCGCAGCTCATCGCCATTTGCAGACTGTAACGGCGGACAGGAGGTGGGGTAAAGCCTGTGGTCGTTGCCACCCCCCCCCCCTCCAACCTCTTCAAAACACCAACACATCACCGTTCTTTCCCGCAGTAGTGATGATGGGGCGAGAAGTTTCGATCTCCGAAAGAACGGGGTGTGATTTTCGCAGTACTTCCCTTCGCGCCCGATGCCGCGGGGGTGTTCTGGTAACACCCGCAACATCACGCCGAGAATAACGACGAGGACTACGACGGAATCTCACGTGCATCTCTCCCGCGCGACATAAATAATCCCCGGTTATTTAAAGGCGTCGGCCATGGGAAAATGTGTTATTTTATACTTGTATAATATATTGTTAATATTTCTGAGCGTATGGTTTACGCTCACAATTTTACTGTTTTAGTAATGTACAAATATAGTAAACCAGCTT
Organism: Dryococelus australis; assembly: GCA_029891345.1. Classification (NCBI taxonomy): domain Eukaryota; kingdom Metazoa; phylum Arthropoda; class Insecta; order Phasmatodea; family Phasmatidae; genus Dryococelus; species Dryococelus australis. The sequence goes on from CM056995.1 coordinate 106,178,532, forward strand.
ACGTACAGAGATGAAATAATTCGCACTGTGAGAAGATGCCAAGAGCTATTTCAGTACATCTATGAAATTGCCCAAGCAAATATTTTTGACATTAAAAAAAATATTCTGAAAATGAGGAACTTCTTGCATATTTCAGATTTGTGGCTGTCCGTAAATTTAGAGGAAATAACTTTACTAAACATACCTTAAAATGAATCAAGACAAAATTTTTCGGGTGCCCTTTTTAAATTTTCTATAAATGGTTTGGTTAAAATAATTTTCACATGAATAAATGATAAAATTTTAACTTTGACATGTCACTTTGCACAAACTATGAGATATAAAAATATTATCTAAGAAAAAGTTAGTGACAGATAATATATACGAGTTGTACGATGTATGTTACAAGTAGCCCTATGAAATTGCACATTATCCCGTAGCCTACTCCCTAATTGCGCCATGAATCGCAAACTTGATTATATAGTATCTGCGTTATAACTTAAGTCAAAAGAATTGTACTACCGGATAAAAACAATTGCTTCAGTCAACAAGGTGCTAACCTTAATTAAGCTTATTCTGCTTACGTTGGGAAGCTCAATGCTAATATTTTGTCAACTAACAATTTTAAATATTAAGTGAGTGGCCCGGGTATCAAACACAGTATTTCCAATAACTTCCAGAATTTTCCAAAACTAACATAAATGCCTGGGAATCGAACCGGACGGAATGGTAGAGCATGCGAAACACCATTTTAAGGTGTTATAAATCAGAGAATTTTATTTGTTCTTCCCACAAAACATGGAAATATACCGAATATATCCTCATTTGGCCGTGAAACTGGAACTAGGAAAACACCGTAAAACACAATTACGTTATTTAAATTTAACAACTAAATCGAACAATTCTTTTTAATGACAGTTACGTTTATTCTTTTTTTAATAAGCGTTTTTACGAAAGCTCAACGCCAAACACAATCGTATTTTAACTGTTTGCCGTCGTAAATAGCATTAGAGAGACTGGACAACAGTTACAAAATAAAGCTAATACTAAATATATTTGGACATGGCCAAGTATGTCACAATTTGAGCAAAAAATAAAGAAATATTGCACACAAAAATCATAGAATTTGTATACTGCAAGATCAAAATAACCTCTTAGGAGAGAGCGAGTGAAGATATATGGCGCCTCTCGACATAGAGGTCTTGAGAGCCGATGAGGGTGATTGAGATGAGAATGTAGCAGGGCTGGAATTAAGGGGCGTGGGAAAAGGGAGTTCCCTGAGAAAACCCCAAATGCGAAAATCCGGGGTGACCCGGCCGGGGATTGAGCCCGGATCGCCTTGGTGGGGGGCAGCAGGCTAACCGCTCAGCCACGCAGCCCTCGGCTCTTTGGAACTACAGTGCATCTTGCGGTGGATATTTTCCGTATGACGAACTCTCCCATAAGGAATCTCATTTTGTGGCCGACCTGAGTACGGCAAGCCTTATGTTAGCGGAATCTACGTGGTTTTGACACTTCTTTGGGGACAAAAGCACTTCAATGTTAGTACACAGAGATGCTCAAAATAACTGCTGCACTCTAAAAAAAAATTCTGGTAAACTTCGTAAACTGAATTAGAAGTTTTAACTCATTATATCATATGGAAATAATACCCCGCACAAACATGGAATGGCTACAAACATGGCCTCATGTTCTTTGTACAGTTGATATCAACGAGTAGGTAGCTATCATACCTCCCCTCTTACTTCTGCAAACAGAAAAAATAAATATTTGCAAATATCTTTTTCAACCTTTGAAGCAGTTGCGAATAATACTGTTTTATAAATGTGACAAAATATCTCTTTGCTAAGAAATGCAACACTTAAATACAAACATTATAGATAACTACAAATCTAGATGACCAGACTAATTAGATCTGTCCGTGAGAAAGCGCGAAATGTACATGTATTGTCTGTGCATATCTGGTATCTCTCATATATTTGTTCACGAAAGAGTCATACGCGCGAGTCCCCAAATATGCATGCAATGCGGACAAGCATTTCTATATTTTTAGCCAGAAGCGTGGTAAATTTTTCGTTCAAATATAGATTCAAAACTTCCCATTACATGTTAGGAAGTTAAATGAAAAAAAAAATTTCTACAGTGTATGCACAGCTTTACCAATAACGCTTATAATTTAAATTAATAATTTTCTGTAGTACGCCAACAGAGAGAACATAGGAATCTTTATGCCCACTGAATAAATTTTCGTCTCCGTACCGCATATATTAAAAAATTATTCATAAATAAACTAGTGTTTCAGAAATTAAGATAACAAAATCTTGTGGAAAAGGAACGCAAGACATTTGTTTTTTTTCATTTCATCTTAAAATTGTAGCTTCAAGTAGAGTGCTGCATCACTACAAATATTTAGGCCAGTTGAGTGCGTAACGTAACTGGTACAGGCGACAAGGAATTTAAAACCTCGTGCCGCTATAATCCTTACAACTTCTACGTCTCAAATACTCAATACATACAGACATGCAAAATTCTCGTTATTTTTGGCGACACGTTAAACTTTAATCACGTGTACCTTTGCAATATGTTTGTCGTTGGACCATATTTTATCTGACATGCCCTGGGGATCCTTGCGGCCAATAAATGAACGCTTCACAATTGTGTGCCCCAATCTCGTGCAGTCAGTCAGAAAGGGCGTAGCTTCACATCTATGTAGCAGCCAATAAAGAAACGACGCCGGCTCCGGTATATGCAGTACTGTGAATTTCAGCCTGAAGTCAAATAATAACGCGAATTTTGCATGTTCCTATGAATTACATAATATTACTATCGGTTCTTCTCTGCGTTAACTACGTGAGCGTGTAGCGAAGCCTGTTATCATTATCACTATAACATTTGTGAGGTTTTGCAGAAATTAAGACTTGATTAAAATGAGTACACAACACAGAAATAGATAAAGAAGCATAATCCTATTGTTTTCTGGAGAAATACTGTTTATAGTATATACCCACTGGTTCGCGTAAAGGACAAGGCTTACTACTAAATCAGAACAATTCTAATAATTTACTCCTATTTGTTGCGGCCGCCGAAAGTAAAAACGAAAGTTAAAAAAGTCACACGTTATATTTTTCAGATGATATTAGAATATTTTTAAAGAAACATTTTGAGGTATTTATATATGAAATTTTGTCTATGCTTTTAAAGTGTTGGTTGTTAACCGTATGAATTGTATGTGATTTAATATGTAGGTTAAGACATAAAATTATGCGATTAATTCTCCACGATACTATACACATAGAGTTTTTTTTTACTAACCGTAAGAAAACAGATATCAGACAACATATTTAAATATTTAAGTGTATATATATATATATATACATATATATACACACACACATATAAGCTTGTGAAAGTGCTTTTGCAACAACTATGGAAAGTGTAAAGGTATTTAGAGATAAATTGATAAACATGAGACTTGAAATCGTTGAACTAATATCAAACAGAAGTGCTAATATAACGTTTTTGTGTTGTACCAACAACAACAATTTTTCATATAATAAACACAACTTAAGCATTGTGAAGAATTGGCTGGACTTTGGTGTGCTTACTATGTGAATAGAAAAAATAATAATTGCCAATGTGTAGAAGAGAGATATGTGTGTGTAAGAGAATGCGTGTTTGACCTTCTTATCTCCAACGGCGTACTGGTCGTCTCAGGAACTCTGCAAGGCATTTATGTGCACTAGCATTCACAACACATGAAACTCTCAAACTTATTAAGAAGCACTTCATTGGTATTATCACCTCTGTAAACGAAAATCTGGCTGATGTGGTTCAGTATCACCAATAAAAGAAATCAAAATTTTATTTAATTATTGCAAATTACATTAATTAATTGGATAATTAATAATATTGATTACCCAATTAAACATATTGATTAAATAAATTAATCGATGATTAATTGAAGATTGTTTTTATATCAATCTTGTTATATTACAGAGTTCTTTATATCAAAGAACATTTATTATTTCATTGGTGTTGAAAGGGATGTGTCATAAGGGTGATATTGGCAGAGCAGGTTCAATGTGGACTCTGTGAGGTTCTACAGCCAACTGACCAGAGGAGTGGGTTGTAAATGTTTATATAGGAGTTAATGTTGGTGTAAGAGTTGTATAAGGTACTTTTTATTTTTCTTGTTTGTGATTGATATGTGTAGCATGCTACATGGCCAGGTCGAATGTCTGGGGGGCATACTGAGTATTTAAATAAATATTTTCGATGAAGTAAATATTTTGTAATTAAAAGAGACATTGAAATAGGTTACCAAACGAATTACTTTAATCACTCCTTGAATAGCATAAAAGTAAGGTACTATTTAGGTGATGCAAACGAAATAAGTACGAATCATTAATCAAAAGTCTTGTAAAAAAATGGTTAAACTGATTTTAACCATGCGATTAAACTGTAGCAAAGTAGCTTAGCAAAGTAACTGATCTCCACTTTAATCATGTTACAATGAATCTACAGATACGGATTCATGTAATTACCGAATGGAACACAAAATTTACTTAAATTAAACAAATGCCCAATGGGAATATGTTTGGTAATGAACGTGTACATTACAAGGGTCATTCCATTCACATCGATTCTACCTAGGTTTTCAATTAGCATGGTTCCATAAGGTTTCGTTACGTGATGTTCAGCCAACAGCTTTATGAGAAAGTGAGCATCATAGTTTTGCAGGTTATGAAAGACAGAGACAAGTGGTTTCTTGGACAGTTTATTGTTAGAATTGCATTTATTATGTGCGGCCCCTCTGTACTAAGTTCTTTCTTACAAATATGACAACATTTCTGAGCTGCAAACCTAGCTTCATCAGCAGGGGTTTTTGACTTCATTGGAACAGTCACACTGTATATTCCTGCAACCCACTTTGTCGATTAAACCAATTTATCGACTAACTGGTTCATACAATCATCATACACAAACTCAAAGTAGTTAGATAATGCTGGATTGCATGAGCAAACCAACAAAATGCTACAAGCATATGGAACATGTTGGTTGATGGTATTTGTATTACTCATATTATCATTGGGGAGGTAAGTGGACAAGGGTTTCAAATATGACTCTGTGCCACAATAGGCGACAAAACCCAATCTTTGCTGTTTGCTGTAACCCTGAAATTGCAAGTACTTGTTGTCTCCAGTAGGGAAAGTACTGCGAACAGCTTTATGTAGCTGACAGAGATCATTATGTTTTGCAATTTCCTTATCGCTACCAAAGTACTCGAGACAACAATCACAAACAAATTTCGTATGTCTGTTTTTACTTAACTGGTTGTTAAGAAGCCTTGACGAAATCTTAATTGAAACAAAATGCAAATGTGCATCATTACCACAAGCACAAATGGCAAATACATTTACATGATATACATGCTGTACAGGAGAATACACATTGGTAGATAATCCCTTACTTATCGATAGTTTCGTCAATAATATTACTATCCTTGTCTACTTAGAATAGACATTGATATAAATACTATTGTTCTTCTCGAACTTTCGAATATTTTGTAAAACTACGGGAGTCGACAGACCTTCAGTATCCAAAACCTTGCAAGGATCTGGATATGAAGTTAATCTGTCGCTGTTCATTGCGACAGGAAACAAAGCTGATATGACGGTATAGTAGGAACAAAGTTTCTCAGGACACTGCACATTAATGCAGGCTTTCCTATTAGCAATGAACTTTGTGAGAATAGTGTGAGCAGAACTGATAGTGAAAACTCTAAACTGCAATACGTGAACATTCATATGCAGTCTCAGAAGCAGATTCCAGCCACTACCATGAGCAGTAAATTCCTCAAGCCTTTTTGTGAGATAGGGCATAATTGTCTCACCATAGATTACTCACACATTGGTTGAATGCAGAATGGGAAGTGATTTAGTCTGAACGTAAAACATCTGCATAGTGCCTTCCTCACCCAAAAAGGATTTCAAGATTTAACCTCTGTGTTGACACTAAGTGTTATTGGCTGGGGTAATTCCATTGTTAACTCTAACAAAGGGACCCTGCAACTTGTAAAATATATTTCAAAATCTGTGTTACACTCTACTTAATCATTACACATCCGCACATAAATCAACCTACATGCGAACACCATCGCCGAAAGGTGGTATGTCAGATTAGGCAATGAAGCTTACACTGAGTTAAAGGAATCGGAAAATGAATTATTTTCCATTTCCCTAGACAAAGTTTCTCTAATTGACTCGAAAGTTGGCTGTGAGAAGGAAGAAGCACTATCCAAATCACTCGAATTTTCATGTCAGATAGAAACGAATTGTCTGCCAGGAGAGCTACTTTCCCATGTTTAGGGGAGACAATCGTATTCCTATCTGTTGCGATGATGGTTTTTCTGTGTGTGAATCAGTGCTCAAATCACTCAAGTATAGATCATCTACCAAGAAATCGAAACAATGCAGTAGCAAAACTTTGCATTCTGCATTAGTCATTGTATCACTATACAAATTTTGTTTCCAAAAACAATAATTTCAGCACCACAAAAATATAAAAAGGCTGCATAGTGCTGAAAAGAGATTGAAAACATTATTATAATGTCTCGAAACGAAGTTGTGCTGTACCTGCAAATAAAAAAATTATTTAAAACACAAGGAAAATTTACTTAGAATTTTTTTTACAATATCTCTTTCCAAAAAAAATTATATTCTATATTTGTAAACAAGAGAGCCGTGCATGTGTTTAAAATGCATTCAATACTGTTATTTTGAATAGCAAAAATGATTTGTTTAAGACAAAACTTTAAATATTAATTTTAAAAATGTTTTCAGCAAGGGGAATTAACCTGTTACTACACATTAACATGTTTTACTAAACATAACCTATATTAAAAAAAAAAACATTCTTAAAAAATATTTAATTACTTTTAAAAATTTTTGAACATTCTGCAGTTTTACAACTAAATAACATAATTAAAACTTCCCAACCCATCAAATGATTTTATTCAATAGAGTTACTTATTGTCCAAACATCAATCACACAGATATCCTTCACCCAAAAAATGCCTCAGAACATAGACATGGGCAGGGTTTTGTGCTCTCCAAACATGCTTTGTATAGCCAGACATTGTTCCCAATTTTTTTCTATGCTCCATAATTCACACCCAATCACACAACAGCCCCGCCATTAAATCTCCTAAAACTAACTAGCTAACTAAATTCAATGAAAACACAATTTTCCCCTGCACTCACACTGACAGTCATGAACCTATGTGACCAAGATTTCTCAGAGTATTCGGCAATATATTCTAGAATTTTTTTCACATACTTAGCGAAAATTTAAACAGTGAAAAGAGGTACAGTCTACATGTTATTGACACTGCCTTCTCCCATTTAGTGCAATAGCTACTATCAGTGGTTCACCTGTATCTCCCTCTCAAATCTGCCAAATAAAATCAAATGTACATAAAATTACATATGGAATTAAATGTTCTCACCTTTCCCCTGTAATCACACCGATAGTCACGAACCTATTTGACAAAAATGTCTCAGAGTATTTGGCAATAGATTCTAGATGTTTTTTTACATATGTTGCGAATCTTTAAACAGCAAAAAGAGTTCCAGGCTACATGTTATAGACACTGTATTTTTCCATATAGTGCAATAGCTAGTATTGGCAGTTCACCTGTATCTCCCTCTCAACTCTGCTAAATAAACTCAAATGTACATAAAAATTACATCTGGAATTAAATTTTATAACCTTTCCCCTGCACTCACACTGACAGTCATGAACCAACTGAATCAAAATTTATCAGAGTACTTTGTATTTTTATTCTAGATGCTATTGAAATATATTTACAAGTATTTAACAGTGTAGAGAAGGCCTGAATTCGAGATATTCACTAGACCTTCTGTCCATAGCACACATTTCCTTCTTTGTTTTTCACTGCTCCATCATTCACACCCAAACAAACAACAACACACCCTTAAACCACAAAAAAGTTAGAACTCTGTATAATACATAAAACTACTTAAAAAATACTTAAACACCCTAAAAATACATAAAACTCCTATGCTGGGTCAGGCGAGCGATGCTGGTTGGTGGATGTTCGCCTCGTTGTGGCAGGCTGGCAGTAATGCAGCACTCCACCGCAGATGGCTGTCCGCCCAGACTGAAGCAATGAGCGGATAGCCACGTCCAGGCCGGCCGCCTGGGGTTGCAGCGATCGGTGGGTGGTGGGTAACCGACGCTAGCAGTGAGGAGCTCCATCCTCTTGCGACTGTATACAGAATAGCAGCTGCCACTCCTGCACATGTATGTAAATGTATAACCTGACACCCTTCTCCCCTCCCTCCCTGGGGAACCTACACGAACAAGGCGATTGGTCGGATTTGATAATAAAAGACAATTTTACCAGAGTAAATATGATTGTATTGAGTTGATACTTTAATGAGAAATATATATATTTCTTATTCTTATGAAGTTAGCAATTATATTTAATTTGAATTGGTGTTTATTTACCTATTCCGTACATATTTTACTATGTGATACGATTCCGGAACGTAATAGTCTTTGTAATGCAGCACATACTTTTTTTTAAGTATCTATTATTTATATTTATGTAACAAGCATTGGGGGCATTAGTGTATCATTTATTCTTATGATATTGTGTAAGGACTCTGAATTATATTACTCGGGAAAAGAATGCATGCCTTGTCCGGGAATAGAACCCAGTTTATAATGACCATGCCTTACTCGGGAAACGAACCCATATCTTACCCAGGAATCGAAGCCAGCTTATAATAAACATTTTTACCCGGGATTTGATCCCAGAATCGATATTATCTATGCCTTACCCAAGAATCGAGCCCGGACCCCACACTATAGGGTAATCTGACTTTGCTACAGTGGTTGGCAATGTAATACAACTATTTTTGTGTATTTGTGTTAGATAATTATTTATTAAAAATACTACATGCGTGGAAGAGCTGTTTGTAACGGAATTGGGTTGGGGAAGGGCGGGAACATCACTGCCGCTGGTATCCCTGAAAAGGTATTTCACGCTCTCGGCAGGCTGTAGATTATGAGCTCGACCAGAAATGTTGGTGGAGAATGCTTTCAGCGGGCACAAAATCTACGAACTCTGTTCTCGGACTGAAATGGTATGGCAGTGTTTCTTTGAAATAATATTATTTTTGTATACACTATTTTTAATAAAAGTTTTTCAAAAATGGTTAAAGTGCTCGCCTCTAGTTATTTTTTCAAATCAGGTCCCTACTCCATACATAAACTTTTGAGATTGCATAAATCTTTATATCAGGTATGTATAAGCATATAAACTGACAAAAAATTTCATACAAAATTTTTGAAAAATGATCAAAAACTTGCGATGGTATTCGAACTGTGTACCCTTTAGCTCACTATAAGATCTCTATCCTTCATCGGAAATTTGTATCAACCTATATTATGTTTCATACATAATGTACTTATAAACGGGACTTCTTCCAGCATTTATTACTAAAGTGTCACTTAGGTGGTTCTTGCATTTAGACTAGTAGAATAATTATTCCCCTTTGTCAAAAGGGAGATGGGATCAGTGCTTTTTTTAAAGGAAAACATGAATTTTTTTAGGAAAAAAGGAAATTTTGAGGAAAATTTAGTCAAAACCATTTTTTAGTAAATTTTTTAAAAATTAAATTTTAATAATAAATTTTAATATACATTTTTCAATAATTTTTAATAATTTTGATGTGACATTTACATCTCAGCCTCTTTTGTTCAGAATGTGAGCTTCATGGAAGTTTCTCTCGGGTCTGTGGCAATTCCTCATTGAGAATGAGCAGTACATTAAATGTAAATGTACAATAGTATAGGTCGGTCCTTTGGCTTTATGCTTCACACACAATCTTATCATAGTTCAGACGTCATCAGGCCGTGGTGGGAGCCGCTCTGCGAACATCTGATTTCGAGCGGTTTAAGGTGCGTATACACACACGAACCGAACCATTACTGAAGCCGCTCACAAACCGTTCGTGGGTTCTCTGCCCCGCTGCGAACCTCTCATGAACCATATAGATAAGCTAGGTTCACGAGCAAATGGCGTACAGATTGTTCAGTTCGTTCCAAGCTTATTGTTTGGCCACAATGCCATCTCACAAAGAAAATTTAGCTATGAACGTAGTTAGTGCGGCTTTATTAATGACTCACGTATTAAAACACTAAATTAAGAAGAGGAAAACTCGATGTTGGTGGTGCACAGAGCTGTTTAAAAAATGTGCTGGCTCGGAAATGATGCTCGACATGAGATCGCAAGCCATTAGTGGGCATTACAGAAATTTCATGAGGATGTCGCCTACAGATTTCGAGAATATGCTGAGCATAATAGGATCAAAATTTGAAAAACAGACAACATAATGTCGCTCTCCCATCTCTGCACAAGACAAGCAAGTTTTCGTGGGTTTATAATGGATATTTTTAATAAGTAGACATATTTTTAATCATGTGATTGTGCATTAGGTTTGAAACATAATTTTCCTCGATTTATAATAGACGTGCGTGATTGCAGGTTAGCTGTAACACTTCGGTACCTCGCCACGGGAGATTCGTACACATGCCTGCAATACTTGTTCAGGATTTCTAAGCAGTCTATTGGACGAATAATACCAGATGTTTGCACTGTGATTGTCCAAGAACTGAAAGGGTATGTGAAGATAATATCAACTAAATTATTGCTTCAAAATGTATTTCTCTATAAAGTGAATATGTTTATTAATTCATGTTTTAAAAGGGTAACGCAAAACATTATGCAAGTAACACATTATCAATTGGAAGGATTTTCAAATGCAGTGCACACTGTTGTGAATCAACAATATAATTATTTGTCTCCATACACAAAATTATAGAAGCCATGTTTTTACTACCTACTTATTATATCTAAAGTATATTTACCTTGCAGTTCATAATATCAGGATTATATCATACATTTATGCCAAAATATTGCACTATAATATCGCACATTAATAATCGATGTCAACGATACAGGTTTGGCATTTCAAATATAATTGTTCAAATCCTCAGAAGATGCTGAATCCTGCGAATTTTGTGAGGGAGATGGTAGGGAACGTGCAGCCAATGTGTTTTCAGATTGTACAGTTGAAGGGCACATCGGGGTTTGACTAGATGAACTAGAACACGCCAGTGCTGACAACAGCTGTTGATCATGATGCTATTGATTAAAATGGGGTTGTGAAAAATGTGTTGAATCAAATACTGAAGGTGAATGATGTGGCACAATGTTGTTTATATCTGCAGAATATGGATGTTGGTAGCTGAAACGAAAATTCCCAGCAGGCCGTTCGTAGTAACCGGTATCAGCTTTCATTGGGATGTCAAACACAGCATGTTCAACCACTTTCCTAGTTTCGAGGAGAATAACCTTTAACGTTCGCTTTTATGAACGTAAGAAGGATGTTACCTCGTCATTTTCTGGCTGAAGCGTATTCAATTTAGCTGCAGCCGTTTTCAATATTTCAAATGTACTAGAAAGCATTGATGAAGACTTATCACGTTCTTTCCCCCTTCTGCACTTTAGTTGCTAGGGGGTGGCGGAGGTTTCGGGTTGCACTGTATCCTGTAACTCTTCTTCGTCTTCATCGATACCTTCACCTGTTGTCTCCTGAAACATTGTACTGCTTCATTAAATAATTAATTCAATAACTTCCAAATACTGTAAAGTAAATTATTCCACATTGTAATAATGAAATTTAAATGTTTCTTTGTTTTATTTTATTTAGTACAATGCTTTAAAGTTCAATTGTTTCATTAGAACATAACCTCCAAACCCCTCGCTAGGCCTCGCCCCACAAGGTTTAGCCTAGGGGTACACTGAAGAGCATACTGATTATAATCACAGCTGTTTGACAGGTACTGAATAGCTATTGGAAACAATACTGATAGTTGATTGGGTAGCTTAATACGTGACAATAAAAAATATAACTTCAAATGAAGTGTTTTGTTTGCAACAACTTGATATCGCAAACAGATCTGTTAAAAGTGAAAGCGTACACAGAAAGCTCATAAACTATCCATTTAATGGAATTATTCAACATAAAAGCGTAAATATGTGCTATTTGCAGTCACTGCAATATAAATAATTTTTTTATGCATTTGCAAGTTACTCTTAAGTTTAATTATTTACATGTTTATCAAATGATGGTTTATTTCATGCAGCATTGGACATTTTTCAGATTCCCAAGACTCCCCTTACTTGGGAGAAAATGTCCGAGACATTTGAAATTTACTGGAATCTGCCTAACTGTGTTGGCGCCCTCGATGGCACTGGTACATTGTGGAAGTGATTTATACAACTAGAAATTTAACTTGTGTATTGTGCTATTAGTACTAATAGACAGTAATTAGAATTTTTTATTCCCGGATGTGGGATGCCAAGGATGGTTATCAGATGGCAGCGTTTTTAAAAACTGTAAGCTATATAATATGCTTTTCGAAGACATGTTGGGTTTGCCTTTACCAGAAGAACTTTCTCAACATGACAGTGCATTTCATCTATGCAAAAATATTATGAAGCCATACCCTGGCGATCATGCCTCAGGATCATTCAAGATAATTTCCAACTATCCCTTGAGTAGAACCCATCGAGTTGTAGAGAACACTTTCGGTATTCTAAGTGTAGTATTTAGGGTTTTAAGAAAACCTATGCTTTTGGTGCCCCACTAAAGCAGAATTAATTGTCATGACCATAATTCTTCTGCATAATTATGTGCAGTATCATTCACCTACTTTGTACATGCCGCACTGTTCCCTAGATCATGAGGAAAATAGTGTTCTAATTGAAGGGTCATGGAGAAGCGAGGTAAACATGGCCTCCATAATACCTCTAAGAAATATTCCCAAAAGAACACCTGCTGTGTATACAAAATAAGAGACGAAGTAGCAGATTAATGTATGAAAGAAGGGGCTATATCGTGGCAAAACACATATGCTTGAATGTATATTAACTTACTCTCTGTGTTCAGTCTCTTCCTTGGGTCATCCCTGTCCTCCAGAAATTACAATTCTTCAAATGCGAACCATTTACTTTTATAGACATCTGAGGCCCCTGAAAAAAGAGAAGACTATACGTTATCCATTTTATTAGGTATAACTTCATCTATTTTCTTAACAGCGTTAGTTTAATACATAAATACATATTGTTACAGCATCATTCAATACACGAAAACAATGTATCTATCAGAGAAATAAATTAAAATAACTAAAATGTTTCACAATTTTTTAAAAACATAGACAATTTACCTTTTCCCGTTCCTTTTGTCTTACTTTCTTTACTCTTCTCCCTGCGGCATGAAGAAAGCAAACAAACAATTTTATTCCTGCATTTTTTAATGAGTCGACCCATTGCACTCCCGATTTCGCGCCAAGCATTAGCATTCAATTTTCTATAGTGGTTTTCGTCTCTAGGGCTCCATAGAAGCTGTTTGCTTTTGTAAACCTGAATTTGCTGAACGATATCTTCTTCTGCCCACTGCACCATACTTTGCCATGAACCCCTCCCACCTTGAACTGATAATCTCTTTGTGTTCGTAGGAAAAACCGACTCCAAGCGGATCGGTATGAGCTGTTCGCTAACGGCTTGCGAACCGTTCGTAGGGCGCATATAACCCTGTCCCAACGTGTTCGCGAGCGGTTGCAGCAATGGTTCGGTTCGTGCGTGTATACGCACCTTACAGGTGTAGCGACTTAATGGCGCATCCAATTTGAGAAATTCTCGTGTCAGTTTGTGCGTAAAAAAAAGAGTACCTGACTAAAAACATAACCAAGAATCATAAATAATAAACACACATAGTGGCTTTCTAACCAACAATCATTTTCCTTGCTGATTGCAAACCAATATAGTGTTAAAAAATTACGAGTTAGCTAAAAAAGAGACTAACGAATGATATTAACAACATGAACAGTGCTCGACAAGACAAATCTGACATTGAAAGGATGACTTAGCTACCTCAATCCATTCCGGAGTAATATGAAGAAGAATTTGACTATTCTACGCAGCAGCGAAATGCGGACGTGGCGATTCCGTCATCACCACATGTCACATCACGTGACGAGACTAAGACTAAACAACAACGACACAATCAGCACAAATACAAAAAGTACCATGATAGTTTGCAACAACTCAGAGAATGGAATGCAAAACAAAGGAAGGAGACAATAGACACGACTCCAGCAAATACATTAATGATGTTTGAGCCAGACACGACTCAGAGATACGAGCCACCAATGACATTTCAGCCAGACACATCGCCAGACACGGCTCAGCCAAACGAGCAGAATTCTAACTCTGAAACAATTAAGATGTCCCCGATGATTTCCGCAGAACGGTCCAGAGCATACCGTCTATTATTTTGTTTCCTCTCACCACCCATATACATTGTCGCGTAAAAACATATACGGCCGTGCAATTTTTTAATAATTTTTTAAATAAAATTTTTTATAGATTTTGGAATTTTTTTTTTATTTCTTCAGATTTTTCAAGGTCAAAGGTCACCGTGTCAAATGCAAAGGTCAATGTCACCGACATTCAACATGGCGGACAATATGGCCACCAGCCGACCGGAATGACAGAACATGAACAGCTCCAACGCTTCGAGACCTCGTCCTCTTGTCCCAGGACGAAGACAATCGTTCTACTATTTTATTCATTTATTTATTTCGAAATTGGTATTTTTAAATAACTGATTTGAACTTTCAGTTTTGTGACTAAACTAAAATAGGCCACGACTATTTTAAGAGTTTCGGTACTGCCAATATTTATTTTTATAATTTCTGTAACATGTCTACTCAGTTAAATGCATCGTGGAATGAAAACATGACCACTTGCTTAGGTGTAATATTTTTTTTGTAAAATGTGTTTCCCTTTTAGATTTTTTTTTCCGCCCATCCGTTAATTGAAAGCGATTGAAGTTACAGCTTTATTCGATCCCGTCGCGATGGGAAGTGGCGTGAAGTATGGTCGCGCGCGAGAGACGGGGCGACATTTCCCTTCAGATGGCAGCACTGGGCGAGGGCGCAGGGCGCTAATGGCGGGCTGATGCTGCCATTTCAGCGCCACCCCCCACACCGGAAGTGGAAGGGCGTGTAAACAAGGCAGGCCGGCTACAGCCTGCCTCGCAAACTTCGTGCCCTTTCACTCCTCTCCCAGTCTTGATAATGATTCATAAAGTTATCACTTTACGTGTTTACTTATTTATAATTCTTTATAAGTAGTAGGTGTTAAATGCTGTGTTATTTTTCGCGGTATAATTTGAGGAATCCCTTTAATCTTGATTCTTTTTAATGTCTTCGTGAACTAATTTTAATGTGGCATAGGGGACTATTTAAGGGGAGCCTCCACCGCCATATACGATTTTTGGTTTTATCGAGCTAGTTTATGGTTTAAAAAAAAATTAGAATGTAACCCTAGATCCCACTATCTAGCAATTGACCGTACTCTGCAACACAGACAAAGCGACTCAACTATGAACTCGTATTGATGTCACAATATTAATTTTTCCAAATTCTGGCAGAATTAAAATTGTAAAATAATTGTGAGTCCGTTATTCCCTTGTCTTGTCTGTACTGTTGTGTTGTATAAGGTCAGTAGCAATTTTGGTATAGTGGTACTTACGGGATTTAAATTTCTATACAATTTTAACAGGCTGCTCTGTAATTTTGTTTTACTCTTATTGCCTATTTTCTGCTTACAACCCGTTGCGTAGCCTTCCGCCGAGTCTCAAGTGTAAACATTGTTATGTGACGTTTGTTAAAACTGTTGTTCAAAAGTCCGCTGTATTTATTTACATAACAATGCAACATGTGACTATCTATTGAAGCGTGCACTGTTAGTACTCGTCAATTTCAGCACATAACATCTCTTTGTGAACTTTGTTGTATGTAATTTTTGCGATTCAGAAATGTGTTGTCTAATCGTCGGAAAATTTTCTTTACGCTGTCTTGAGAGTCGCAGAGTAGTCGGACATTTTTCTCGTTTCTCCTCGTTATTCCACCAGCGCCACGCTATTTAAAACATTTCCCTTGAAATACGTGCAATGTTCGAATATTCGCCCGTCGTTAAGGATCGTAAGAATGAAACCCTTCAACAAAATTATGGGTATTTATCCCATCGTATTCGTCACACATGTGTTCAATTGTCGTTAGATAATCACGCAGTTACTTTAACTTTGACGGGTATAACTAAGGAAAACAGTATGCTTAAAAGCTTTCAAATGATATCTTAGTTTATTTAAGTAGAATATTACAAAATAGGCCTACTATTCTCCCATTGCATACCGTAATCGGGGATCATTTTCTGACAAATTGGGGTGTCTTTGTGACTCATACAATAGATTTTAAATACCCCAATGTTTAAGTTGGATGTTTCAGATATTCAGTGAGGCCAATTTAACCATTGAACATTTGAAAAATCCTATATCAAATGAAAGAAAATGCTAATAATAGTGAAAAACAATAGTGTCGCAATGTCACCCAGCCTGCCACAGCGACCCCCCCACTTACAGTCCATTACAATCGTGGCAATATCTGCCGAAGTATCAGAATCCCTGTTTATAACAATCTGCGACGTACGGAACAAATACCGCTGAAAATAATAATTTATATGTATTGGTAACGGTCGATTTTGAAATGATGATGTTGCGAATGCCGAAAATATTTGTCATAATTCAATGGTGGCTAAACCAAATTGATCCAAAAAATTTACAGCACACTTTCACGGTGATATTTATAGCCAAATGCAACTTTCATGAAAATCCGTCAAGATGAAATATGTTTTTACGAAGTCTAACCACAAGAAAAGTTGGGCTAACATTTCTTTCAAGAACATCACTTTTAGCTTATACAATTAGAATGACTACTGCAATGTGAACGTAATTACGCCAGAATACTAGCAAAACAAATTCTAACTTATGACAACGTATTTTATTACCTACATTGAGGTTATTCGCGGTAGCTCGAAATGCTTACTGTTTATGTACACCCGAACACATTGAAGGTTAAACAAAACGTCAAGGAACTGTCTGAACATGCCAAAAGTAGAGGAAGAATGTGTAAATTACATATACACCTATTTTGGAGCGTTCTTTGCTAAAACAATTTAGTAGGTATCGAGATATCGAATCGTAAAGTGTTCTCGGACAGTCACGTAAATTATAACACACGAACATTGAAGCTCCAGAATTGCTAAATGATATCGCAAATCAAATGCATTCGTCCTAAGTCTATACAAGTTTCAAATAATTACACATAACCAACTTTACTTGAGCTTTAACACCCATGAATAAAGGGTTTTTATGCATACAATTAACTTATATTACTTTTTCCTGTTCTTATTGCTACACATATTGTCATGCAAGTTTAAATTCATATTTTTCACACATGTCACTTACATGATTTCAACTGCCTATGTAAATTTTGTTTATTTTTATTAATTTGATTTTTCTTACCATTTAAGATTTTTAAAACTTAGATGTATGGTGGCAATAATATTTATGTGTCATTTTGATTTTTCATTGTGTATTAATTTTTATATAATTAATATTTATTTTTGGTGTGACCTCAGTTTTGTAAGTCTCTCTACTTCTTATTGTATTATATCTTAGTTCCGAGATCACGTATTCTTTGGTTTTTCTTCATCTAGGTCGTTAGAAGTGGTTCATGTGGGTGGTGTGAATAGTTTGGATTCCCAATGGGCCGCAGGTTTAAATCCTGACTGTTTATTGGCTGGCGCTACAGGCCCCCTTAAGCTAGCGTCAGCCTGCAGAGACTAACGCTCTCTTCGCTAGCAGCCTCCAACGACGTCAGAGGTAGGGCAGGACTTCCCGTCTGAAGTGGACTGAGAGGTAGGATTTTAAATTAGTTTTAGGGTGTGCAGACGTGTCTCTGAACCAACTTTTAAGTAAAATTGTAACCAGCAATGGAGCTTGTGTTAATGGTCACCCATTCGCGAGGTTAAGTGGTCAGGAGCTAGATAGTTTAAACACGCCGTCTATGTACGTGTAGAGCGGAGCTCCACGTATCTCTACCTTAATCCTGCTACGCCAAATCCTGCAAGAGCATCCTACCTCCAATCAGTTTGGTAATTAAAATATAAGTCCCACAAAAAGAGCTGACATTTTCATCTGGACCTAATTTTATTTACATTTTGATTAAACTCGATGTCCGCTAGCATCAGTACACAAGCGACGCCATGTTGACTTTGAAAAGTACGTAGATTTCCGGCACACATACGCCCACTGCAAAACCTGTGATAAGAGTAGTTTCTACCATAGCTAGACTGTTTAGTGAGAGCACAATTTATTTTAACGTAATATTTACTACAGAGAACAGTTTAATTAATTTGATTTTGAAACCAGTATATTAAGGCTCTGGCAAGCTATGTCACGTAACCGTAAAATGGTTCAAGTAGGCTAGGCATGGCCACTTTTAGCGTTGTTAGGATAGTGTGTTGTCTTTATAGATTTTCTCATATTACCATCAGGGTTTTTAATTATTTCCGACTCAAACAATTACAATACAAAAGGAAATTAAATGAAATACATTCAAAGGGCGTATCTGTTTTTTCGTTTTCTCTACTGTAGTCTCATGTTAACCTATTTCTTACCCAGTGTCTAACATGTATATTTACTAGAGTTTTCAATTGTCTGCCTTATGTTGACGTACGTACACAAATGGTGTACGTGCCAGATGCTAGTTTCTAGAGGGTGCTAATTGCAAATAAACTTGTTTCCCTACCGGCCCAGAACTTCTCCGGGCAATTATACAGAGGTAGCCTAGGTAAGATCACCTCCTTTCCCACTGATTTATTGCAAGTCAGCTGTACAGCCTGGTCACTCAAGTGTTATATTTGTTGTCCCATTGTTGCGTATGAAAATTCTACACCATACACAGCACATATATATTTGAATATAATATGATTATATCTCATACTGGCTATCGCAACGAGGAGGCCCTGTGTGTGTTCTTCACAGCTCCATACACACTATATTACATATTTATATGAAATATAAGCTATATTTCGAAGCATACTAGCCAAGTCGGCATTTTAAGTGACAATGTTAAAGAGATTTACCACGACCAGAAACGTTGAAACACAACAAAAAGCAATAATATAATGTACCACTTCGCTGAGAACTAATAATTATGCCTAAATGTTTTATTTGTTACGTTAAATAAATATTTGATATTTGGGGTTACGAACTGCCACACAAATCAGG
Organism: Dryococelus australis; assembly: GCA_029891345.1. Taxonomy (NCBI): domain Eukaryota; kingdom Metazoa; phylum Arthropoda; class Insecta; order Phasmatodea; family Phasmatidae; genus Dryococelus; species Dryococelus australis. Next base: position 106,197,806 of record CM056995.1, read on the forward strand.
CTGTTCAAGGCACTCAGCAAAACTAACCAGAGAACGGATCAAACACTGCCACGTTAATTCACGGAATTCAGAGCATGCGAACAAGGGAATGGAATAATAAAAATAAAAAAAGGGGTGGGGGAATATAAGAATAAAGAAAAAGCGGTGCAGCAAGCGTTTGCGTCTAAATTTTAAACATGACTCTCAACTTCATATCAAGTAATATACGATTTAACATTATTTTACTATATTGAGGAAATAATTAAGTGGTTATTATGTATCACACGTTTCAGCTTTACTGCTGCATCGTAAAATATATGACTCCCCACTCATTTACGCTACCGAGCGCGATGATCATAAAGAGAAGTTCCATTTCACGCGAGAGTCGTTCTTCTGTACACACATAGTTGACTTCACTGAAAAAAAAAATTTTTGTGGCAACCACAAAATTATTTACTTGTCATACCGGAGTCACGTAGCCGCGACAAGCACCACACGACAGCCCCGACACGACATTTAAAACTAAACAGCCAATAAAATACAAGACATCTGACTTAAGCCCGACAAATTCTGTCGTTCGACCAGCAGTTTTTGATTAGAAATTATTTCTATTTTCATCGTGTCGTGCGGTACGACACACAGAGTGCCCAGCCTTGTAAAATGAAATTGTATGGCAAGATTTCCCTACAATGGCAAATATGGAGCTTTAAAGAAAAAATTGGAAATTACTGTATTTAAAACTTAAAAATAAAAATTTTACCTCTGTACGCATTAGCGATAACACTTTGTCACCATCATGTATTCCAAATTTGCCCTCTGCCCACCGCCTTTGAAACTAGAGTAGTTAGTCAATGCCTTCTAAAAGGTTCCGAAAAATTCTACTCTTCGTGTCGCGTTAGTAAACTGTCGGGCTGTAAATTCGAGCAATCGCATTGAAAATATAAATGCTGTGTCTTGATAGCGGTTTTTGTCGTGTCGTGCTGTGTTTGTCGGGGCTGTGTGATACCCGCATCACTACTAAACTTTTGTCGCCAGTGCAAAAATTATGTAGAACCTACAACAATAATCTGGCAGGGTGACCTCTCTACAAAATAATTTTCTCCGTGTCACATTCAAGTTAAAATATTTTATTTAAAAACTTAACTTTTTCGAGAATATCACTCGAATAGATAAAAACTATGTAAATATTTTGACTACAATTTTTTTTCCCCGGGAAAGTAAATATTCAGTTTGAAGTTTTACTTGAAGTGAATTAGGGTGTCCCAAAAAGAACGCAACATTTTATATGACTGATGTAAGATTAATTTATTTGAAAAGTGGCAATAAATGCACATCAGGAGGACGTACACGTACACACGCCATGCTTAAATGTGGAATACAATGTCAGGCAAATGGCCGCCACGTATTTGCTGGCACCCAACGTAACCTCGTCAAGAAACTAACGACGACATTTCTGCATATTGTTGTGGGCACAAGTGAGAGGATAGCTGTACACGAGGTTGACGCCTACCCGTGGTCGAGGGCGACGTCCTGCAGGAGAGAGAGGAGAGAGAGAGAGAGAGAGAGAGAGAGAGAGAGAGAGAGAGAGAGAGAGTGTGTGTGTGTGGGACCAGGGGACAGCGGGGTAGGCGCTGACGATGAGCTGACCGGCAGGCCACGGACGTTAATACGGCCGAACTCCCCCCCCCCCCCCCAAAAAAAATTGATATATTGGTAACCTGGTGCGTGTCGGAGGTTGGTCGTCCAGCGAGGTTGGAGCGATCCCCGATCAGCGAGTCTGCCGATGCCGGAGCAACGTCGGGCGGAGACAGTGCCGAGGTGATCCAGGAGTTGGGTCGAGACCAGGTTTGGGCAAGCTGTCCTTCTACACCACATCTCCACTACAGGAGCCGACGGAGGAGCTCCGGTCGATTCGAGGCTGTCAGTGGTAGGTGATCTTGAGTAGAGTGCAAGGGCGAGCAGGGTGCGATACGAGTCGGGTAGAGCGTTAATGTCATCTAAAGTAATTATTGACTCAGAGAAGAATTAGCGGTTATGGACTAAGATGTAGGAATTTAACGTAATAACTAAAGTCATTATAAGTAAGTTGTTGAGATCTGAAATATAACTTAAGGTAGAAGGAGTCAAGAAGTGTAGCATTTATTGTATCTGTGTAATTTGTAATTGAGTTTAGTTTTGTTTATGTAATAAAATTTGATATTAATGGAGCAACCGGTGGTAGTAATTTAGAAGAGTTAATATAGTCGATCCTGGTACTTTGTTGACGGCCTTGAGCCAGTGTGGTTATGCAAGGATATAGATAGGTTGTACACTTAGATAGGCGCTACAACAATATGAGTGAGTTAATGTCGCCATTGACACGACGAACGTTCTCCTCGAGCGTGTCAAGTGTTTCTGCGTTGTCGACGTACACACAAGATTTCTAAAAAGCCCCACTGAAAGAAGTCGCTTGGGGTAAAGTCATTGGCACGGGGAGCAATTCTGGTCGCCATTACGGGAGTCAGCATGCGCGGCCAGGATACGTCTTTTGCAACGATGCCGCTGTTTCACGGGCAGTGTGACAGTATGTTATAATCACATGTCTCCCAACATGAGTAAGATAAAACTTATTAGTTGCGATGTTTGTTTTACGTATGGAGAAAGGGTACAAAATACGCATGCAAGTAAATGTGAAGCGGGGTTTTCGAAATTACTCAGATCATCGTGAAGACCCTACAGGAGTGATATGACGGGGGGGGGGGGGGGTGGGGGGAGTTGAGGTCGATGAAGATCCTCCAAGACCCCATTTTATAAACGGGCAGACTGGACATGCGCCCAGAGGGACCAGAGGTTTTGGAGCTCAGCCGTTGCGGCTGAGCAAGGAAAAATAAAAAAATAAAGAAATATTTTTCATTCCCTTTTTAATTAAGTATGCCCTTTGTTTGTATTTGCACGTAATATTCATAATATGGTCTACTCTCGGTTTCTCACACTTTTTGGATCTAACCTTTGAAAAATCACCCCACGTGTGATGTGTTTTGTTGTTTCTTAACTTAATACACCACAAGCGTTTTCTACACGTGTCAACATAAAAGTACCTCATGTTTGGTTAAATTGAACGTTTACTTATGTTTTATCCATACAAAATAATATTAAAATAAAAATTAAAATAATTAAAATGAATAAAAATGGGGGAAAAATAGGTGTGTTGTTAATACATAATAGGAAATACAGTAGTTCATATGCAAAACTCCATTACACTGAGTGTGCTGTCCCTTTGGTGAAATTAACACGTGGTTATGATTAATTCTACTCATGTTAGGAACATAACATGATTTCTCATGGGGGAATTCAGCACAAGGAAAAATTTTGCCGCTAGGTGGGCAGTGTTCCGAAATGTAACTTATAATTACAATTTTAAGCTACATGAATAATAAAATAGAATGATTTTTACTTAACTACTAAGTCATTTTATATTATATTTATGGTTGTTTGCAATTATCTTGTTTTTTCACATACAAAATATAAAAAAAAGTGGTACGCATACGGCATTAGCGCTTACATAGCGGCGAAGGTTCTGGTTGCCAAAATTTCAACATTGATCTTCTCAACCTGAATAGAAGTAACCTTAACATAGTCAAGCTTTGTTTACATAAGGCGGTTGGAAATTCCTGGAAGAGGAACTTCAGCAAGACTTCAGAAAAGTGTGAAGAAATCACGAATGGATTATATCAGTAACAGCGAAGGCTAGTACAGGCAGTGTAAGGTAAACCGAGGACTTCTGGATCTCCTGCTTAAGACCTATTTGTATCTACTAGTGTATTATTCCATTATACGGAAAATTAGAATTGCAATGGGCCTCATCGCTTTATTCGTCCGTCGATCAAGGGTAACTGTGAAGTTATTAGAAAAGCAAATACTTTATAGTTTTTCTTATTCTTAAACTTATGAGCATTAACAAAAACAGGAAGTAAGAAAATAGTTTTAGTATTCACCAATGATTACTTAACACATTTAATGTAATGTTAAGATATGGAACTACTTTCCCGTCGTCGTTGCCAACTTTACTGTGCCATGGTAGGTAGGGGCAGTTACATATTTCAAAGTTTGATTTCAAAAGTGCTCTACTTTGCGGTGATGGGTGATGGGTATAGCCATGAATATTTGGTGGATTGATACAGCAGCACGCTAGACTTAACAGTTCTCTATACACTCAAGACATTGTCGTTTGCTCATTGGTCGCTGCGATCAAGTGAGAGCTGTTCAACACTCACTCACACAACTGCTTCCTGCTCATCATTGGCCCACAGCTTCCTTTCAATCACTATAGTAGGAGAAAAGAACAAGTGTTTGAAGTTTACTTTCCCGTGAATAAATTCGCGAAATACTCGGGGCTCTAATGATGGGCGTTACGAAAGCATCTCGCTGTGCACGCTACGGTTTATACACCAAAGTTGGAAAAGCAGGCCACAAGAAGTATTCTAAAACACAGAGTCAAAACAACGAGCCTCTTCGCCAATCTGTAAATTAAATAAGAAATGCGGGAAGTAAAACAGAAAATGTGGGTTCAGCAAACCTCATATAATTCCTTCTAAACATTAACGATCTAATGGGAAACTCCGCCCTAGGTGCACAGCGGGAACCAATAGGACGACATTTCACAAACGAGCACGTAAGGTGGGGCGAGGAGCAGGTCACAAGAGCAGCCAGCTGGGGTTCTAGTCAGAAGGTCGGGGCGGCGAGTCCCGGGCGAGGCAATGGCGAGTGCTATTCCTTCTATGCTTCTATCTGTTTCCTAAACTTACCCTATGCCCTTCTCCTTCTACCTCTAGTTGGCCAGTCAGTTAATTACAACGATGTTGTAATCCTACATTTTTATATAGTAAAATACCTTTGTACAATTTAGTTTCACTATTCTTCTTATTTACTATAATCCTTCCTATTTTAACCTTTCTAAGCTCATAAGATGATGTTAAGGTGAACTTATAACATGGGGCGCTCGCTGGTGGTGTGCCCTGGGGCGCTGTTGACTTCGGGCCTTCCCCGGGCCAGAGTGGACGTAGCGGGGCGTAAGGCCCAGTAACGCGTGACGATCGTGGGCAACGCTCTACGGGGCCCTTTGTGGGGGCCTCGCCTCGGCGACTCCACTCCTGGCCCAGCGAGCTCTCTTCCACCACAAGAACCACAGGCTCCGTAGCTCATGACGCCGGCCGTCGTGCTGGCGCGGCCCCTGTCCTCCGAGCCAGCGGGATGGGGTTAGCGACCCCCCCCCCCCCCCCCAATTGCCGTGGGAAGTTCCGCCCACTGGATAAACTGTGACCGCGCCGTACTTCCTGGTACAAAGGTGAAATCATAGGCGAGAGTAAGGGAAGAGATTTGGGTGGTTCTTATTTGCTGACATGCATGAATGAAGCTACTACCCCATTTCCCTGGGTCGATGACGATTCTGATACATTTGCTCAAAACAATTTTTAGCGTATTTCTAAATAATTGTACTTCTAAATATATGTGATTCTGTGTTGTGTTTTTCTAAGTTAAGCAATAGGAGCTGGATGGTTCTACCCCACTTTTGATTAATCGGACTAACCCTTCGATATAAAATTAATCGAAAGGATTAATAAAAAGGGTTAAATCTTAATCCGATCAGAAAATTCTTAATGCAATTAAAATTTCCTTATTAGATCTTAATCCAATCAAATTTTTTTTCTTGATTTTGTGTATGGGTATACTTAATTTTCTTTCTTTCTATTTGAGGGGGAGGGGGTCGCAGGAGCTCTGTACGATGTTGACAGTGTGGTGTCCTGGAGGCGATGATCAGAGTGGTGGGTTGCAATGTGTTATATTGGTGTTGAGTTGAGTGCATAAGTGGGCTAAGTGTACATTTTCTTATTTTTTTCTAATTCTGATGTTTTTATTGGTGGTAGATAGGCGACTTTACGAATATATTTAACACACAAAAGAAATTCAGAGTGTTCTACATATGAATAAATTATATGCATAGAATCATAAATTTCAAATGACTACGTGAATAATAGGTGCAATGACGTAAGTCTTAAACGTAACATGAGTCTTGAGCTTAGAAATATAATTTACATGAGAGAGAATTTTAACTTCATGAATAACATCTGATGTCGACAATTGCAAACTGACTAAACGATGACAATCATGTGAGTGTGGAATTAATGATCTAAAAAAATGTCCCTATAAATTACTTTAATTAAATGAGAGTCTTCCTAAATAAATTAACAAGATTACTCTATTCAGCATGGTTAATGATATCTTATGGCAAAAAAACTCTGAATACGATTTAAACAAGACACAATCCCGTACCTGAAATGATATTGAAATAAGTCAGTTCGATGTATGAATGAGTAGCACTTATGTCGAGCTGTGAGTAGATATATTTAGAGTATCCGATAGGTAACTATGATAAAGTTATGGTAAAAATTTGTAAATGAAAGGAAAAAAAATTAAATGTTTATGAAATTCACTCCACATGTTAAAACAGACTGTATCTTTTAAACTGCTAGGATTTTCATAGACTGAGCTCAGAAACACACGTAGTGAAATGACTCCCCGAACTCGAACTTCCTTCCACCTCAGAGCTCACTTGATGAATGAGTGGATGCTATGACATACATCTGCTTATAAATGTGGAGCTTGAGGGCGAGTAAAAATTTACGACTGACAGAAAATCTACGAAGCTACTATTAACGACTTGATTTGTCCTACAAGTATGTGAGTGTATAAAAGTTAATTTTTTTAAATAACTCACTTACTACAAATGTTTGCTAAATAGAGCACACTTGTTAACACAAACTGTATTTTTAAACTGCTAGGAATTTTCGTAGACCAAACTCAGAAATGTGATTTGAAAATGTTATCGCAATATTGACTTAACACATAAAAATTTATATTTATTTTTTATCATAGCCTCGTCTTCCACCATCTGTCTACCCACTCAGTGAAGATGAGAGAGAGAACTGCACATGTTTGTCTACTCCAAGCATTGAGGACCAACTGAAGATAGTGGCAGACAGCAGGAGACCTCTGAATCACTCTGCCTGCTTGTAGACAACCCCTGCCCACCTACAGACGGATATCCCAGACTGCCTTCGATTGTAAATTTTTTCGCCAATGTAACAAGATGGCATCAACTGCTTAGTTGTGTTCAGATCGGGAGGGCCCTGTCTGCCACCCTCTCCCCCAACTTCTCACCCCTAACATGCACCCTTCACCAGAGGGATATATCCTGGGGTCATTTACCTGTCTGTCCTTGATTGTCAATTTTTCAGCAGTGAGGCAAGATGACGACAACTGCCTACTTGTATTCAGATTGGAGGTTTAATGCTTGTACCACCCCCTTCCACCTCCACCCCTCAGAACCAACCCAAATCCAGAGGAACTTGCCTGGAGGTCAAGAACCCAGACCATCCCTCCTCCCCCTACTTCAGAAGCTGTTTTTATGCGAAAAGCGAGTTCTTCTCCAAGGTCATGCCTACACACCCCAGCTTCCTCCCTTCACTGTGAGGCTAGAACACATGTTCTGCTGGCTGCAGAACTCCCTGATCCAAACAACCCACCCTTGCTGGTGCCGATCCAAGTTCACTAAAGAGCTGGGCATATTCCTAGCTAATAAAAATTTTTACAACTCCTGCTGATGAGATTTTATATCCCTGAAATAAGGATTCTTTAATCGCCAAGATAATCCCCAGATTTAACATTCCAACAAGTGTATATTTGAATCAAGCAAAATCTGATTTGTAAAATCACACAGAAATACAAGACATATTTTTATTTGTCTAGCAGACAAAAAATACTTATTTCACATGTAGTTTTCCTAGTCTAGAATTTTTAGAGAGTACTATCATATAGGAAAATATAATAGAATCTCTCTAAAGATTATTATTTTATATTAAGTAATAATTAATTCCAAATTTATTGTAAACAAATAATTTTTGCATTTGAAAGGCATCGCAAGGTTCTCAACAGTGTGATGTGTTTTTACAAAAGATAGAGGAATGAGTCACTCTAAAAGATCGTGGGCAATACCAGCTAATCGATAGCCGAGAATTGAGTGTGTGCAGAAATGGACGAAATTTAGATCTTGAGAGCCGATGAGGGAGAAAACGTCCAGAGCGGGAGATGTGAACAGCCTGGAGCAGATGAGGGAATGGGAAATCTTGTACACTAAGCTGCCACTAGCACCCGTGTACACCACCGTCCTGCTGCTATACACCTTCTGGCCTGCCAGACAAGTCCTGCCCGCTTCCTTTCACCCAATAACCTACCTCTCTGCATGCGTGGCAGTGGGAGGGAGATTGGACACTTCCCCTACTACCCAACCTCGCCCACAACCACACTCATCGACAAGCGTCACCCTCCCTAGAGCTCGTGTTCCCTTTACAATTCAATGTATCCTGAATCTGCCTCTTCTCGCCTGCCTTTGAAAGTTGTCTGTGTTTACAACATTGCATTGAATTTTAAGGCCAGTTTGTAAACCATTTGTTTGAAAGTAAAAAAAAAATCACATCTTAAATGTGGTTTTTAAAATAAAAATTCTAATCTTACACTGTCAAATTGTGCACACTGTAAAAATCGTTTTACAGAGTCAAAAATTTTTATGAATTTTACACTGTAAAATTTGTTTACACTGTAAAACTATATTATAACAATTTTAATCAACAAATTTAATAACAATATTTGTATTAAAAAATTTAGCTTGGGAATACTATTTTTTTCTCTCCTAAAACTAATCAGTTTATAAAAAACTGTATCATTACAAGCAAAAAAATACAATGTACCACAAACAATTATGAAACCCAGAAACATAATCTGAGAAACTAGTTCCAGGGAACAATATATAAGTTGCAAGAAATATATCACATTACAAATTCACTATAAATAACATTAAAATGGAATTGCATCCCCAATACATTTAAATTGGAAAATTCTGCGAAAACAATTTTCAATTCCAGGAAATTACAACAACGAACTAAACAAATCATGTCTTAAATGTATTTAAGCTGTTAAATTCCACGAAATTTTATCCCGATTCCAACAAATGAAACATCAAAAACCATCAGTCAAATTTAAATGGAATTTATTCCAACAGAATACCACACAATGAATTACAATACATACCAAGTACACCAAATTAAACGAATCTATGACAATTGCCAATTGAATTACATATCAACTGTAACAGATTATCACCTAAATGTGAGTGATGTCATAATTAAAGAGATTTAATCATACTGGATTATTGCTCCAATGTTAATCCAATGAAACAATAAGCCAATCAAAAGGGGTTTGACAACACAACAAATTATACATCCATTCCCCATCCAGAAGTTTATTAAATCAAATATATCATAAAATATAACATATAATTTATTTTTTTAGTATTATAAATTTTTACAAATGTATTACAACCTTTTAAGGTGTTGATTCTTAACCCAGAAGTCGTGTGTTTGCGAGAATCTTCTCTATCGAACCAAGGAAATATCTTTCTTCCTTTTAATGATTTTATCAACCAAATATTCATTTGGAGAACTGACTTTTTGCAATTCATGTTCTTATAATCCTCCTTTTATTGGTTCTCTGTCACATGTTTCTATGTAATACATTATGGGTTGTGTTTGTCTAATTGAAATAATTTTGAATATTTCAAAAGACCAATTCACCTTAAATTTTTTTCTCAAAGATTCCTTTTTGCTTTAAGATACGTATAAATTCTTCAAATTTGAACTTTGGTTTTCTGTCATCATTGACTTTAACATTATTATTAATGGTTTTAATTAAACTAATATCTGTAACTTCTTTGGGAGCCATCTTAATATTTAATTATAAAATCTAATTATTTCAGCCAAAAAATCGAACCCATTTGTAACTCCTCCAAGATGTGAAATGTTAATATATTAACTGCTTCATCGATTTGTTATAATATTCCACAACACTGAATTTAAGCTCCAAATATGTTGCATGGTAATTAATACTATATTTAGTCATTAGTTTCCGGTACACAGCAGAAAAAATTCGGTTCCTCTGTCAGTTTGGAGCGAATGTAGTGTTCTCTCTTTTTAAACATTCATCATTGCATCGCTTAACTGTTTCCCCATTTTTTTTCAAAGGCATACACCAACCATATTTAGAATAAATGTATATTGTGGTTATAATATACTTGCATCCCTTATTGTGTTTTGAAAGTAATGTCATTTCACACAAATTTGTTTGAAAAAGATCAATTAAACGTTTAGTTATAACTCTTCTTCTAGAATGTCTTACCCTTACAGGAGCAAGAAGATTTTGAGTAATCTTACTAAACTTAATTTGTAATATATCCATCTTCTGCTAACTCTTTAACAATAGAAACAATTTCATTTGTATGTGAATTATTCCCAGACTCTCTCAAAGCAATGAGAAGTTTTAATCTATAGACCAATTAATTAATATTGTGGAAAGCAGTTGCCTATTTCATCTGTATGTATTCGACTTCCGACTATATCTCCTATTAAATGTATTTTCGGATGATTTTCATCTCCCGAACGAAACACCAAATGTCATATCAAGCATATGCAAATTTTTAAGGCTAAATTGCGTTGTATTAAATGAGAAAGGGATTTCTTTTTACACTTTTTTGTTAAAGCTTCTTCTTCCATTTTAATTTCCAAAACTGTTTCATTAGGTTTATTTAATGCAGAATACAATGTATCCATTCTACTCGCAACAGGTTAAAATATTTCTTCATTTAAAACATCCCATTCTTTATGAGCTCATTTAGACTGTAGCTATTTTTCCTTCCAGTAGATATAACTTTATGTAATTCCGAAGCAGATGCCAACATGTTTTGATTATATTACATTAAATTATATATATGTGTGAATTAAGTTGTTACTTTCCTAACTGATGTAGGTCGATTAATTTGACCTTTTTCAATCTTATCTACTTAACTTATTACAACATCTAATTTTGTTAAAATTATATACTATATCTAAAATTATATATATAATATAAAATCATTTATATAATAATCGATTCATGTTTCCAAATCATTATTTTATTTTCTCAAATCTGTTTGCATAATAAAACCAAATATTTTATTAATCAATTCATATCTTATATATTATATTATTTGTTCCATTCATAATTCAATTGGTTTTGTAATATAGTGTTTACAACCTCATTAATTAGAACTCTTAACTTTTCTGTATTTCTGCAAGTTGTGTTGTAAAATCTATGTTTGTCATATCATTAAAATCCTTACTAAATCCATTTCAACATTCTTCTATCCCATATTCAGTATTCTGCAAATCAGTGCTAATATTGATTAAAATATTTGTACTTACAGTAGTGCTTCTATAAACATTATCATTGAAATCAACTAACTTTATTAATTTCTCTTTACTATAGTTTCATTGCGATTCAAACATGTTTATCATAATAGTGTTTAAGCCATCCACATAAAGTTTAATCACCACATTGCTATCATTCACAGCCATACCCATATTACATAATATATGTGCATTCAAATCACAATTCCCATCGCGATTATTGGTTAAACAGATATTGTAATGACTGTGTTTTATATCGTTATATCCAAACATTGAAATTCTTATTCTTCTTTGCCTGGAAGTATAAAACGGATCAAATCAGATCTATATCTGACTTTACACAGGGGACGTGTTGGTATAATCACCAGAAAACTGTATTTTTCATTCCAAAAGTAAAAACACATATCTTTAAACTTTGTAGATGTCATATCGCATAAAAAAAGGTTAATCATTGTAAATATTTTGCAGTAAGATAAATTCCATTTTAAACACTGTTACTATATTTGCATTATCGTGTAAATTATGTTTCGTTATATGTGCACAACTTTGCGATATATAAAAACAATTAATGTTTGAATATCGACCAAAACTGAAATATTGCTCTATTTCACCCTGGGCAATGCTTCATCAGAGGAACTATATTTTCTTTATTTGTAAAAGGGAAATATCGCATTCTTTCAATTAACGACAAAATGCTTGCTAACCATTAATAATTCTCTTGCAGTATTGTTTTAGAAAACACATATACGATTTCAAGTTAAAGTCCATTCGGATGCTCCAACGACATAACAACACAAGTTTTTCCACATGAAGAAGGATGACTTATTATAGATTGTATATTTGATGGTGAAAGAATACCATGTTTCTGTTCATTACATTTTCTTTCATATTTGAAATTACCTGTAGTTGTGCATTTTGTTTTATTACCTTCATTTCTACACAATTACACAGTATTACATAACATACTAATGTAAAACTATAAATGTACGTCTATATGTAGGCTCATGTTCAGTTGAAAACAATGGCTCTTACTAGACATTTAAAAAGGTCGCGGTATATTGAATACTTTGATTTATAAATTACCATTTGAATTACATTTACTGAAATACAATTATTGCGGACCAGATACTAAACTTTCAAAATGTTTGGCATGGAATGATCAAGGAATAAACTGTATGGATAACATGTGCCTAGAACACAATATAGTTTATGATCGAACAAACAATTTGAAAGAAAGACATAACGGATACAAATTTATCTGATAAAGCAGCAAACATAAGTATGAATCCATCTACATTCACAGGTGAAAGCTTGGAGCTTGGGTCGTTGATAAAGTTATGCATGCGAAGGTGAAGAGAGGCCTGGCCCTAAAACGTAAAACTAAAAGAAAACAAAGAAAGGAGGAATCATTCCATTCATATTTCTATCATTAACAGCTTCTGGGTCAATCCTTGGAGGGGTTTCGGCGATTAGTTGAGTAGTTAAATCAAAGGGTAATGGGGTGTATTTGAAAGCCTATAAAGTTGGACAAGGATGAAAAAACTCCAAGCCAGGAAACAAATGCAGAAAGTCATAAATAAACTTCCAAAACATGCATTAACATACAAAGGTATTACTGTATTTGTATCGAAACTGGATATCCCTATTTCCTAGATGTTTATATGAGAAACAATTTACCAATGAAACCAACTCTTCATGAATGTATGATTGTTAATTTAGATTCGAAACAAAATGAAGGAAGGCATTGGATTGCAATAATTAAAGATGTTAATCAATCATTGTATTATGACAGTTTTGGCTATTTTATCCTCCAATTGAATTATGTAATTCTTTTAAAAAACATGCAATGAAGGAATAATTACAAAATGCAGCAATTATGAAATACAATCAATGCCAGACAGTTACGCTTACGTTTTTGGCTATAAATAGGGTATATAAGTTATTATAATATTAAAATATATAAGTAATATTTTAATTATGTTGATATTAAGTGGAAATTCGTCGCAATTGCTTGCTGTTAATTTCCCTGTGTTGGAGTTAGATTGATAATGGCATATAAGTATAATATAATTTGTTACTTAAAACAGCATACAAAACATTGATATGTATAACCAATTATTTATGGCTAATATTGGTGGAAAAAACATACAAAATTGTGATATTGGTAGGATATTATGAGTTGGATGACCTTAAAGCATTCAATAAAACTGCATTACCTGAAGATGTGCATTTCTGATTATGTGGAAATCTAAATACATTAAATAGTGCAATTTGTAGTAATGTTTATATCGATTTCTCAGAAGGCAATTAAATTGCAAATATGTTAAGTTATGAACAGAGAGTTTATCCAGCTAAACAATTACATGAATAATCAAAACAAGTTAAAATATTGTTGGTAAATATATGTAGTATAAATTTTAATATTGTAGGGGGTTCATATTTGAATGGAAAACCGACCAGTATAATACATGAATTTATGTGTGCTGTTGCTCCAGAATATAAAATAATTGAAAAACCTCATAAATTTATATATCTTCCACTAATAGTGAATCAGATTGATGAAATATTTGTTACAATTGTCGATCAAGATGGTAAGCTGATTAATTTTAGAAATTAAGAAATTACTGTTTGTTTACATATAAAAAAAGCTATATAAACGTCTGCATTCCATTAGGCATAACAATCATAATGCTTACTCCTATGTGGATATAATTATGAACTTTGCCAATGGGTTTCCTTATTATATATGATATGTACACAAAGTTTTAGGAAATGTACTATAACAAAATCAATTCTCTGGTCCTAGAAACAGAATCATTTAATAACAGAGGAACATTATTTCTGTTAGATGTAAGCAAACAGGACAACAGAATTACCAATTGGGTGATTGATTAACGAATTGAAATTATTGCAAATACACCTTTTCCAGCAAATACGATAGCTTATGCTTTTATAATTCATGACAGATTAGTAAGTTACAATGTAAGAGATGAGCTGGTGAAAATCATTAATTGTGTCAGTAGACACTGAACCACAGCTACGACAAGATGTTTTGCAAAGTGTAAGGATATCAGTCTGCAGTAGAAAATTTATAATTTAATAATTAGTTATCACTGATATGAAAGAACATACAACTGTAGTCAGCTTCAAATCACAATTTGAGTGGAAATATCTATCTCCCAAATACAAGAAATCAAATTTATGGGTTACTAATCATCACCCTAGTTTAAAATAGGAGAGTGAATGTATAGAGTATGAGAATATTGAAGATATTTGCAAACAATACCTAAATATTTGAGAAATATATGTTGGTGGAGTTGAGCAAAATTACTTTTAGAAAGTGTGTATAATTTTAAAGTAATACATATTCAAAAATAATACAATTACACTTTGTTCAGACAATTATGTCAAACATATGAATCTAATTCAACATTTTTTCTTACAGAGGAAAACTTAAAATCAATGCTAACTTGGGCAATGATGACCGACTGGAGGAAATGGATGCTGGTGATTATCCTCCTGTGGATATTAGTTAAGTCATGTGCCATTATTATGGATGAGAGTAGTAATGAGTGCAATTTAGTATAAAAAGTAATAGGTTGTATGTAATCCACTACTTCGTAAAGATGGGTGAACAAGACAACGAAATCACATGTTTGTGTATACAGAAATAAAATGCAAATTAAATATCAGCAAGTTATTAGCACGTTGGAGTAAACCATTTCGACTTTCTTTTGAAAAAAAAAACGGTTTTAGCAACTTTTTTTAAACAGCTTGTGTTTGTCTAATTAAAATAAATTTTTAATATATTTTGTATCATCCTGTAGTTACTTATGTATGTTTATGAGACTACTTGTGTTTGAATATACTTTTTAAATAAATAAGATGAAAAATTATTCCCTTTCTTAAAATTTATTTAACCTATTCCTTATTAAAAGTGAAATTGTTTTGCTAAGAAAAATATTTTTTCCTGGAGATTTTTGAGAGAAATGTCCTGGAAGCGAACAGTCTAACCACTTTTCTATAAATAAGTAAATAATATCCTAAATCTGGTAAGTCTTGGTTAATATAAGTTAATTTCTGGGTTCGAGTCCTAGATAAGGCATGCATGACAGTACTTGTATAGACATTAAAAGGAATAATGAACGGAACATGTAATTAATAAAATATACAATAGCTTGATAATAGTTTCTTCATGATAGGGTGTAAATGTAGATACTGGCTTCAAAATTTTATAAGTATAGCATTTGCCAATATCTCAAAACATGAAAAAACTGTTCTGTTTAGAGATCTGAGATTTTAGCAGTGTGGTTGTGTCTTCAAGGTTAAATTTCAATACTACCAACTAGAGAATCCAAGATTTCAGAGGTTGTCAGCCTGAGTCCAACAAACCCCCGCAGAATGCATTTTGGTTTTATTATACCCAGGACACAGCCCAGGCGACTAGCTTTTCACAAAGGAACCAGCCAAGGACATCCCTGTCCCTTGTGGGGAGGGTAGTTCAGGTCAACAATTTTAACTGTTAAGAATAGCAAGGTCAAAACGTCTTACTAGCTATTTGAAAACTCTTGAGCAAAATATTGTCTCTTCTACTGATAAAAATTAATATTCACTTTGCAAGCCCCATTACAAAAAGAAAAAAAAACATACATGACATACATTAAAAATTAACTAATAATGATGAAACAAGTTTTACTCCCCCATACTCACCGAGCTTTACAAAAATTTTTAATATTATATCTTATAAAAAATATATATTTTTACAATATTTAAATAATGATAGGATACAGTAATGGAAAAATTTCAGTATATGGTTGGCGTAAAAGTGATTAACAATATACAAATTAAGAAAATGGGAACATTTTTACTAAAATTAGAACGAATCACGTCTCTTGATTTGGATAAGATATACTGTGATTAAGGAAAGTATTTCCTTTAAAAGATTAAAGTAATCATAGAGAAAAGCTTAAAAAGGGACTATACCATGGTTTTTTCTATAAATTATATAACGTTTTATTAAATATGTTGATCTCTAATCATTGCTAATCATTTTAATGGATTATTAATTATATGTTATTTATTTGTTATCATTATGAAGTTATTTGACTGATAAATAAATGTTATTCATTTCCTCGAGTGAGGAACTTAGCAGAGAGGTTTGGCTCAGAGGTTGGGGGAGCTGGCTTGAAGATATTTGAATGCGAGGGTGCTGGAAGACAGGGGAATGTGTGTTTGAACTTCTGACTTCTTGTTGGAGGGGAGAAATAAGGCTTCTCAAGTGTTTCACCTGGAAATTTGAAAATTTTATAAACAGGGCTGCAGCCTCTATGCCCCTTCCACTTTTTCCAGTTGTTTGTCAGCTCGGTTCGCTTTGTGATGTCATGCTCATGTGAAGATTACTTTCTTGGCTTATCTACACAAGATTTTAACAAAGAGCTTGATGATTTTGATTGGGAGTATTCAATAGACTAATCAATGTTTCGGATGAAATAGTAAGCGGTTTCTTAACTTCTTTAGAGGAAGAGGAGTTTACCTTCACATTACAACCAGTGATGGCATCATTATCCCCATCTAAGAGAGATTCCACAAAGCCGTCAATCACGGCGTCCACATCTTCAAAGTTTGTAGCCCCGTCTGCCACAGTGACCATGTCTACAATAGTGTCTACAGTGTCATCAGCAAATATGTCCACATCTTCAAAGTATGTAGCACTGTCCACCATGGTGCCCATGTCTAAGAGAGTGTCCACAGTGCTGTCAACCACCGCGTCCACATCTTCAAAGTTTGTAGCACCATCCACCACGGTGCACATGTCTAAGAGTGTGTCCACAGTGCTGTCAGCCACTACGTCCTCATCTTCAAAGTTTGTAGCACCGTCCGCCATGGACACATGACTAAGAGAGTGTCCACAGCGCCGTCACACACTGCGTACACACATTAAAAGTTTGTAGCACCATCCACCATGGTGCTCCCACCTACAGAGTTTGGAGCTTTAGACTTAAGAAGAAGAAAAAGAGGTGAGCAATGTCTGCCAACACCCAAGATTTTCATCTGTTGTAAACCGTTAGATTTAACATCTCCCTCTCTAAACATCTTTCCAAGAGCTGTAATTACCAATGATAATTTGTTGCAGGAATTAGACGAATTTTTAAAATCTAATTTTGTTGTATCACCTGCTCCAAGTCAGACATCTATTGAAACACTGTCCCATGACACACTGCAACAAAAATTAATTTCCCTGCCTCTGCCTAAATTCAATCTATTGCTGCAAGAAATAATTTATAGGCCAATCTCAGTACCTTCTTCACCTCTATCACATCCTTCACCACTAGTTCTTATTCCAGTTAAGAAATGTAAATTAAGCTTAGGTCTTATCCCTAGATGTAAATTGTATTGATAATTCACATTTTCAGTGATGAATGATTCCTTCTGGGATAAAAATTTCACAAATTTTTTCATTATTAAAAAAAATTGTAATGCATTTTTTTTACTTGTAATAGGATGGAAAGTTTTTACAGTTTAATGATTGAAAATATTAAGTTCTAACGATATTCAAAGAAATTTAATTCAGGTGTAACTATTTTTAAAGAAAATTCATTCAGATATAATGATTTTCAAAGACCAATCGTTCAATTTTGATTAAAAAAACTGTAACTGTAATTTTAAATATCAAAAGTTCAAATTATATAAAAGTTTAACAATTTGTTTAAAAGTTTAAAGAATAATCATTCATTCATCTTGGAAAGTTTCTTATTAAACTTTATTATTATTTCAATCATATAATGATGTAAATTTTTTCACTCTAAACACATTTTGAGAGCATAATGGTGTACAGAGGAGTTTTTATGGTTAAAAAGCCTGTTTGGCTGGTAAATGTAAATGTGAGGCTATTTGGATATTTTTGAAGTTGTGCCAAGATATGGCACAATTATTTTTGGCAGTTTCAATGACGTAAGATGGAGTTTTTGCTTAAAAAGCCGGTTTGGCTTGTACGTGTAAATGTTAACATTGTGAACAAAACAAATGATTGTATTTATTTCATAATTTGAAATGTAATATAGATTAATGATTTCGGTATGTGACTTTTTCAGAAGTCAGTGGTAAATAATGTTTGTATTTCATTTAAGGTTGTGGTGTAACATGAAGTATCGGTTTTAAGTTGTGATGTTTTTCAAAATTTAATGGCAAAAAAAAAAATTTGTGTTTCATTTAAAATTTGTGATGTACGATGTTTGATTCTATGATGTATAATTTATTCTATGTTGAAATTGATTATGAATTTTTTAATAAAAACATTTTCTTTCAAGTTAAATACAAATAGTGTGACTTGTTATTTGTTTGTTAACTCCACAGGTCACTAACTTTTTTCGATAATATCTTGTGTATTATGAGTGATGTTTTAACAGTAGTAAAGAGAAATGAGTTGGTGTCTAACACTGTTGGTAAGCTGATGATTTATATTTAAATACAAATTTATTAATGTTTGCTTCCTTTCACAAAGAAGATACAAATTACTTTACTTAAAAAAACTTACAATAATTAAAATTTGAATAAAAAACTAATTTTGAAGGGTTGAGGGGAAAATACAAAAAAAATGAGAAAATCAAACACAGCCGAATGAATGGATGAAGTTTTGCAAAGGAATGAGGCAGCAGGTTAAAACCTTTTTCCACTCTGACTATTCATGTTGAATTTTGGAGCAGGAGACATAACATCCTGGTGGCAAACTTTTGTAACATCCAGGAATACCTTTACAGAATACCCCTAATACCCCGAATACCTTTACAGAGGTAGGTAGCAAAGACCTCTGACTCTCTTTACCTACAAGAAAGTTTCTCCAGCTAAAACCTTTACATCCGCACTGGACATAGTCCAGTGAACATTTTAAATATTTCATTTTACATATACACATATTGTATCTCTTCAAGATACAACACAGTGATGTCTGTAGAAGGAGATGACAAACACAATATAATATATTTAAACTAGTATATTATTTTTTTATAAATTCAATTCAAGTTATGTAAAAATACTTGTATATTTCAAGTAAATTGTCAAGAATTTAGACTTTTTAGTAAAAAAAATGTAAGAATAACATTGAAATTGCTATATTCCAAATAAAAAAAAACACGATTTCCGCCTGTATTCATAACTGTTTCGTTAAACTTACTTTAGAAACTATTAAAATATTTAAAAATTCAAATATATACATTTTATATTACATGGAATACATTTTTTTGTTGGAAATTTTTTTGGTTAAACATACAAAGAAAGGGAACACGTTGGTTAAGCAGTTAGCATGCTTGCCTCCCCAGGCATGTCACACCATATAAACAAAATATTGGCAATGTGTTGATGTAGTGTTAGACATTATTGATATAAGTTTTATTTGAAATCTCTCTTGTTTCCCCATAGTCTCACATTTGCAACCAGGCACTTCTTGCCTCGCCCCTCCCTCATTGGCTCTTAAAATCTCGATAAAAGAGATGGACAATTCTCTCCCAATATTTTTTCTCTCCTATACAAATAAAATATGTCTTGTTTGAATACTTGTAAAAAACAGGTATGTTTTAACAAGTGGATAAAATAAGTCTTGTATTGCTGTATAGTTTTTTTTATTTATAAGTTTCCTGGAATATAGTTTAAAGTTGATGTTCGAATCTTAAATCTGGGACTTATATTGGGAACTTAATTTCAGGGACTTGTAAAATTTTCTTTCATTTCTCTGTTCATAGAGTCAACCGGTTGCATAAGGTTGAAACATCAACAAGTCAGGCAAATTCTTTTAGGGTATGCAATCAGAGGGCTATGGGTTGAACCAGGGAAGTCAACTCTAGAAAAACATGTTCTGAACAGTGGGTGCGTTGTCGTGAAACAGATACTGCAGGGTCGTCAAATCACGGAAAAAATACAAAAATAGCTGCAGTGTGTAAAACAAGTTTTTGCGAACACCAGGCTCGATAGATAGCAGAGCTCTTCAGAAAAGTAGATTTGCAAGGCAAGTCACCTTCGTGACTAGGGGTGGGATGTTGGGGCGGGCTGTGGTAGTATGCAGGGTCCTCCCAATCTGAACACAACTAGGCAGTTGTGGCCATCTTGACTCAGTTACTAAAAACAACAATCATGGACAGACCGTTTAATGACCCTCAGGACCTCACAGACACGGCTTGGCATGGAGGGAGGTGTAGGGGTTTTTTGGCATCCTGGATTCAGGCTGGTTCTGAGTGGTGGAAGTGGGAGGGGGTGGCTACAAGCAGGCAGCACCCGAAATGGATGCAAGTAGGCAGTTGTCGTCATCTTGCCTCATTGCAAGGGTAGGGAGTTGGGGAGGGGGTGTCTCCAAGCAGGCAGAGTGACGCAGAGGTTTCCTGCTGTCCATCACCATCTTCAGTTGGTCCTCAATGCTTTGAGTAAACAGAAGAGTACAGCTCTCTCTCTCATCTTCACTGTGCAGGTAGATGCCAGACGATGAGGCTACATTCGCAGGTTAACTCAAGTACAGATCATCGCACCTACCTTCATATCTAGTGATACCTGTGATTTACGTTTTAATATGAAAGTATTTTAATGAGAAAATATAAATTTTCATGTGTTATGTCAATACTGCGATAAGATTTTCAAATCACGCTTCTGAACTCTGTGTACGAAAATTCCTAGCAGTTTAAAAATACAGTTTGTGCTAACAAGTGCACTCTATTAACCAGACTTGACGGAATACCATTTGTAGTATGTGAGTAATTGTTTTTTAATAATTAACTTTTTACACTTATGTATTTGTAGGACGAATCAAGTCGTTAATAGTAGCTTGGTAGACTTTCTGTCAGTCGTAAATTTATACTCGCCATCAAGCTCCACATATCTAAGCAGATGTATGCCATAGCATCCACTTATTCATCAAGTGAGCTCCGAGGTGGATGGAGGTGCCAATTCGGGAAGCCATTTCATTACGTGTTTTTCTGAGTCTGTCTATGAAAATTCCTAGCAGTTTAAAAAATACAGTCTGAGTTATCAAGAGCAGTAAATTTCATAAACATTATTATTTTTTTCCTTCATTGGTTAATTTTTACTGTAATTTAATCACAGTTGCCTATCAGACGTGCTACACATATCTACTCACAGCTACTCAGTCATGCATCGAACTGAATTATTTTAATAATATTTCAGGTATGTGATTGTGTCTGATTTACATTGTATTCAGAGTTTTTTGTAATAAGATATCATTTACCAGGCTGAATTGTGTAAACTTGTGAATGTATTTAGGAAGACTCTCGTTTAATTGAAGTGATTTAGAGGGGCCATTTTGTTGTAGATTGTTAATGCCACACTCACGTAATTGTCATCGTTTAGTCAGTTTGCACTTATCGACATCAGATGTTATTCACATAGATAAAATGCTCTGTTGTAAATTATATTTCTAAGCTCGAGACTCATGTTATGTTTAAGACTGACATCATTGCACTTATTATTCACATAGTCATTTAAAATTTGTGATTCTATGAATGTAATTTATTCATATGTGGAACACTCTGAATTTCTTATGTGTGTTAAATATATTCGTAAAAATCGCCTATCTACCACCAAAAATAACACATCAAAATTAGAAAAAATAAAAAAATTTACATTTAGCCCACTCTTGCACTCAACTCAACATCTATATAACACATTGCAACCCACCACTCTGGTCAGTCGCCTTGAAGACACCACACTGTCAACATCGTACAGCGCTCCTGATACCCCCTCCCTCTCCATTAAAAAGAAAGAAAGGAAATTAAGTATACCCATACACAAAATTAAGAAAAAAAATTTGATTGGATTAAGATCCGATAAAAAATTTTTAATCGGATTAAGAATTGTTGATTGCATTAAATCGGATTAAGCATTTTTGATCTTTTTAAATCGGATTAAAATCCAACACTTTTTACCAACCCCTTCTTTCAATTTGCTATTAAAGAGTTAATCCGATTAATCAAAAGTGGGTTAGAACCATCCAGCCCCTACTACCCTACTACTAATCTATGATAGTTCCATAGTGTTGAGATGGTTCCAATTTTTACCGGTTCCGATTCTCGGTTCCGTTTCCCGGACTTCGAGTCTCGGTTCTCGGTTTTCGGTTCCAATTTATAATTTCTCCCTATACTAAAGATGGGGAGCACCGTTTATTCGTCTTCTGCGCACGTACCTTACATTGACCTACCCCAGTCATACTCAACTGTCAAAGTCATATGGTCAACAGTGACGAACGTGTTTATTTATATCTTAACTTTCAAAAGACTAGAAATTTCATATGAATAAAATATTTCATCAATTTTGATTTAGTCAAACTGCACAACAAATTGGTTGAAGGAAATATGAAAACATTTCTGAGCACCTGTTAACAAATCAGTTTTGTAACCTACATCCAAACCATACCGTTTTCGATAGATGTGTTGGCAGAAAAGCAGTTCAGTGTTGGGACACAGAGATTGGTTGTGCGCAGCCAGAGAGACCGGTCTACCTCAGATTTAGTCTATGATTTCTCCGCGAACGAATTCTTGTGGAGAGTAACAGTGTTTTTGTCTGAGAGTGACGTGTTTACGTTATTTTTTGGAATAACAGATAAGTTCACGAAAGTGAAACATCCCCTTATAACGCGAAATCCGACTCGCTGACGCCAACAAAATGTGGCGTCACCGGACAGCAACTTGTCGGGATGGCGTTCGCCAATCTGCGTATAGTAACCTGCGCTACAGGCGAGAGACAATCAGACACAAGGCCCGAGCCTTACGACGCCAATGAACGAGAGGGTGCGCCCATAAAAAAAAATCCACACTGTTTAACTTCTGTATTCGTGCGTGTTCTAGAGTGGAGACTTGAAAAAAATTCTCATTTTCATCGGTAACAAGCCACTCTTCAAAAATGTTTGTGCTTGTGGAGTCTCCCGTATTTAGCTCCCGAGAATTATTTAACTGACGCGCCGTGGATGAGTATGAGACGATAGCAAAAGTGCAATGAAATACAGAGCAGGCTCAATCACACCCTCCTGTTACGGTAGCAGTAATTGACATGTGTTTCCATGCACAGCCTACAGGTCCCTGGAATCGAGACATTTACCATTCTATGATCATAAGCACCGAAAAACAGAAGTAAGTTATAGGTTTGATTTGGCTAGTTCAAGGTTAATACAGAACTAATGGTGCCAACTGTTAAAAAAATTCTCTCTCTGTGACTGCTTATAATCTAACGCAAGCATGACTGTAATGCTATCGGTAATGTTAGAAACGCATTAAAGTAAAAAAACTCACGTATTCAAACATTATTTTAAAAACAAGTTCTTCATTATTGGCAACTAGATTCTGTGTTTCGTTTGATTTCACATTAATACCATTGCACGTTGTTAACAAAAATCACGGTGTCACTGTTCGAAGTCGGCCGCTTAATATTTACGTATGAAACTGAATGATAACATAGTGTTTTATGAAGCAGATACACTAGCAGGGATTGTATAGATAGAAGTTTCACGTCTCAAAAGCTTTGTAAAGTGTTTAGTACTCGAAATTGATGGCATCTGATATATATTTCTATTTTATTTTAATGAGCTTTAGAGAGAGAACTTGCGTGACAGAAATACACTTATTTTACCAAGAATCCTACTCTGATAAAAAAGTTTTGTTCAATCAAACAAAGTTTGTTTCGCGCTAACAAATTAATTATTTCTGTGCGAGTAGTAAAATATTTAGTTACTGAGACCAAGTTATTATGTTGTTCTTATGTAATTGCCCCAAACAAATATTTGGTTGCTGCAACTATTTTAGCTCTAAGAACATTAAACAGTTTCTGTAAATGTAAAAAAATCGAAGCTCGATCGAAATTTGAAACCATCGCAGCTGCGCCGGAGCACTACGCCATAGCAACCTCAGCTTAATTGAAGCTGAATGTCTTTATATATATATATAATATTGTACAATGTGCACAGTTAAATATTTAAAGAAGTACAGCTTTACTTTTTAGTTTCCTATTGAACTTGTTTTATTAGGTTATTTATGCTACTAATAAGCAACACTATATGCACTAACAAACACTATTATAGGTTGCTTAAGATCTACTGGTATGCACATTGTGTCTTCTTCCGCCCTATGCAAAATTAGCATTACCATGGGCCTCATCACTTTATTCATGCGTATATCAAGAGAAACTGTGAAATTATTACAAACGTAAATATGTTGCAAATCTGTCATTTTTACACTTCGATGCATTATAATTAAATAATAAAGTGAAAGAAGTAATTTAATTTATTACAAATGGTTATACGTGACACTTTTTATTCGACGTTAAGATATGGAACTATATTTTCACTCTTTGTTACCAACTTTACTGAGCACATGTCCCTCAGTTCACCCGTTAAAATATATGCAGGCAGGGGCAATGACTTTTTTCTAATGTTAATTTCAAAAGTGCTCACTTTATCGTGAACAGTCTTTACGATCCTAATTGTCTCGAGCTGAATTTTCGAACGAAGGCAATCAAAAGAGTGGCCAAACAAATAGGCCTTAATGCAGCTGATTCAAGCTAATTTTTTGTTGAGAGTGTAGCGGCCGGGAAGGGCCGCTCACCAAAATTGCCACCTAAGCCAAGACGGCCACATGAGAATTACCACTTAAACTACGATGGGGTATAGATTGAGAAAGTTTAATAAACACATGACGCTGACCTACTGGGCGAGACGTATAAAACGGCCATGAATTCCCCCCCCCCCCCCTACGACACAGTGACTTGACGCTTGAGGTACCACGACGTTAATTGCCGGAGCTGGCAACGTGAGCATCGCTACATCGAGGCCTAGATGAGCTCTGGGTCCTCCATCTGTGTTATTTGGTGAGCATAACTTGAGTAAACAGTTAGGGCGTAACGTTATCCTGCTAATTAATATTACCGGGCAAAGTCAGGTACTTCGAGAATATTGAGACTTAAACGGCACTGAGTCGCCTGTGAGTAATTGTTAACTGAATATTTATATATTTAATCTGTATTGTAATGTGTTGTACCAATTTCTATATTATATATATATGTCTGATGTTCAGTAAAGTAGTTGTGTTATGAACTTGCTGAAGTTGTTAGTGAACTAGTAGAGCTACGTCCCTGAATATGTACGCCTACCCCGACCTAGTCTTGATAGCAGATTGCTTGAGATATTATTGGTTCAGTGGTAAGAATAGGAGTTAGGAAAGGGGAGACGCTACAAGAGTCTAATTGCTTTAGGCCTAACATAGAGATTTTGTTAATTCAAGCGTGTATTTTCATAGGTGAACAAAATTAATTTTGTTGCTTTTCGAGTTTTGTTTACTCAACGAAATATTTTGTTGCGACAACTAAATATCTTTTTGACCTTATACTAATATTTTGTTGGCTGTTATCTCAGTGTAGAAACACTTTATCGGGTACCCGCCAATTGGCTTAAAATAAGGTAAAATATTTTTCGCCGAAGTTATTAGGCCAAGTGACTTTAAGTCAATTAATTTTTGGCCAAGTGACTTCAGGTCAAATATTTTAAGGCCAAGTGACTTTGGGCAAAATAATTTTAGGCTATTTAGGACAAACAATTTTAGGCCAAGCGACTATTTTGAAACTGTTTCATGCCAAGTGACACGT
This sequence comes from Dryococelus australis, assembly GCA_029891345.1. Lineage (NCBI taxonomy): Eukaryota > Metazoa > Arthropoda > Insecta > Phasmatodea > Phasmatidae > Dryococelus > Dryococelus australis. The sequence continues at coordinate 106,223,722 of CM056995.1, forward strand.
ACCCACTAGATCAACATATGAATGAGTAGTAGTAATTATGCACATTGCAATGTTAATTTTTACATTAAGTGCAATGATACACTGAGAATTGGTAGTAAGGAGAAACTAATTATAGCTCTCAAAAGTGTAACTGTTTATTGTAAACCCGTTACACTCAAAATTTATCAGTTAACATTAATTAATTACGCAAAATATTTGTTGGTTTTTTTTTAAAGTGTGACAGCAATGATTTAACTTAATTACGTTCGGAGTTGAACATAATGGTCTTCACTGCTTCTTAACTACGAAGTAAGACTAGAATCTTCGGTCGTATGCCGTAGTCCTTTTTACTTGTTAATTGGTCTTGTTTTTCAAGGATATTGATGCTGATGTCCTGAGCTGGACAGAGAATGGTATCATAGTTTTGTTATTTCTATTCTTTGTTGGTTTTTGGCTGCTTTTTTACTTGATTTTTACTTTTGTCAATTTCGATTAATGAGATGGTCATATTCCAATATGTCTCTCTTGATACCTCTCTATGTCTGAATGCGATCATTTCTGTACTATCTGTTAGTCATCTTTGACAAAGAAGACTCGCCTGTTAAAATGATAATGCAGCAATTATCAGAACTGAAAACATGTTCAGTAAACGAGTTTGTATTAAATTTATTATTTCCTTTTGCCTCTGTTTTCTGCCTGTATTTAACTTGAGGGACTAATGAATAAGCTGTAGCCTACTTTCATGTTCGTGAACAATAATAACTTTTAAACCAGGATTAAAAAAAGAATAAAATCTAATTTTTCCAACGTCCTCCTACAACACGAATCGATCCTGTCAAACACAAAGTGAATATCCCCTATTACAGGGAGGGTAACAGTTTACGCGAAGCGGTATGGAGCAGATATCAATCAGTCTTACGGAAGCGTGTGATAAAATCACTGCTTGGAGCAAAGGATTGTTTTGGAGTTAAGGGCATTGCCTACCGACTGGTAGCTGTGAAACTTAAATAGCAAACCCCACGCTAAAGAAAATTTCACCTCAGTGCGTTAATTTTAAAAATAAGCATTTCAAACAAAATGTATTCTTCGCGAATTCGTAGGAGAAGTTCCCTACAGCGAAGATGTTTCGATAACATGTATAGCCTGCTCGCAAGGAATTTTTAAAATTTATATTTTACAAAAAAAAAAAAAAAAAAAAAAAAAAAATCACACTGTCTATATATACTAAATATATACGCTCGTAAGGATCTTCTCCTGGAAAATTCGCTAAGAACACATTTTGTTTCAAGCGCCTATTTTTAGGATGAACGCACTGAGGCGAAATTCCCTTAACATAGAATTTCCTATTTAATTTTCGCAGCAGCCAGCCGGTAGGCAGTGCCTTTTACATCGAAGAAGAATGCTTCGTCTTGCCTCGCCAGTATTTGCCTTCGAAAACTCAAAGCTTTAAGAAAAACGGAGAGGTTCCGCGTATTTTGTAAAAACGGAATCCGTTCGCACGCATCACGTTTATGTGTTTTGGCGTGGTAAGTTTCCGAAACATTCTCCTTTATAACACGTGATAGACGCCATTCACTCTCTACCTGGTTGGGTGGTAGGGCTTAGCACAGTGTCTACAGCGAGTTGATTAGAGCCATGGCTCAGTCAGATTTCGAGCCACCATATTCGGCGGTTGGAAATGAAAGCGGTGATTGCTTGTATGTAGGGAATCATCCCATAATTAGCCTGCCCTGCACTGAGAAAAATATTTGGTAGAATCTAATAGAATTTGTTTTAAACAACGAAATGGTTAGGGGTAGTAAAATTTCGCGAAAAAAATTTGAAGACAAGTTATATTTCGTGATACTGTAGGGTCGTTTGTCTATCTTGATTGGCTGAGTCACTTTTTAACACGTGTTAACTGTCTGCACACGAATCATGTACACTCTAAATCGGAATGAGTTATTTCTTACTGATTGTCAGTTGAAACTGCTCCATCCGGAATCAGTAGAAAAAGAAAACTACTAATCTCTTCAGTTAAATGAAATCCACTAATACAAACCGTAGAAAAGCAGTTATTTGTGGTCGATTAATAAAAAGCACAAGGATTGAAACCGTGAATTACGGTTTGAAATAAATTAGGTATACAATTATTTTGTCGCTAAACAAAATTATTATATGTACATACAAGGAAATTTTGGAAGTGGTTGGTATCGAACTGCCAACACAAAGCGCGACACATTCTCTTGGTTCTTTTGGCTGACGTTCTACCAACTCTGCTGCTTTGCCACTGAGAGAGGCGGTCTCGCATTTGCGTAGTAACATAAACTTACAATGGCAAACGCCTGTAAGTTTTGTAATGTGAAAGTACTGCATGTTGTCGAAATATACTCATATTATGCGTACGTAGGTACATGTCATTTTAGGGAAGTCATTCTAAGTTAAGTTTAGTTCAGGTTGTGCGCTTTAAAAGAGAAATATAGTGGTTTTAACGGTATTGTCGGTATTTCATATGTATCTGCTATTTTTCAATGCAACATTTTACAGAATGAAATTGTTGTTTTGAAGAGACATATTGACTAGTAATAACTGTGCTAATTAGACAGTGGAACGTTAGAAACAATACAATATTTTATAAAATTTGTCGTTTCCTCATTATTTGATCTGTTAACTTGCAGAGACCACAAAACTTTTGTTGGTGTAAATCCACCTTTTTTATTGAATCACCTCACTATCGAGTCAGTATAATTATCACTGTTCTATCTGTCACTAAAAATAACAGTTTAAATCTGCAGTGTCTCGTTGCATTGTAAAATGGCGAATACTAGTGGACATCGATAACCTCGTACATTAAACCTACTATATTTATCTTTTAAAACACAGAATCCGAACTAAACTAAACATAGATTGACTTTCAAACTTTGCAAAGACATGTACTTGTGCAGAATATTTATATATTTCGACAACAAGAAATACTTTCACACCACGAAACTTACAGCAATATTTGATATTACATTTTGTGGTTCAGTACCCATAATACGAGCACACGTTTGGCAGTGGTAAAGTAGGGCAGTGGATATGGCTGATCATGAAAGCTTCAGCATGTTTTGCTTTATGGGCGGAGGTTCGACCCCAACCACCTCCAAAAACGTTTTTGTCTAGACAATATTTGTGTTCTACGACAAAATAAATAGTGCCTAACTTACATCACATCAATAACAACTATAAATAAGTAGTTTTCTACTGCTTGAATTAGTAAATTTCTTTTAACTGATGAATTAGTGATATTTTTCTACAGATTCCTGATGGAGCAGTTTCAACTGACAATCAGTAAAAAATAACTGATTCCGATTTAGAGTGTAGGAGCCGTGCCGATGTTACCGAATTCTGAGTGGCCTGCTCAAATATGAAAACGCTTTTTCAAGCAGACAGCAGCCAATGGCAACACACAAACTGTTGTTAGATGCTTATAGTATTGAAGTCTACCGTGTACACCTATTTTCCCGCGAAATTTCACTAGCTCTAGAAATTGTATATTTGTCTACTAGCAATCAAAATCATTGCTCGGCGCAACAAAATTGTTTGTTTGATATTATTGAGTTGTTTCAACAATGTTATATTGTTGTAATAATAACCGATATACACTACTGAATGTAGTCAGTTCACAGGTTAGGCAAAACCACAGCAGTAGTTTCTTTTAACCAAATCATTCTGTTGAACTTCAACATGTCTGTGTTAAAACAATCAATCAGCTGTTTGGCTTGACTAATAAGACAATTACTTTTAACCAAATCATTTTTTGGAACCAAATAAATGCCTGTGTTAAAACAAACGTGCATTTATTTGGCTTCGCCACTAAGATATTTTTTTACTAAATCATTTAGTTAAACCAGACATTCTTTTATTCGACTTAATTATTAGTGTTACCTCTTTTAACAATATATATATATATATTAATATGAATGTGTGTGCCCTTCCGCCAAGGGCACGAACTATGTCTCTTCAAGTGCCGTAAACTCCACGTGTCGAATTTTAAGAATTCGTAGCATTTTTAGAATATCATTACTTTATCCCTTCATGTTTCTAAGCGCTGTTATTTCAAAACACACCTCGGAAATGTAATAAAAGTTATTTTATTACTTTAATCTAGGTAATGTATCTAAAAAGGCAGTATAGAACAAACCTTTTAAAACACTATCAAATGTAACTGAAATTAATCCATATTGACAATACAAACAAAACCTCAGATAACTTCAAAAACAGGTGTAAATTCTTAAATCCCCATGAAATTGCGAGCATTCTTGTTTCTCGGTCTGCCTGCCATCTTGCACTCGCTCGCTACCACCCAAGCTCGTTGTTCAGATTGACACATCCAAATGTTTAAATTTACTATGTCAAAATAGTTTGGCAAATATATAGTTGATTTAAATAAATTGTTTTGTAAAAGCAAACATGTGTAGGCATTTTAAAAACAAATATATAATTTTTTCAAAATTGATATAGATAAATAGTTGAGCATACCATACATGGAAAATATGGCATTGAAGTGTAAACATACATTCACATAATAAATTAACACGAAGCCGTCTTACTTCCCTGTGTCAATATAGCCAGAACATTACTATAGTTTATGCACACCATCCTACTGAAAAACGTACACGTAGCTTGCCTGCAGTACACAAGTCACACAATGCCAAATGCCCTGCCATATGTATCTGCTGCTCGTGCTGTAGGCCTATTTCAAGTACTTAGTATTAACATCAAATATGAGGAGACAGGATATTACCATGTGGCACTGAATATAAAATACGTGACAACGTGTGGAATAATGGTAGTGTACCAATGAGCTATTTGCGTAACCATACTCTCCCATAGAGTTATAAAACAGTGTGAAATAAAAGCATGTGTTGATATCGTGTTTTACGTTAGATATATTGTTGGCAAAATTTATTACAACTAATCAGTGTGATAGTAGAATATTTATCCCCTGAGTAAAACGTCTGCCTACCCCTTGCAGGCTCGGGAACCAGACGTTCAGTGCGAAGAACACTCACCTTAGTTTACCACACTGACTTGAGACCAGTGACCATTTGTCACACTCTGAAAATTATGCATCTTGCTTTCCATAAGGACATGCAGATATCATGCAGAACTGGGTTATCAGTGAAGGCGAGGAAGTGAAAACAATTTTTCATGCAAATAGAAAAAGACGTCAGACTACATAAAGTTTCCAGCCAAATTGTTTTAGTTCAAATTCAGTTTCTTTAATTTAATTGATATGTATTCTGGCTGTAAATGAAACTAATTAAAAATCCTGAATGGCAATAGCAACTGCCGATAGAAAGTGATCAGATGTACCGGCCGTTAATAATACCCTTATTCAAAACGTAAACTATCCCGACGTGTCAGTTTGTCACTTTAAAAACGCGTTTGCAATTATTACTTGAAGAAAAATTTAACATGGCTCTGCTTAGTGGTAGAACATTAAAAACTCTGTCTCTCAGGTTAAATTATGGTTAAAAATATGCTGGTTCTTAGCTGTTAAAAACGCCGTGCCAACATTGTGTTGTGTAGAATCTTCTATTACAAATGGTCGCTCTCTTAGACCTATACGACGTGTAGACTAAACTCGTAGAAAAACTAGTAGTGTAAAAAATAGTTTACTTGTAGGATGATAAAATTTATAGTAGAAAGCAGGACGGGATCGCAGAAAAATGTAGAGTAGTATTCAAACTTCATAGAGTTAAGGTGTTTCTTAACGTGGCTTACAGCTCACGGAACGTCACAGCGTCTAACTAACTGACCTAAGCTCCTAAACAGCTGCTTACAATACGGAGGGGCTTACAGCCACTTCTCTACGTAGAAAAAAAAACAGTATTAATTAAGCTAGCTGTAGAAACTAAAACACCCTAATATACTACTTAAAAAAACCTATGCGACGTCCAACTTCTGGACGTGCGTCCTGACTTGGGTCTTAACTCGTTGAAAGATGGCGGTAGAGAGAGCGATCGCCTAACTGAAATTACCAGCCTAGCCTTACGATATCATGCTAGCCAATGGGGTGCAGAATTCAAACCTGCCAGCCAACCGGAAGGCTTCTTACTCAAACAGCTAATCTGACACGCTTCTCTAACGGACTAATTCCCTGTGTCAAAGAGTTACGGATCGCGTAGAAGGAAATAAAAATTACAGAATAAATTTCCTGAAACAATTACAATGGCATGAGCCCAAGAAAATAAAAGAAAATAATGAATTATTAATTAAAATACAAACAAAAATAAAATCTAGCTATCTAAGGAATTTAAACATAAATTATTTCCATTCTAACATCTAATTATTCAAAATTCTAAACATACGAAAATTAATAAAAATAAGTAACAATTAAACATGTGTGAAAAACGGGTGCAAATCACAGTGTTTGACATTGACAGTGTAGAATGTGTAAAAATATACATAGATTATAAAAATGGTACCAGGAATTGCAAAAGTTTATGTTACAGTATATTGAGCAAAACATTCGTTTGATTTGAAAAAATTTACCAACAAAATTATTTTTTCAAAACGAAAAAATCACTATATTTACTTCAACATTTCATTGTTCGATTTAACAATAGTTGGTTTGAAACAGCAAAATAAATGTCAACATTATTTATTTGGTTGTTTAGACAATTCCTTTTTTCTCAGTGTGTGTTGGAATTCGCACAGACGAAGAACCCTTATATCACTTCTTCTCTTTTGAAATAGCATGGAAGTCGTAGGCTTAATGTCACTGTATTACTTTTAAACGAAAGCTAAGTGGACGAATGCACTCTCATGTATCCCGGCAGACGAAGGCATGAGCGATGTCTCCTTCACATACCCCAAACTGTACGTTTCGTTATATATTTCTAACAGTTTTACAATACCAATAGCTTCTTACCGCTATTTGCTGGATACTGTCGTTCACGTATAAACGAAGGCAAGACAAGATAATGCGTTGTAATTTATTTATTTTACATTTCCCATGTGAAACTAATTTGGGTGTTTTCAGTTATACGTACTTCCTAGAGAGTGGGGTGGAGAGATTTGAGCGGCTGTTAACATCAGCGTCTTGAGAGCCGATGAGGGTGAAGTGAAATGAGTATCGAGCAGCGCCGAAATGCAAGGGCGGGGAAGCGGGAGATCCCTGAGAAAACCCAACTACCAGTGGCATCGTCCGGTGCGATACCCACGTGCAAAAATCCGTGAGTGACCCCGCCGGGAATCGAAATCTGCTCGCCTACGTGGGATCCGGATAGTCTGACCACTACACCACCGCGGCTCCACTACACACTTCGTCAGGGAAGAATCAAGGGGATGTGGAGAACTGCTGATACCGAAGGGCCCGAGGGCAAATAGACCGAAGGTATGGAGAAGTGAATTTAAACACAACTCTGGGGTCATTTCGGAAAACTATAGACAAACGTAATTATGATCATGTTACCGGATTCTGTACCTTGAATAGTCGAAATGGTTCCAAATGAGAGCATATGGTGAAAATTTATTTTGTGGAACTCAATAGCAGCTTACTGAATACATATTTCGATGGCTGAATTTCACTTATTAATTTACGATTTACTCTGAATTTTAGTGAATCATGCTTCCCTTATAAACAGTTCCATTTTCATTGTAGGGTTCGCGGCGATGTGTGGATAGCGTACCAAGGCAATTGTTAAGGTGCTACTCACGATGGGGTCACTCCCGACTTTCACATGCGGGAAACCCTGCCGGTCGACGGATTTTCTAGGGTTACACCCAACTTTCCACGGCTTTGCATTCTATCACATATCCATCTCCCTCTCACTTTGCTCCCGTTAGGCGCTAAAGACCTAATTTCTAAGCACGTCCCAAATCTATCAAATCAAATCTATCCAGTTCGTCCAACTGGTTCGCCAGGTGACAAATTCTAACCACAACTATTTAATTGTCAATAGAGGTAGATCGACATAAAATAAGTATTCAGGAAAGTATATTCTAAGCAGGTCTTTCAAGTCATGAACTCATGTCCCTGAATCGAGTTTATAGTGTGGAACAGGCACTTGTGCGAATCGCGGAAAGCCAGATCGGAATTACCATGCAATTTCCGAGTCCCACTACCAAACAGTTATTTTGTAAATAGTACTGCCAAATCCACATTGTTTGAACGAGTAAATGGTTAACGTCATTAACTTTGTCACATTATTAATTGGACTACAACATATAGTTTTAATTAAATGCCTCAATAGTATTATTTTTTGTTGCAAGAACGTTAGACTTTTTCTGTGCGGAGGCTTCTGTTCCTGCGTGTGTCCCTCTGGTCCTGGACGTAAGTTTATCGCAACTAAGCCTAGCTGCAAATTTTGAGGGATCATTTCGATTTACTACTTGACAACGCATTGCTAGGGACAGGAGATTTTCAAATGATACAAAGGCTAGACAGCGCTGTTCTCCGTACGTTAGAACCTCAACTATTTCTTGATTGGCTGCCGGATTAGTAAGAAACCAGTTTTATTATTGAAAAGGTAGCACGCTATTCGGTGCTTGAAGTAACTCAAATATACATGTGTGTGAGGTCTAGATTTGTCTGCTAATCCATCCGCGAAATTAACTTCTCCCTACGCATCGCTTTATCAGGTCCAATGTGTGGAGCCACGAGTATTTCGCGAATTCATTTGGAGGCGAGGAAGACTCCAAACACTTGTTCTTTCCTTCTACTGTTGTGATTGGACGACAGTGGTTTAGACACGCCCCGTTTAACTGTGAGATTGTAATCATCAAGACACAGTAGTCTGACTGAGTGTTTAGCAGTACTGTACAGAGGTCTGACTTGATCGCAGCAACCAATAAGCAACCATAATGTCTCGAGTGTATAGAGGGCTGTCCAGCCTAGCTCGCTGCCAACTCAATCTGCGAAATACTTGGGGCTCTACCAGTGTGTAATTAATTAGGCTGCCACCTTATTTCAGTAGACTACGTTCGTGGTTCGCGAGCAGACAGATAAGACGTGTAACAAACAAAATTAACCGATCACCAAAGTGGTTCTGAACTTAGGTGCGTTGGAACACAACTTGTTCTGAAATATTTTCGTGACAAACAAGTACCCTTATCAATCGCTAATGTAGCATGCTATTCACTTTCGTCGGTAAAATTTTCAGCTAATGAACTGCAATATTTTAAGTGCTATTTCCTCCCACTTGTTCTGGAAAAGAAAATCGCCCAGATAAATATTATTGTTTGTTGGGACTCGTTCCGCAGAGATCTGAGATGGGGAAGTTTAAATACAACCCAATCTGTGTTTGTTTTCCACTGTACAATCAAAAGTTTTATTTGGTGAAACCTTTGTTTTATATGAGCTACCGCTAGTAGGAAAAAAAAATGCATGAAGATCCATTATAGCGGACGTGTGATCAGCCCCGAGCTTCGATTACGCGCGTCTGAGCAACGAACACGATGGTAGCGCGGATAAAGAAGTTTTAAACCGTAGTTCCACTCATTTAGCGACAATTTTTCAAAACCTCTAGAGTAGTGTATAAAAGAGCGAACTGTTGCAATGTGTTTTAAATGGGAGCTGTGTGCCTGTGGATGGCGGTCTTCGGCTCGACTCGGATATGCTCAGAATCCTTTGACTCGGGACTGTCGAACGTACCCGAAGGTGCTCAGCAGTTACGACCACTAATCCTTTATGCAAAATCATTTATTTATACTACCTGACAGCCGTATTGGTTTTATAGGCATAGGGTATGTCTAGAAACATGCAAAATTCGCGTTATTATTTGGCATTAGGCTGAACTGCACAATACTGTATATATTTGAGCCGGCGTCGTTTTTCCGTTGGCTGCTGCATATATGTGAAGTCACTCCCTTTTATAACTGAACTTCACGTGATTGGAGCACACAATTGTGAAGTGTTCATTTATTGGCGCAGAATTACCCAGGACGTGTTAAATAAAGTTTGGTCCAATGACAATCAAATTGCATAGGTACATGTTTTTGAAGTTTAACATGTCCTCAAATAAAAACACGAATTTTGCTGGTCTTAAGGTATTTGAAATCGGAAATCTTTTGTTTTCATCAAGTTTATTTATTTTTTAATTTAAATTAAATGTCATATATTAGGTGATGTGAAGCGTCAAATTTTATTCGCTCCTCACTTTCATTCGCGTATTTCATTCCTCCGTGTTATTCCTTACTTTATGGTAGGTCTTGTAACGCCCTTCAGCTGATGGCATAATATTTTCAATGTAGGAACGAAATTGGAGGTAATAACCTTCACAGCCTACACTAGCTACAGTTTTCATCATTTTGTGCTAGAGTGCGCTGGTAACTCGTATTTTCAGCACTATCTGCTAGAGCGAGAAGATGAAAAAAAAAAAATTTCAAAGCACATATTTCCTATATGTGTTAGTGTCGCCCGTATCGCTCCCTCACTTCTTGACCTTGGACGCGCAGATACATAGTCATCTTCAGGTGGCTCTCTTTAACTGTCCTTACGAGGGTTGATCAACCTCGTTTGAGTTGCAGAGCGAATATGGTGTAGAGAGCATATGCCATCTGTGCAGAGAACCATCTCCCGAGTCCCAACACTGAACTGCTTCCCTTCTTCCACAAGGGGCCGCGGTGGTGTAGTGTCCAGACTACTCGCCTCCCAACTGGGCGAACTGGGTTCGATTCTCGCCGCTCCCAGATTCAGGCATGTGAGGATCATGCTGGTCGATGACGCTGTTCGGCGGAATTCTTCAGGGATCTCCCGTTTCTCCCTCCCCCACATTCCGACGATGCTCCATATTCGCCTCAATCACCCCCGTCGGCTCTCAAGACCTCTATTTTAAGAGGCGCCCAAATATCTATATTTTACTCCACTTCTTACACAACAGTCAATACAACTAAACTTCAATTAATGTTAGCATACTGCTTAAGTAAAGAAGTGTTTCGATATTCTAGTACACAATTTTTGACTATGTTGTAATGTAAGTACGATGTAATTAAGGGGGAAGTATCCTTGCTATTTTGGATTTATGTATTTTCCTCATTTACTTAATTTTCGGAGTTAATATTTAAAAACCAAGCTAGTCATGAGATAGGGAACATTTTAACAGTTATTTCTAAATCCCACTTATTTTTCTTACATGATTAGTGTCACATATGTAACCGTAATCAAACGTTATCTAAATATTTAATAATTTCAGTCCCACATGGGAAAATACAGGTACATTTGAAGCCCTACTAATTTTAAAAAAAATCTTTATGTAGTCGTCCATGTCATGTCTAGCTTTGATTTTTTATTTCTGGTCATACATTTTCATTACGAAGATTTGCAAGAAAATTCTAAGATGGAGTGGATACTACCCCCTTAAGTTATACAAAGGTTTTTCTACCATAAAATCGCATGTTTGGGGTGAAAACCAAATGTTAACAAACATCACAATATTGTTGAAACACGTGAATTTGACAATTATTTCGACAATTCTCGAGCCGATGCAGGGAACGTGCAAATAAAATGAAAAACAGTCTATCTCATTTGCAGTACATAGTTTCAGCCCCAAATCCCCAACACCGCCGCCAACACCAGAAGAAAGACAACGATAGCACCCGGACTCGAGCCCGTACTATCCCGGTGGGAGATATACTACGTTGCCCACTCAAAAGTAAGGTGGTTCACAGTTAAGAACATGCTCTTAAATAGTCCATATAAAGCGAATAAAGAGTGCATAGGTGGTTTTCCGTTTTCTAAATGATAATGTTAAGATTATGTCCGACTTTCCCACCAAAAATCGCATCATCAGCGGGCAATACCAGTGGAATTACATATATTTGTGGTATGTTCATGTGCAAAAACCAAGAACAATAAACTAAAAAATTCTTCAAGGGAATTCATTCGAATTATGCAAAAAAAAAAAAAAAAAAAAAAAAACAATTTCTTCTGTCAATATTTATGAAAAAGGTTTAGTGGTCACTGAAAAATAAATTTCCGTACGTAGCAAAAATTCAGCACGGTGAATTTCGCAAAATATTCTGTATTCACAGCAATTATTTTCCCCCAACGTACCAATAAGAACTGCTGCAGCTGCGTATCCGTTGCCTGGTTCGGCCACTTGGTCCGGCTTATGGACACCAGCCAGTCATCTTCTCCACGAAACATATTCATGTTTGTAAATCAGTTTGCAGGCAGATGTCGTGCTGCGGCGACGTCGTCGCAGTTGGCATAACATCTTGTTACGCTAAGATGCGTGGTGCACGAACTTTGGCAACGCTGGATAACTAGGGACCTGCGAAATTCGCGTTATTATTTCGGGACACGTTAAGCTTAAAGCACGTGAAACTTTCCAATAGGTTTGCCATTGGACCGTATAATATTTGACACGTCCTGGGTAACTATGCGCCAATAAGTTAACACTTCACGATTGTGTGCCCCAATCAAGAACTGTTCAGTCAGAAAGGGAGTAGCTTCACATTTAAGCAACAGCCAACGAAGAAACTACGGTGGCGCGATTATGTACAGTACAGTGAATTTAGCCTAACGCCAAATAATAACGCGAATTTTGCAGGTCCCTATGGATAACCGAGGAGGTCAGCCGCCAATTAATAAACTTCTTAAACATAACAGTTCCCCAGTTGAAGCAGTCTCTAACAACCCTGGCTATCTGTCGATCTGTAAGGAACACGTGGATCCGGTAACCTGGTGAAACATTGAAGGATTTCCAGTACTTGGAGGGGCCGCCATTGTGTAATGGTTAGATTACTTGCCTCACACCTAGGAGAACCTGGTTAGATTCTTGGTGGGGTCGCTCGAATTTTTTCTTGTGGGAATAGTGCTGGACGATGCCCCTGGTCCGCGGGTTTTCTCGGGGATCTCCAGTTTCCCCCATCCTCGGATTTCTGCCTTGCTCCGTACTCACCTCGCTTCGCCCTTGTCGGATCTCAGGACCAAATCTCTCCACTCCATTCCAGTCAATGGAAACCCAACTTCCTTGAGTTGAGAGATTTATGCGGCTCTTAACAACGAGGTCTTGAAAGCCATTATGATGAAATGAGTTGAGAATGGAGCAGCACCGGAATGCAAGGGTGGGGGAAACGGGATAACCCCGAGAAAACTGGCATTATTCCCACGTGCGAAAATCCGGGAGCGACTCGACCGGGTATTGAACTAGGTTCGCCTTGGTGGGAGACGAGCAGGCTAACAGCTCAGCCACCACAGCCTTTGAGGAGAAGGGAGTCAATGATCATCAATTCGTGGCAAATTCAGAAAGGTGCGACGATAAATGTGTACGGGACGTCGAACCGTCGGCACGTCGCAGTCTGCAGGACACGGGATCGCGATCAGCAGCTCTTATCTTTCCTCCGAGAGGTCACGCGGTCGAGTCCGTGTTGAATCCTTTTCACCAGCTGACAGTGTTAAAACTATTTTACATCCCTTTCAACTGTTCTCCTTGGGTCTCTTCAGACCGAGAACACAATATACACGAAGGTTCATAACATGGGGGACCCACTTCATAATTAAACATGTGATACTGAAACAATGAAAAAATCCATACAAACATGTGGCCTTTTTGTCTTTGTTTCTGAGTAATAGTACTGTTTGTATTGCAATAATGTGGTGTTACTTATCGTTATACGAGGTACTCAAAATGATGACCTTCACTCTAAATTCGAATCAGTGGTTTCCCACTGATTCGAAGTGAAATTCAACTGCTCTAATCAGTGAAATTGGCTACACTTAGAATCAGTGATTCTGATTGTTTCAGTGAAAAATTTCAGTGATTGAATTAGTGACGTAAAACAATTTTATTTACTGAATAAGTGACGGCCGACTTCAGTGGTAAATTAAATATTCCTTTTATTGAACGTAGCCAAATAATTACGTGAAATAAACATTATTATGATACTTTACTATTTATATTGTGTAATTTACTGTAATTAAAAAAAGTAAAAATAGCTGCTTATGTGACCGGGATTGAACTCGCGCACCCTTCGACTGTATGCCGTTGTTTTGCCATCTGAGCTATCACGCCAAGTCACAATTAAAATTGAATATCTAAAATTTCGTAGCGAAATTGTGTAGGTCGAAGTTGTATGCTCATACTTTTCGTGTTTGGTTTGATTAGTACCGTCAGGATTGTTAAACGAACAGTATGTTTAAAATCACCCTCTTCGCCACATTAAATACAGTTTAAAACTTCAAACAGAGCGCTGTGACGATTACATGGATTCGAAATGAAAGACGTCCAAATGGAATGAAAGGCTGCGTGTTCCTATTACCTCGTAAAATGGGGTTTTTGAAGAAGCGACACATTTCAGAAAGTATTTTGCATTAGTTTTTTTTTCGTTTATTTGTTGTTACTACGCGTTATTTAAAGGCCATTTTTACACGTAGTTTTACTGGTACATCTGTCAAAAATAAACCACTGAGTAAGCAGTGAAAAAAAATGATTGACGAATCAGTGGGAAACGTCACTGAATCAATCAGTGAATGAAATACGGCATTTTTTACTGGTTCATCGGGGAAATTCACTGAAGTGACTGATATATCAGTCAGATACACTTGACTGATTGAAACAGTGAAATTCTCACTGATTCAGATTTAGAATGATTCAACCTGAATGCTTGCTTGTTGTCATATCGTATACTCGCGTATCCTTTCAAAAATACCAGGTGTTTGTCGAATCAGTTGGCAGCGTTCTTGGATGCTCTGACGCGGTGTTTCGATGTTAAGAATGGGCGATACATACACATTTATTTTCAAGTGGCTCAACCATTAAAAATTTAATATATTTAAGTCTGAAGAGCATACAAGTCAGCCAGTAGGTCCTGCACGACCTTCTTGTTGAGCATATTTTTATTGCTTTGAGTGTATCCTGAATTCTCATATACATCGCCAGTTTATTTGGAAATCTTTCGTTCGTGAAATTTATTTCTTTTCGGTAAAAGGGAGCAGTGTAGCCTACCATTAAGCATAATTCACACTCGAGGTGCGTCAAATGGAACGTCGTTCAGAATTGGAAAAACCCACTGCATACCTAGTGCACAAGTAAAAAGACGCCGAGCATGTGGCTTTAACTCGAAAGCAAGTTCAAATATGCTACATATTTATACGTACTTTTTCATAGTTTTTAGTGTCTCCGAATAAATGGGTCCCACATGTGGTAAGAACTGGTCTCCTTACAGATTCTCGAGATTTCAGTTGACGACGCAATGTCGGACGAGGCGGACATGCTCCTCTGCTAGTGTTGTGGGTCGTGAGTATTGGCTGTAATCTGAATTAGACGATTTCATTTCAGTCGATTCGTATATAGTGGCTCCCAGATATAGTACTTCATGTACTGCACCACACAGTTTCTCACTGGTTCAAAGTTTCATGCGTTTAATTGCATTGCGAACTGTCGTAGAGAACGAATTGTCATAAGGTTTCTCACTTATAGTCATGTTTAATTGTACAATTTTTTATAATGTTTTTGGGATGCATATCAGGACATGAGGATGAAGGGTGGATATATTTGGTACGAAAGATTTGGGGAGGGGAGGAATAACCAAGCATTCTGATATGCATGGTTTCATAGTATATGAAAGGTTTGTAATTGCAGATAGTAGAATGTCTCTTCAAGTTATAATTTCGAATAAAGCACATTAGCATTGGCAAAAGGCTTCCAAAGCCTTATTCTTTCAGCTACCGCCTAGACGATGAGAAATACATGTTACGTAATACTTTTATACGACATAAACTTAAAAGAAAAATGTTTTATATAAATATATTTTTTAGGGTGAGTGGTATCGAAGCTGAAATAATAATAATTGAAACACGTGTGAAAAAATTATTAATTGGATATAGAGGTCCATAGGTTTAGCATTATAAGTAGCAAAGTTAAGAATGAACTTGAATATATTTAAAAAAATATTTATGAAATATATTTTTTTCGTATACTTTATAATTGAATATTCCTCTCGTAAAAATTAATTCAATATAAAGCTTTGTAGCATTATGAATAATGAATGTCGAATGGTCCTTATGACTTGGAATGTAGGCTTTATTTCATATTTTTATTTATATCTGGAAAGATAAGCTTCCTATATCAAAATGCTTGAGATTTGTTGTCCGTCCCCTTAAAACCCCATACGCTTAGAGTTCGATCATACGACAATTATGTTCTACATATGTTACAATTATTATTATTTTCATAAGTACACAAGGTAGAGTTTCTATTTTACTCGTATATTGTACACCACATATACCAGATCAAAATGGTTGTAATTTTTATTTATTTTATTTTTTATTTATTTTTGACCCTTACGTTGGTTCGTCTAGTATGGTAGGCTTAGTGAGGCTGCTCGATATTAGGACCACTGAATTCATCTCGTGGCCAGTAGTCCTCATGTTCGTCCTGCAGTTACAAATCGTTTGCATTGCATCCCAGTATGCGTACCTATTCCTAAAACAATTATTGAGATTTAATTTCTTATAGTAACATAAGTACTAGTGCGAGTAGTATGTTGAATGTATGAGATTACTGGGTATGACCTCTAAGGTGTTAAGCAGATACATTACACAAAAGAAAATCGACAGCCTAGATAGCGGAACATGTATTAACTGGCTTGGCCATACAAAGAGGGGACTTAATCTCAAATGTCAGATTTACTCACTAAGCAAATGAAACTTTCCCTGAAGATCAGGTTTCCGAAAATTGTATTTCGGTGTCTAGCCGTGTAATTTTCTGGCGCAACTCCCGATTCCTCTCCCCATACACACGGTTGTCACAGTCACAAGCCTCATTTTGGTCGAAGTCCTTGTGTCTTCCCAGGTCGTGACGGTTTGGGAGTTTACCAAAAATGGAAAGTGCTGCTACAAGCGGGTCGCTGCGGTAACGTCGTTGTACTGTAGGGGTTATCCCGTATTCTCTCCCGTCTTCGATCTGTAGCTGCTCCATACCGGACCTATTTCACCTCTTACGCTATTCAAGCTGGCCCGGAATTACAGACTATTTTCCTTCCGAGAAAGTCAGCCTATTCCAGCTTAACAACGCTGGCACACTTCCTCCCTACCCGCACGGACACGGATCGGGAGCACCATTTATTGTTTCATCTTCGTCGTTCCTCCTCACAGTCAGGAGGTACTTAAAAGTTAAGTTAACGCAGTAGGTGGGAATGAAAGTCAAACATGCGTAAAGAAAAACGTGAGAACGACGTGGTGGATTGTGCACTTCACAAATAAATAAATGGTACTAATTTAATTAGCTCGCGGCTTGGGATAAGTGGCGCCACCAACTCTCCCCTCTACCATAACCAGCTACTGGGAAGGGCCTGCCAGCTTAACATGGCTCTCAGACACGCAAGAGACGGATAAATTTTACTTTTCTATATTTAGAAGACGTTATGCCGTCCACATCGCACCTTTATTCAGCGCGGTGTTTTGGATTAACATTGGTGGGTGACGGGGCAGAAAGAGAAATATTAGTAGGCCTATTAGTATCCCCAAGGGTAACATGACACAAATGCTCAGCAGTCTGAGCAATGTCAATTACCGTATCAATGGTCATGGCTACCCAAGCAATCTCATGCTGCTTTAACACTTCAAAGAGTGAGGTTATCTGGGAGAGTATGTTTTTTAATGAACTAATTTGCACTTATTAAAGATCTTTTTCATATGCACATAAAAGATGATCAGTATTCCTTTCGAAATGTGCCAAACGAGTTCTTATTCTAGGTAAAGAATGTAGAGAAGTAGCATCCTCAAGGTCAGTTATCAGCTCAATATGTACTAATAATTTTGTGGCACACAATTCATACTCTGCTTTTACATTTATATCAACCAAATTATTAATATCAGGATGCCACGCTAGTGTCAGCAGGGGTGATGCCCCTTAATTTTAATTCATAAGTAAGTTCCTCTTTCAAGAGGTGTTCAGGGGTAATGAAAATTGGCATCCTTGTTCAACAACATACAATATAGAACAAGAACAAAACAAGTACTATTAATATCAAAAAAATAACCTAAAAAAATAAAACCCTCCGACACCATCCAGACCATGTTCAGAATAAGGAGAAGAACCAAAAACATGTATCAAATCATACAACGAAACACGGACAAAACGCAACCATGCTCTGCTACCAGCTATGCTCTCATATATCGGTGATTCTGTAGATCTCAACAACGCATAACCTAAAACACCGAAGATGGCGGAGGCAAAAAGTGGATGTATTTGTGCCTACCCGTGTTTTGTAAAAAGATTTTAACAACACAGGCCGAGTCCTAAAATCCTAACATAAGTATGCAATAAATTATTACTAACAATGAATATATATATATATATATGTGTGTGTGTGTGTGTATACATATATAATTATTATTTTTATTCTTTTACACTAATTTAAATTTCACCATTAGGAAGAAAATAGGGCAAAAATAATTATGAAAAGACAACACTGTGCTCAAATTAGTGACAAATAATTTAATAGCTCCTTTCATTATATCTATATAGTTGTTAAAATACTGTGTTACATTGCATTGTTTCTGAGTATTCATTCTATAATATCATAGTTTCTTTGCTAAAAAAATATATTGTGAATAGAACATTGCCTTGTAATTGCCAAGGTTAAAAAAAAAGAGAGAAAAGAGAAAATATAAATAGTGATAATGGTATCGAGATGTACCTCCCCAAAATCAGAATTATTGTAATATATAAACAGCCTCATGTTCATACATCGTTAATATTTTATCGAGACATAGTTTTTTATATTGATTTTAAACAACGAGAAGAGAGTTAATGCTTCCTAAAATACGAGTATGGGTGATAGCTACACCCGAACTGTTCATACCATGCATCACAAAACTTCAAAATGATAAAATAACTTTGGGTCTTTCCTGATTTAGAAGGCGTTGATGCGAGCCATCCTCATCTTCTTCCGAAGACGAGCACACATCTATTGCTGGCTAGAAAATACCGCCACAATCGTCACCAAGGCAATATGGCAGAAATTTACATATGCTCGTTCATGGAACACCCAAGAGCGAACAGCGAGTGTACTAAGCAAACATTTTATACACAAAATAATAATCCACGGCAATAAAAATTACATCAACATCACCGAGGAAATTAGGAAAACTTTAAACTGATTGATGGGTTGTGGGAACATCGTTTATCACATATTTATGAAGTTATTTCAGCAGCTACAAATTATAATGTCACCATTATTTAGTCTTGAGAAGGAGAATGAAATATGGCAGCGTCATCACCTGTGAACAATGTACCTATCGACCCAACTATCGATACAACTATCGATGTACCTAGTCACAGTTACACTCAGATGGTCGGGTGATAAAACCATAATAATTATTTTAATTATCGGGATTCTGAATTTTTTGGTTAACATATTTTAAGGCAGCTGATACAGGTATCAATAACGATATAACAAACAAAGAGTTAACATGATATACAGAAAGTGCTGCCCTCTTATGACCTTAATTTGTATCAGCATATCAGAGAAAATAACACATTACTTACAGGTGGTCCTACCTGCAGTAAATATAACTTAAAAATACAAATTAACAGCTACAGATTTGAAATACCTTTATCAAAATAAGTGTCAACCTAAATATAACAGTTTACACATGAACAATCCTTACTTTTCCATTCATGACACTTATTAAAAACACTAAAAATAGTGACACAAAAATTATATCAATAACAATTTAAGCTTCAGCACAAAAGGGAGATAATTGACTGCAAAAAAATTCAAGGATATGACTTTGCCAACGAAAAATACTTTAACTATAAAGGCAAAGACACAAAATACAAGAAAAAATAACACATAAGCAAAAACTTACCACAAAATTGGCACAGTATGTGACAACTTATATGAATAATTACGTCTTTTTGAGCAAAGAGTTGCTTGAAAATTTTACTGCTTATCTTCACGAAAAATTGTAATTTACTTGCCCGAAAAATTGTGAGGAAAACGTGGTCTCTACCACGTACCTGCTGTTTGTATCTGATTACTATGCAGCCCAGGGTCGGCTGTTGCGTTCGATCGCGCTGTCCCCTGGGTGAACTTCAGCAGCAGTTCGAATATCAACATTGGACTAGCTCGCTTCCAGCATGTCTGGTGAGCGCGACTCGGCTAGGTGCTGCTGTGCTCATGACAGCGGCACTTCGAGGAACTATGCAAGTGTCGTCAGTCGCTCGCTAACCAGTAGGTGGGACACCTGGGCTTCACGCAATCATGACATCGCATTCTCCAATCTGCATGAACGTCGGTAGAATTGTAACGTATGATCACATATGCACCCCATACATGGACATGTTTCAGCTTCAAACCAAATTATTGGAAAGCAATAAATGGCAATGCTTACTTTCAAAAGAAATTTTCCTTCGAAGGTCATCTATTTTCCTATTTACCAGTGCTATTTTTTTTAACCCTCCTAGGGGAATTTATTCGTGTTTTGTATAAAATGTTGGTGCGATCTCTGTATTGGGGTCAGATTGACACTGCCCCAGAAGGAGATCACCCAGCCAGTTAAGTAATGTAATACAAGTAAAATCTCAGCTTCTCTCTTATGGCAGAAAGGAATCAGGCACACTTGGTGTCCTGAGTTAGGATGCAGGTGACATGTTGGCGAGAAAAGTTTTATTAATTTAAAGATGAGAATATTTAGATCACCTAAATAAGACTTGGAATATTTTTAAAATTATCTTTTAAAAATTGCTAGACATGCGGAAAGTAAAGTGCCTTTATAAATGGGAGATTTGTGTTTTCCCGGAGTCTTTACATGGCAGCTTAAGTTTTATCCAGCCATAACATTTTGGAGACATGGTTGTTTTCTTGCTGGAATTAATTTGAACAAACTAATTAAATCAGGAGCCATCATGTTATTGTTGGCCTCGTTTGAGAGTTCGTTAGGCCATGGATTTTCTTATAAAAGAATGGTCAAATGATTTGAATTAACTTGGTTATATACAGGTAAACCAAACCAAAATATTTGGTAGGTTGGTATATGGTTATCCAACCTGATGTTTAAATCTCCGCAAAGCCAGTAATTGTTATTGTTGTTGGTTTCTTAATCATGCACAATACCATATTATTTTTGGTGGAACTGTATACTTATTCAGCAGTATAAACTAAAATGTAACTAAAATAAATATGTCAAATGCACTGTTGGAGACATGGAGAATCGCCATCTGGGGGGGGGGGGGGTGTCGTTTTCATTTTTTTACTGTAATTTTCTCCAATGAATCATTGTTGAGGCTTATAGGCCCTTATATAAATATGGCTTTGGTCAAGGTAAAAATTTAATGTACTTTAGAATTTTCTTGCATATTATTCACATTTGTATTTTTGAAAAATAATAAGTTTATATGTCCTTTTTAAGTAATTGTTATTTGATACTAAGATATATTGATGCTTTAAGTGAATAATCCCAAGTTACCGTTAGCGCAAACAAAACATGAAAGAAAATATGAGAAAAAAAGAAATTCTTAATAAATACTCTTGAAACTACTCATGCATTTTACTTGTGTAAAATAAACATTAATTTTAAGGACAAACATTAATTTTAAGTACACTTCTGAATTAAGTTTTCAAATATTTTTCTACTTCAACGGGGGTTGTTGTTCCTTTTGGGATTTTTTGATCTGCAGACTTTTGATTTGTCCGCCTTGCCAGGTTCTTGGGGGCAAGGGCGAAGCAAGGATTTATCGTCGCTGCACTCTGCTCTCATGGGACAGGGTGTTTGAACCTTGTATAAGAGTTAAAAATTCATGAGTTGTTGGGGATATTGGAGAAGGTAAAGGAAAGCACTTCAGTGGGTGACCTCTTTTTTTATTTTTTGTGGTTTAGTGTATGTACTGATTTTATCATGTCTACAGCTTAGGTACAAAAATTGTCCATGGGGTCTCTACTCATGATGCTGAAGAAAGCAGGAGTGAAGGTGGTAGAAATTGAGTACATTGATGACTTGTGCATTAGAGCATTGCCCTGGTGCATCGAGAAGATGTGGCAGGAGCCAGCTCGGTTGTTGTATCGAGTGAGTCCACTACATTATTTAAAATTGTAAAATCTATCCCAAAAGAATTAGCTACAAAAATTCCTCTATTGACGAAGTTGAGCTTGGAATCATTAGTACAGTTCTTTATACAATTAAATGTATTGTACTCTCTAAAGTTTTGTGGGAAACGTACAATTTTTGTGGTAGCCACTTTTAGAATGCCAGACGAGTTGCAGGCCATATTCAGTCAATCCCGGGATGAAAATTGGGAATGTAACACACTGGTGAAGGCTTGTATTACAAAATTTTCTAGTGATATTGCTGTAACCAAGAATCGTTTGCGATTACTAGAACAAAAGCAAATGCAAGATCAATCTATGCAAGAGTTTGTTAAGGGAATAATAGACACTGTAAATGTGGTAGAATTTCTATGTTTAGAGGACTATTTCATGGTAATAGTTTTTTATATAATCTTCATCCCCGCAATAGTCGATAGTTTTGTTTTACCACTAAATCAGATACTTAGAAGAAGCTTTTGGATTTAGTTAAGAAGTCAAAGAGAATCTTGAGGGATTGCTCCGCGAAATAGGAAATAGTAATATAGTTAGTTATCTTGAAGGAGGGAAAGTAAAATCATCTGAGAAGGAAAAGTCAAGATTTTCAAAGTTTCGGGTATTTTGCGGGAAAACGAACCATCTTGCAAATGATTGGTTCCATAGAAAGTCTGTTTTTATTATTGCCGCTAGTGAGCAGCCTCAACCCGGTAAGGCACCGACTCAGTCTTGGTATTCTCAAACCCAGAATAACTCTAAAAATGGTAATTTAAATCAAGAAGTTCAGACTGGTGCCAGAAATGGGAATAGGTTTGAAGAGGTGATTTGTTTTCTCTGTAATCAATAGGGTCACATTAAATCGGGTTGCCCTATGAACCTTTTAAAGAATAAGATTGTGGAAGAATCTTCAGTAAATGTGTTCGGGTATGAGAGGAAACATGGGTTACTATACATTCCTGTGGTAATTTCAGACCAGGTAGTTGTAGCAGCCTTGTTGGAATCTGGCATCTTTTGTTCTTTAATCAACCAGGACTTTTGTAATTATTTACTTACCCATGTGCCCAAACCACTTATTCAGATTATACCTGGGGAAGAATTGTGGTTTTCCCTTGCGAATAGAGGGTTTATTAACTATAAGGGCACTACCATTTTCAAGGTTAGATGAGATCGATTTACCTGGAAATTTCAGTTTCGGATCCTGCGATGTCTTAGTCATGACTTACTTTTGGGTGTGGATGTTTTGGATAAAACTCAGACTACTTTAGGTGTGAGTAAAAATATATTAGTATTTGCATTTCGTCTATCTCAGCCTATTGAGATTATATCTCAACCCTTTTATTCATATAAGATTTCGGTACAGACTGTTCAAGATATAAGTAAAGTGAGTGATCTGTAGAATCATTTATCACTGTTGCGATTTGAATTTTCTGATGTAGTAACCCCTAAATTGTGACAATATGTCCATCATCCCATGGTATTAAGTCTAAAAGATTGTGATCCTGTATCCTCAGTACCTTACAGAGTAGCTCCTCCTAAACTTTAAGTATTTAGGGAAATTATTGATAAATTTCAAGCAAATGATATCGTCGAAAGTTCCAGTAGTAATTACTCTAGTCCAGCATTTCTCTCGCCTAAAAAGGCACCAGGAGAATATCGAGTTATCTGTGTTTATAGAAAAGTAAATAAAAATATTTTTGTATATCCTTACCCTTTACCGACAATAGACTCAGTTTTCCAGCATGTAGGGGATGCCAAATATTTTTCTATTATGACCTGAATTCGGTTTATCTTCAATGTGAGCTGCACCCCGCCTCTCGTGGTATTTTGTCATTTGTAACACCTTGGGGCCAATACCAATGGAAAAGGTTACCCAGGGGGGTAAATTGTTGCCCCCAGGCAATGTCTAAGGCATTGTTTAATGTGCTATAGATATATCAGTATGATTCTCTTTTTACTTTTATTGATGAGTTATGTATGTATAGTAATTCTTTTGAGGAGCATCTCGAACATCTGAGAATTGTATTGCTTGCTTTGAGGGAAGCAGAATTGACAGTGAACCCTCAGAAAGTTACTTGGGCAAACACCTATGTGAGATACTTAGGGTTTATCATTTCCAAAGGGAAATTGTTGATGGATTCTGAGACGATCAGTGGGATTGTAAATTTTCCTGTGCCCAAAAATTTTTGTGGGGTCCTTTGATTTTTGGGTTTAGTGGGTTTCTATTCTAAGTTTATACCAGATTTTGCTAGTTTAGCCGAACCTTTGAATGCGTTAAAAAGAAAAGGTATGGATTTTCTCTGGGGTGGTTCCCAGAATCATCCTTTTCAACTGTTAAAGGAGAAAATCGCCATTCCACCTTTTTTGCACTTGCCAAATTTTGATAAACCACTTATGCTTCAGGTTGAAGCCAAATCATTAGCACTAGGGGCAGTGTTGTGCCAAACACAAGATGGTAGTTTAGTACCTGTAGCTTATGCTAGTCGACTTTTGTCTCCTGAGAAAAAATACTCAGTCTATGAAAAGGAGGTGTTGGCAGCCATCTATGGGACGGAAAAATTTCGCGATTATCTTGAAAGTACAAAGTTTGTGTTACACACAGATAATCAGGGCCTGAGTTGATTTTTGTACACCAATAAACCTGTTGGGGGACTTGCTAGATGGCTTGTTCGGCTTATGTGTTTTAAGTTTTCCATAAAGCACATAGAGAGAATAGATAACGGTGTGGCCGATGTGTTATCCCGCTTGTATGATTCTGAGGGATTCCAGGTAGATTTCCCAGAATCTACTAATATCATTCAGGAGAATGACTCCACATCTATTTTGGTCCTGTAGAAGTGCGACAAATTTCATTGAGCAGGTGGATAATAAAGAACAAACTGATGAAATCGAACTCAGAAATTCTGAATCTTTGTCATCTTTAGTAGGTGAAGAACAGGTTGGGGTTCTTCAGAATTTTCCCCAAGCATATTTATAGTTGCAGCACTACCAGGGAGTTGACCCCGAATGTTTAAGGATTAAGTTTAATATCAATGTGTGAAAAGGTGGGTCTTATGAGATTAGAAAAGGACTGTTAGGATTTGTGGACCCAAAAACTTTTAAATTTTCATTTTTTACTCCTCAATTGTTACGTGAGCCGACTTGTCAATACTAAAATGATTTTGGAGGACATTTAGGACAAGATAAAACAGTGTCTCGTATTAGAGAGATGTCTTATGGGGCAGGATTAAGTAAGGAAGTTGAACAACTAGTTAGAGAGTGTCGAATGTGGGAGGATAAAGCCTCGTAATGTAAATACTTATATTCTTTATAGTGCTGGAGTAGCTACATTTCCTTGGGAATGAGTCTATTTAGATGCATTTGGACCTTTACCATGTACTTCTTTTGGTTTTACTTATATCTTAGTTGCTGTTGATAGTTTTACTAAATTTGTGTTTTTTCCCCTTTGTGTAATATGAAATCTACTGAAATATGTAAAGTTTTAGGACAATGTTTGTTTCCTGTGTTTGGGTCTCCAGTTAGCATTGTAACAGATAATGCTACATATTTTATTTCTGCCGAGATAAAGCATCTTTCTTACTTTTTCATGGGGGGTTAAGTTGATTCAGACTACTCCATATTATCACAAGGCAAGTCTTGTAGAGTGGTATAACCGAAATTTAAAGGTAGCTCTGCGGACATTTCAATCTGTATCCCATAAGGAGTGGGATGTAGTAGTGTATCAGCTAGCTCTGACTTTTAACAATGTGGTGAGTGGTGCCACGAAAAAATTTCCGCCTGAAATATTTTTTAGGCGAAGCCTATTTAACCCCTTAATCAGTTCCTGAGGGCTTTATGATATCTGTTTGAATTCTTTTAGAAATAAAGATCTAGAGGAGATCTGGAGAGAAGCTAATTTGAATTTGAAGAAGTATCATTCCAAATTGGCCTCTCAGAATGTGGATTCTACTGGCTCTGTGTCATTCGTGAGAGATAGAGTGTTTTTGGGAACACATTTTTTTGAGTAAGAAGGCAGCTAACTTCAGTGCTAAGTTGGCAACGACGTTTTCTGATATTTATCGCATAAAGCTATTCTTAACCCCAGTGATGGTGCTACTGGAAGTTGAAGGTCGCCCTGGAGTGCGTAACAAGGCTCATGTAATTCAACTAAAGTTAGAGACCTCACTGTAATAATGTGTATCTGGGGGGTTTAATCCACTGATGTGATTTATTTTGGGTTTTGGTGTAATAATATTAGGTTAAAGGGGTTGAATCTGTGACATTGTCATCATCATCATTTTCCAGTATATTTGTAATGTTTGTATTTAAGTCACACCTGTTTGGGTGTCTCCTTGTGGGGCGGATGTAATTCTACCATTTTTCTCATGCCCATTTCTTCTAGTGTTTTTCATCTCCATGTAGATTTTAAGGTGTTCATGTCTATTTCATGTAGTGTTACATATTTTCATTTTCATTTTTAGATGTATTTAAACCCTGTACCTTTGAGGGTTGGGTTATAGTTTGTTGATATTGATTATATCTGGTTTCTTGTATGTACTTTGACAAGTAAATTAATTCAATTAGTATGTTAATGACGTATTAATGAAGAGGAGAGATTCAAAATATTATCTGCCAACGATATTACAGTAGGCATAACTGGTGCAGTGGTGGTCCTTTAATATTTTGGCTCATTGAGAAGGAGGCAGGTTTTTTATCTGAGTAAGTTTCCTGTATTGATGCTTGCGCCAGTTTTTCTCTGCTTTCTTCCAGAATGTTCCTGATCTTGGAGATGATGAGAAGACCAGAGATGAAGACTCTCTGTTTCTGGATCTGGATTGAGCAGGGCCCCCTCGACAGAGGTCTTGGACTGGATCTTCACCCCACCATTTCTTTAAGGTGGGTGGGGGACTGTGTGACGCCTCACACGAACGATTACGTCTTTTTGAGCACAGAGTTGCTTGAAAATTTTACTACATATCTTCACGAAAAATTGCAATTTACCTGCCCGAAAATTGTGAGGCAGACGTGGTCTCTACCATATACCTACTGTTTGTACCTGATTAAAACACAGTCCGGGGTGGGCTGCTGCATTCAATAGCGCCGTCACCTGGGTGGACTTCAGAAGCAGTTCGGAGTATCAACTTTGCACTAGCTCGCTTCCAGCACGTCTGGCAGGCGCGACTCGGATAGGTGCTGCTGAGCTCGTGACAGCAGTACTTCAAGGAACTATGCGTGTGTCGTCAGTCGCTCGCTAGCCAGTAGGCGGGCCGCCTGGATTTTGCACACTCCTGACACCACATCCTGCAATCTGCTTGAACGTCAGGAGAATTGTGATGTGTGATCACGTGTGCACCCCATACATGGACATGTTTCGGCTTCAAACCAAATTATTGGACAGCAATAAAGTCACCCCTGTAAGGGGCAATGCTTACGTTCAACATATATTTTCCTTAAAAGGCCATACAATTTCCCATTTAAAAGTGCTATTGTTTATCCCTCCTAGGGGAATTGGTTTGTGTTTTATATAAAAGATGGGTGTGAACTCTGGATCGGGGTCGGATTGTCACTGCCCCAGAAGGAGATCCCCCAGCCAGTTAAGTAATGTAATACAAGTAAAATTCTTACAGGCCGAATATTATTCGGTCTGTAAGAATTTTTTTTTTCTGTGTAATCTCTGATAATGTTGCCAGAGAAAGAAATATTTTGATAATAACAGTAAAGTGTTGGTTTTTGCCTTTTTAATAACAGTAAAGTGTTAGCTTTTCGCCTTTTTATTTTTGGTGGAACTGTATGCTTATTCAGAAGTATAAACTAAAATAATAATAAAGTAAATATGACAAGTGCATTGCACACTGTTGGAGACATGGAGAATCGACATTTTGGTCGGGCTGTTTTCTGTTTTACTGTAATTTTCTCTAATGAATCATTGTGGGGGCTTATATAAATATACTTTCGGTCAAGGTAAAAATTTAATGTACTTTAGAATTTTCTTGAAAATTATTCACATTTGTAATTTTTGAAAAATAATAATTTTATATGTCCTTTTTAAATAATCGTTATTTGGTACTATGTGCCGTATTAATAGTCGTCTCTCAGATCTCGTCTTGAGATCGTATCACGTGTTACAGTCTAGAGATAAGTTTCTAGTCTTGAGACGCGTGCGAATTAGTAGTCAGTTCTTGAGTCGTCCTCAGCAGAAATTAGTTTCAAGTTTTTGTTCTAAAGTGATAATAGATTGTGAGATACGGTTTTTTTTATTTAGCCTCGCAAAGGGCCCATGGTAGCAGAAATCGATGTATTTTTTCTGTCGATGCGCGGTTGTTTACAGCTACATTCGACTGTTTCTTGTGTTTAGTTATTCACTATTTACCAAAAAGTAATTGGGCATCCATGAAGATAGGTAATTCAGTACGTCAGTTGATTTGTGTATCGCGATCTTCGGCGTAGGACCGCTGGTGCTTGTCCGTGGTAGCATGAACACAGAGGACTATCGTAACAATCTGGATAATGAAATGCTCCCAAAATTGTAGGGTTTTTACGGAATTGACCCGTGTTACTTCCAGGATGACAATACCTGGTGCCATGTTTCAAGGGCTACTATGTAATGGTACGCTAACAACATTGTTCACCGATTGGACTGGCCCCCCAGAGCCCCGACCTCAACTCTATAGAACATCTTTCGGACGAATTGGATAGCCGAGTGAGGGCTCGTCAGGCGCGGCCAAAATCCATTGCTCAACTCATGGAATGGTTGCAAGAGGAATGGTGACGAATCCCCCTGGATGTCTTGCAAACACTCGTAGAGAGCATGCCAGACATGGTGGCTGCTGTTATAGCCGCAAGAGGTGGCCCTACGAGATTCTAACGGGGTGACAACCATAGAGCAAACATTGTCGACAGCTGCCCAATTACTTTTTGGTAGATAGTGTATTTTCTCCTGTTTCATGTACGGAAACTCATTTTATAAATACTAAAAATTACACAGGGCTGAATAAATCTTAACCATTCTACTTGTAAATTTCAAATACAATAGAAAAAGTAATGTTTTATTACAAGTAGGGTGAAATATCGCCGTACTTTCACGTAATAGTTTTCAGAGACGGTATTTATCTATTTGAAATATGAAATATTTTGTAAATAAACGTAGTTTAAAAATTTGTCGCTAGGTAGCGATAAATATTATAATAAAACACGTAAAACAATATTAAACAAACATTAACATCCGTTACTTCAGATACACGGCAGTAAAACTTGTTTGGTCATAAGCAATGGTTCCAATCAATAACCAAACAAAAATAATTTATTGCTGTTATGCAGTGTGATATTTTTGAAATAAATGCAGAACTTGGGCTATTAACCCTATTATATTAATCACAACGACTTGTTTCTAATTTTTACGCTCATTATAATCCTTTACTTTGGGAAAAATGGCTTCTGTAATCATATTGATCGTTAATTATGTACGTCGTACATTACGAAGCAAATCTTATTTTCGCAGTCAAATATATTACATATAACCAAACAGTGCACAAATTCGAGTCTCAAGTAACATATAATATTTCGACTCTTGTTAATTTTCTTAACTTGCACTTATGGTGTTATTATTTTTACTTTAAACACATATATTATTTTGGCGCTTGGGACAGTACACAACATTTAAATTGAAAATTTATCAAAAACGACACACTGGTTTAACATCTATTTATTTATTATTTGTCCTGCTGATCCCATATAGAGTAAAACCATATAAAATAAATACATTTTCGTATTTAAATGTACACATAGGGGATCGGCAAACGAATACCGTGTAGAAATCGTGTCTCAAGGCATCTCTCGACATCAATTACCTGAAACGATATTTATTTATTTTCCTGTCTCTCTTGATACTAGTTTTGGTGACTATTAACAAGACGTAGTCTCAAGAGCCGACTGTTAAATAGCTAAAATGAGTTTTAAATGAAACCACTCTCAGGTGAGAGCTACATCAAAACTAATACCAAAACGTATCTCAAGATTTGCTTATTATATAGTATCTGTTCTCAAGAAGAGCCTCAAGAGCTGATACACGACTATTAATACAGCCCTAAAATATATTGATGTTTTAAGTGAATCATCCCAAATTGTTGTTAGTGCAAACAAAATATGAAAGAAAATATGAGAAAAAAAGGAATTCATAGTAAATACTCTTGAAACTACTCATGAATATTTACTTGTGTAAAGTTAACATTGATTTTAAGTACACTTCTGAATTAAGTTTCCAAATATTTTTCTGCTTCAACGAGGGTACTTGTTCCTTTTCGGATTCTTTGATCTGCGGACTTTTGATTCTCCACATTGCCACGTCTTTGGGGGCAAGGGCGTAGCAAGTATTACAGTATTGTACAAAAGTTTAAATGACCGAAATTCCCCTCTTCGTAGCGCATAGGGATATGCTTGGGGCCGTAACCGTTATATGTAATGTTTCACATCAAATTTACAGGCACAGTGACATTTATTTAAGTGGCTGCATTCTATTCTGCTGACTCATTATTTTTTACATTTATATTCCTCTAGGGCTGTTCACGGTAAAGTGAGCACTTTTGACGCCCTAGTTATTTGTTTGCGAATCAGCCCTTGTTTTACTTCCGCCACTTTTTAAAATAAATATTGGCATGTACGCAATAAGAATTATATATACGACATATATATTTATATATTTAGGCACCATTATGTATATGTATATACTGACTATACTGACAATTATTTAAATGAAAGCACTTTCAAAAGTGCTCATTTTATCGTGAATAGCCTATAGCTGGCAGTGAAGCAGGTTTGGGTTCCCGAAAAGTAAACAGTGGATGTGGTTTCGCTTCTCGACCAAAGAAGGGACGTTTTCCACTTATTCCCTGAACGGGTTTGCGCCTAAATTTTGTTGATGTATACTCTTATAATTTCTCGAGTCTTCCATAAGATGGCGTCGACATAAAAGTTAGAGTTCCGAAAATTTGTTTCGGGCAAAGTGGATCTCTTTCTTGTGTTCTGAGTGAGAAGAGCAATCTTGACGTGGTTGTACAGTCCGTTCTCCCGGACACTCTGTCCGACATATCTCCCAGATCAGCTGGCCGCGAGCCAGGTCAATCCCTGAACTTCACGACCGTATCGGGTATAAATCTATCCGCTGTACAGGTCTACACGCTTCGTCTGGGATGCACACGCGGGGCCGGTGTTTAAACGGACGCGGGGTTCGGAAAGAGAAAAGGGACGTGTGGCAGACGCATCGCATCGCGATACTCTTCGACGTCTTACGAGGCTGTAGTCTTGTGGAGAAAAGGGGGGGGGGGGGAAATATATTCCGGCATTCCCTGTGTTCCCGTTTCTGGAAGAGGCACAAGCATGGGAGAACAATAAATTCCAGGAGGCCGGGCACCTCGCGTAAAACAAGAGGAGTCGTCCTTGTGCAGGGGGGTGGTAGAGAGGAAGAAGAGGTGACACGGAGGAGAATGACGAAGAGAGGGGGATGGAAGTCGCGCGAGCGAGAGAGCTGGAAGGACTGAGTAGTGCTCGAAGGGACGGGGGAACCAAACGAGTACAATAAAACCCGGTGAAAAATCACAGGGCAGAAGAAACAAGGACAGGTTAATCCAATAACAACAATAAAAATAGAAGGTCGAGACACAGGGGGAGTGGAGGAGAAGATATATGGCCAGTGCGCCGGTCCCATGGACGATATGCCACCGAGAGAGGAGCAACTCGGCGTCAATTTACGCAGCGTTCTAGCGCTTTCCATGCTACAAGAAATGATTTCTGTATGAAAATGGAATATGAGACAGCCGAGAATATAAATCGAAAGCGGCTACATAGGAGGACATAGGTTACGTTTAAAATAGCCGTAATAAGTCTCTATGGGTTACTACACCTCGAAGCGTTGAGAAGGCACTTGAAAAAAAGCCAGAATTTCAGTTTTTGGTTTACGTTTGAAATAGCGGATCATTTTCTGGTGTTAGACATGAGAGAAACTTGGTCGCTGGAATGGTCGAGTTCATGTTGTATTTTGATTATTTCAAAACCGTCACTTAATTTTCTATACAACTGTTTTCAACCTACCGCGCAGGAACTTTAAATTTGATGACTACTTATCTTATTGCAATACAAGATCACCAACAGTTTTTGTAATGGGACATTACAAAAAGGATGTACTTGAAAGGATGTACTTGAACATCAAAATATTCTTTCACCACATTTTCTACGCTAAATTCTAATCAGTCTATGATTTATTTAGCGAAAATTTGAACTTGATTTTCATGTGCATGGAGCATGGAGTCGAATTTTTCTTTTTCTTCTTCTTCTTATTCTTCGTAATATTTATGCCTCCTCTCCAATAATTATATGTAGTCTTCTAGCTCGTTTTCAACCATCACTAAGGCCGTAATGAGAAACTAGTTCCCACCTTTAAATAGAGTAACTGGACTTCATTTACCGCTTACCTCTATGTTACAATCTGACTCGGAAGAAGAGGAAAATAGAGCATGATGATATAAACTTATATTTAAATCGATGTGGAATTTTATGCACATAACATTCTTTTCGCTTTCCTTGATTTTTATTTTATTTTACGTACCTTGCGCATGTTGACATTTTGAACTCCCTTGTCCCGGCGAATTGTTTATTATGCATCTCTCTGCGATGCTGCTTTTCTTGTAAGAAGGGCCGTGGTGGCGTAGTGGTTAGACTACGCGCCTCCCACCTAGGTGAACCGGGCTCGATTCTCGGCGGGGTCAATCCCAGATTTCCGCATGTGGGAATCGTGTCGAACGATACCGCTGGTCGACGGGTTTTCTCTAGGATCTCCCAGTTTCCCCTGCACTCGCAATCCGGTGCTACTCCATACTCACTTCATTTCACCCTCATCGGCTTTCAAGACGTCGTGTCGCTCAAATTTCTGCACTATCTCTTGTAAGAAGATTTGTCAGCAGCCGATGTGAGCCAAAGAAATGTGTACAGCAGTCTGAGCATATGAGAGGTGTCATTGCCGTCTATGGTAGCCAATAAGAATTGGGTTTATCATAGTGACGCCACATCAGTAAGCGTCTTTTTCTTCTTTTTCTTGTAAGGATCCTGTACGATAACATCACGATCCAGGCGTGTTAAACGTCCTTTCTCGAAGTCCGTAACGAATAAGGGGGGTAGACCGACACAGGAAGGAACTTGGAGGGTATCAAGAGGAGTATAAACTAGTCCAATCATTGTGCTGCAACATAGACATCTTCCTGCGTGCCATAATGTATCCGGGTTGTGCCCGAGGGGTGATTTCAACGAAGAAGATACCGCGAAGTCATGTATATGATCACTGCAGGGATATTTTATAGACGACTACGCGTTTGGGACGAAGCCGCGGTTTAAAACAAGTAATAAAATAAATTATACAATTACCCGCTTGCAGGTACGAATTAGTTTTGGCGACCACAAGAAGTTCCTCAACAGACCGATTACCAGTTAAACTTTTAAGGTAAGCCAAGAGAAAATAATAATAATAATTTTAGAAAAATTCAACAGTCATTTTTTAACAGAACACGGTAGTTGATATCAATATCCTGCGAACAATCACAGAGAGTGAATTCCTATGTTTCCAATCGAACGGAGCCAATTATAAATTAACAAACGTAGGCGAAAAAAAAGTTTTATTATTCATCTACCAACCATCAAATAGTGCGGGAGAAGCGGAAGATCCGGAGAAAATCCGCCGACCAGCTGCATCGTCCGGCTCGGGGATGACCTCGCTGGGAATCGAACCCGGTTCGTCTTGTTGGGGGGCGGGTAGTCTAACAACAACACCACCGTGGCTCCTTTCCCAACGAGCAGGTCGTTTGACCGACAACAGGTATAGCAATACTTTCTCGAACAATTTTACTGGACACTAAAGTCATAAGCAGGAACAATTTTTAACAATCTAATACTCGGTTGCACCAACATCTTCCCCGATCCGAGATAGAATGATTCTAGTTCCGAACCAGGATCCAGTTTGACCTTGGTTCCAATGTAAAAGTGTTGCACCAACGAGATTTCATTACTCTGGATCTCCGATTCGTCGATCTTGGTTCCAAAGTGATAGATCGAGATTAAGTATGAAACAAATTTTGCTATTGGTTCGTAATATATGACGTCATGGAAGTAGGCGTGTTTTTCACTATAGATAGAACTAGATGTGCGATGTTTTATCTGTTTTAAGTGAATTATTGTTGTACGAATTTTACTGAATAATATTCAAGTGCGTATAATGTTGTTTTAATTTCCCAAGAAAACAATCGAACGTAGTTCTATCTGTTGGCGTATTTTCAAACTAAATTTGTCGACGATGGCTGCTGATCTCGGATCGAGATTTCGAACCCGCTAATTTCGGCGGTTCATAATGATTTTCATCTCGATCTCCAGTCCAGCTCTGAACTAGAATGGTGCAACAGTTTTCTGTGTCGATATTAGATCCGATTTCGGATCGAGTTTCCAACCACGACGGTGCAACCGTGCATAAATCTAAAGTCACGTGACTATTGCTAAAGGCTGTTCACGATAAAGTGAGCACTTTTGAAATCAACCTTAGAAAAAAGTCAGTGCCACTACCTGCATATGTTATAACGGGCACAGTGAATGACATGAGTTCAGTAAAGTTCGTCACGAGGTAAGGGAAAGTAGTTCCGTATATTAACGTCGAACAAAAAATATTAGGTGACCGTTTGTGATAACTTATATTTTTTCTCTCGCTTTCTGTATTTTGTAATGCATTGAAGTGTAAAAATGAGCGGATTTATACAATATTTACTTTTCTAATAATTGCATTGTTTGACTTGCCATGGCAAACAACGTGCATACGAGTAGATCTTAAGCAGGGCTTTCAAAAGTGCTCATTTTACCGTGAACAGTATATACCCAAGTGACGCCTTCCACGGGGCAGCGGGTACATAAAACTCCACCACGGTGGTTACCTAAAGAATCAGGATTCACAGTGTTCGCAGCGCAATGACGTTGAGTAAATTACAGCGGTATTTTTCCTACTACGAAGATCGAGCTTGTCTTCTGTTTCTTCATCGCGGCTTGGATTAATCCGTCACGGTTACAACAAGCTGCAAGTCCTTTCATTTCGTCGGTCTTCCAGGAGGACATTCTTCCAGATCCTGTCCTTATTTTGTTTCTTCTAATTGTATGCATCACCTCTTCGCATCGTTACTGTGTGGAATGTGCGGCAGGGCCTCGTCTACTTAGAGAAATGTGCCATTTCCATTCGCACAAGCAGGCGAGCGATGTGGACGGAGTTTGCATGTGTTTGCTGCGCTTAAAGGCTCTAGACACCGAACAGGTTAGCGGTTTCTAGGTCGTGTAGCGCAGCACTGAGAGAAAGGTTCGTTCGAGCCAACAATTAATTCGTGTATGTACAAACAAGTACACATGGTTGAATCAACTATATTTGTTGAATTGTTAAAGTTTGTTGGCCTAACACAGAGATTTTGTCGCTCACGCGTTGAATTTGAAAGTCGCCAGTCGAGCGCCTTCCGCGTAGAAGCGATGAGACAAGTGATGGGTGAAGCAAGAGTGGGCGTTGGAGCTCACGAGTTTAGAATTCTCGAGCGCGGTATAGAGCTGTGGATCTTAAGCAGGGCTTTCAAAAGTGCTCAATTTACCATGAACAGGCTATAGCAATAAGACGTTATTTTGGAAGGCTTATTGCCCAAGTAGGAACCGTGGTTGACTCAGCTGGTTAGTCACTGGCCTCCCATCTCCGAGTTCCGCGTTTCGATTTTTGGCAACAGAAGACCCGGGGAGAGGGGCGAGACCGCGGGCCGGTCCTGGCTCAAATTTCACCTTGTGACCTAGACCTTGAAATATTTAAATTGCCTTGACCTACTGACCTACTTTTGACCTTCTTTCCTACCTACCTTCGAAAGAATGGTGAATGTCCAAAAGTAGGTCAAGGTCCTCCAATTTTTCCAAGGTCAAGGTCACGAAGTCAAATTTGAGCCATAACCGGCCCGTGGTCACAACTGGGGGAGCCTTTTATGTGGGGAGTATGGTAGACACTGTTGTTCTGTGAGGGTTTTCCTATGGATCTCCCGTTTCCTCTCCCGTCTTCCTTCGCTCCTTCTCTATCCCCAATCGTCACTCTTCATCCATTCTTCGGACTAGCCGGGGCGACAGGTTGTCTCTCGCGCAGGGCAGCCGGCGCCATTTAGCGCCATAACTCGGTTCCCGCCACAGGCCTGAAACTCGCGTGGCTTTTCATTGCTTACATACACAGGTAGTATTTCTGAACTGTACCTTGTTTCTGTATCCCTTCCATCTCGGATTGTTTTTCGTCGTAGCCTACGTTTCAGATCAAATATTTGGAAATGAAGGCTGCTAGGCAATTGGGCATATGGATGTTGATGTTGAAAAAAAAAACATCGATATTAATTAAATTATATTGGTTATTTATAACAATATCGTTTATGATACTATGTATATAAACATTGATTTTCGGTAGGTACATCATAATTTGATATTTTATGTATTAAAATACTTGGCAAAATGTAAAATTAGGACTCGAGGCATTGCAGGAAGTAGTAGCGCCTGTTTTTGGTGCATGTTACCAAAGTAACTATAATAAATTTTTAATTAAATTTTGGTAATCAAAGCATTTTAAAAATATTTATCTCCGATACCTGGGAACAAATATTGATTTCGATAAAATATCGTTGACATATATTGACGATTTATATGGTTGTATTGTTATACAGGCTGTTCACGGTAAAATTGGCACTTTTGAAAGCCCTACTTAATATTTACTTATATACACGTTGTCTCTTCTTCCACCCTATGTAAAATTGACATTGCCATGGGCATAATCACTTTATTCATCCGTCGGTCAAATTATACAGTGAAATTATTACTAATGTAAATACTTTACAAATATACTCATTTTTACACTTTGATGCATTAAAAAAACAGAAAGTGAAATAAATAATTTTAAGTTTTCACAAATGATTACTTAACACTTTTTATTCGGCTTAAGATATGGAACTACTTTCCATCCATCGTTACCAACTTTATTGGGCGAATGTCACTCAATGCGCGCCTTAAAATATATTCATGCAGGGGCAGTGACTTTTTCCGAAGATTCATTTCTAAAGTGCTCACTTTATCATGGACAGCCTTTAACCTCCACCGTTAGTGTAACGTGTAGTTGATAAATAAACTCTTGTTCTTTCATGGATGATATGGTGTGAAGTGCCTCGTGTTGTGGTGGGGTAGGGGGATGCTGTCGCCGCCGCCTTCGCGAACTGTCGCGGGAGAGTATCATTTCGCTGTCGGCGCTGCGCATCGCTCAGTGCAGGCCTTGGACGCGCGGCGGGGGGTTTTGTTCACGACGTTGACCCCGGCGCCGGTAAAGGTTACACTCGCAGCTCCGGTAAACTCGAGCACGACATGCGGCCCGCGTATCGTGTCTCCTCTTGCGGCCACGCGTAGTCTTTCTACGGCTCCGAGCATTCATCTTGCAGCTTTCCTCGGGCTGCCTCCACACGCTGCGGCAGCGGATGCATGTCCAGCAACCGCTGCTGGCATGTGTTCGTACAGGGTAAGGTGAGGTTGTGGTGAGAGATGTGGGCGGCTCTTAACAACGAGCTCTTGAGAGCCGATGAGAGTGAAGTGAGTAAGTGAAGAGATTTGGGCGACTCTTAACAGCGAGGTCTTGAGAGCCGATCAGGGTGAAGTGAGATAATGTATGGAGCAGCGCCGGAGTGCAAGGGCAGGGGATAACGGGAGATCCTCGAGGAAACCCGCTGACCAGCGGCATCGTCGGGCACGATTCTCACTTCCAGAAATCCTGTTGTGACCCGGCCTGGGGGTTAGCAGTCTAACCTCTTTGCCACCGCGACCCCGTTACTACTGAGGAGCACTGAGATCACTGACTTTTCATCAGTGTTCGTTAGAAATAAGAGCACATTTATCAGTTACCACACTATTACCCGTCAGTGAATTAATAGTTTCCGATCACCTAATAGTAAATGATATCAGGGCGGATTCTACTCTTAACTATAGTTTCGCTAATTCTTTAAAAGCAAATTTAGATATATATATATAGTTTGAATCATGCAGAATTACACAATAATATTCTTTCATTAAATATTAATTCAAATTTAATATTATTTATTTATTATAATTTCACAGAATTTCAGCAACGTCTATTTTAAAAATAACACTATAATCGCCTGAACGTTTGCAAAGATGTTTAATGAACAAATATCTTGAATCACGTGCCAATGAATCACTTCACTGGCATTCATTGAGCCCTAGTGATTTCTGTTTTTCCAGTAATTTTTCTAGTCTTGAACAGGGCGCTTCCTAGCTGCTCGCCAAAACGACTGCAGGTGATATTCAGTGCTCGTCAGGAGTATCGGAACCATTCTTTATGTTACGGAAATCACTGGCCAGTGAAATCAGTGAGTAACGGAAGGTGGCCACTGGAATGATTTTATGCCAATATTATAAATGACGTGGAGAGGATTTGAGGTTATAATGCTGGTTATGTCAACTAAAGCTTTTAGATGTTTCTATGCGTCCTCCAAACAATTTTTTGTGCGATTAGATTAAATTCACATTGGTTAAAGAGTTTTATTCATATAAAAGGGCATTCTTAAATTAAGATATAAACAAACACGTTGACCAGGTGGCTTTAACATTTGTATTGGTATGGGATAGGTCAATGTTGGGTACTTGCGCAGAAGACAATAATCGTTAGTCGATAGGTCTTTCTTTAGTTATGGATAGACGTGGTCATCTTTACAGCGCATGTGCGTGTGGAGTGAAATGTACTTACGTGGTCACAGCCAACTTTTCTGAAGCCCTACTAAAGTTCTACTTCCATGCTATTACTCCGCCTCTTCCGAACAAAGCTCCAGGCTAGGAAATTACACCAAAGGGCCAACGCACCGCATTCATACGTACTCAGTTTAATAATATTTTTATGAGAACTATTTCTTACTAGTCATTACCAACACCCCTAATTTCTCTCTGTTTTATTAGTATTAATTATAATTGAAATTAGTTAATTTATAAATTAAATATAAGTAAAAGTTCAATTTAACCGAAATTAAGATACTTTTGTTTTACAGAATGTTACAATTTCTCAAAAGT
Source organism: Dryococelus australis (assembly GCA_029891345.1). Taxonomy (NCBI): domain Eukaryota; kingdom Metazoa; phylum Arthropoda; class Insecta; order Phasmatodea; family Phasmatidae; genus Dryococelus; species Dryococelus australis. Next base: position 106,262,815 of record CM056995.1, read on the forward strand.
CATTGGGCTTATTCAGACTCTTAGGGATGGAGGCGTTAATTAAACAAAAGAGTTGATTGTAATCTTTCGTAATTTACTTACAATAAATACAAAGAAAATACTATGGACTCAATAGCTCGCAATAAATTGCTATCACTTGCTATTTCGATTAATAAATTCACTCAATACAATTTACAATCACCTCAAATAAATTAATGTAATCAAATAACTAAAATAATTTCTAATAAACAATTGTAGTAGGATATCTGCGTTTGGGGACAAAGGCACCGAGAACAGAAGCCAGGCGCCGGGGGCCGCCATGTAGTGACGTCATCCATCCGCTATCTTTTATCCCTTATTTCCCCTCAAAATTTCCCTTTTACCCTCAGAAGCGATTAAATTTCCCATAAAAAAAAAATAAAATAAAATAAAGTAGCTATCTCTCTAAAAATGTCCTTTTTTCCATTTGCAAAAATTGACCCCCAGAAAATTCCGATTTTTTTCCCCACAGCAGGTGAGATGGATTAGCGACCTAGGTGATTTTGGACCACGGCAAGCGGACCGCTTAGGACCTTTGACCCAAAAAAAATCCAAAAATTCAAAGAAATCTACAAAATTCAAAAAATACCAAAAAATAAATAAATAAATAAATAATTAAAAAATACTAAAAAATTTAAATTTCCTGAGGTTTCTGTCTCACCCCCATACATAACTAATTAATCGACAGGCCTCCACCCCCCGTCGCCCATACCCAGTCAGCGATCTTGGTGCTGTCAGCCATCGTAGCAGCCATATTGAATAGAGATGACCTTAACCTTGGCCCCATGACCATTAATGGCATTAAAAACGAAAACTCGCGAGAAAAAAAACATAAAAGACAGCAAGGATATGATGTTACAGACCAATACCATAATATTGGATACAGATTGACCTCGAGCTTGACTCCATGACGTTGAATGGCTTTGAAAACAAAACTCGATAAAAAAAAAGGCATAAAAGTCAACAAGCATAGTACATTACATACTACTACTACCATATCGGATGCAGCTAACCTTGACCTTGGCCTCATAACATTGAATGACCTTGAAAACAAAATCCCTAGAAAAAACGCATAAAAGTCAACATGCATATTACATTACAGTCTACTACCACTATATTGTATGCAGGTAACCTTGACCTTGACCTCATGACCTTGAAAACAAAAACTCGGAAAAATCAATAGAAGTCAGAAAGCATATTATATTACCGACTACTACGCCAATTTCTCGATTTCACTGCAAAGCGAGCTGTAATTTTCCATCCTATTTTTAAAACAATATATTTCCAATCTGCGGTACAGCTACATGCATAATGCAGGACATTGACTACATGCATAATTGATTAAATATATGTTTTCATTATAAATTTAAGTTGTGCAATTTTGAAAAGTATTTTTTATTTAATTTTATAATTGTACATATAATACAATGGTACTTTATACAATACCTTTTTAATTAATTAATTTTATTTATGTACCTTTTTTAATTTTAATAATATTCTAGCAAATTAGCTAAACATGAAAACACACTTTACTTTTCACACGCGTGTTTTATTCAGTTAATTTAGTACAGACATTCATGCCTTCGAAAAAAATTACAATATTCTTCAATATACATGCATCTCAATATGTACAACTTTGTTGAAGGTTATGATCTTTTATGCATCTCGCTATTCACACTCTTTTTGTCCTTGTGCGAAAATATGGTGACATTTATTACAACGACACATTGTGCAGGGCAGGTTATGTAGGTAGCTGCACTTTTGAGGTCATGTACTGAACTCACAAGAGACCTGCTTGCAGCAAATCCTGGTACCGAGGTATTAAACGAAAAATGCACTTCACCTTTACAGGTCATTGCATGTCTAAGTAAACTGTTACGCAAATATTATATACGACAGGGATTCGTAGCACAATTAAAGCTCTCATGTCGCCGAACATCATCATGGTCGGAAGTAAATGCCTTATCACAAAAGTGACACTAACGACGACGTAGTGGTTGAGGCAGACTCGGTCAGGCCTGTCGGAGATGTATGTGCTGGAGCTAAAGAAGCAGGTAACGCCGGCAGTGATGTCCTAGGTACCACTCCCGAAGAAGTCGATGACACTGCCGTAGCTACCATTATCTCTGGAGTGCCCGGACACATCGCAGATGCAGAATAAGACATATCTAGATGCAAAGAGCCAAAGTCGGCCGAGACGATCCACCTTTCACGACAGCTGCTGTCAAACTAAGCCTCTCAGCTGACCTCCCTACTACTTATAATATACGAGTATGCAAGCCCTATGGCGTCATTCTGACTGCGAACCAATCGTGTTACATCATTAAAAATTTGTTTGCACACCGACCAGCCGATCACCGAGGTGGCGCGTGATTGCAGCTGGCCTATCATGTACAGGCGTTGAGACATCACATACAGGCAGGTAGGCAGGCTTTAGATACTAGTTCCTTGATCGCATTACCATGCAGTTAATTCAACAGTTTCTTCCAGGCAAGATCTTCGCTCAGCTTTAAATCATGGTCAGAGCAGACAACAGACTACGAAATGACTCCTGATTGAAATATGGCGGTGCTGACTGCGAAAGATTGAAAGATTGTGGTGTTGATTACGCTGCTGATTGTGAAAGACTGATATATTGTGATTCTGATTATGAAAGATTGAAAGATTACGGTGCTGATTGTGAAAGACTAAAAGATTGCGGGGCTGATTGCGGTGCCAAGTGTGGTGCTAAGTGCGGTGTCTGTGTGTACATAGCAAGTTGAAATAAATTCCCCGTATTTACCAATAAAATAATGAAATCCTACTTCCAAAAATAAAAGGTGGATATTTTATGTAATAATCTCGCTTTAAAAGTGTATATCCAGCTCCCTTAGTATATTTAATCACTTCCTGGGTAATCTGAATTTGCACTTTGCACTAAAAGTGCCTAGAACTATAGCAGACTGGCACCACGCTTCGCCATTGGTCGATGCACAGCTTGTACTTTGTACTGAACAATGCAGCATCACGGCAGGTCCCCACCATGCTTTACATTGCAGATATTGACATGTTATTTCAATGTACCGCCTTGCACAAACTGCATGGGACCAATGTCGTAATGCTTCATCGCAATAAAAGGACTCTCCGTACAGGCCTTTCTCTCATGCCGACGGGCAATTTGAACAAATGTGAGAACTCTATCGCAGAATTGACATTGATGACAACCAGTTAGCGATGATGCAGGTGGGGGCTCCATAATCGTCGAGATCAAAGGCAGACCAGTATAACACACGCAGGTATAAAATGTATTCCAATACATAATTATGTATATTCTTATCTTATATAAATATATATAATTCTATACTTAACCTTATATATTCCTATCTTATATAATTACATATATATTATGTATCGAGGTCTTGAGAGCCAAAAAGGTGAAGTGAGGTGAATATGGAGCAGCGCCCGAATGAAAGGGCGAGGGAAACGGGAGATCCCCGAGTAAACCCGCCGACCAGCGGCACGATTCCCACTCGAAAAAATCCGATGTGAACCGGCCGGGGATTGAACCCGGTTCGCCGACGAACTAAGAGAGTGTCACTTCGGGGCTCTTAATTAATTACCTTTAAACAATTCGCTGGCGTATCTCCACTCTTCCGTACATCCGATAGTAATGGGACTTCTGGATGCTGCTCAGACTGAAAATGCGCCACTCATCTCGGAAGCTTGTACTGATGTCAGACTGTCATCCTCTTACATCAGCCTCGAGGTAAATACGCGGGCTGATTTAGAAACCATGGCAACTATTGTTTATCTCCCGAATGATCCAACACAGGCTTGGTTCTATGTACATATGAAAGTGTACGTCAAGTACGTTTTAAAGGTGACACCACATGGGGTATAGATACGGGAATGTCTGGCAAGGAACAAAGATAAAGATGGCTGCTTTAAATAACTGTTTAATTTATTTCTTCTCGTACATTCCGTATACACTCATTTGAACTGGTAAGTATCGTATGTATATGAGCTGTTTAACATCCTTCAAATGAGTCTCCGAGGTTGTCCAAGGTTCGTCAATATGTGCTACCATACGTCAAACTGCTGTTGCCGTCAGATGGGGTACGAGTGCATGTCGATTGTCGGATGACAGCGGTGCGACATGGACGTAATCAAAGTCGAACAACGTGCGTACATCAAGATAGTCTTACGCCGCGGCCACAATGCAAGCGAATGTCTTGCAGAGCTACGGGAAGCATTGAGTAATCGTGCTATACTCTATCGTACAGTGGCAAGGTGGGTAGAGGCCTTCAAACAGGGAAGAGAGTCATCAGCTGACCTACCTCGCAATGGACTGTGTCAGCTGACCACGACGTACGAGTGGCTGTGGTCTGTCAGTGTCTAATGAACGACACTCGCTGGGTTGTTATGAAATCAGCCCGACATAAAGGTATTACTGCGTTTCCAGTGCGCCGAATTCTACGGCGTGACTTAAATGTACGGAAGATTTGAGCCAAGTGGGTACCATATCACTTAACTGAGGTAGAGAAGTGGACCCGATATGAGACATATATCAATCAGACACGCTTTCACCGTGACGGTAATGGCATGCAAAACCGCATCATTGCAATTGATGGAACATGGGCACGAGCACACGAACCCGAATTGAAGCGACAGTCCAATGAATGGTGTCATCCTGGATCACCACGGAGACACAAGGTACGGCAAAACCCGTCACCACAAAGCTGATGATAATTTTGGTAAATGAGAGTCAAGGTGTTTTAGTGCGTCATCCAGTTCGTGAGGGCTAAACTGTAAATGCACAGAACTACCTGTCATTTATGCAGTACCATCGTCGTCATGCAGCTCGAGAGAAACGTCCTGAACTGTTGGGTAACGCTATAGTCTTACATGACAACGCTAGACCTCATGCAGCACGTAGCGTTACACATTGTTTACGGTGTCGGGGATTGAAGGTGTTGTCACTCCCTTCCTACTCTCGTGATCTGAGTCCCCGTGACTATGATATTATTCTCATAGAGAAGATGATATTGCATTGTAAACGCTTTGCCAACAAATAAGACATCGTCACAGCATTTCGAAGAAAGGTAGCGCACATTGACGACTCTCATGCAGGCGATGGTATTTTCCGTCCGCCTCATCTCTGACAACCAACAGTAGACAACCTCGGAGACTACATTGAAAAATGTTATAAACAACTCGTTGACGTACGATAGGTGCCCGTTCAAATGAGTTTATACAGAGTGTACGAGAATGAGTAAATTAAACGGTGATTTCAAGCAGCCATGTTTGTCTCAGTTCCTTGCCGGACATTCCTGCATACATAGCGCCATGTGGTGTCACCTTTAAAACGTGCTTGCTGTACACTTTCAACTGTACATAGTACATTTCCTGTATTGGATCATTTTCGGGAGATAAACAATAGTTGACATGACTTCTGAATCAGCCCCCGTATTACGCCACATATTTTCACTCAACACGCCGCTATCGTATATGAATAAAAAGCAACTGGCCACAATGCTGACATTAGGTGAGGCCTGCGAAGATAACGAGGAGTATGATGTCTATGCACTGTAAACATTTCATATTACTGTTGAAAATTCACACAAAATATGATTTATATGGGCCACCCCTGGTTATTTCACACTTTTCCACAGCCCTGTTAAAGTTCTACATTCAGACTATTCCTCCGCCTCATGCAAGCAATGCTGAACTAAATCCAGAAAATTACACCAAAGGGACAACGCATTACATTTTTACGCAATCTAGTTCAGTAATATTTTACATAAAACTGTTTCTGACATGGAATTACCAATAAGCATATTTTCTATCTGTTTTCAAACCTATTAATTTTTTAAATAATATATTTTGGTTTAGAAATAAATAATAAGCAAGAGTTAAATTTAACAACCAAATACATCATACATGCGAATATTTTTCAAAGGTTTGCTACAAAAAGTTTGTAGAAAGTGTGAAAAGGCTATAGATTTTTACTCTTACAGCCAACAGCCTTTTTTAGGCCAAAATATGTGAGGAAACACTATAATATATCAGAAACTCCTGAGCGGGATAGCATTGTAATAGTCCTGTGAGAGGTGATCTATGTACCTGGTCAAACCTAAAGTCAAAATCAAGCCAACCGCTTATCTTCAATGCACTTTAGCTCAACTAGTATCTAAACGATAAAAAGGGTTTTGAATTGGTTATATGTGTGAACTATGTGCCTATAAACGGATGGGCGTATGCGTATTCGTACCTGGACTAATACGCATTATAGCCTATGTGTGCATGCATGTGTTGGTGAACGTGAAATGTATGCCGTTGTTTATATACGTGTATTTAAGTATTCGAACTCGTATTTGTTTATTTATATACATGCCTTCATGTACGTGTATATGTTCACCTTGTAAAGATATCTGAATTAATTTTAATATAGTATTAAAATGGGTATGAATATATTGTAACGTCTCCCCTTTCCAACTCTACTCTGACCACTGAACCAAGTTGATTAGTTAAAGTATTTCCAACACAAGGGAAGGGGGGAACGTACATAGTACTCATGAAATCATTACCTAACCGGGGTTCATAAAACCACACTTTATTAACATGTTTATATATAAATGCAGTTAAGAGTTATACAATCACATCATGCTGAATACTAATACACAATATTCATTTGACAGTTATACACAAGCGGCTCGATGCCGTTAAGTCGCAATACAGGAATACTCTCAAGTCCCTAGCCTAATTATTAATAATTATTCTTAAGGGGGTATTGACGGGGTCTCGAAGGATGACCTGCGCCCTAACCGCTAGCACGAGGTATACTCACCAATATCATATAATAGGACCTGGAAGCTCCTCCAAGCCTCGATGTCTTGATGATCATATTCCGGCGTCGGTGTGACACTGGGGGGAAGGGCAGTTACATATGTTGCGCCCCCAGTAGGCCAGCGTGATGTTTGCAAGTACTCAGAATCCATAGTGCGTCGTACCTTAACATGTACGTTCGTGTGTGGCTCTCCTCTGGCCGCTACAATATGCTAATCAAACGTGTAACTTTTCTAAATCATCGGTTTTTTTTTTTTTTTTTTTTTTTTTTTTTCACATGCCAGAAAGAAAAAACTACACTATCACACAGAAAATTTTTGTCACTGTAATATACGGTTAAGTGGGGAATGGATTGAGTTATACAGGTATTCGCTGAATTGTGTCAATTTTAACAGATTTCCGCGTTAAGAATGGCATGAAATAGGCCGATTATACTTTTGTTGCATAGGTCTCAATGATTATTTTAAAGGTCTTAAAATGTTTAAACGCATTTAAACCATTGATGAAGGAAAGAGAACTGAGAATTCACTTATTGAAGGTCTTTTTATTTCAGTTAAGATTATGTGACATATCTTAACTATGGAAAGTTAATATATAGGTAGAGTTTATGTTTTACAATGACACTGAAAATATACAAAATAATCGTACCGTAAAGCTTTGCTTGCCGGCAACACAAAAAAATGTAAGTACATATCGTTATATGAAAAATGTCTACAACTTCAATACACGTCTCAGACGCTCGAGATGAAACGTATAGACGATCCAAGCACACTTTTATGTTGCACAAGACACACATGCAGGAAACAGTTTAGAAGTACATTTTTTTTCTCTTAGTACTTGACAGTTTGTAACAACTGTAGTGAACATGTTTTGTTGTTGACCAACCCGGTATCACTCGGCACTGACCATACATTACAACGAAAGCGCCCAATCCATTAAGACTCGCTTATAGCATAGGAATAGCCGAAAAAAACCTGCAAAATTTGCAGCCTTTTCAAAAAAATTTTCTGCAATAAAAGATTTCTGTAGTGAAATAAATCATAAACCATTAAAAAGTCCAACCAAATCGTACAGTATATATCAGAATCGATATAACATTGGTATTTTGGTCACACGGTTATATTCAGATGCGGTAAAGGCTCGGGTAAATGTGACATACCTTAGTAAAGGTGGGTCCGCGGTGGCTGAGCGGTTAGCCTGCTCGCCTCTCACCACCTAACCGGGTCTCTCCCGATTCTCGCATGTGGGAATCGTGCCGGACGATGCCTTTGTTCGGGCGGGTTTACTCGGGGTTCTCCCGTTTCCCACTCCCTTTCATTCCGGTGCTGCTCCAAACTCACAATCATCCCCGTCGGCTCTCGATACCTACCAGTTAAGAGCCACCCAAATCCCTTCACTTTACTTAGTAAAGCTGCATCCTATTCTTTTAGATCAGTTTCTGAAGAATGGTCACTGTATCTTTCTCGCCGAACAAACGGGAAGTCTTATCGACCGTGAGACGGGTTTGTATTAGCGAGATAATAATAATACTACAAGTTTTATTTAATGTGCATGGTTTCTAACAACTATTTAAATTCCCGTTTCAATTTGGGATAACGACCTCTGATTATTTATTGTTACCGAACCGTGGAGCTATCTCACGCATCCACGCACCGTAGTTATTCGCTCGTGTTCAAATTTATCATCTTTCGACACTGTTAGCTCTGGCTCACCGCACGTGCTTATGAATTTTAATCGATATCTGTTCATCTGCCAACCGAGGGCGTTGTTACCAATACGGTTCGAATTGAGCCTAACCTCCCGTCTCATTACTATTGCGAGGCAGGCTGTAGTGATTCCTTCCCCATATGTCGCCCCATAGACAAAAGATGAGCTAGACTGATACTTCGTCCTCTGCGCATGTACCCAACATTGACCTACCCCAAAACAACACAAATGTCAAAGTTACGTGGTCAACAGTGATGAACGTGTTTGGTTATATCTTAATTTTTAAAAGACACGCACAATTATATTAATAAAATACTTTTAAAAATTATTTAATTAGTCACATCGCATTACAAATTGATTAGACGATGTTTAAAAGCATCTCAAAACAATTGTTTTTTAAACAGTAATCTAGCCTAAAATACAATCCACGCGATTGTTGCTAGCCGTATTGGCAAAACAGTAGTTCAAATTTGGGCCACGGAGATTGGTTGTGCGCAGCCAACGAGATCGGTCTACCTCGTCTTTAGTCTATGGTTCGCCCACCGCGTATCTGTAATTTAGTAGGAGAAAGAGTTGTACGATCGTGATGTTATATTACTGTAGCCGTAAACAGTGCCCTGTTAGTGGTTCGGCACGGCCATGTCCGATACAGGGGACTCTCGGCGCCGCGCCGGATGAACACAGCTAAATGGCTTCATTAAAGCGACACAGCATTCTCATCCCAGCAGGAGACAAGTACAGTTGCGGGCAACGGCAGTGGCGCACTGCGCCCTAGCCGGTGTGCCCTCTCAATAGTCTCGGTATGTACTCATAAGTATAGGCTATTCACGGTAAAGTGAGCACTTTAGAAATGAAATTTAGAAAAATGTCACTGCACCGAGTATTATTCGTCCAGTAAAGTTGGTAACGATGGGTGGAAAGTAGTTCCATATCTTAACGTCGAATAAAATGTGTTAGGTAACTATTTGTGATATCTGAAAAATTATTTCTTTCGCTTTCTGTTTTTTAATGCATCGAACTATAAAAATTAGCAGTTTTGTAAGTTATTTACTTTCTTAGTAATTTCCCATTTTCATTTGACCGACGGATGAACAAAGTGATGGGGCCCGTAGCAATGTTAAGTTTACATAAGGCGGACGTCTACACAACGTGTATACAAGTAGATCGTAAGCAGGGCTTTCATATGCGCTGATTTCATCGTGAACAGCTTATACTTACACGTATAGGCTATTCACGGTAAAGTGAGCATTTTCGAAAGCCCTCTCATTTCGAATAACAGTCAATAAAAAAATTTATTTTATTTTATCCTTACAAGTTAACGTCCGAGTGTGGTGTAATATACACACTGCGTTTATTACTTGCATCACAATATTTAATTAAAAAGATGGTTAAAGGATAGTAAATGAGTAACAGGAAAATATAACTAGGGCCTCAAAAGTGCTCACTTTACCGTGAACAGCCTACACAACAACTTTCTTGTGGTTCTTCGGTCTCTTGAGGGCATCACTAGATTAAAATTATTTTTTACGATTTTATCACTGATATAATTTTTAGTTGTGATATATAATGAAAATTGTTTTTTGAAAGGAAAAAAACAATTTGTAGCAATTTTAAATGTATGCCTGTTTTCATGTTAATTTCATAATGATGCGAAATAATGCGTTATGCTAGATGGATAATTTTGGACATTCGCCATTGCGATACAGATGTCTGTAAACGAAAAAAATACTTTAAAAAGACAAGTAACCTATAGACGAGAAAATAAATGTATGTATACAACACTGGAATATTAAGAGGGGATATAACCAAAATACAAGTCAGCATCTAGTTACGAAAAATATATGCATATATACACAAACAGATAACAAATATAAAACTACACAGGTTAGAAACCTGCTTTAAAAAAATTGATAAACCTGACAAAATATGTAGGAACAAAATGGGACAATACAACAAAGAAAACGTAGTCAAACCCAGCACCAGAGACGACTGAATGCAAGCCAGTAATGCTGGAACCATAAATATACAGTATATGCACAAAACCAGAAAATTCCATGAAGGAATCGAGTCAAATAAAACCGGACAGAAAAGTTAAACGCGGAAAACTAATATACTATTTATGTATAAAGGCTGTTCACGATAAAGTGAGCACTTTTGAAATTAACCTTACAAAAATGTCACTGCCTTTACCTTCATATTTATTAACGGGCGCACTGAGTGACATGCATCCAGCAAAGTTGGTAACGAAGAATGGAAAATAGTTCCATATCTTAACGTCGAATAAAAATTGTCACCTAACCATTTGTAAAACCTTAGATTATTTCTTTGACTTTTTTTTTTAAATTCTAATGCATCGAATTATAAAAATGAGCAGATTTCCAAAATTTTCGTTTTCGATCATTTCACAGTGTCACTTTACCGACGCATGAATAAAGTGATGAGGCCCACGGCAATGTTAATTTTATTTAAGGCGGAAGACGACACAATGTGCATGCAAGTAGATCTTAAGCAGGGCTTTCAAAAGTACTCATTTTACGGTGAACAGCCCATGCAAATAACTATATACGACCAACAAACAACACACCGAAGACGACACAGTCTAGTTATCTCCTTACACAAGAAAAACAAACGCAACGAAGAAACTCGCACGAACACAGGAGTTTTCCCAAAACAGACAGAATGTGATGTTTCGGGAACTGCAACCAGTTTCCGTCTTCAGGCAGCGACACACAGGGTCCGAGAACACAAGTGCGACTGACGAGCAGACCGGAAAAATATGTTTTTATATAGTTTTTTGCTATATTTATGAATCGGAATGGTGAATGTCTGGAAATCTCTATCTAGTTATTCACCCCCATCTCACGTTTCATTCAAAGATCAATACGTTCTGCTACAGCTCAAAATTACTGTCCATACTATTGGAATAAAATGAAGAATGTTTCTTGGAAGAATGCTATTCGGACAACCCGTATTTCAGTTTTAACTTTTGAGATATAATTCAAAGACAACGCAGTTACAGGATGTTCACGGTAAAGTGAGCACTTATGAAAGCCCGGCTTAAGCTCTACTTCCATGCAAGTCATGTATTCTTCCGCGTTATATATAATTAACACTGCCGTGAGCTTCATCGCTTTATTCATACGTCGGTCTATAGTAAAACTATGATATTATTACAAAATGTAATATTTTACGAGTTTGCTAATTATTACGCTTAGACACATTAAAAAAAAAAAGGAAAGCGAAATAAATCATTTAAGGTATCACAGATGTTAACCTAGCATTTCTAAGTTGATGTTAACGCAGGGAACTACTTTCCCTCCAACTTACCAACTTTACATGGGCGCATGTTACTCAGTGTGCATGTTAAAATATATGCAGGTAGGAGCAGTGACTTTTTTCTAAGGTTGATTTCAAAAGTGCTCACTTTATCGTGAACAGCCTTTAACCACATGTATGCTGCAGTACACACGGGCACGTAGGCTCCCAGTAAAGCTGATAGCGAATTAATAAAATTAGTTCTCAGAGACGACGTACTTAGAGTGTAATATTTAAATTTATTGCTGCTGGAGTTAATATATTTTTGTTTTATTCACATAAGATCATGAACTTGCATATTATAAACACATTTGCGTTCCTAAAAATTGCACGAATTTCACCTGGATGGGGCATGAATAAAGCGAAATGGTCCATGGTCATGTTAATGTTACATACACAGTCGAACGACATTATAATGACGACCTACTAGAAGTGCCATCAGCAGGGGCGTAGCCCATGACTTATGGCCCGTAACGTGGGCTGGGGAAGCGGGTATACAGCATGGATCCAGATACCCGTGTAGACCTATCAGTACCTGACTGAGTCACTGCCAGCTCATCTAGCTGCTGTCCGTGCTGCGAAGGGCGGTTACTGTGGATACTAGCAGGTGGTCGTAATAATGTAATTCTACTGTGTACATCGGAGGGATAAAAATGAGAAGAGAAGTAGTTCCTACTAAGGGCTTTCAAAAATTCTCGTTTTACCGTGAAAAGCCTATAAAAGTTAAACCTTTGCCTTAGTTGAACCAAGTTTCTGATTTAAAAAAAAAAAAAAATACTGCATACTATCTATTCCCGTGACTACATTAAACACGTTAGCTGAAACCAAACTTTGTGTTCAAAAACTGAATTACAGAATTGCTGTGGCCCGTAAATTTAAAATAAATCCAAATTTTTTTATAGTAAATAATGAAAATTTCTATGATTTAAGGGCTCGTCTGCTTGATTTTTAAAATGACGAAAACAGCTTAACGAGAGAATCCTTTCATTGCACTTTCAGTTTTATTACCAAAAGGTAAGCTAAATATTTTTTTTCTAGGAAATGAAATAGATAAACATGTTTTATTTGTATAATGAAACCTAGGTACATAAATCCAATTTCAGCATACACTAAATGGTATAAAGACACGAAGACCATGTTTTCTATTGTGTTGTACATTATAACTACCGCTGAAGCTCCTAAATTCAGGTGGCTACCATGGTTTCTGATTGCAGGTAAGATACTATTATAAAGCGGAAACAGGCCAGTTTAATAATCTTTACTAATTCATACTACTAAATAAAACTGAAGTGTCTGTCTTTTATTTCAAAATCGATACCAATATCCAAACGTAATATGCTATATAAACGACGTTGAAGCATAAAAAACTGTTTTAAAATTTTTGTCTCTCTGGATATTTGTCCAGAATAGGATCCGAAACGGCTAAATCGATTTCGATAAAACTTATGGTTATTATAGAGTTAATTTCTCTTTAAAATCGGCTCTTAATTTCATCTCGATATCTCAATTTGGTTACGTAGAAAATTAATTTTTTCATACAATTTTCTTTATGTTTCATATATAATTTTTTTGCAAAGGGATTATTGTCAAAAAGAAACGTTGAAACAACAATAGCTTTTCAATGATCATTGACATAATATGCATCATAGAAAAAGATTACATTAGTTTTAGGAAAAAAAAAAGTAAAATTACATAATATCAAATACTAACACTAACGCCACGATAAAACTATTTTCGGTAACAAAGTAACAATCTTTCAAACCAATTATGTAGGTATGTATTCCAATAACTCAATAAAACTTGAGCGAAACGGTGGCGGGCTGTATTTTAATAACTGCATAAAACCTGAACGAAGATATATTTCTATTTGAATCATAAAACCTGAGCGAAGCGATAATGGATTGTATTTTAATAACTCCTTAAAACCTAAGCGAAGCGAAATTTCTATTTTAAATGTAAACAAATCCTAAGGTCCACGCGAACGAAGTAACGGGCACAGCTAGTTTATAATAATTGCTAATGAAGCCACTTGGATCCTTACTACTAAGAGACCTTAAATAAAATACTTAGGAAAGTGGTTTTAGAACATACACTCTTTTATCAAATATACCGCATTGCACTCCAAATATGAGCCAGTGAGAATTTCACTGTTTAAATCAATCACCAGAACCTGACTTATTCACCAGTGACATCAATGAATGTAACTGACGAATCAGTAAAAATTACCTTTTTCCTTTACTTATTGATTTGGTGGCAATTCCCAACTGATTCATCAACCATTTCATTCGCTGGTTTTCATTGATCTGCTTTGGACTGGTGTATCAACTAAACCAGGATATCAAATGAAATAACTAAACTCTCCAATGCGACTGTACACTCTAAACTCGAATCAGTGAGGATATCTCTTCTTCAGTTAGTGAACGTCTGACTGATCTAACACGGTAGATGGAAATTCAGTGAAAATATGCCCGTTTTATTTCACTTAACTGAATACGTGACATTTTCCATTCCGTATTAACCAACTGTGCTACTGATCCCTAAGTGATATAGTTTTCGACCGCTCTGTTGGTAGTATTAAGAACTAGGTCTGAAAGTAAATATTTTCATTAGCATATAAAACAACATATAAACTAATGAAACCAACTAAATATACTTTTAATAAAATGTGGGCTATGTTTTTAATACTAGTTTACGAGGTAACGCGAACATTCAGCCATTCATTTCGTTTTCACACAATCATCACAGTTCTTGGTTTAGAGACTTAAACTGCAAGGAAAGTGATTAAGAACATACGTACTACCTGCATCAACAATCCTGTTACCAACTGAACCGAAAACGAAAATAAACTGCAAACAAATTAAAGCTACATATTGTTGATAAAACAATTTAATACTTACATTTTCCCTTCAGAAGTCAACGTTGACTCGCTAGCTCAGATGGTAGTAAACGTGGCCGAGTAGCGGAGAAGTAAACATCGCGTCAGGTGTGCGGAGTTTTGTCGCCCCGCGCTCTTAAACGGGGCTCTGTTCCGACGCGCGTAGTAATTGTTCTATATTAGTGTCAGTCACTTCTAGGTTTTTCCAACATGTCTAATGTGCGCGTGAATACCTTGCGTATCGTGTTTGCCGAACGACTTTAGGCCATGGAAATACATGAATGGACTGATACGGTTTTAACTGTAACAGAAGATCAAATTGAAGCTATTCAACTGGATGGGCACCAGAACTGTTTGTTTTTAAAACTTGTTAACTCTGGACCTTGTGAGGCGATACTGCGTCGCACCAACGGCCAGTCAACTTTAGTCGCCGCAGACCAGGAAAATATCAACGTCACCATCGAACAACCCTTCGATAACTTAAAACTGGTAAGAATTCTAAATTTACCTGTAGAAATAGACAACCAACAAATTGAGGCGGAGTTAGTGAAGTATGGTCGACTTGTTACATTACAAGATGAAGTATGGAATCATAAATACAAATTCCAAGTAAAAACGGGAGTACGCATGGCAAAGATGGAAATAAAAAAAGACATTCCATCTTACGTGTCAGTTGACGGCTTTCGGGTTGTAGTGATATATCCCGGACAACCACAAACGTGCAGTTACTGCCTGTCTCCTACTCATGAACGAATTGCGTGTCCTAGTTTGCAAAGAAAAGGACGCACGTGCAATACGCCGCTGGGGGATAAATAGGGCAACGGCAAATCCCGCAGCTGACACGCCTATACTGTTCACCCATGCCCATCACTCTCCCCGAGCGGATTACCCATCACTTCGCAGATGCGAGCAGCATGGTCCCGTACAAACACCTGTCGGTGACTCATCTGCTGAGCATGCAGTCAACCTCAACACCTTAGTGACCGCGCCACGCCAGATACACGTGGAGGCGGCTCAAAATACTGTTACTGCTCGCGCAGGGCTACCACTACACACACACAGGATGTCTCGCCGCTACACATGCCATTGTCCTCTGCTTCATGGGTGGACAGCATGGACGTGGAGAGCGTAAACAATGCAACCGCACGTCGGGAGCACATAACAACTGCGGATGAAAATATGTCCGTAAGAGAAAAGCGACCTTACGAACGTGACGCCCGGGCCACAAGAGTCAGTCCTGTTCGCAAAGCTAAGGTATTATCGCAGAGTGAACAATCACAGCTACAAGACAGGAAGGAATCTTTGGAACTAGCAAAGGCCTTTATAAATAAAATGTGAGCCTCTAGCCAAGAACGTCCTGATAACCCAACTAATTAACAATACGACCGGCACATGTGTGCATCCCCATCTGTATGCCCTATTACAGGCCCCCATTTTTCTTTGTCCACTTTTCCTTTTTGTTCACCTTTCCATTTCCTTCTCTCTGATACTATCTCTACATTTTTGAGGCACACATGATAGAGTTATTGACAATTTTAACTTTAAATATCTGTGCTGTCTCGGCCAGTGCGCGATTGGAGGCGCTAGAGACACTGATTCGAACACAGGCAGTTGACATTGCATTCTTGCAAGAAGTAGCGATTCAATATTTTATAGGATTTCATACCTTCAATGTGTATACAAACGTTGGTGACCGGGTACGGGGGACAGCGATTATTACACGTGTGGGGCTGGAACTTGAAGACCTGCGCTACCACCCGTCAGGCCGAGTGATGTCAGGACGAATAAACGATGTGTCGCTAGTCAATGTTTATGCTCCCTCCGGCTCCCAAGCGAGATATGAAAGAAATCCGTTTTTCTCCGTGGATTTGATTCCGTTTTTCCATCCACCCTGTAATCAGTTCATACTCGGTGGAGATTTCAACTGCATAGTTCACCCCCATGATCATCAGGGTGGCATCTATCCTACTAATTCTGCCCTATCTACTTTAATATCTCGCTTGGACTTGAGTGACGTTGCATCTAACATCCAAGGAATTCTTTACACCTATGTGACTTCACAGAGTCGGTCTGGGATTGACCGATTCTACTTGAAAAAACAGCATATACATAAGGTGCATCGATATGACGTTCTTCCGGTAGCGTTCGGCGATCACTCTGCAGTGATATTTACGTACGAAAAGTTTGCGAATGTAACACGGTTTGGCAAAGGGACATGGCGTCTAAATACGTCTTCATTAGACAACTCAGAAGTAAAAGACGACTTCCTAGCTAATTGGGAACGTTGGCATAGCAAAAAATACCAATTCCCCTCTGAGGCGATGTGGTGGGATGTGTGTGTAAAACCGAACGTCATGAGGCTTTTTAAACGGCATGCGTACCGACTGGCAGAAGAACTTAGGGGAACACGTACATTCTACGAACGTATGCTACACGAACTTCACCTGCAGGCAAACAATGGTGCACACGTAACTCCACGTATTAGAGACACGAAACAGAAGCTTATGCACTTATTGAGTGAACAGTATAAAAATCGTCATATTATGATAAATGATATAAGTCTATTCGCAGATGAGAAATTTAGCACGTTTAGTATCATTAAGGAACAACAGCAAATACGTCGCAAGGTTATCAACCAGCTTACTGACAGTGATGGCGATATTGTCCGGGATCGGCCGGAAATAGTGCAAATGCTTTGCAGTTACTTTGCAAATTTATACTCGAAACAAGACAAGGACGATGCTATGCTTCCGTCGGTTTTGCAGGGTCGTGAAAACAAACTTAGCTGTGACAGCAAGACGGGCATGGAGGCGCCATTTTTAGATGCGGAAGTTAATACAACAATACAGCAATTGCCATCAAAAAAATCTCCTGGTATTGACGGTATTCCATACGAATTTTACTAAACTTATTGGGATATTATTGGTACCGACTTCTGCGAAGTTGTTCGCGATGTGCTTGAAAGAGGGGAGTTATGCAAGTCTCATAAAGAAGGGATAATTGTTCGTATACCCAAAAATATCCCGTCCACTCAAACCCGCGGATTATAGGCCAATTACACTTTTATGTGCCGATTATAAAATAATTGCTCGGTTTTGTGCGACCAGATTAACCAAGGGATCGTCAGATATTATTGGTCCCGGCCAGACATGTACTATTCCAGGACGTTCCATTTTACAAGGCGTGCTTGCCCTAAGGGATATTCAATTACTTTCGTCAGTACAACACAGTAAAATGGCCATCTTGAGTATTGATATGGATAAGGCATTCGATAGAGTTGATCATAAATTTTTACTTCAAGTTATGCATCATTTCGATTTTCCAGCCAATGCAGTACAGTGGGTGCGGATGGTGTGTACCAGGATTTGGTCACGGCTGTTGGTTAACGGATTCCTTAACCCACCAATTAAGATTGAGAGTTCAGTTCGACAAGGATGCCCGCTATCCGTGATTTTATTTACTATCGCCGTTGAACCTCTGTGAAGAATGCTCAATGCCCGCTTGCAAGGATTCTCTGTAGCGAACCTGTCCTTTAAATTAAATGCCTGTGCTGATGACATCACACGTGTCGTTCGTTCAGAGCGGGAAATTACAGAGACGGCAGAATGCCTGGACTTTTTAGCAGTGTCTCTAATCTGCGAGCGAATGCTAACAAAACTGCCGTACTGGAGCTCAGTGCGACCAGCGAGCTTGTTGACGAGGTTTTTCCTTTCGGAGGGCCGAAACTGTGAAAATATTGGCCATATACTTCCACGCAGACGCCACTCTTATGTTGCATTATAATTAGAACATGACACTAAATAAACTCCTTGCTCGTCAAATAGAAATGAATTATCGTCGTACAAATAATATACAGAGGGTTGCTTTAATAAATGTATTCTTACTTGCGAAGCTGTGGTATGTGTCAAATATATTCCCACTACCTCGTCAAAAAAGTGCACAAATACTACAGATTGTTGGCCGCATGTTGTGGAAATCTTATATATTTAAATTATCTAGGCCGCAACTTTATCTTTCCTTACAAGACGGAGGCCTGAGTCTAATTAATCACGTTTTGAAGTGCGAGGCCATATTGTCTTCAGCAATTGCAACAATTTTGTGCCCAGAGGACATTACGCAGCATTACAGAAAATTATGTGGTCTGAAGTTAGACGCATGCCACTTCAATACCGTCAGGCAAAGGAAGCATTCGCAACTCTAGTAGAACACTTACCGGAAGGGACAGTCGCATCAGCGAGATATTTGTACTTCGGGCTTCCAAAACGTCGGCTGTCATACCATCTGTTGTGAATCGCACCCCACCCATCCGTTGGAGGCGCCCATGGAAAATACTTGTCGATCGTAACCTTTCCTCGGATCTTCGAGCTGCAGCATTCGGCTTCAACAATAATATCGTGGCAACCCAGCAGCGTAAATGCAGCATTGGCCTGGCGTCTGGCCCTGCGTGCCCGCTGTGTGGCAACACCGACACGGCCCTTCATAGGGTGGTTTCTTGTGTTTGTGCGGCTCGCATCTGTTGGTGGTGTCGCATACGAGTGCGAAAGGTGGTTCGCGATGAACGTGGAGAGGTCAGCGACACGCACATGCTTCATTGCGATTTATTCACCTTCCCCTCAGTTCGACGAAGAGCTGCGGCCTGGCATATACTTCATGCGATCGGTTTTTTGGTGGACCATTCGAAACCAGTGACAGTTCAAGACTTTGTCCAGCTTCTTCGTCAAGATAGGTGGAACATGGCGCGGCGTGGCACATTGCGTCAGTGGTACGGCAATTTTTTATTTTAATTCTGACGTTCACGCCTACAGGAAGTGCGTGTATATTACCGAGGTTGGGTGTACGCCATGCGCTGCCCACCCTTCGGCCCTTACAAGTGTACAATTTAATGTTCCAGTAGTAATCATCGATAAGTGGTAATGTTATAAGTCATTGTCACGTGTCGGGGTGTAGGTCGTGCGCGGCCCCTCACGTTAAATAATTTGTTATGTGTTCATGGAATTTGTTAGTAAAACCAGTTCACCAAATGTTCATTACGTTTTGTTCCCTGTGTAAGAATTGTGTAGATATTTTATTGAGTATTTCGTTATTGTTTATATTGTGGGTTGAATGTGTACTATATGTAATAGGTTAATGGTAAACGCCTCTGTATATCGTGTGTGATAATAAATCTATTTTTTATTTTTAAAAAAAGTTAGTGCGGAAGTCTATGCTATGTAATTGTAAGTTTTAGAGTTCGAATCTCCGACAGGTATCGAGGTTTTATGTGGTACATTATGGCTGTTTATAACTCAGTTTATTGTTAGAAAATGTTTATTTCCAGAATATGTTTGTCTAAAAGTAATAATACGAAAGTACCACTGCAGTACAGTCTACAAGCAGTGGTTGTTTGCTAATCACATCGATTGTTTTCTAGAGTAGCTAATTTGATCTGTATAGCTTGAGTAGTTTTAAAAACCACCCCCGTAAGCCTTAAGTTTAATATTGTAACAGTTATATCTTATTTTGGCTGTATAACCGTAAAAGCGTGTTTAATTACGGAAAGCACAAGATTTACTATTATGCTCATTAAATATACACATTTAAAAACAGGGGCGTAGACTTGTGGGGCGGGGGGGGGGGTGATATATTGGAACATATCCCCCCCCCCCTCCCATCGTAATGAAAATAAAATATGAAAATAAAATGACAAGTAATATTACATATTAATTCGTGGAACATGTGATCTCCCTTGAACATGAAGAATATTTATAGCATTGTGTGGTTCCATATCTGTACATGAAGCCATTGAATATAGTAAATTTTTAATAATAAAGGTTTTGTATTTTTTTCAAAAATATGCATAAGAAATTTCTCTCCTACTCCCTCCCCCTCAGCGTTAAGTACATTCGTAGCTACGCTTTTGTTTAAATAATATGGCAATATTTCAATGATAGGCATAAATGTCCGTTGTACATACATGTGAATACAGTACCTTGTTTTCCATACATGAGCAGTGCCGTTACTCATATCATTTCCCATACATTAATAGTACTCGTACGTTAAAATCTAAACCAATGCAGTATTAAGGGGTAAAAATAAATAATCGTCGTACCTTTTGAAGGCACCACAAAGCACATACATATAAAATTTGGTTGCATTTGTACCCCTGTCCCCTGCGAGTTGTTTTGCCTACCATTTACAAGTTTCTATTAGCACTTTAGATAACTTGTGGGTATGAATGGATGCGTTCATTCTTTCCTTCTATTATAGAAAATTGTATGCCTTCTGTTGTGCTCCTGAATATAACAGAAAGTAGCAGAAATTGGGCATCGTGTAAGTACGGCTTACGACTCACTACTCTCGCGCACAATTTAGGCACCAGAAACTTCTTAAATCATTTGTAAATACCGGAAGAAAATCTGTTTTGCAATGATACACTACATACGTCTAGTGTTATACTAAAATATTATAAATATCATAATTAAGTGGTAAGGGAATGCTAGTAAAAAGGAGAAAATCCCACGATAGACGAATCGAATCTACACTTGCTGTATGAATTAACACTCCTTGTTAAGATGATCGTACATGTTATAAAACATATTTCGTTAGTATAGTATAATCGTGCAAACAAAATGAGTGGTCGTTAACGAAAAAATTATTTATTCATTCAACAAAACATGGGTCACACAAAACATAGCTACTTTAGAAAAAGTAAATTATAATAATGTGAATATGCCAAAAAGTTAACACGCAAGACTGCCCTACAGTCACAAATCATTCCAATTTGTACATAGTGTTCGTAAATTGTTGTTATTATCCATTTGTAGGCTAGGAGACGACAAACATTTCAGAATACCAGAAAAACGTTTGACACAGTCAAAATGTTTAATAATATTTCTGTTATTCTTGGTGACAACTGTACACTATGAACAGAGAAATGTATTTATTCGACTGCGTGTTTACACACCTGCGCACCGTAATGCAGCATAAGCTGCGACATCTGAAGTAACGCTGGATTAACAATATATATATATATATATATATATATATTTAAGCATTATAGTATGCTTTAAGATGTGTACAGAAGAAACGAATGTGTGTTCTCTTATGTTTTGGTTCCCAGTGGAACCTTATCAGGTCGTGTGCGTTGGTGGGATTTCCTTAAGCATTGAAATAAATAGTTGTATTTTATATCTTTAGAAAAAATGTTGACTGTATGACCAATCAGTACAGAGCAGTCGATGTTGTTGACGGGAAACTGTTATTTACAGTAATGTAAGTATAAAACAATATGACAAAGGCGTGTATGTGCACATGTTGACGTTTATATTTGTTCACAAATAATAAGCTTCAGTAATAGCAAATGTCGGCTTTGAAGTATGATCTGCTTCAATATGGTTGTTTCTTACGAGGTGTTGTTAGGAACAAAAGTAAACATGACAGGCTTGCTGCCTGTTTAAATTCACTGGAATTAAGAATTAAAACATTAATGGAAAACTGCAAATACAGAAGACGTGTTTCTATATGGCAGATAATCACCTACTGCATAATTATAAATTCATTAGGTTGTGTATTGTAAACGTAGGCCGTATCCAAATGGCAGGTTGTGTTGACAAAATGATCATGTAATCCGATATTTTATACAAACATTGTGACGTATTTGGCAAATTGATATTTCGTGTCTTGTATATAGCTGATTTTAGCAAAAATACGAAATGACAAAATCAGCGCCATGTTGGTTTTGACATTCAAAACACATGCGCGAATGCGTATTTAAACGTTTTTTAAAAACAAATACCTTTCATAAAATACACTTTACATGTTTTAGAAAGCAAGTATGTGTTGTACTTAGTTTATATAGTTCGCAACACATATTTTATTTTAAGTTGTTATTGAATAGTACAATACTGTTTTGTTTATTAACATATTCGCAGCATTCCAGTAATTATCGTAGAAATTTTACGTCCATTTTAAGCATTTAATGTATATAAAACATATTTCACTGTTAAAGTAAGAATGTGTTGCCGCGAGTGCTAAACAAGTGACTATCGACAGCGTCCGGATTGAAAACTACGAAATGACACATTACAAAATGACGAATTTATCCGTACGGACACGGCCTTAGCTTAACTATTAGTGATTGGCACCGAGTCATTGCGTTCAACCGATGTTTAGTGTATAAATATTTATATTTTGTAATGTACGTAGTCTGAAGTAGAATATAGCGACTCTCTTTGTTGGGTCTAGTTCTCATGCGTTCGTTAGTGTTAACATTACTGATAAACATTACAATGTCTACGTGTTTCGCATTGTTATGTGTCCGAGGTTTCAGTGTACGATATACAATGGTGTACTGTGTTACACCGTGTAAATATAAACACACACAGCTGCCAACGTTTCAGACAATATCCACTTATGCACATCATTATTGTAAATATGGATGTTACACAGACGACAGTTGTACTGTCGCTTTAAAACTAACATCTGTTAGAGTTGAGCCTTAAACGTTATCAGTAATGTCCTTTCCCGTAATGTGTAAAAGGTTTTCTGCTTAATAAGATGCACGCTCATACAGCGTTCGCATTCGTCTACGTACGTAAATGTTTTACATGTTTCGGGAAATGACATACGCATGTACACGGGGAAACGAATTGTGTACGTCTCGCGTCCTTACAGCCCATAAATTACTATTTTGAAAATCGATTTGTATGCAGTTCAGAATTGTTAATCCTAATATTTCTTTTTATAAAGAGTGGAATGGAGGCATAACCTTTTGAGAATCGCCTCTAAGCATCGTTCTTAACAATTTATACGCTCTATCCTTTAATGATCTAGAAGAGCCGGTTAAAATATAACCAGTTTTTGTCGTAATTTATCATAAACCGGGCGTGACATTGAATGTATAGTTCATATGCAAAGCAATGAGAACACTGCCAATGTTTTTACAAGGCAAGGCATGCATGAGTGAAAACATTATATCAGTATCCAACATTTAATTTTTATTAACACCAATATTAGTGTTAAAAGGAAATTTACCTCCAGTTGTTACCACTTTTAATGATACATTATCGATAACTGCGTTTACTGACTATATATATATATATATATATATATATATATATATATATATATATATATATATATATATTCATTTCTTGTAAACAGTCTATGATTGGTTAATAGGATCGTTTTCATTGGCATGCGCTTTCCAGCTACAGCTCCTAATGTATTGATTATTCTAAAGCCATGCGCCTACGTTCCAGCACATATTCAGTATGTGTTTTCCGTCAAAATGCTTGTTCAGAATCTTATCAGCTAACTAGTTGCTGGAAAGGATGCAAATAAGTATGTCTATCGGAATATATCACGTGTCGAGCCGAGTGGAGTATGCTTACATACGTAAGTGCATTCCTATGTTCGGACACAATCTTAATGACACTTGAATCGACATACTGAACGTAATGATAATTTGTACGAACAGTCACTTATGTAGTAGATCACAACCCCAAACTGTAAACATTGTGTTCATTTGTAGACCGTCGTGCGTCCAACATATATTTCTGCATTATTAAACAATTATTTCCTGTACATTTTCTTTCACATAAGAACGGAACGAAAGAGTTTACTATGATGTATGACATAATTCGTGATTAATATGACGTTTGTAATTGTAAGTGCTAATAGTACTCTTATTTTATCATGAACACCTAAACTATACTAAAATAATATATTATAATTAAAAACAATGACCGTTATTAATTTATAATATTTTATTTTCACAGAGGTAAGTAAAACCAAACAGTAGTTGATATCGCTGCATATTTCCGCAAACACATAATTCTACGACAGAAACGAAAGACATGTCATGGCCGCCATTAGTAAATCATGAGTTGGGTATTCACAGCTGCTACGAATGTTGGTAACTCGCATGTAAGAGGCTTGCCTCTGGCAGAACTTGAACGAACACGTGGGTGAGCCGAGGCCGGGGTTATAACATACTTTTACCGACTGCGAAATTGGAAACAACGCGCGGATGACGTCGTCGAGAACACTAGCGCTTCCCTGGATCAACAGCGGAACTAACACATAAAACTGGTGAGACTTTTTCCCATCCCATGGCCACTCTAGTGTATATCTTTACTCAATGGTAGAAGTTTAGCAGGTTCTTCAGGAAAGTGTGGAGTAACGGCGAATGAACAATAGGAAACGTTTCGTAACATGCAGTAGCCAGTGAGACACAACGCTGATACCCGGAGCCTTCGCAGTCAATCAGAGAATGGATGCGCTCACATCGGAGGAACCGCCACGAGACATTGTCTCTGGATACTGACTTACTCTGTCGTATTCGCTGTCCTCGGAAAACTGAGCACTTTTGAAAGTTCTGCTTAACACCTAATTGCATGCGCATTGTGCTTTCCTCCACCACATGTAAAATTAACATTACCACGGGCCTCACTTCATTCATACGCGTCATGCGAAACTGTGGAATTACTATAAAAATAAATATTTTACCAATTTGTTAATTTTGATTTAATATACACTGAAAACACAGAAAGCCAAATATATAATTTCACTTTTAGAAATTTTTTACATAACAATTTGAATTCAATGGTAAGACATTGGACTACTTCACATCTGTAAGTCTGTTCACGGTAAAATGAGCACTTTTGAAAGTCCTGCTTAAAATATACTTGTATGCACATTGTGTATTCTTCCGCCTTATGTAAAATTAACATTGCAATGGGCTTCGTCGCTTTATTCATGCGTTCGTCAAGTGAAACTGTGAATATATCAGAGAAATAAATTTTTACAAATTTGCTCATTTTTACACTTGGACGCATTAAATAAACATAATGCGAAAGAAATACTTCAAGTTATCACAAATGGTTACCTAACTATTTTTATTCGACGTTAATATACGGAACTATTTTCCCTTCATTGTTGCCAAATCACTGGGCGCGTTTCACTCTGTGTGCCCGTTGAAATATATGCAAGTGGGAGCAGTGACTTTTTTCTAAGGTTGATTTCAGAAGTGCTCACGCATACACAGGGCCTACAGAATTGTAAAGGGGCTTCCCTATCACACCTGCCTTTGAAAACCATTGAGTAAAAACAATTCTACTCCGTTAGCATTTTAATTATATAGTTAGACACGCTTTCGCAAAACCGAAAAGTTTCTGAAAAGAATTTCGAGGAATATCAGTCCCCGCCAATCATCGATTTATGTAATTTTCGCCACAGCCAGCATTACAGACGGCGGCGTAACTACAAAACCAAAGACACGGATGCGGACATTGTCATCTGTCCTCCTCGCTTTCAAGGTCAAATAAACAATAGTGTTGTTAAGAAACTGCATGCCAGCTCAGTTATACAATACAAACTTGAGTGAGTGGCACTTATTAGATAGCATATTTCAAATTTCTTCTTCCGTGACTTTATGGAAGCGAAGCTACCGTCTCTGAAGGCTAAGAACCTGGGCATTGCTGCATCGCATCGCCTGCAATGCCGTAGCTACGCTGCTGGTTACAGATAATGTATTATGATTTACAGATCGACAGGTTGTCGAACAGTCTGCACAGCCTACAGGTTGTGTCGCAAAAGTTCGCAATCGGAACTCTTCGAAAACAGATTTACAGGCTGTGCAACTATATTGAATGCTGTGAAAGTGGCTATCACAGCAGCACTTCATATCACTAGTCTTAATTTTGTCTACACAGTTACATATACAAATTATGCCTTCAAAAATATAGTTCAAGTCAAACAATATTTACACCTTTTGAAAGGAAATTTTTTTATTGTACTGTATGTTTACTATCTATGCAAGCTTTTAACAGTTGACAACAATTACAATTCATGCAAATTAATAAATTTACTTTAACAATTAATTTTCAAAAACAATTTAACTGTTTAATATTCACAATTTGCAGCCAAGATATACATCTGCTCTATCAAAATCGCTGTCGTGTCTTTTACAAATTATGCGCCAATACACAACACGATGTCCACGCAAAGTGCACTGGCACAACGAGACTTTCGATCTGTCTGTGTTATAATAGCAATGACATAAACACCTGACGCCTACAATAATGGCTACACATTTTGCTAAAAGCCGTTGTTGCCAGGTTCGTTTCTGGGATCCCTTGTAAGAAAATATTGGGTTTGGCTGTGTTGTTATACTACGCGGAAGTTATGAGACGCGGCGAAACGAACTCAAAATTGAGTCCCCTCTCCCCCTCCCCACACCCCGCCATACGCGATGCTTCGCAGTCCTCACTTAACGTAATATATTCTCTGATCCTTTGGCAATCGAGTGATGTAATTGAATTTTGAATGTAGACGATAGATTCGGAGCTGCAATGCCAAACTCTATCCCCAGATTTTATCACCGGATTTTCTGGATTGCCTCCCACTGCGGTTGCCAATTTAAAGAAGGATTCACGTCAAAAAATTCACAGAAGTTACCAGAGACCGTGAAGCGGGAACAATATGTCTGTGCTCGCGCGGAGTTAAGAGGCATCGGAGGTCTCGAGAGTCGATGGAGTTGAAGTGAGGTGAGTATGGACCAATGCCGAAATGCAAGGGGCTGGGGGAAAGGGGAGATCTCCTAGAAAAAGAAATCCCGTGGAGCAGCGGTATCGTTCGCGACACGATTCCCGGGGAACGAAAATCCGTGGAGCGACCCCACTGGGAATCCCCCTTAGCCCTGCATGTAACACACTGCCACTTCCATTGATAGCGCCTGTGCAGCCTCAGTAGTCTATTGCAGAAGACTAATCTGAGCAGTACTAATGGGACTGCTCAGCATAGATTAAATGACCGATAATTTAATATTAATTTAATTAGAATAGTACACCTCTCTTCCCAGCCAGCTGCTTGTAGGTATGGTCCGTTCGCCACTGCCGATTCCAAGGCAGGCACTGAACAGTTATACCCGCAAATAACTGCAGGGCTTGTGGCGACGTGCGGCTCTCCGCTGCAGTTGGTGAGAGACCATCCCTGCGTCAAACAATCAACCCTCCCTTATCCGAAGCTCCATGCACTCGCATATGACCAAAATATGCTCTGTTACAGCCTATGGCTACGGAGATTGGCCGCTGCGAGGTAGCACAGCTTTAGATTTAACACATATGTCGACGAGGACATATGTTACTATAAAATTCTTAGGTTATTTTGAAATTAGATTAGTAACTTAACCCCTTTCTTTTCACAGGCTGTACCGTCTCCTCACGGATAACTAAAAACCAGTAGCGTTGGCTCAGCTCTCGCTGACGCCGACGCTTACTGGAAACTCACATTATTCTCTTTAATTTTCAGGTTCTACTGGGGAATCGGGGGGAAGACGCCCAATACCGCCACTTCCTCCACCAGAGAGGTGTGCAAGCACCTCTCTGGTTACAAGTCAGTGCCACTCCCACTTGCCAAGGCGAAATGGAATTAAACTCCCGTCCCCTCTCTACTAGCTTTTCCAACTCTACTAACATGAGCATGTTACACACACACACACACAGTCTCCCGTAGCATTTATAATTAATGTATGAATAATTTTGAATTATATCCTGTCTACTGGGTTTTTACGGTGTCTATGCCGGTTTTTCCAAGTCTCTTCTAGTATTATCTTAGCTATAAGTACACTTAGGGAGGTAGTCATGGCCCCAATCGCAGGCCATGGTTGCCCAATCCCTCTCTGCCGTGATGCACGTTTCCTTGCATGATTTTCCTTGCATGATTTTCTATTATTGTAGGCGTAAGGGGTCTAGCCCTGAGATGCAATAAAATCCCGCCCTATCCACCGGGCTTTCACTTGACAATTAGTTATAGGGTAGTTAGAAAAAATCGCACTGGGAATCGCGCTCGGTTCGCCTCGGTAAGAGGCGAGTAGTCGAACCACTGCATCACCGCGGCTCCCCTCAGTGATCGAGAAACTACTATTACTGCTTTGTCGCGCGAAGCATTTCGTTAAATTTTTCGAAGCGGACCATACGGCGAAAAGAACGGATGACCCCAAGATGGCGGGGACAAACAGCCTTTACTCAGAATGACGGAAGAGAGGGAAAACCAACAACAATTTAGCTCTCCTGTTCTTTTTATACCATGGGAACAGTTCCTAAAATAACAGTTAAGTAAAAATAACTTGTTGTCGATGACAGAAGATGTGTAAAATGAACTACCATATAGTGTTGTTACATATTACCGCCAGGAATTTTTAAAAATGTTTGGACAAGTTCAATCATAATCAGGTCTTTCACATGAAATTTAAATGATTTTAAAGTATTTTAACTTCATGTTTATGTAAAAACTTTTCACGATTAATTGAGCACTTTTGAAATCAACCTTTAAAAAATGTCACTGCCCCTACCTGTTTATATTTTAAAGGGCACGCTGATTTGCACGCGCCCAGTAAAGTTGGTAATGACAAAGGGAAAATAGTTCCATGTCTTAATGTTAAAGTAACATTGTCAGGTAAACAAATGACTTTACGCATGAATAAAGTGATTGGGCCCATGCCAAGGTTTAATTTTACATGAGGCGGAAGAATATACAATGTGCATACAAATAGACCTTAAGCAGGGCTTTCCAAAGTGCCCGATTTACTCCGAACAAACTATATGAAAATATCTTAACATTTTTTACAATAGTCTTCGTCCTGCGAACACAAATGTGCACATAAAGCGCAGGAAGTATTTTTTGGCGGTAAAGTTCAAACTATTTTCTTTTTAACACTTTGTATACTATTCTCGAGTGTAGCTCGAGCAAAGATTATTTGAAATATTTTTTGTTCAGAACAAAACTCGCATGGATGTGTAATTTTTGTTCAGCTGGAGTTCAACATGGCCTCACAAGAACACGACAGCGCAGTAAGAATGATATCGCTACCGATAGCCACTCAAAGGGACATGATTGTTTGTAAACCTTTTTATACGATAAAGGACATTTTGTTGGGTCAATATCCCCTCGGCTCTTTCATTGGTTGATGTCCGGCCAATAATGAACGCTATAAAGCACAGGATAGTGTCCGGTGTGATATGATGGGCCAATAGGACGAAGGTGAGCTCTGACAGACACCAAACGAGCTCTTGCAGTTGTGGATATAGGTGGCTCATTTATAATTCGTCTTAAGTGCCAGTAAATGTGTGCAGACCTCAGTGGGTTAACTGTCCTACGCGTCTACAGTTCCGGGTTTCGACTAAAGTTTCGCTAGGCGAATAAAAAGACAAAGAAAATTTCAAAATGTCTACTCAAACATTTTTTTTTTTTTTTTTACGTGTCTTCATCTTCGTCCTGTAGACTACGGGACAGATGTAGGATATACGTTGGAGAGAAGTGTAAACAAGGTGGAGGGAGAGTCAATATTTTCAGTTACAACATGCACGGGCAGACTGACACTCTGGCCTCCCTTCCCTCCCATGCACCCCTCACCCCTTTTACACACATTCCATCCTGACTTCCTTCCTCCCCGAGCCAAGGCTCAAATATATTTCGGCACCTTTGATAAATTAGCTTTGTGGATGTGCAGGACAACGGAGCCCCGAGCATGTCTACAGCTACAGACTCGGAGTACACATCTCCCTTAAGGTTGACGTAAAGCAACTGCCTGTGGAGCACTGCACCCGACTATGCAATGTCAAGAACTCATAAAAAAGTAGTACAGACATCATAAAAATTGTCAGAAAAGTGCTATTTAAATTATGAAATTTTACATCGACTTCTGTAGCATTTTTATTTGCACATTTGATAGAAATTAGTTGGAATATTACAGTGTAACATTTGGTGGGAATTGGTTGATTGGTCCTCGAGTGTGGCATGAAAACTCCGTAATTTTCATATAGCTATCTTAAAAATGGAGAACAAAGTAATATAGTATCACATTCTATGATTGATCACTGCCAATACACAAAGTTAAGTTGAAAAAGATTACATAACTTCGTAGATATAGCACAAAAAACTTAAATGATTTATAGCTGCAATTCTGAAAGTGTTTCATTCTTAAAAAATACACATAGGTCTATTAATATAGCATACCACATTACAACATCATCGCCAAATTTTGGTAAGAATGGGTTGATTGTTTCCCGAGACATGAGACAAAAACATGATTTTTTATTGGTGTAGCTATCATTCAAAATGACAAAGAAATGCGGCTCTGCATAGACATATTTGATGGTTGAAATAGGTACTGTTAACATTAAAAAAAGATTTGTAATTTGTTCCGTTGACAAAATAAACTTAGCTAAAATATTTATACAGCCACCATTTTAAAAATAAGTACCTGGCATACTTAAAGCGTAAAAGTTTACACCACCTGCTGCAGTACTATATGTTTGCTAAATTTGGTATAAATCTGTCAGTTGTTTCCCAGATATGACACAAAAAACTTTATTTATTCGCGTGTTACTATCTTACAAACTGGAGTACAAAAGATGCTCTGTGTAGATACAGGTGATAGTTGTAATACCTATTGCCATGATACAAAGGTAAGTTGGAATTGATTACACGGTTTCGACAATACAGCAATCTAAACTAAAAATGACTATATGACAGCCATTTTGAAAACAAGCGAGTGACATTCTTAAAACATACAAATTAACATCATAGGTATCAGTACTAGTTGTTTGCTAAATTTGATAGGAATCGGTCATTTGTCTCCTGAGATATGACGTAAAATCTTCTTTTATTCGCATGGTGCTACCTTACAAAATGGCTGTCAAAAGATGCTCGGTGTTGAAAGAGTTGATAGTTGTAATATCTACTGTCAGCATATAACGGTAAGTTGGAAATGATTACATATTGCTAAAATAATTATATTGCTCAAATATCTAAATACTCGCCATTTTGAAAATGAGTGTCTGGCGTTCTTAGAACATGCAATTTTACATCATCTGTCGTAGTACTTCTTGTTTGCTAAATTTGAGATGAATTGGTCAGTTGTTTCGCGAGATATTAAAAAAATTGATTTATTCCCATGACACTATGTTACAAAATGGCGGATAAAATATGTTCCATGTAGATGCAGTTGATAGGTGTCATATCTACCGGCAAAATACGAAGTTATGTTGGAATTGATCACATAACTTCTACGATATAGCATTCTAAGTTTAAAAAACTAAATGGCCGCAATTCTAAAAATAAGTGTCTGGCATGGTTAAACCATATCACTTAACATTATCTACGTCATTACTATTTGTTGGCCAAATTTGGTTGGAATCGGTAACCTTTTTACCGAGATACGACATTGTATCTTTATTCAAATAGCGCTATTTTCTAAAATGGCTGAAAAAGCTGTTATGGGTTGGTATATATGATGCTTCTAACATATAGGCCTATTTTCAGTATACGAATTTTGGTCGAAATGCTTTAAATGGTAGGGCAGAAAAACCAAATAAACATAAATAGCTATGTATGACCACCATTTTGAAAGGAAGTACCTAATCAAGTTCAATCACTTACGTTTACTTGCACTCTAAATTCGAATCAGTGGAAAACCACTGATTCCCAGTGAAAATGGCTCCACTTAGAATCAGTGAAAAACCAACCATTGATTGTTTCAGTGGAAAAATTACACTGATTATTTGTGATGTGAAAAAATTTCACTGATTCTAAGTGGAGAAATTTTCACTGTGAATCAGTGATTTTCTACTGATTCGAATTTTTGAGAATAACGTATCATAGTATTACTTACCTGCCAAAGTGGGTGAGAATTGCTTTAATTGTTTTCGAGATATAATTAAAAATCTTTATTTTTTTCATTTGGTGCTATTTTTCAAAATTGCTAACCAACATCTATATTCATCTCAATATCAATTACTTACACGATGATCTGCCAGAATACAAACTTTGGTTTAAATCGGTTGAATGGTTCCCGATATGTGACACATCACCCCAAATATTAAAATGGCCGCAATTTTGAAAGTAAGAGCCCGACGTGCTTGAAAACTATAAAAGTCAGGTTTCCTTACTAAGTACTATATGTATACCAAGTTTGGTGTAATTAGGTCAACGCGTTCAAAAATTGAAAGGGGAGGGGTGACACATACGCACAGACACATACGCACAGACCACACACACACACACACACACACACACACACACACACACACACACACACACACACACACACACAGGAAAGTGATCTCATAAGCTTTCCTTTCCTTCGGAAGGTAGGCGGAAAATTCAGCGGTAGAATGACTAATGCCCTTAAACACGGCCACACAGGTTACTGAGTCTGTATGAAGGCCAGCAACCAATGAGGTGACAAATTTTTCTCTGAGTGTGTACTTGGTATTGAAGTATATAGGCTGTTCACGGTAAAGTGAGCAGTTTTTGATGCCCTCCCAATAGAGATTAACCACTAACAACTATATTTATTCCAGCCTCAGGCGTTTACTTTTGATAATGGTAAAATGTACACACTGTGTTTGTTAGTCAAATGGTAACGTTTGTATTAAAAAGTGCCTAGAAGATAGGAATCGGCTGAAAGGAAAAATTTTGCAGGGCTTTAAAAAGTGCTCCCTTTGCCGCGAATGGCTTATAGCAACGCATTAAATATTAGTGGTAATGTTGCAGGCTAGCTACTTCTTTCTGCCTTCCTTCCGAGGGCACATGTCTTTCGTACGAAGTTTCAAGGCCAAGTCGCAGTGCTGACATCGGCATAGACTTCTCAGCTGACGAAGACGACCTCACAGAGGTTCGTGGCCTTTGGAAAACTACTGGGTCCGCCCACAACCCACGACATCAAGAAAAAGACCATAAGTCGCGAGTTTACGCCTATGGAACAGTAATTCCCCAAAAACCCCTGCCACACTATTACATTTTTGCTTTACAATATAGTTTACAATAAAATTTTAAAGTGAAATAAGACGAAACATTTTATACACCAAATTAAATGGGCCAAATAATTCTCAGTATGTTTTAATATGTGTCACGCTGTTAAACTTTCTTTAACTAACTTAGTGCGAATTTTTGTTCGAAATCAGTTTTTGAAGCGGGATTCATTTTAAGGAATGTGTTATTTTCCTAGTTTTAAGGTTTCGGAATAAGCTTATTATTAATACTTCATTTGTTGCTATTTTATAAATCATCGTTGAAGAGAAATATTTGTGAAGAAATTACATTGTTATTAGATGTTCGGCTAGAATGGCTTACTACACATTTTCATTAACCCAGATATTTAGTTTCCCCATGTAGCAGTTTTTTTATTACTTTAACAAAATTTCAGAGGGAATTTGGGTCACTTCACATTTGTGTATTATTCACTGAAGAGAACCAGTTTATTTTTTCCACGTAGTTTTGTTATTGTCATCACTTATTTGGCTAATCCGAAAAAGTATTTTTCTTGAGGACGTGTTCGTTTATTGTATCATAATGTTATTTTACACTTAATTAAACAAATTATATCTTGAGTGTACCTTGTTGAATATATGAAGGGGGAAAAAAGAGAGGGGTCGAACGTGAGTCGCTATAATTATAAGACAAAATCTTGTGCTCAAGAACACCCTGAGACAACATTTTTCTGCCGCAGCATTTCGTGAAATTTTTCTTTGATTAGGATTGCCATAGGTACGCAATTTATTACAGTACTAAAAGGACATGGCAATTACATACTTTCGGGGAGTATGAATGCTATGTTATACCCACGACGTACTCCTGTATAATCTGTCCCTATGCCCCTGAAGAAACATATTTAGGCTAGCCTGGTACACTTTTAAGGACTTAATGAAGTTACTCAGTGGCACAGTCTCAGTAGGATACGTGGACCAGAATTATATTCATGACAATGTTAATTTTACATGTGGTCGAAGAATTCACAATGCGCACACAGGACTGATTTACTAACTATTCAAACTAAACTGCTTGGTAAACGTTCCATCCTTCAGAAGTTCTTCAGAGTAAAGACACATGTTTTCCCTCCCTTGTGGAAATTCGCTTATAAAGGACGAAGATGTGTTTTAATTTGGTCTCCTCATACACGCATATAAGAATCATTCGCGTTGCACTGATAGTTTGTTGTACTTTTCGAAAATTAATTTCGCGTCGTCGTGCATTAGTAGGTTACGCAATTTGTAAAATTGACTTCTCAAACGGAATTTGAACATGAAAATTTTTAGTTATCTGAAACACAATGTATTCGGTAGTAAAACACGAACTAGCTATTGTGTAAAAGTCTAACAGGACGATAGCATTAGACCTTAAAATAAAAACTATTACAAATAAGAGTTTACCCTACAGCTTATTCTGCATAAGTGCCAGAGCAGGAAATGTAAAACTATCTCGTGTAGTGCTGAGAACTGCCTTCCATGTAATGGCAGAATATTCATGTAATGGCGTATCTCAGTGGTGTAAAGTTTTTGTGAATTAACTAAACTGCCCAGGTAAGGCCTAAGCCCACATTATGGCTACCATACGTGAGACACTTCATCAATGAAAACACACATAAAACGAAATACTACCAAAAAAATCTCTACGGAAAAATGAAAAACTCTCTGGCAGAAAAAATTGTGTATGATTACTTAAGAAAAAAAATAGGTTGTCATAAAGTAGGTTTAAACCTCATCCAAATAATTCCTGCATGAGAATTAATTAATATTGAAATTTCTCAGTCTCGCTATAGGCGGACAACACTCCTGGATTTTGCTAAGCGAATCTGCAAGCAAAGCATAGATTATCTTACAAAATAAACATATCCGGGTATTTTGAAGACAAAGAATATATATGAGTCGAAATTTCAGTTTAAAATTTTTTACTAATAAAATCCTGTCGTTTCTCTGCCAGCAAGTTTGATGGTGCACACTTATCTGTAACATTTTCTCTTCTCGGTCTCTTAACCTCGGCACATCTGTCCTTGCCGTAGACTACACAGGGGCACAAATACTGAATCATTTTCTCTTCTCGGTCTCTTAACCTCGGCACATCTGTCCTTGCCGTAGACTACACAGGGACATAAATACTGAATCATTTTCTCTTCTCGGTCTCTTAACCTCGGCACATCTGTCCTTGCCGTAGACTACACAGGAGCACAAATACTGAATCATTTTCTCTTCTCGGTCTCTTAACCTCGGCACATCTGTCCTTGCCGTAGACTACACAGGGGCACAAATACTGAATCATTTTCTCTTCTCGGTCTCTTAACCTCGGCACATCTGTCCTTGCCGTAGACTACACAGGGGCACAAATACTGAATCATTTTCTCTTCTCGGTCTCTTAACCTCGGCACATCTGTCCTTGCCGTAGACTACACAGGGGCACAAATACTGAATCATTTTCACTACATAATTTTTACTTCCAAGCGTAAAAACAATTTACGAAGATCTTTCTTCTTCTTTTTCCCAGAAAATAACAACGTACAATTTAAACTTACTGCTATCGACAGACCAAAAACTAGTGTCATTCGCTATAAAAAATCTCTTTTTCATTGTTATTGAAACAGCAGTTCTACCAACTATTAACACAGGTGGAAAATATTTCTCTAGGCGTTATATAAGGCAAAATAGAGGAGCGAGTTTCATAGTCCTTATTAAGATAAGTCCACGCCACATTTTATTGCATGATGAATGTATAATTTGCGTTTATGAGTAAATATAATATCTCATACTTCCCAAACTCTGTCAGACTAAACATATCTAAACATTAAATTCTACAGCAAATATCAGATAAGTTGACGAAAGCACATGACTTATAACTGTAAGTGACTTTGGCTTCATTTGATCCAATGGTTTATCAACGGAAAATATGACTACTTTCTAGGTTTCGATGTACTGTGAACATGTCAGACAGTTTTCTTTCATCATTCGTTGAAGTGTGTATGTCGCTACTTTTCCATTTCACTGGGGGAATGAAAATTATGACAATCTAAGACTGTATCTTTATGATTGGTCCTCAAAGTGTTATAGCGAGTCAAAAATCAATCACGTAATCATAAAAGGACTAGGACGCTACAGTTTTTTTTAAGGAAATGTCGGTTCAAACAGTTTTCGCGATTTTACAGTGCCTCTGCCAATGACGCAGACACATTCTGGAGAACCAGGAAAGTACACTCACACGTTACTT
Organism: Dryococelus australis; assembly: GCA_029891345.1. Lineage (NCBI taxonomy): Eukaryota > Metazoa > Arthropoda > Insecta > Phasmatodea > Phasmatidae > Dryococelus > Dryococelus australis. The sequence goes on from CM056995.1 coordinate 106,299,572, forward strand.
ATACAGCCACAGCGAAAATACGCTTAAAAGTCAGAACACTTTTTATGTGAGATGTGGAAAAAACCGACACCAACTACATAAAAGTCCTGCTGTGAAATACACTTGCGCTGTTGAGAAGATGTTTACTCGATCTATAATTTGGTAAACTGGTTTGCTCATTATTGCGTATACATTTCCCAGAGATTTTCTGCAACCCAGCCAGAAAATCTGTAATTTCCTTGGCTGTTACTCTCATGTTACCTAACGTGAAAAGTCGCTTGGAACGCGTGTGTTCCTGCGCTGCAGTTTCTTGTATTTGATAACCTGAGAAACCAACATTGGAAAGGGGGAGGGGTCAAACACAGCGGGTGATTAAGGCAAACAGCCTTGTTTGCTCGGAGCTAACAAGCGTTCACGGCGGGACTTCTTGTGCCAGCGCGACACATGAGGAAGAAGCCAGGTATACGCTGTTCGCGGTAAAGTGAGCACTTTTGAGGCCTTAGTTACTTTATCCTCTCAGCCATATTTTTTTTCTTTAGCGGCCTTTTTAAATAAATATTTCCATGCAAGTAATAAACACAGTGTGTATATTCCACTGCACCCAGAAGTTAACGTCTGGCGCTAAAATAAAATGTATTTATTGACTATTATTTCAAATAAGGGGGCTTTCAAAAGTGCTCGCTTTATCGTACACAGCCTATATCTGCTCTCCCTCCCATGCTACACTTCTTGTACACCTGCAGTCTCTGCCTCTTCCTCGAAATTCTGTAAAAATATTCGCTTTAGAAAACGTTTCTATTTATAAGTAATGCGTTATGGAAGGGCGTTAGAGGCTGCAATTTTTTTTCTCAAAATTTTTAGCGTATTAAATACTATTTTCGTTGCGATATGAGATACCCCTCTGAAAAAAATTACAGTGAAGGTAATTTACTTTTAAAAAAGAATGGAAAGAATTACTGTAATTATATATTTTTTTCCTTTTTCGTACAAATCTCAACATGGAGGGAGTGGAGAGATTTGGGCGGCTCTTAACAGCGGTGTCTTGTTAGCCGATGTGAGTGAAGTGAGGTGAGTATGGAACAGCGCCGGAATGAGAAAAACAAGGAGGGGGGGGGGGGGGGGAGATTCTTGATATCCGCCGACCAGAGGCGTCGTCCGGCACGATATACAATTGTGAAAATCCGGAGTGAACCGGCCAGGGATTGAGCCCGGTTCATCTTGATGGGAGGCGAGCAGTCTAACCGCTCAGCCACCGTGGCCCCGGATTCAACACGGAACAAAACTTGTATGTTAGGCTACAGGTCACTATAATTGCTCATGTTATTATAACGCAATTAACTTAAGTATATTTCTCGGAAATCGGTTTTGCGGTTTGCGTATATTTCAATTTCAGCTTCTGGAATAAAATCTAAAGCAAAAAAAAAAAAAAAAATAGACACAAGTCAAACCTTCGGTGCAGGTTAACCGAGTGTCATATTTCAAACAAGCTACGACATGCCGTTCCTGTGACTTCAATAAACACTCGAGCGGAAACGAAAATTTGTGTAGAAATACATTTTTGAAAGTTCTAGAAATCAAAATTTTAAGATGTAATTCTTGTATTTACGGTAGAACACATTATGAATTTTTTTTTTTAATTTTGTATTTTTATGATATAATGTCGCAAAATCATTAAAATATTCTCAAAACCTAGAACAAATTGTCCATTGAATTGCCTTAAGCACATTTAATACACACTGTAAAATAACACGTTTTCAAAGTAAAACCCCATCGTTTAATATTTTACTCATTGATGTTGGTTGAATGAGTCTGTAACTCTCGAAATTACTAGTTTGAGTAAAATATTTTTCTGCAGGAATCGAATTGTGGGTAAGGAATATATGTTTACATTTTCACTTGCAAATTTAGGCATGCGTAAGTGTCGGGTCTTACTTCCCCTTCCCTAGATTAGACTACTAGAAACAAAAATAACCACAATAAAAAACTGTTTTTGTACTACAGATTTTTATTTCCTAAAAATATTTACACGACTTTATAGTGGCGCCATTACAGACGCAATCCCTGTGAGCTTGAACGTCTAGCAGTTAATTAGTGACACGTTTATTAAAATTCGTTTTACCAGCAGCTAAGTAGGGTCTGACTAACTTCGCAACCAGTTACTTTGGATCACTCTCTTCTTAAGTAATTTACCTCGAATTAAGCTGTAATTTCACATCTTACTAAAAGAAACTGTTTATGCCGTTTATAGTGGCAAGATTAAGCCTCATTGAGCGCGTATGCCCCATTCGTTTCTCCCTAAATTATAATACCAGATCACAACGGCGCTTAGAAAGCAACACTATATTTTAATATTTAACTCCTGAAAATAATTACAAAACGTAATCTTACGAACGACGTCATAAAACAATTCCGACGGCGTGATGTATGTGTATCGTTAAGTTACTGGTGACAAAACTAAATTTATTTGTGAAAAAAAAAATTCTTTTGAAGTGTTCGCATTATTGTATACAGGAGATATCCGAAAGCGTATTCGTAATTTGTTAAAAGACCTTGTATTCTTTTTATATTTTATTGTATACACACAGAGAGATATTAATGAGACCGCACGATGAAATGTTCGATTTTCTACCTATACTGTGTCACTGTTCGATTGCTATCTGTTTCAAAACTTCTAAGCAAAAAAAAAACAATACAGGAGAAATTGGCAGTTATTTTTGTTGTACTGTATTCATAACTTGGTATTGGCTCAACTGGCAAGATAACAAACTATTCATTTATATTATACTGTGTTTTGTCTCCTGAAACAATACAAAGATTAAATGACACTATAGTTTATGCATTAAACCTTCCGCCCAAAAAATTAACTGTGTTATCACGGACAATGCTCGACGCAAATGATCAGCTATGACACGTATAGTATACGGACGTTTTTGTTCTCTTTTTTTAAATTTTTGTGTGGGAATTTTTTATAATTTGACGATAGAAGTATTTTCCATTCAAAAAATAAAATATATTTCAAAAATTAGATTACGAAATATTACTAAAAATTACACTGATTTGGTTTAGTAGACCAAACACAAAGCTTAAACTATAATATTATAGTCGGCCAAATGTTCTGCATTGCCTGCCTTTAAATTAATTGTTTAGTTTGGAGTACACTTTTTAATTGTTTGGCACCACACAGATAAAATATGGTTGACTGAAATAATTATTTCCATCAGGTGAGAGGAGGGATATTTTATACTACTAAATATAAACCACGGGTAAAATAGCTCATCTCTTAACTTTTTTCGTTTTGCAGTACTTTTAGGTACGAAAAACGAGTTTCTTAATTTTTCGATGTTTGTTATTACTTTTGTGTCACTCATTGTTACATAAAAATACACACACGATGTCAAAAATGTATTTTTATAGATATTTCTACGTTATTTTCAGCGCTACCGCATTTAATCTTGCAATTCGGACATTTTTTTGAAAAAGGGAGCCTTTAACATATGTCCACAAGCTGAGCGTATAAAATAAATGGTTTGCTCTTCAACCGTCCTTCGGCATCTAACTCTGGTTGAGTTGTCCTTGTTAACAGTTTGCGCCCGAATCACGAAGGTAGAGTGTCAGAGTTGCGGAATCCTGAGTGGCTCGGTCAAATGCGAAAACAACATCAGCACCCAATGGAGGTATGACAACAGCCGAGGTGTAGTATATTGTGTTAAAGTCTACTGTATGATCTAATTTATTCGGCGATAAAAGCGGAAATATTTATGGTCGTGGTAGACTTCAATATCCCGTGTCCACAACCACAACTTCTTTTGTTTATTGGCCAGGTGTCCACGTGAGAAGACCTGTTCTTATTTGACTGGACCATTCATAATAAAGTACTCCGATACTGAACGTCACTGATTCGCGGACAGCCACTTGAGGCATGTGACATTTAAAAATCATCCAACCACGAATGTGCATGTGAGTTTTGGAGTACAACTGGTCCTGAAATCTTTCCGCGAAAAACACCTATCTCGACTTGTGATAAGTGCCACGAGTATTTCGTGAATTCATTCCGAGGCGAGGTAGACTGCAAAACACGTGTTCTTTCCTCCTACTGTTGTGATTGGATCACAGTAAACACGCCCCGTTGAACTGTGAGCCTACAATAAGCCGGAAGCAGTAGTGTGAGTGAGTGTTTAACTGTACTGTACAGAGGTCTCACTTAATCACAGCAACCAATAAGCAAAGATAATGTCTAGAGTATATAGAGGGCTGTCCAGCCAAGCTTCATGCAAACTTAATCCGCGAAATACTCGGGGCTCTATTTATGATATTTAACGGGTTGGTTATATGTTCGCTGTAATAGTAGATAAGACAAACATGTCGAGAATTTTGGCATAACAGATAAATTACGTCAACTTCAACCCGGAAACGAAGAGAAAAAAGATATTTTGCTAGAAGTAGGCTGTTTTTGATCAAATACCAGAATATCTCTTTCTGGGGGCCACTTCATAAAACTGTCGGTATAACTCCTTTAAAATAAAAAAATTGGAAATATGTTGATTTAAAGTCATTTCCGAACACTCGATAGCGGAGTTACATAGCGTCGTGGTAAAGCCATGGAGCGTCGGATCTAAGCCGGCAGGTAAGCGATTGCCTGATATCATCCTCACCAAAGATGTGTATGTGTGTGTCTATATATATGTGTGTGTATGTGGGTGTGTGGGTGTGTTTCAATTTACATTTTATATCAGGGTAAATATACAAATAAAATATAATTTAGCATACTTTTCGAAAGAAAAAAAATTTATGAAATCTCTTTCCTGCTGTAAGTATGTATGCGTGCGTGTATGTATGTGTGGGTGTATGTATGAGCGCGTGTATGTATGTGTGCGTGTATGTATGTGTTAATTAAGTGCGTGTGTTCCCCCTTTCAATTTGTGAATGCGTCACTCCGAATTACACCCAGTTTGGTAACATATATATTACTTTGTAAGGACACCCTGACTTTAGTAGTTTTCCAGCAGCCCAGCACTTACTTTTAAAATGGCTGCCATTTAATATTTAGGGTTATAGCTGTCATATCTCGGGTACCATTTGGCCGATTTAAGCAAAATTTTACATGTTGGCAGAGCATCGTGTAAGCATTAAATTCTGAAATGAATATTTTTGTTAGTCAGCCATTTTTAAATATAGCGCCAAATGAATAAATGACGATTTTACATTGTATCTCAAAAACTATCAAAGCAATATTCACCCAATTCTGTTTGCAAGTAATACTATGGCAGGTCAGGTAAACGTAAGTATATTGAACTTGATTATGTACTTATTTTTGCAATGGCGGCTATTCGAATATTTTAGATTTATTTGGTATATCTGCTATATAATTTAATCAATTTCGATCAAATTTTGTATGCTGAAAGTATCTATTACATGCATAATTTACTAACACATAGCCCTTTTGTCAGCCATTTTGTGAGATTCCGCTACATGAATAAAAATTTTTTAATGTCATATCTCGGTAAACAATGAACCGATTCCTACTAAATTTGGCAAACAAGTACTACTGCGGTAGATGATGTAAAATTATATATTTCAGGTATGACAGTACCCTATTTTCAAAATGGTGATTATAATCACCTTAGGTTAGAATGTTTTATCGTTGAAACCATGTAATCAATACCAACTTAATTTTGTTTGCTGGCAGAAGATACAACTATCAAATGTGTCAATATGAAGCATATTTTGTCCGCCATTTTCTAAGATAGCGCCATATCAATATATAAAAAAATGTTGTGTCATACCTTAGGAAACAATTGATCGATTCCTTTCAGATTTGACAAAAAAGTAGAATCTACTGCGGAAGGTGATTTAAAAGGGTATGTTTTTAATATGTAAAGCAATTATTTTCAAAAGGGAGTCACATAGGCATATTTGTTTTTGGTTTACTTTATTGTTGAAACCATGTAATAAATTTCAATTTTATTTTTTATTCTACATGCAACATTCTTTTTTCATAATTTAGTAAGATATGCCACATGAAAACATAAAGTTTTTATGTTATATCTCGGAAAACAAGTGACCGATTCCTACGAAATTTGGGAAACTATTAGCACTGCAGCAGGTGGCGTAAACCACTTTTTTTTAAAGTAGGTCAGGAACTTATTTCAAAATTGGGGCTGTATCAATATTTTAGCTCAGTTATCTTTTACTGAAACAAATTCCAATTTAACTTCGTATGCTGGCATTATCAGTTACGACCATCAAATTTGTCTATACAGAGTCACTTTTCTCTATCATTTTGTAAGTTAGCTCTACAATAAAAATTAAATTTTTATGCCATATATCGGGAAACAATTAACTCGTTCTCACCAAATTTGGCGAAGGAGTTGTATTGTGGTAGGCTATATAAGAATGTGCATTTTAAAGTGTAAAACCTTATTTTCATAATGACAGCTATAAAACCATCTTAGCTTAGAGTGCTATATCTAGTAAACTATATAATTGATTTTACGTTTACTTTGTACACTGGCAGTATGCCATATCTCAGGAACCAATAAACCGATTTTCACCAAATTCCGCACACCAGTAGCGCTATGGTAGGTCAAGTACACTTACGTGTTTTAATTGGTACAGTCACTTATTTTCAAAATGACGGCCCTGTAAGTATTTTAGGTTAGTAAACCCTATTATGCGAAACATTATACTGATTGAATTTGAAGTTTATGCTCGAATCCGAACTCCGTAGTGTAGTTGATTGCACACTACCTCATGTTACGAGGTTCTCTGGGTTCGGGTCCCAGGAAAGGCACGCGTATATCTGTAATTGTATTACTACTACTGATTATGTTTCTGATCTCATCTGTAATAATATTGCTCTCAACGAGACAAATCCTACATATCAACTCAGCTTTAAAAAAATTATTTAAAAATTAATTGCACTTATGTGCAATTATTGCACTTATGTTGAGGATTGTGGGCTTATTAGTTATATCAATAATATTTCACTTTACCATGTTATATAAGAATTTTGCACGTTCAGTAAATCTAATCATACGCATATTTACATTCTTTTGTTAGTATGACTGTGATCATTTAAATTTTCCACTCTGCTAGCTATGAAATTTTACCCCAAGTAACAGAATTTAGTATTTAATTTAAGCTAGGGCCAACAATTTTGAAAAAAATAATTTTACTGGATGATTGAAGTTTGTAAGAGTATGTATTTAACACACATGGAACGCGTTTAAATTATTAAAATAGACAATGTAAATAATATTCCAGCAAATATTTTATTTTAAGCATTCCAGAGGGCAATTTTCATTATTTTTACTGACGATATATTAGATTTTCGTAACATGGTATCAAAAGCAATTTGTGAAAATACCAAATACTTAAAAGAATATTTTTAAAACTATTTTTAACGTAGTTATGAAACTTATCATGTGCCACACAATTGTAAAACCATGTTTTTAAACACAGAATTTGATTTCAGTGCAAGTATTTCTTTAAGTAGGCCTAACAGGAATTCCATGCGGCAATTTTTATGCAGTTCAACATTTTTCTCGCCAGCCGTTAGGGTTCAACTTCTGGCCGTTACAATTTTGAATTCTATTAAATAAGGCGGACCACACATTTAATTCCCAAGAAATTTCGTTCTGCTATTCTTATGATATCAAACATTATTTTGAGCTCTATCCGAAAACATTACTAACTGTTCTTAAATTAGTTTGGCAGAAAACATGAACTTAAAATTCCCTTAATTCTGTTTGTTAGTTTTTGAAACAAGGCATTATTTCATTGGCATTGGTAAGCTCATTGTTTTGTTAATTCTTACAGCCAATTGATTTCGTTTTGTTCCTCGGATTCTTATAATAAAAAAAAAAGAATAATATTCTGTATTGAAAAAGGGAGAAAGGGTGATAAATTCACACTCCCAAATTATTTTGTAATGAACACAATTTTGTTTGTAGTAATTTCGACAGTCAAATGATAGCAGTTGAATTAATCTTTTTTTAGCCAGAAAAAATTGTAGGGGTGAAAGCAAACAAAATATCTTGATTTTAAAATGTACTTAATTTTTCAGGGTCTTTGTGCATTTACTTTACGCTCCTGGGCATGCAACAAGTGTAAATTACATGGATGGGGATGGAGACAAGATGACGTCTTGCTGTACGAGTTTTTTTTTCTATTCCGACGTATTGCGTAGCGTTCATGGAACGCGAGCAAGAAGGGTGCATGTCATCTGGCCGCACGGGTGGACGGGACCTGGCGCCTGCCGCGTTTTAATTAATGATCCTTGTCGCGGTGTAAGGGCGTGTTGGGGAGGGCGTGGTGGTTGGGGAGGGCGGGTTGTTTGTGGTTGCTGCGAGGGCCCACTCATTCGCGAAAACCCTCGTAACCCAACCCGACCACGAAACTCCCCTCACCAGCCCCCGCCCTGAAGCAGCCGCGAAATGAACAACCGATACAGGAAGTGGCCGTTGCCAATGGCTACCCCCCGGGTTCGCACGAGAGCGGGAATACCACCGGGATTGTTTTCGCCCTTTTTTAAATTTATTATATTGTTTTAACGTGAATCCCTTTCCTGGCGGGCTTCGGAAAACCTGCTTCCTGTCAACTCCCAGGGCCAGTGCGTGTTGATGTAATATGGATGTTACGTGGGGAACCGCGGGCTTGGTCGTGTCGCGTGATTCCTTCCGGGGCTGCTGCACTCACGGTCGGGAAGCTGCGCTGAAACAGGAAAAAAACACGATCGGGGAGGGGAGGGCATATCTTCCTGTGATATTGTAAATGCAAAACGCGCCGTCACCCGTTTCCCGCCCTCCCCCCCCCCCCCCTTCCCCGGGTCCGAGCCTGCGGCCTGACTTCTCTGGAAAGCCTGAGGGGTGAATGTAACATGAAATCGGTGGCGAAATAACTTCGGCCACACCCCGACCCCGGTGCTCGGTTCTCCGTTATTGCTGCGTGTTGTTTGCAGTGTAGTCTTTGGCCGAGGTGCAGAACACGGTAGCTGTCCTCCAGAGGTTATACGCTATTCACGGTAAAGTGAGCACTTTTGAAAGTCCTCTTATTTGGAGTAATAGTGAATAAATATATTTTATTGTAGTCGTAGACGTTAACTCCGAGTGCAGTGAAATATACATACTGTGTTTATTACTTACATGGAAATAATTATTTTATAAAGGTGTGTAAAGTGTTAAAAATGGCTGAAATAAAAAAGTAACTAGGGCCTCAAAAGTGCTCACTATACCGTGAACAACCTATACCTAAAGTGATTAGTAAGTGAGAAAGATGCTCTGCAAAACTGGTAATTAATGTAAGTTATTTACAAAATGTCAGAACTATGGGAGATGAAAAAAACAAATTCGTGAATATTGTTATCCTCATTTGATAACTGTCATCTGTAAAACTTTTGCAAGTGCCTTTGACATTTAATTCTAAAAGAACGATTCTATGTATGACTATTTTGAAAATTTACTGACTACAGAGTTACTTGCAACATCAAACGCCGCATGATAATTTATCTCCGTCCGTGTATTCAAAGTATTTTTTTGAGGGTTGTTGTGAAACCAGGGGGATTGGGGGGGGGGGGGAGGAGGTGGGAATAAGATAGTTAAGCAATTAATAAGAATAGGTTTTTTGACATTTCATGTCACTGGTATTCTAACGTTATTATCAACTCTTTTTTTTTTCTTTTTTTTTTTTTTTTCTTTCAGAACAAGCTTGGCAGAGGTTTATGTCCCTGTCACACTGTCAGATTTTTGCATTCAATTATATTTGACAATAAAACTTGAGGACACAATACGGCCATCATATTTTTCCTTCCAACACATTTTATAAAATAATCTTGAATGTGTTTTAGAACGTGCCACACTGTCAAATTTCTTTTATTGGGAAAGTCTAATTTGAAATATTATTTTTAAATTATTTTCATAGTGAGATATTGCTTCTTTTTTCCATGCGGTCCATTACAGGAAGAAATGTAAGTAATATTGTAATATATTTTCGTTTATTTATTAAATTAAAATTAAATTTATAACACATGGATTCTGCACAATTAAATAAATGCCTCTGATTTCGTGATATTATGTGCAATATTCACTCAAAATAGCATCCATGCCCAGACAGCTTTTACATAAATGAATTATTTTGATCACTTACTTCGTTTCCAGCAACAATTCGTTACTTGAAGTTTCTTGACAGCCATTTTTGTCGCGCACAATTCTGATTGGCTGAGACCGTCAAACTTCAAATAAATTTTATAACCGGTCCGATTTTCAAAAGTTTGATGGAAACTGAAGCCATCCAACTTTCTCAGACAAAAATGGCGGCGTTTATGACGTTTCGATGACGTCATAACTGTCCAACTTTATTTGACCAAACTTATTGGAAGCAGTTTGACGGGAAAATTTGACAGTGTGACAGAGGTTTGTCAAACATATTTCCGAGATTGAAGAAGTCGTGGGCTTGCAGACAGTCAGTTTTTTCGCTAAGTCATTGGTGACTAGACTTTCAGTATTGAAGAGAAGTTGAGGTTATCTTTCGTCCCCGTGGAGAAATTTAAATCTTTAATAAATCATTTGGTTCCAGTATTTTCTCTCGGCACTCGGCAAATAACGATGCTGCTTTCTGTAGTGGCTTTGTGGTGATGTAGAAACTGCTCTCTGTGGTGTGCATTCTGAGGATTGCTGTGCACGTCCTCTACAAAGCATCGTTTCCCTGCCGTAAAAAGGGAAGTCAGAGCCACGAGTTTTTTCTTTTTGTTGTCGTGGCAAAATTATTCAGAAGCAACTGGCAACCACTCGAGCTAAGACAAAGGAGGAACAGTAGAGGTTTATGTAACAACCGAGATAAGCGATGGGTTGAGCAGCTTACCTAACACACTGCTAAAAGTGTTGCCGCGGCGAGATGAATGCGCGGCGATGGCCGCGAAACTGCGGCAACCCCAGGGGGCATTTGCGGAGCTAATGGACCGATCCGAAATCGAGGGTCGGGTAGCGGAAGCGAATGCCGTTGAAGCAGGAAAGGAAAATGAATTCAGCAGCGGTCGAGTCGCGGAAATAAAACGCGAGTGAACACGAACCTGTTGTGCGAAACACGCGAGTGAACACGAACCTGTTGTGCGAAACACGCGTGTTATGCGCTGAATCCAGGGAGCATCGGAAGAGAACGGGTTTGGAGATGCGAGGTTAAACTTCGAGCCTTGTTTCCTGGCCGGATTTGGAGCCACTAACAATTGTTTGTTGCCAACCACGCAGCATGAACTTTACCTCTTCATAATTTAGCCATGTTTAATTTATGTTACGCGGACTCAGAGAAAAATCTTTGTAGAAAACGTTATAGGCTCATTCGAGTACCAAGTATACTTATAAAATTATTATATTTCTAATTTTCCAAAAGGAAATTGTTTATGTCGCTGCAGGATGAAATCGTTAGCTAAATACCTACGGTAGACTGATGAAAAATATGTATATTATTGATATATTGTGAAAAATATGGAACTACTGTAATGTTTGTGAAAGTAACATAGGCAAACAATTAAGAAATCAGGGGGGAAGCAAAAAATTTCACGCTCAGTTTGGAGTTAGAATTTTCATAACAAAGCGCTCGAAATCTTATTACTCTCCCATTTGTGTACAGTACATATATGTGTATGCCGTTTACATAAAAAGGTGGATTCGTTGTTCATTAAAGCAATGCGAAGTAGCAGCGCCCAAACAGTCCAACAGCGTGAAATGTAATACAGACTGTTAATGACCAAGCAAGTCCGAATAACAGGACGATGACCAAAAACATGTCGATTACAACGCCATGCTTTATAAACAGATGCTTACCACATTATTTTCTCGACAGTATTAACTTTCGTAAGGGACATCAGTATTACTGAAACAATAACATAGAGGAATATATTGCCAGAAAATTAATTCAAGCTATAAATTATGGCAGTATGTATGTTACTCAATGTTGGTTTACACACAATCGTTAATACTCGATTAAAAACCCTGTAGGCCCCAGCTAGTGTCGTCCCCCTTCACATACCGATTATGGCGACGGGGTACTGTATTGAGAATAAGCGCCGCGTCCTTCTAAAACTAACTGTATTTTTTCTCGTACATTTGTTATTTAAGCTCTAACAGTTATTACAAAAACTGTGTGATCGCTAACTACCACGACAGCTGCAATAATCATATAACTAACCAGACAAATAAGTACTTGTCTGAAGGTACACTTCAAGGCCTTTTATACAGAATATTCTGAAAATAAACGCCAAAACTGCGGGAGATGATTCTTTATGTAACATAAATTCGAAAACATACAGGTCATCATATACGTAAATAGAATGTTAAAAGAGTTATAAGCATATGAATAGGCTTTAAACAAATATTTGTCTTGTATACATATTTAAAGAATATTATACAGTATGCATCAGTAAAATCATCTTTCCTAGTAAAATCAGGTACCGTATCGTCAGCCTCGTCTTAGGGCTGTGCTTTCAGTATCATTTTGAAACATGTTTGTTGACCATATCGGTATCGGTGTGTGTGATATATCGCTCCCAGAGAGAATTACAAATCGTAAACGGTATATAACAAATATCGCTTGTATTGACATCGCAAGTGTCGAATATCGCTAACTTTTCATATCGCCAACACCGCATTTCATTAAGTATCGCTCATCGTTGATATTATATATCGCCAACATCGCGTATTGCCAACATCGTACATTGCCAACATCGTATATTGCCAACATTGTATATTGCCAGCATTGTATATTACCAACATAGTATATTACCAACAACACATATTGCCAACAGCGCATATTGCAAACATTGCATATCGCCAACATCGTGCATCGCCAGTATTGCATATCGCCAACATTGTGCATCGCCAACATCGCATATCACTAATATCGCATATTACCAACATTGCATATCGCTAACAGTAGTAGGGAAATGGGGAGTCTAGCGCAAGGGCAACTGGCATATGATAGGAGGATTCGGCTGCCTGCCGTCACCGTCAGCCATATTTTTTTACTTTTGTCCTCAAAATATCCCCTTTTTCCTTCAAAATCGACCAAAATACCCTAAAAATTTCCCTTTTCCCCTAAAAAAAATTTCTTTTTTCCTTAAAAAATTCCCATTTTTTCCGGAGCAGACGAGAGGAGATAGTGACCCCAGGAGACGTGGACCCAGGGGTCAGGAGAACAGAACCTATGACCTTTTGATCTTTGGCCAAAAAAATCCAAAACATTCAAAACATTCCGAAAAAAATTCACAAATATCGCAAAAAATGTATTATTAAAAAAAAATTTTTAAATATTAAAATTATTATTAAAATGTACAAAAGAGTATTTACAATACATACATTTACAATAGGTCAGCTCTAGTCCATACTCATTACACCATCTTGATTAGTGACCACCTACTTGGTAGACCCCCATCTTAGTATACATCACCTATCCGCCATATCGGAAGCCAATGACCATGACCATGACCCCATGGCATTGAATGACCTTGAAAACCAAAACTCGAGAAAATTGCATAAAATTGCATCCATGACCTTGAATGACCTTAAAAATTCAAAAAATAAAATAAAAATCCTAAAAAGTTAAAAAAAAGTATTAAAAATTAATTATTAAAATTATAAAAAAATTAATTAACAACAAATTTTAAAAAACTTGCATTTCCGAATGTCCCTCAGCACCACCATTAGTCACATTCCTTCCATCCCCAGCAGACTACTAACTTCCTCGTCTCCACTCCTCCCATCTATACTCATTCCGCCATCTTGATTTTGGTTGTCATTTGTTTATATGCTACTGGAGATTGACTCTTGCCTTCGCTCGACCGTCATCTTTGTTTATGTTGTAGTACCAAATACAGTTATTACAGTGCTCTTTCATATGGCATAGTTGGTGCCACTGGTATGGTGAGACAAGTGGAGATAGCTATATTAAAAAGAGCTTCACTGATGTTATGTTGCTTTGTTACTATTATCCTAGAGGTAGAATGGAGGGAATGTCTGTGGTTTTAACGTAATGTATCGGACCCAGCAAAAGTAACACAACGATATTGGTACTGGAATTGTGGAGTTATTAAAATAGTTTATATGTTACTGTCTCTCTTACTTTCGTTCGACTTCCATATTTTTTTATACATTATTTGTTTATATATGTTACTGGAGGCTGCCATGTTTGGAGGCAGCCTTATTGCTAGGTGCAGTCCTCCATGTCTTCATTGTTATTTGTTTTATAGTTTGTCTCTCACCTTTGTGCGGCAGAATTATTAGATTTAATATGTTTACATCACCTATGGTTGACCATGTGACAGCCATATTCTTGTATGTGTTTAAAGTCTAGGTTGTGCTATAAAGTAGCATCCACTCTATCGGTTACTCACTTCAGTTCGACTCCCTCCATATTAGATTATATTCTCAACACATATGTAGTATCGATTATGCCACCTGCTATTGGCCTGTACCGAATGGTGACATTGGCCATTCCTGCAAAGCATGTACACTACCATATTTAATTGTTTATTTGTTTTATTCTTAAATGCAAGTATTTTTATATGAAATAATTATTTATATAAAACTGAAGAGTTTTTTTTATAAAAAATAAAATACATTTTTAATAAATGTCTTTTTATTTACAAAATTTTACATATAAATATTTATTTGTGATGATTTCTTCAAAGGCAAGATGAGGTAATCGCATTATTTCGCAAGAGGTTGGTATGCACTCGTTCTTAGCTCCAAATTATCGAAGAAGTTGCTAGTGCTGTCGGCGTCATGCTTGAAGAAGTCGGTGGCACTGCTTGTACCACGAAGAAGTCCATGGCATTGCCGTAGCTACCATTAGCTCTGGAGTACGCGAAGACTTCGCAGATGCAGAATAAGACTTTTGATGCGAAGAGGCACAAGCTGGCCAAGACTATCCACCTTTCACGGGATATGCTGTCAAATTAAGATTCTCAGCTGGCCTCCCTGCTGCTTATATACGAGTATGCAAGACCTATGACGTCATATTGACGCTGAACCAATCGTATTGCGAATACCAATCAGCCAATCACCGACCAGCCAATCACCAAGTTGTCACGTAATTGCAGCTAACGAATCATGTGCAAGCACTGAGACGACACTTAAGGTGTAGCAGGTGGAAGGACTATACATTATTATGTATTTATGTAAGGTAGGAATATAAATATGTATGTATAATATAAATATATAGTTATGTAAATATGTAAATGGCAATGTATATGTACATATAGGCATGTAAACATAAAATTAATTTCAATTTAATTTATATGAATAGGTATAGGTATATAAGTATGAATATACAAAATTATTTTCAATTGATTTTGTACATAGTTATGTACATATAAATATTACAATATAAAATTTATTTAGTTGCCTACATATAAGTAAATACATATAGATATGGGAATATAAAATTCTTTTAAATGTTTATATATAAGTCTGTACATATAAATATGGAATTATAAAATTAATTTTAATGATAAATTTTCTGCGATCTTTCGTGAATTTTTTCGGAATTTGTTTAATGTTTTGGATTTTTTGGGCTAAAGGTCAAAGTTAATAGGTTCTGCTCTCCTGGCCCCTGAGTCGCTGATCCCGGACCCTGCGGTCACTAATCCCTCTCGCCTGCTTCGGGAAAAATGGAAATTGTTTTTAGGGAAAAAAGGGAAATTCTTACAAAAAAGAGGAAAATTTAGGGTATTTTGGTCGATTTTGAGTGAAAAATGGGAAATGTTGAGGACGAAATGGGAAAAAATATGGCAGACGGTGACGTAACAAGATGGCGACGGCCGAATCCTTCCATCCTATGCCCGATGCCCTTGCGCCAGACTCCCCATTTCCCTACTACTGCCAACATTGCATATCGCCAATATCGTGCATCCCAATATTGCATACCGGTAATATTGCGATGTGCTATATATTATTCTGCACTGTTGGGACATACTGCTTTAGCGATATTTCAAAAATATTGCTTAATGATCGATATATCCTCATATCGCACAGCCCTGCCTCGTCCGCGCAAATCTCTGAAATATACGGTGACGGAAGCCGATAGTCATATCTATACCATAAAATTAAATTTCCACTACTTCCGGAACCACTAATTTAGGAATACTGGTGTCGAGGCGAAAAACTACTTGGGTTGTGTCCAACGATCCGCCATTTAATCATGACTGGTATTTACTCTTAACGTTTTGCCTGCCGACAGCCCTTGTAATGTCGTTTTGAAAGTCAATCCGCAGTGAAAGATAGAAGTTTCGATGAACCGGAGGCAGTAGAAATTTCACCCGGTAGTATAGACTGCGGGTGTAAATGACAAAATTGTCAGCGTTAGTGAAGTAAATTTCGAATGTAGAGAACATCACCATAATCAACATAGGTATCATAACTTGTCTAATGTGCAACACTAAACATCAGGAATATCAATTTAATTCGATCACTCAGTCCTTATAGGCCTAAATAGAGTGAAAACTTTCTCTCCTTCATCGCAGTTTCTGTACGTGGGCATATGCAGTATGAAAGTACTGTAACAATTGCTTTAAAACGAAATAATATTCTCGTCTGTCACTCTCTCTTTATAAACAACAAACATTGATCATGGCAGCAGAACACAAAACTGCAATAATACGGAGCATAGTATTATCTTTTTCCGATGATACATCTATTTTTAGTTTCGAACAGCTTCGGGTGTTTCACTGTGTATGTTGCTGCAACAAGACTTGCCAACCTCGTAAACTGTTTATTTTTTTCAAAACTGATAATTAAAGACAAACTGTGAGTGTACACCCGTAAACATATTCGTATTTTCCAACGCAGTTCTGTGACGGGAATTTCACCGTTACTTCAAAACCTAACGAGGCACGAATTGAAGTAGAGAATTGTGTACTGTGTACACAATTGTAAAAGATAGCCGTCAACATTGCTCAGTTGTGCTAAATACGAAGGACTTTTATGATATCATTATAATCGGCTCTGAGTTTCTTGGATTTTGAATGGTTGGACATAAATTAATTGTCTGGCCGGACGTTCCCTGTCAAACCACAGCACTCCACACTCCTCACCACAGCTTCCTTCCAAGGACCACTGAGGAGCACAAGAAGAGAACACAATCTTACTTTTGACGTCACGTCATGGAGACAGATCTAACTAAAACGGATGACTGTTTTTCTATTAGATTGTGTATACGTAATAAAACCTTGTTTTTTTCTTCTTTTTTTAAATTAGTCACGTATTTCATGGCGCTTACTAAATAAGCACCGTTTAGTAAACATTATGTTTTAATTTCTAATTTAAAAAAAGCGAAACAAATGCCTCTATAACGAAAACGGCTGGCACGAAATGTATCGCGAGTATGATAGGGATGGAACATGTCCAATCTGCCACCCGCATCTCATCTTTCTTTCTTTGCACTTACAGTCTCGGCTCTCCGAATACAACTTAAAAAAAAAAAAAAAAAAAAAAAAAAACCCAACCCGGCTAGCCATTGATAATAGTAAACAAATGAATCGCCATAACAAATGCAGACGGCAAACTACTACACATACATTTTACACCAAGTGTATAAAACGATACGAAGGCCGATAGTAAGTTATAATATAGCAGAGCAGGCAGCCTCGTCCCTTCACTCACACATACCAGCGGTTACAAGGCGCGCTGTACAGACGAATGAAGCTAAAACGTGTTATTTTTTTACCGCAAGGAAAATTTAGCTGCAATAACTTCTAGCGTAGGTCGTATTACATTTAGTTTGACGTATGGAGCATCGGCGAACATCCATAGCAACTGTGGTCTGAGCATCGTAGAAGCAAGAATCATTCGTTATTTAGCCATGAAATAGTTTCACGTGCGGTATTTCTGAAGCAGACATTTAACACTTCAGTACGAATATAAGAACACTCTAAATTAGCATAAGGGGAAAGCAGTCAAATTCAACTGCTCGAATCAATGAGAATGGCTCTACAAAAAATAAACAGTGGAAAACCACTGGTTATATCAGTGAAACAATTTCACTGACTGAACAAGTGACAGCCAACTGCATGATTTGTTTTTATTGAACATAGCAAAATAGTCACTAGAATGAAACGTATTTCCAATAGTCACTGTTGATCTTCAATTTAACGCAAATTAAAAAAAAAAAAAAAAAAAAAGCGAAAGATTTGCAGTACCTAGGATTTGAACCAACAGTTCTCCACTTATCAGCTGAGTTGTCAAGCCAAAGTTTACTTTTAAGAAGAGAAGATATTTATTACGTTATTTATCGAAAATAGGCAAAACAAAATTTAATGCAATTTCTTTAAATTTTTTTTTATTAAACTGATAACATTATAAATGTTAGTACACATATTACGCACGAATACACTCCACCACATTTCAAGCAGGTTAAACCACTCACTGAGCGCTATGATGTTTAAGTGAAAACGAAATGAAAGACTGATATTCATGTTACCTGGTGAAATGTTATTATAAAAGGCGAAACTCACATTTCAAAAGGTATATTTTATGAGCATTATTAGCTAGTTTGTTGTCATTTAATTTGATATACCATGTTTAGGTAACTCAGCCATCAGTGAAAAAGCAAATCACTGAAAAACAACCAATGATATTGGTTGATGAATCAATGGAAACAATCACTGAATCTTTAAGTAAATGATGACTGGTATTTTCCACAAATTCATCAATCAAATTAACGGACATGACTGTTGAACAAGTCAGGTGCTGTTAACAGCTTTAAACAGTTATATTCTCACTTGATCATATTTCTAGTGTATTCTTATACAAAATACCTGCGTTAAGTAGGTGTTAATTTCAGTTTATCCTACCAATTTCAGTTTGAATGAGCCGACACTTCTTGGCATTGCATTAAGCTGAAATGTGTAAACGGACATCGTCGTGCCAGTAGCTAGAGGGAGACAGCGATTCGCAGATGTCTAGCATCGAGGGTGAAATAAATGTCGGCTGACAGTATTTTGATAAGTGCTACCCAACCGGCAAGAGACATTTTCTGGCTCAAGAACGCACTATGTGAATAACAAACGGGTGAAGGAAGGTAGAATGAAAAATGACAAGAAACCTGGAGAACACGTACTCTAAGCCTGCAATACAGCTACCTCCAGGCTTCACTTCGGATTAGTCTGCCAAGCTCGACGTGGCTGGCAATATAAAAGCAGGTCGTCAGATGAGGATAACTTCCCAAGACGGAAATATTCGCATTGTTACAAGATGCTTGAGTATCTTGAGTATCTGAGTCCGTGAGGTCATAATAAAAAATAAAATAACTAAATTTGCTTTATAATTTATTGACACCGCTATTATTTACAGCACTAAATTAGTTTTTATTTCTCAGTGATTGCAATATTTAATGTCTATTTCAACTTTAATTAATAATGTGTCGGTTTGTAGTCAATTAACTCATCTCATCATTAACGCACATTTAGTTGGTCTTTTACCGTCATTCGTAAAGGCCTTTCAGTCACGCATCCAGTCCAATTATCCACCACTTATTCACTCATCTATTTTTAGCTCGGAGGCCCGTTGCACTTTTATACTCGCTGACCTTGACCTGGAAAGCTCAACGCACCACGAGTTATGCTGAGAGAAACTGTGGAAGTAAACCACTAGAAAATCCTTCGTATAAATGCGGAAATTTAATTAGCTAACCGCCAGGAGCTCACGACACAATAGTAGTATTAGTCCGAGGTTATAAATTCCGAAATATATAAAACAATTATGCACTAACTTTACATTTGGTTAAAAAAATATGAATAAATATATCTCAGTTATAGGCTAATTAGATGATTCAAATAAAAGAATTCCCCAAGATCCGACGGAAACAGTTTTACTTTTTACCTTATTTCAGTCAGTCTTTTTTTTTATGTACAACTGCATATCTTGAAGATCGTCGTTTTAACAAATAAATACCTGAAAAACTGTAAAGTATGGCCAATAGCATCTTGCAGAAGTCAAGTCCAGAACCCCTGCGCCCTTACTAACACCACTGCAGATGTTATACTTGTTTCCCTTAATAAACAGGACTAATATATATCTACACATTTATCTTCAATACGTGAACCTAACATTATGAGCACTTTTGTTAGCTCTGCTTAAGATTTACTTGTATGCACGTTGTGTATTCCTGCGCCTTATGTAAAATCAACATTGCAATGGGCCTCATCACTTTATTCGTGCGTCTGTCAAGTGAAACTTTGAAATTATTATTAAAGTAAATATTTCACAGATATTCTCATTTTTACTCTTCGGTACATTAAACACGTACAAAGCGAAATAAATATTTTTAATTATTAAAAATGGTTACCCAACACTTTTAATCAGACGTTAAGATATGGAACTATTTTCCATCCCTCGTTACTAACTTTACTGGACGAATGTCACTAAGTGCGCCCGTTAAGATATATGCAGGCAGGGATAGTGACATTTTTCTAAGGTTGAGTTCAAAAGTGCTAACATTATCGTGAACAGCCTTTATCAAGTTATTCCTGACTAAATTATATACACAACCCATGGTCTATCGCATATGTTAGAAGGCGGTAGACAGGCATCAAATTTAGGTGCAGGAGAACGTATTTGGGAATCATGAAAAGCACTTCAGCTGTAATAAAGAAATGCTTCGTCTTAATTAAAACTCATCTTATTTATTGTATTACACTTAAAATTTCGTGATTTACAGATATTTTCACATAAATACACAGTAAATTTACGAAATTTCTGTTAGCAAAACAAAAAACTGGATTTTCTGTGTTCATAAAACGCACTATTTCTATACGTGCTACTTGTAGGTTTGGGTACTGGGGATAACAATGCCGAGACTATAAATGAAACTTCCGCCGCTGTAACCCGGAAACGATTGTTTATGCGACGATTAAGATATTTACGCGAGTTAGAACAATGCCTTAAAATTTAAACGTTATAATCTGACCACCTCTAAAAGACAGCCATACTTCAAACACCTCAGAAATACGGGTTTTGAAAATGTCCGTGCCTCATTTAATAGTAAAAAACATATTTCTTTTTTCTCATTTTCACTTACTTAAACCCGATAGGTAATTGGCCGCACAGTACATTTTTGGATTGTGTTCAAACCCTATTTCAGGACGAAAATGAAATTTTTATCTTTGTTGTCATAAAATACATATTTCAGTTAATATTTAATGAAAGTAAACTTTTTTGTAATTTTGTTTCATAAAAAATTACAAAATAATACTAGTATACAAATAAATGAAAAATTATGAATAATCACGAAACATTTTTATTTCTGTGAAAACTAAATGTCCGGAATTCCAATGCCTGGATAATACTTTTATACTTTTCTGTGAATTCGCGGAGAGTTTTTCATCCTGTGTAGGCCTACTCAATCTCGATCTTTTAGAAAAAATAAATAAAACTGAGAATTGCTACTTCCCGAATGAAAATTAGTCTGACTACGCGGCATCACTATTTGATGACAGTTTAACAAACACGAAATCGACACTAACAGAAGGGTATCCAGGCGTAAATATCTGACACCCATCTTTTTAGAGATAATCAAGCATTTATATGCGGCCAATCCTGGTTTATGTTCCCTGATGAAGACATTCGAATTCCGTCTACACAGTTAAGATTCTGTTTTTTCTAATTGGTCCAGTTAGAGATCCGTGTCCCACAATCCGTTGAGCTGCTATTCGTTACGTTTTGAATACCTTGCGCCTACACAGTTTTCGTTCCGCTGTGAGTTTATTTCATCAACAATCAGAGCGATATCGATTGGACAATGAAAATACCGGCAGCATTAGAATTATTTTCCATTCCTAGCTTAAAACCCAAGTTTTTAAAAGCAAGCGTTCGAAATGACAGCCCCAAATAGCTGGATAAATTTTTTAGACAGCCGATTATTTTAGGGGAACTTCTTTTCGGGCTTAGATAATTTCCATGAATTCATAGGCTGTGTTCTTCTTTTATCGAGTAGGCTTACGATGGGGGTTAAAAAGCTGCACCTAAAAAGTCTTCCTTCGTTGAAAGTCGACTTCACGTTTCATAATTTAAAATCGGACATTAATTCGTAAAATTCAAGCGGAAACCCTTTTATTTTCTTGTTGTGACGTAACCAGTTGCTGAATTAGCAACGTAATATTTATTTTAATATAATCCTAGCGATTTTAATAAATAACCACATTGGTTATTTTTTTTTATTTCTGCTCTCATAAACCCATGAACCACTCTTTATATTTGCGTTGGAACATGGAATATGTTTATCATTCTAGTTCCCTGTTAGAAATAACGCTTTGAAGTTTGTACTCATACTGTAGTTTAGTTACATGCGAATGAGTGAAGCTATTTGGGCCATCCTTAACAGCGGAGTCTTGAGATCCGATGAACGTGATTCAGGTATGAAGAAGCGCCGGAATGAAAGGCCTTGAAAACGGGAGGTCCCCGAGAAAACCCGCCGACCAGCGGCATCGTCCTGCACGATTCTCACATGCGAAAATCCGGAAGTTATACAGTATGCGAAGACATCTGTGGCTATCACCGCACTCTAAATTCGAATCAGTGGATAATCAATAATTCGCAGTCTAATTAAACCTCTCGAATCAATGAAAATGGCTTCACTTATAATTGGTGGAAAACTACTAGATGGTCTCTTCGAAACAATTTCATTGATTGCAACAGATAAATGCATGCGATGAATTAAACCTTGATTTAATTGAATTAAACCGACTCATTACGGGATATAAACGTATTTCTGGCGGTTACTATTGATGTGCAATTCATAAGGTAATTTTAAAAAAATCTTTGCCTATGATTTGAACCCCACAGTACTGTATTTTTAGACAGACACTTTACCAACTTTTTTTTATAAATAGATTTATTATCACACACGATATACAGAGGCGTTTACCATTAACCTATTACATGCAGTACACATTCAACCCACAGTATAAACAATAACGAAATACTCAATAAAATATCTACACAATTCTTCCACAGGGGAACAAAACGATATGAACATTTGGTGAACTGGTTTTACTGACAAATTCCATGAACACATAACAAATTATTTAACGTGAGGGGCAGCGCACGACCTACACCTCGACACGTGACAATGACTTATAACATTACCACTTATCGATGATTACTACTGGAACATTAAATTGTACACTTGTAAGGGCCGAAGGGTGGGCAGCGCATGGCGTACACCCAACCTCGGTAATATACACGCACTTCCTGTAGGCGTGAACGTCAGAATTAAAAAAAAAAATTGCCGTACCACTGACGCAATGTGCCACGCCGCGCCATGTTCCACCTATCTTGACGAAGAAGCTGGACAAAGTCTTGAACTGTCACCGGTTTCGAATGGTCCACCAAAAAACCGATCGCATGAAGTATATGCCAGGCCGCAGCTCTTCGTCGAACTGAGGGGAAGGTGAATAAATCGCAATGAAGCATGTGCGTGTCGCTGACCTCTCCACGTTCATCGCGAACCACCTTTCGCACTCGTATGCGACACCACCAACAGATGCGAGCCGCACAAACACAAGAAACCACCCTATGAAGGGCCGTGTCGGTGTTGCCACACAGCGGGCACGCAGGGCCAGACGCCAGGCCAATGCTGCATTTACGCTGCTGGGTTGCCACGATATTATTGTTGAAGCCGAATGCTGCAGCTCGAAGATCCGAGGAAAGGTTACGATCGACAAGTATTTTCCATGGGCGCCTCCAACGGATGGGTGGGGGCGATTCACAACAGATGGTATGACAGCCGACGTTTTGGAAGCCCGAAGTACAAATATCTCGCTGATGCGACTGTCCCTTCCGGTAAGTGTTCTACTAGAGTTGCGAGTGCTTCCTTTGCCTGACGGTATTGAAGTGGCATGCGTCTAACTTCAGACCACATAATTTTCTGTAATGCTGCGTAATGTCCTCTGGGCGCAAAATTGTTGCAATTGCTGAAGACTGATATGGCCTCGCACTTCAAAACGTGATTAATTAGACTCAGGCCTCCGTCTTGTAAGGAAAGATAAAGTTGCGGCCTAGATAATTTAAATATATAAGATTTCCACAACATGCGGCCAACAATCTGTAGTATTTGTGCACTTTTTTGACGAGGTAGTGGGAATATATTTGACACATACCACAGCTTCGCAAGTAAGAATACATTTATTAAAGTAACCCTCTGTATATTATTTGTACGACGATAATTCATTTCTATTTGACGAGCAAGGAGTTTATTTAGTGTCATGTTCTAATTATAATGCAACATAAGAGTGGCGTCTGCGTGGAAGTATATGGCCAATATTTTCACAGTTTCGGCCCTCCGAAAGGAAAAACCTCGTCAACAAGCTCGCTGGTCGCACTGAGCTCCAGTACGGCAGTTTTGTTAGCATTCGCTCGCAGATTAGAGACACTGCTAAAAAGTCCAGGCATTCTGCCGTCTCTGTAATTTCCCGCTCTGAACGAACGACACGTGTGATGTCATCAGCACAGGCATTTAATTTAAAGGACAGGTTCGCTACAGAGAATCCTTGCAAGCGGGCATTGAGCATTCTTCACAGAGGTTCAACGGCGATAGTAAATAAAATCACGGATAGCGGGCATCCTTGTCGAACTGAACTCTCAATCTTAATTGGTGGGTTAAGGAATCCGTTAACCAACAGCCGTGACCAAATCCTGGTACACACCATCCGCACCCACTGTACTGCATTGGCTGGAAAATCGAAATGATGCATAACTTGAAGTAAAAATTTATGATCAACTCTATCGAATGCCTTATCCATATCAATACTCAAGATGGCCATTTTACTGTGTTGTACTGACGAAAGTAATTGAATATCCCTTAGGGCAAGCACGCCTTGTAAAATGGAACGTCCTGGAATAGTACATGTCTGGCCGGGACCAATAATATCTGACGATCCCTTGGTTAATCTGGTCGCACAAAACCGAGCAATTATTTTATAATCGGCACATAAAAGTGTAATTGGCCTATAATCCGCGGGTTTGAGTGGACGGGATATTTTGGGTATAAGAACAATTATCCCTTCTTTATGAGACTTGCATAACTCCCCTCTTTCAAGCACATCGCGAACAACTTCGCAGAAGTCGGTACCAATAATATCCCAATAAGTTAGTAAAATTCGTATGGAATACCGGCAATACCAGGAGATTTTTTTGATGGCAATTGCTGTATTATTGTATTAACTTCCGCATCTAAAAATGGCGCCTCCATGCCCGTCTTGCTGTCACAGCTAAGTTTGTTTTCACGACCCTGCAAAACCGACGGAAGCATAGCATCGTCCTTGTCTTGTTTCGAGTATAAATTTGCAAAGTAACTGCAAAGCTTTTGCACTATTTCCGGCCGATCCCGGACAATATCGCCATCACTGTCAGTAAGCTGGTTGATAACCTTGCGACGTATTTGCTGTTGTTCCTTAATGATACTAAACATGCTAAATTTCTCTTCTGCGAATAAATTTTTATCATTTATCATAATATGACGATTTTTATACTGTTCACTCAATAAGTGTATAAGCTTCTGTTTCGTGTCTCTAATACGTGGAGTTACGTGTGCACCATTGTTTGCCTGCAGGTGAAGTTCGTGTAGCATACGTTCGTAGAATGTACGTGTTCCCCTAAGTTCTTCTGCCAGTCGGTACGCATGCCGTTTAAAAAGCCTCATGACGTTCGGTTTTACACACACATCCCACCACATCGCCTCAGAGGGGAATTGGTATTTTTTGCTATGCCAACGTTCCCAATTAGCTAGGAAGTCGTCTTTTACTTCTGAGTTGTCTAATGAAGACGTATTTAGACGCCATGTCCCTTTGCCAAACCGTGTTACATTCGCAAACTTTTCGTTCGTAAATATCACTGCAGAGTGATCGCTGAACGCTACCGGAAGAACGTCATATCGATGCACCTTATGTATATGCTGTTTTTTCACGTAGAATCGGTCAATCCTAGACCGACTCTGTGAAGTCACATAGGTGTAATGAATTCCTTGGATGTTAGATGCAACGTCACTCAAGTCCAAGCGAGATATTAAAGTAGATAGGGCAGCATTAGTAGGATAGATGCCACCCTGATGATCATGGGGGTGATCTATGCAGTTGAAATCTCCACCGAGTATGAACTGATTACAGGGTGGATGGAAAAACGGAATCAAATCCACGGAGAAAAACGGATTTCTTTCATATCTCGCTTGGGAGCCGGAGGGAGCATAAACATTGACTAGCGACACATCGTTTATTCGTCCTGACATCACTCGGCCTGACGGGTGGTAGCGCAGGTCTTCAAGTTCCAGCCCCGCACGTGTAATAATCGCTGTCCCCCGTACCCGGTCACCAACGTTTGTATACACATTGAAGGTATGAAATCCTATAAAATATTGAATCGCTACTTCTTGCAAGAATGCAATGTCAACTGCCTGTGTTCGAATCAGTGTCTCTAGAGCCGCCAATCGCGCACTGGCCGAGACAGCACAGATATTTAAAGTTAAAATTGTCAATAACTCTATCATGTGTGCCTCAAAAATGTAGTGATAGTATCAGAGAGAAGGAAATGGAAAGGTGAACAAAAAGGAAAAGTGGACAAAGAAAAATGGGGGCCGGTAATAGGGCATACAGATGGGGATGCACACATGTGCCGGTCGTATTGTTAATTAGTTGGGTTATCAGGACGTTCTTGGCTAGAGGCTCACATTTTATTTATAAAGGCCTTTGCTAGTTCCAAAGATTCCTTCCTGTCTTGTAGCTGTGATTATTCACTCTGCGATAATACCTTAGCTTTGCGAACAGGACTGACTCTTGTGGCCCGGGCGTCACGTTCGTAAGGTCGCTTTTCTCTTACGGACATATTTTCATCCGCAGTTGTTATGTGCTCCCGACGTGCGGTTGCATTGTTTACGCTCTCCACGTCCATGCTGTCCACCCATGAAGCAGAGGACAATGGAATGTGTAGCGGCGAGACATCCTGTGTTTGTGTGGTGGTAGCCCTGCGCGAGCAGTAACAGTATTTTGAGCCGCCTCCACGTGTATCTGGCGTGGCGCGGTCACTAAGGTGTTGAGGTTGACCGCATGCTCAGCAGATGAGTCACCGACAGGTGTTTGTACCGGACCATGCTGCTCGCATCTGCGAAGTGATGGGTAATCCGCTCGGGGAGAGTGATGGGCAGGGGTGAACAGTATAGGCGTGTCAGCTGCGGGATTTTCCGTTGCCCTATTTATCCCCCAGCGGCGTATTGCACGTGCGTCCTTTTCTTTGCAAACTAGGACACGCAATTCGTTCATGAGTAGGAGACAGGCAGTAACTGCACGTTTGTGGTTGTCCGGGATATATCATTACAACCCGAAAGCCGTCAACTGACACGTAAGATGGAATGTCTTTTTTTATTTCCATCTTTGCCATGCGTACTCCCGTTTTTACTTGGAATTTGTATTTATGATTCCATACTTCATCTTGTAATGTAACAAGTCGACCATACTTCACTAACTCCGCCTCAATTTGTTGGTTGTCTATTTCTACAGGTAAATTTAGAATTCTTACCAGTTTTAAGTTATCGAAGGGTTGTTCGATGGTGACGTTGATCTTTTCCTGGTCTGCGGCGACTAAAGTTGACTGGCCATTGGTGCGACGCAGTATCGCTTCACAAGGTCCAGAGGAAACAAGTTTTAAAAACAAACAGTTCTGGTGCCCATCCAGTTGAATAGCTTCAATTTGATCTTCTGTTGCAGTTAAAACCGTATCAGTCCATTCATGTATTTCCATGGCCTAAAGTCGTTCGGCAAACACGATACGCAAGGTATTCACGTGCACATTAGACATGTTGGAAAAACCTAGACGTGACTGACACTAATATAGAACAATTACTACGCGCGTCGGAACAGAGCCCCGTTTATGAGCGCGGGGCGACAAAACTCCGCACACCGGACGCGATGTTTACTCCGCCGCTGCTCGGCCACGACTGTTCATTGAGGTACAGAAACCACTTGCAAAGCACACGTGTGATAATGTATCATATATAACATAAATCGACAGTTCTTGCGTATTTTATAAAGTGGTGTTTATTCTTTTATTGTGACCGTATGGGTAATATGCAACGTTTCTCGTTAAATATGAGTACATAATGTTTCATTTTGTTCATTCATATGTTTTACAGAACTTGTAATATTTTCGTAAACGGATATATACGACGTGAAAAAGGAACTTGGGTGACCGCCATTTTGTCTGTCCCAGTGTGTCGGTATAACATACAATCAGAACACTTTCTACTGTTTTGACGTTGTACCTTGGTTTTTTTGGGGGCGTGGGGGGGCAGATTTGGAGAATGAGTGAGAGAGAGAGAGATAGAGAGAGTGAGAGAGAGGGTAGATGTCAATGTGGCAACGCCGCCGACATTCCCCACGCTCGCGCCATGAAAATGGACTAGAGCGACGTGTTCATCCCTCGAACTACAGCTGGAGTGATCAGAAAATTCAACCTGGGAAAGTCCACTCTAGGTTCCTCTTCGCTCAATGGTTCTACTTCCAGTAGATTCCTTCGCCTCGTGCAAACTAAGCTTAACTTAAGAATGGGATGGAGCTGCCCGTCCAAGGTCAAGAAGCGAGGGAGCGATACGGGCGACATTAACACGCACGCATAGTGCTTCATCGCTCCTACGCGCAAGGTGTGCCGTGTTTCCGTCGTGACGCTGTACTGTCCCAATTAGATCTGTAACAGTGGGACTTCGCTATACCCGATGAATGCCCACAGATTAAAAACTACCCCATAATTTGTGTTCTTTTCTTTTTAGAAAGAAGCGAATCCCGTTCTGTCAACTGTGGGGTATTACTCCGTTAGTAGCCAATGAGGTTCGACTGTGAAAACGATTGTGGAAACTAGCCTACAAGTCATTGAACATGCGAAATCTTCCTATCACTAAGTACAATTTATAAGCAGCATATATATGAAACTTAAATTTAACGAAAAGTAAACTATTTTTATGTTAGCAGAGGTATAAAACGGCTGTAATACATGGCGTATTTAGAAAATAACCAAACACGTCATACATGGGGTGATTTGTCAAAGGTTTGATAAAAAAAAGTGTGATACAACCCCGAATAGACCATACTGACTGGGATTTCTGCTGGCGAGTAGATTATTGTCGATTCGCGGTTTCGTCACACTTATTGAAACCAAACCTTTGACAAAACACCCTATTTACGATGTCTCTCTTCCTCAACATGAAGTATATCACAAACCTCTTTACACTTGTGTTAACATAATATTAACTTGTTTTTAGTTAAATTGAACTTTAACTTAAATGTTGTATTTAAATTACAATATTTAATTAAAGGCTGTTCACGATAAAGTGAGCACTTTAGAAATAATGAACATTAGAAAGAAGTCACTGTCCCTGCATGCATATATTTTAATGGGCACACTGAGTGGCATTCGTCCAGTAAAGTTGGTAACGATGGCTGGAAAAGTAGTGTAACCATTTGTGATAACTTAAACTCAATTCTTTCACTTTCTGTTTTTTTTTAATGCATCGAGGTGTAAAAATGAGTAGATTTGTAAAGTATTTACTTTCTTAATAATTTCACAGTTTCATTTGACCGTCGCATGAATAAAGAGATGAGGACCATAACAATGTTAATTTTACATAAGGTGGAGGAATACACAACGTGTATACAAGTAGATACTAAGCAGGGCTTTCAAAAGCGCCCATTTTACCGTGAACAGCCTATAATAACTAATATTAACAAAGACAGAAAGAAAATAGGTGTGTTCGTAACGCCTATTAAGAAATAGTTCTTATGAAAAATGTTACACTGAATGCGCACGAATGCGGCGCGTTGACCCACTAATGCAGTTTTCTAGTCTTTGTATGAATTAGGCGGAGGAATATCCTGGAAGTAGAACTTTAGCAGTGCTTGAGAAAAGTGTGAAGTAATCGTGAATGGAGTAGGTTTACAAGGCGCTGCTTGGCGAACGGCGTCCCAAAATTTTGCTGGCCACTGACGCCATTTTGCTGGCGTGTGCAGTTCGAGTTTGCGGTATAATGCGGGAGCCACATAGTCCCGGAAAACCCAGCACTACACGACAAAAATCGCAACCACGACACGACATTTGTATTTTCAATGTGACTGCTCGAATTTACAGACCGGCAATTTACTGACGCGACACGAAACGTAGAATTTTTCGAAATCATTTAGAAGGCGCTGATTAAGCTGGTTTCAAAGATGGTGGACAGGCAGGACACTTGGAATACGTGATGGTGACAGTGTGTTATCGCTAATGCATACAAAGATAAAATAATTATTTTTAAGAGTTAAATCCAGTAATTTTCATATGTTTTTTCTTTTAAGCGGTGTACTTGTCATTGTAGGGAAAGCTTGCCATACAATTTCATTTTGCAAGGTTGTGCACTCTGTGAGCCGTGCCGCATGACACGATGAAAATAGAAATAATATCTAATCGAAAATTGCTGGTCGGACGACAGAATTTGACGGGCATACGTCAGATATATCTTGTGTTTCGTTGGCTGTTTAGTTTTACGTGTCGTGCTTGTCGGGGCTATGTGACTCCAGCATAAGTAGTCGTTCCACCCCCAGTATACTCAAGTAATACGCGCCGTTTGCTTCTCAGGGGCAGGGTGGGGGAATAGTAAAGTTGTTACTTGTCAGGTGGAGCGAAAGTTTTCCTGAGTGTGACGCAGGGTGTCGTGAAATGAGCTGTGTCACTACTGGAGTGTGTAATAGGCGTCGCTACACGTAAGCACGTTACCCTGGTGCTGGAGAACAGAAACTAATCCGTCCGCATGGAAGATACAAGCCATCTCACTCTAACACGAAAAATAAATAAATAAATGGTAACTGTTGGAGGTTTCGAAAAGGAAACACAACAAAAATGAAAATTTAATTAAACTAGTTGGTAGAATAAAATGACCATCGCTGAATTCACGGTGGTTCGGAAAAGGAATCTGACAGGACAAAATCGAATAGTTAGCCCGAACAAGGCTATAAATTTCCTTTTTAGTGCGTTGAGTTATAGGCTACATGCAATGAAATTACGCGTGAAGCTCTCTGCGCATTGACAAGCTGTCGTGGAAAATCGATATGATCAACCTATTTTTCCTTAGTGTGAACCTTTCAAAACATTAATTTAATCTAACAAGTGCTTTACAACTATGATATTTTAGCAAATACGTTTTTGTCAGTTACAACCTTGTTCTGGGCAACCATTAAATTAGTAAACCACCAAGTTTGTTTCTTGTATTAAGTTAATTTGTGCACTGCAAGAAAGAACATTTCAGAGTGGGTAAAATTTGATACTTTTAGTTTGTAAAAATTATTACTAATTAGGGATTGTTAATATATCTTTAAGACATAAACAAGTATACAAATAAGTAGCCATTTAACAACATTTACTACTGTTTTTCGTATACTTTTGTGACGGAATAAGTTCTCGCCTACCTGGGTCAAATGTGATCTTGCAAGAGTGAGTGAAGAGATTTGGGCTGCTCTTAACAGCGAGGTCTTGAGAGCCGATGTGAGTGATGGAAGTGAATATGTGAGCGAGTGAAGATATTTGGGCGGCTCTTAACAGCAAAGTGTTGAGAGCCGATGAGGTTGATTGAAGTGAATATGGAGTGGCACCGGAATGAGGGGTCGGCGGAAACGGGAAATCCCCGAGAGAACCCGCCGACCAGCGGCATCGTCCTGCGTGATTCCCACATGCGAAAATCCGGGAGTACCCCAGCCGGGTATTGAACCCGCTTCGCTTTGGTGGGAGGCGAGAAGAGAGAAACCGCTCAGCCACCGCGGCCCCTTCTTGGAAGAGATAATTCAGCTTCTAATTCAACTAGGCGCCTTGCCTGGATGGCTGGTTTCGTCTCCACAATACCCAGTTCTGCGATGCACAGCGGGACATGTTTATTGCACCAAGTCTAAAGACCCAGTCACACTCTCAAATTTTTGCCTTCAACTATATTTGACAATAAAATTTGAGAACAAAATACGGCCATAAAATTTTTCCTTCCAACAAATTTTATCAAATAATCTTGAATGTGTTTGTAACTGTGTCACTGCCAGAGTTTTTTATTAGGAGAATCTAATTTGAAATATTATTTAAAAATTATTTTCATAGTGAGATATAGCTTTTGTTTTTCCACGCAGTCCATTACAGGAGGAAATGTAAGTAATATTGTAATTAATTTTGGTTTCTTTACTAAAATAAAATTTTATTTTTCAGAGATGTTTCTTGCACAATGAAATAAATACCTCTGAGTTCGTAATATTATACGCAATATTCACTTAAAATAGCATCCATGGCCAGACAGCTTCTACATAAATTATTATCTTCATAATTTACTTCTTTTCCAGCTATTGTTCGTTATTTTAAGTTTCTTGATGTCAATTTTTGTCGTGCACGATACTGATTGGCTGAGACCATCAAACATCCAATTTTCAAATATTTGATTGCAACTGAAACCAACCAACTTTTCCAGATAAAAATGGCGGCGTTTATGACGTTTCGATGACATCATAACTGTCCAACTTTATTTGACCAAACTTATTGGAAGCAATTTGACGGGAAAAATTTGATAGCGTGACATGAAATGACCGTCCGCCGCTTCGGCTGGTGGGTGCATCGCTTATCCCTCCATCCTTTCCTGCTCGACCACCTGGCGACATCATCGATTCCTGATTGTTCGGAATTGATCAAGAAGATCTGAGAATGTG
The DNA here is from genome assembly GCA_029891345.1 of Dryococelus australis. Taxonomy (NCBI): domain Eukaryota; kingdom Metazoa; phylum Arthropoda; class Insecta; order Phasmatodea; family Phasmatidae; genus Dryococelus; species Dryococelus australis. The sequence continues at coordinate 106,332,279 of CM056995.1, forward strand.
AAGTGTTTTGAGAGACTTTCAGAAGAGCCGCTGAGTGTCCGAGGACTTCAAGTGTTGTATGAGATTGTTCTAGCAACAGCGGCCGATCTAGCGATGCTGCAGTTGGCGAGAGACCTCCGCGTAACTATAAGTCAGTTTCTCCACCCCCCCCCCCCAAACATTGCGAAGCTCCGTGCACTTACAGCAAACGGCCGAAATATGCTCTGTTACAGCCTGTGGCTACAGATATTGGCCGCTGCGAGGTAGCACAGCATTAGATTTAACGCACATGTCCCCGAGGACATATGTTATTATAAGGTTCTTAGATTATTTTTATATTGGATTAATAACTTAACCCATTTCGTTTCACAGGCTGGACCCTCTTCATGGACATCAAAAAACCAGTTAGTGTTGGCTCAACTGTCGCTGACGCCGACGCTTACTGGAAGCTCACATTATTCTCTTTAATTTTCAGGTTCTACTGGGGAATCGGGGGGAAGACGCCCAATACCGCCACTTCCTCCACCAGAGAGGTGTGCAAGCACCTCTCTGGTTACAAGTCAGTGCCACTCCCACTTGCCAAGACGAAATGGAATTAAAACTCCCGTCCCCTCTCTACTAGCTTTTCCAACTCTACTAACATGAGCATGTTACACACACACACACACACACACAGTCTCCCGTAGCATTTATAATTAATGTATGAATAATTTTGAATTATATCCTGTCTACTGGGTTTTTACGGTGCTTATGCTGGTTTTTCCCAGTCTCTTTTAGTGATAGCTTAGCTATAAGTACACTTAGGGAGGTAGTCATTGCCCCAATCGCAGGCCATGGTTGCCCAATCCCTCTCTGCCGTGATGCATGTCTTCTTGCATGATTTCCTATCCTTGTAGGCGTAAGGGGTCTAGCCCTGAAACGCAATAAATTCCCACCTTACCCACCGGGCTTTTACTTAACACTTAGTTATAGGGTAGTTAGAAAAAAATCGCCTGATGTAGTGAAGACGGACCGTGCATAATAAGGATAAGTGGTCTATCTTGCTAGTTGCTTAGGTTTGAGTGGATATATTCCACCCAAGGTTACTTCATCCTTTTGTGAAGCCCTGATGAAGTCCTACTTCTAGGATATTCCTTCGCCTAGTGCAAACTAACCTTAACTAAGTCTGGAAAATCACACTGTTTTTTGTTCAAATTATTTATAAATAAAGCATTATAATTTATTGATAAAATATGAACAACATTTCAATTTAACAGAAAAGAAAGTAACTTTTATGAACACAAGTATAAAACTCTTGTGATACGTGGCGTATGTTGGGAATAACTAAACATATCATATATGAGCAGATTTTTCAAACATTTGATTTAAAAAGGGTGAAGACACCACGAATAGACTGTAGGTTTTATAGTGACTGTTAAATTTTAAATTTTGAATTAATGTGTTATGGAATTCTGTGATGTAAAAACTAATCTAGCCAGAAAATATACTATCTTTTGTAAAATTTTAATGTATAATTAGTTAAAATGTTAAACAGTTAATGAAAAAGCATTTATTACTCGTAAAAAGGGCGTAAAAGATTTTGGAAAAAAAAAATTATTTATAACAAGTTTTCCCCGAAAAAATTCTAAAACCTAAATGTTATGTTTTTCATTGACCGTCAATTTTAATATTTCTGTAACCTCCCAAGAGATTTTTAAATATAAAGAGCAATTAATTTTGGAAACAGAGACAATTTTTGACATTAAGTAAACTTTGCTTAGTTACGAAATTGTTTTGTGAGAACGGTTGCCCGCCAACCTTATGACCATTCCCGAGGCAGCTTACCTAAGACAGCAAGCTGTTTGGTACCGGATGCCTCTTCCAATTTCGCCCTTGTGAACTGCCGCCATTTCAATTCTTGTCATGTTATTGCATTAAATGTATTTTATTTTTGCTTTTAGATTTTATAGACGTTTTATTAGGTATTTCTCTTACATGTTAGGTGAAAATAGTAGATCTAGAATCCCGTTTGCAGCAAGGAATGATATCAGGTATGTATGAGGCCTGCCTGTGTTTTAGTTAATACTGGGTTTCATCGGTGTGCTTCCAGGAGAGCCGCAAGTGTTCCATCACAGTTTTAAGTGTTTATCTCGTAAGTGAATAATAATAGTAGGTATGCAGGTAGGGTTTGACGTTTCGTCGAAAGCGAGGCCATTACATGCAAAGCAAATTGCTCAGAGAAGCGGAAAATGGGAAAGAATCGGCCATGACCCGTAGTGAGAAACTAACCCAGCATTCGCGTGAAGTGATTTCGGGCAGGCATGGGAAACTTAAATCAGGATGGTTGGACCAGGAACCGAGCCCAGGTCCAGAAACTTAGTTCGAAGGCTTACCCTTTGTACCACCTCGCTCCTATAACTACCGCGATTTAGGCCCTTTGGGTAAATGTTCATACCATAAGTAGGTACTATAATATGTACTATAATTATGGTACAAAGTCACCCCAACTCATTTTTCGCGTACAATAATTAAAGTACAGTGTACTATAGTTTCGGTATTTCATGCGATAATTTCGAATTATTATTATTGGCTGGGACGTGTTGGCTGAACATCAGTTTGACAATCGGAACTGTGTTGGCCCACGCTGTGTTATTGGTCTGACGGTAACTAATTTCTGGCCATTTACGAACCGAAGGCTTAACGACATTTTATAACATTGGTAGTGTATTGGTAAGTTGTGCTATTACTAAAACACCAATATTAATAAACAACGTTCTGCTAGCGTAGGTTAGTAGGTTAGTAAGGTTTAAAACAAATTTTAAGCTGTAGTTCAGAATTAAAGGAATCCTGCACTTGCAATGATTATTTATCTGCTTTCGATATTAGTATATAGAAACACCCTCCTTTACAAATGGCTTTCTATAAATCTGCTTGGCAGTAAGTGGGCACGAAGCCATGCCCTCCGAGTTACCAGTCTGATGGGCTACCCACTGTACCACTCTAACTCTGCATGCAGGGTGAAGTAGTGGAGAGAGAATAATTTCAGGGAAGGCTGAGTTTTCCTCCCGTCATTTATACATTTTTTTTTTTTCATTTCGGGCCTTACCGTTACGCACACATTGTGTCAATGAGAGAAACATCTACTAGTTATGAATTTTTCATCCCAACAATTATTTCACTATTTATAAACATTGTAAAAGTCCATAAACAATTTACCACATAAAGTACTGTATTTTACCTAGTTAGTTTTGTCACAATCTCTGTATCACACGCCCAAAATAGTTTTTTGACAAACTGCACAGGCTGAAAAGAATATATATAGTTAAAGGCTGTTCACGATAAAATGAGCACTTCTGACATCAACCTAAGAAAAAAGTCACTGCTACTAACGTAATATATTTTAATAGGCGCATTGAGTGAGATGCGCCCAGAAAAGTTGGTAATGATTGATGGAAAGTAGTTCCCTATCTTAACATCGAATAAAAAGTGTTAGGTAACCCATTTGTGATAACTGAAATTATTTACTTCGCATTTTGTTTTTTATGCATCGAAGTATTAAAATAACCAGATTTGTAAAATATTTATTTTCCAATAATTTCACAGTTTCACCTGACCGACGTATGAAGAAAGTGATGAGGTCCATAGCAATTTTAATTTTACATAAGGCGGAATAATACACAACGGGCACATAAGTAGATCATGAGCAGGACTTTCAAAACTGCTCATTTTAACGTGAACAGCCTATATTATGGAGACACCTGGTGGTTGCTGGTGTAATTTCTCACCAACCTGTGAGGAAACAAATATATATATAAAATTACGAAGTTCCATGGACTTTTATTGTGTATATACATCAACTTAAATTCCTATGTTTCATTACTTTGTGTAGTCTCCGCACGATAATATGTCCGACAATGAAGTTTAAGAAGCAATTAGTGGGTACATTACTCAGTCGCCAATTTATAATGTAAGGATGTACTGTACATTCCGTTCACACAAAAACTTGTAAACGCTGTTCACGATAAAGTGCGCAATTTTGAAATCAACCTTAGAAAAAATTCACTGCTCCTACCTGCATATATTTCAACGGGTGCACTGGGAGGCATGCGCCCAGTAAAGTTGGTAACGATGGAGAAAAGAAAGTAGTCACATGTCTTAACGTGGAATCAAAAGTCTTAGGTAACAATTTGTGATAACTTAAATAATTTCTTTTGCTTTGTTTTTCTAATGTATCTAAGTGTAAAAAATGAGTAAGTTAGTCAAATATTTACTTGTTTTAATTATTCCACAGTTTCACTTGACCGACGCATTAATTTTACATAACGCGGAAGAATACACAACGTGCATACAAGTAGACCTTAAGCAGGGCTTTCAAAAGTGCTCAATTGACAACAAACAGCCTGTAGTCACGTGGCAGTTTCGTAGACTTCGACGTGGCTGTGGTCAGCGACGTTGCAACAAGTCTCGGGAGGTATAGTTTCGAGGCTGGTTCCCTACCAAGTTACTACATGGAGCTCATTTTATAAGCATGATATGGGGTGATTTCTAACTTTGGCAACAACCACAGCAAAGAACAAGAGTTTGCACATCATCTGAAATTATTATTGTCCTGCCAGATTCACATTTTGAACCACACTGTACTGAGGCGAGGCTGATGCAGCTAGTAAGCTTTTTTGGTACTTTCTCATAATCACATATTTAAATGGTCACTTAGATCAGTAACATCAGCTAGTGCTCCAATACTTGCAAGCATTGATAATCGCAATTGTTTCACGTGCTGCTGGGTTGTAGCACCTTGCGCGTGTCTAGTTAGAATAATTGGCCTATCGAAATCAGTGAATTTTATAGATCGTGAGATATAATACTGTAACCGTGAACTCTGATATTTGTGCACTCTAAGAAATTGTTTGGAAATTTATCATACTAGTGTATACGCTGAGTGAGACAGCGGGAATGGTTATTTTTTTTCCCCTATAGGACTACATTCATTGTAGTGGTTCAACATTTGTTCAGGAAACAGTCAAATGCAAAGGGAAATATTTGCAGCTTGATGAGTTTTTTTGTTACCAAAAAATGTACAGGTTAAAAACTTCCATTACATTGTAGGAAGTTTACCCGAACATTTTTATACATTGGGAGACAAAAATTGTTAAAAATTAATTTCGGAGTAGTAGTAGTAGTAGTATTAAAAGTAAATTAGATTTTGTTGAGTTTCCGATATGTGTGTATATATACATATACACACATATGTACCAATATATATATATATATGTGTGTGTGTGTGTGTGTGTGTGTGTGTGTACTGACTACTGATGTTGATGTACTCTGAATATCAGTCAGTGATCTTTGACCTTACTGTTGGTCACCCGTAGCAAGAAGCATGTCGTTCGGTAAATTTACTAGCTCATTGCACAACCAGTGCTGACATTCAACGATTCGGTTTTTTGCCGACGGGAAAATATAGTCTAGTGTAAACAACGGTTCCAGTGCATGTTGTTTGATGTCGCACACCGGTTCTGTATGTGTATACAGGCTGCGCGCAAATTCCCCTTACCAACTTCTAGGGCTTGTAGAGGGGACTAAGTAGACTATCTTATGAATAGGAACCCATGTCCAGAGACGTACCGTTCCAATTCCCGTGCTACAACCATTTCAAATCAGGTGTATCGCTCGTCCACATCCACTGAGGGAAAGAGCAATGTCTCGGATGTGCCTGCGTTGGTATGCAACCGGGTAGGCAGTACTACTTCAGACGATCACCTGATGGCACGCGACGTCTACCCTGCCTCGAGCCCCATTCACGTGCCTTTATATCTCCGATTAACATGGCAAGTACACGTTTGCGGAAAACACAGACATGATCCTTCTGTATGGCACAACTGAAGATAATGGAAGAGCAACTCATCGGATGTATCAAGAGCGTTATCCCCAACATGCGACATCATCGTATACTCTTTTTGCCATAGTTACGCAAGGGCTCCGAGAACGAGGTACCTTCACCGCCGACAGAAACGACTGTGGTGCTCCAAAGAGACGCCGCACACCCGAATTGGAAGAAGCTTTACTGCGTCACGTTGAACAGCGCCTGTCAGCGAGTATGCGAACAATTGCCGTTTGCAATGGGTGTTGTTCCCAGTATAGTCTGGGCGCTTCTACATGAGCAACAACTACTTATTTACCACCTCCAAAGGGTACAGTCTTTGGGTCCAACCGATTTTGCACCACGTGTTGACTTCTGCACGTGGTTCCTGCACCACTGCACCGACGAGCCTGTTCCCACATCGCGTTACGTTCACTTATGAATGTACATTCACTAGAAACAGTGTTCTCGATTATCGAAACAGCCATGTCTGGGCAGACGAAAACCCTAATACCACGCATCTCCAGGGATTCCAGCACAGATTTTCTATCAATGCGAGGGCTGGTATTCTGGACGGTCATGTGTAAAATACCTGATTTGAAATGGTTTTAGCACGGAAACGGTATGTTTCCGGACAAGAGTTCCTATACAAAAGATAATCTACTCAGTTCCCTCTAAAAGTCCTAGGAGTTTGTAAAGGGAATTTCCGAGCATTCTGTATATGAATGTATTTAAGCGTATATGCACCGTGAATCAGAATTCATGTGCAAGTTGCGTTCCGGGATGTTTACCCAACCTGCTGTAGGTATATGCTGACTCGCCAGCAGTCGAGGCTACTTCCACGCACTCGTCGACTAGGTTTGAAATGACGCATCTTGATTACCTTTCCCTGTAAATTCACTCACACCTTTGGGGGAGAAGGAAAGTTTTGCGACCCCTGGGTTCCTTATATCAATTTCTTCCTTTTACAACATTCCCTATATCTTAGCCCTGTAGAGTTTGGCACATGAATTTTTGTCTACAGTATGTATATATACATATGTATATCAGGGTATATTAGGGTGGGCCTTATATTTGATGTTTTGAAATGTTCTTGTCTGACCCGCCTAATTTGTTCTAATATGCAAAAAAAAAAATCGAAACAAGTTTCGTGCAGATCCGATTATGTTCAGAGGTCGCTCAAATCAGTTGAAATTCGTAGTGGACCACAGTAAAAGACATGTCACAAAAGAAACTTCTCTTGTTATCGATATTCAACTATCAGTACACGCTGGCGGTAGTGCTAATTGGGTCAAAGATACTCAGAAATCAATTGTCTACGACCTATTCAAATTGGCAACAGCGCTTGTGATGTCAACGTTATGCCACGAGTAACATGGTGTGCACTAACGTGTAGTGCTTGGTGTTCCAAAGTTACATTCAGTCTGGTACAGGAGAAGCAAAGATTCAAGCAGTGGATACTTTGCTTGGAGAGTGGAAGATTATTCAACAAGTAAATACAATGTGCTCTGACACTTTTGCCAGCAAAACAGATCGCAAAAATTGAGCTAGCATTCTTTTGGAACGGAAGTTACATAAGGACCTTCTCCACCTAGATTGCCGTCACCACTTAAGAGGTGTCTGCATGGAAACATTTTTTTTTATGATATTGTTGTTTGCGCGTGTTCGCGTATTTCGGTAAATGTTCTGTAAATACGCTTTTTTGCTAAAAATAAAAAAACAATTATCTATGCCTTTATGTTTTTACTTTTAACATATTAGGTATATTCGCGGAGAAAAAAAATCATGAAAATGGTCAAATATCGCATATTTAAAGCTTGTCTATGCAGTTTACTTAAGCGACAAGATAAAAGTACAAACCACGGGCGTAGTTTAATCTGCGGGTCTTCATTGCATGTAATAAAACCCCGCTGTTACAGATCCAATTTACACAGTACAGTGATGAGGTACTAGGCGTGCGTGTTAGTGTCGCCCGTATCGCTTCCTCGCTTCTTGACCTTGAATGCGCAGGTTCACACTCCTCTTAACAAGAACTCATTCTTACAAGTGTGATCAACGAGGCTATTCGATGCACATCTTCTTGCCCTGATATATTAATTTTTAAACGATTTTTAAACACTTTTGGAATAAGCTCGACCAATCAACTTACGAAAGTGCAACAGTTATGACAGCTTTGGGATATGAAAAGAAAATTGTGACACAATTTGCAATTAACCAGCTTCAAGAGACTCAAGTTAGAGATGATTACAGAGAATTTATAGACCTTGCATTTATCTTCTTGGGAGGAATTCTTCCACGCGCTTCATTATGCTAGATGGATGGCAAAGGTATTTTATTCTTTCAAAAATTGCATGTTTCATGGTCAGTTTAAACTCACTAAATTGGAAGAAAACGGACTATTAAGCATTTGTATTTCTCTTGTACGTACTTATATTACAGCTTTGTTTATAACGTATTTTCCTATTTCAGCACCTTCTAATAACCTCTGTTTATTGCAGCAACTTCGTGTTTATGAAATGGTAAACGCTGCTATCTCTTAAGTTGCCAGAAGAGAATTTGTTCAGGCAACTGTGATATTTAAGTGAAGATCTTGTATGTTTGGCCTTTTTTTTTATAATAACGTGTCAACAAGTTCCAAAAAAAGTATGCTTCGGTACTGAAAGGGATGGGGTCGACGAACCTCTTAAGCGCATCAAACTGAATGCCAAGAATGTTCGTGATACGAAGATTGAAGACTTTGTGACAAAAAATACTATGAATTTCTTTCATCGTCTGAATATCCCGAGAGATTATTTAGATTCCAGGTAGCAATGTTTGTAGGTCTTATTGTAAGCTCACATAAATATGTATGCATAGGGCAAAGTGCTTAAAGACTGTTCACGATAAAGTGAACACTTTTGATATCAACCTTAGAGAAAAGTCACTGCCTCTGCCTGCATATATTTTAACGGGCGCACTGAATGTCATGCGCCTAGTAAATTTGGCAATGATGGATGGAAAGTAGTTCCATATCTTATAGTCGAATAAAATGTGTCAGGTAACCATTTGTGATAACTTAAATTATTTCTTTCGCTTTCTGTTTTTTTTTTAATACATCGGAGTGTAACAATGACCAGAGTTGTAACTAATATACTATTTTAATAATTGAACAATTACACAGGACCAACGCATGAATAAAGTGATGAGGCCCATGGCAATGTTAATTTCCCATAAGGCGGCAGGGTATACAACGTGCATACAAATAGATCTTCAGCAGCGCTTTCAAAAGTGCTCATTTTACCGCGAACAATCTATATCAGCTGTTACTCCGCTAAAGATGACTGCAATCTGGTGACGAAGATTTGAAACAGTTCAAAAGGTTATTTTATTAAATTGGTCGTTTTTTCACCTCCGATGTAAAGTAAGTGAAAAAAAAATTATAAGAAACACCAGTTGTGGTAGACGAGCACAAATGGAGCATATTTCTTTAAGGAACAAATTGTCTAACGTCCATAGTTAACACGTTAGTGACAGCGGCAATGTACAGTGGGCGGGTATGCATATCTGTGTACTTGGCGTTGTAACCAGCCTGTGCGCAGTTCTGCGCGCCTACCGCTCAATACCGCACAGACTACGTATATCCAGTTCCTGCAGGAGTTGTTACCAGAATACTTGGAGGATGTTCCTTCAAATGCTCGTGAGGCGATGCGGTTTCAACAGGACCTAGCCCCGCAACGTTTTACCATTGCGGTTTGCCGGCACCTCGACGTGTACTTCCCGAAGCGGTGGATAGGTAGGAGAGGCCCCGTAGCGTGTCCACCACGCTCACCTGACCTCGCACCACCTGACGTCCGGCTGTACGGCCACATCAAATCGATGCTGTACGCCACACCACTTGGCACACGGGATGAACTCATCATACGAATACGGAGGGTACAATGTAAAAAATTTCCGTATATTTACGGAATGTTTTACGGAAATGTACAGTGTATATACGGAAAGGCAATCCGTAATGACAAAAAACGGAGTTAAGTCCGTAAATACAAAATACGGAAAGTCTCCGTACTACCTTTGGCTTCGAGTTACGGGGATGAACAATGCCGATTCTACACAAAGCTTTCTTCGCCACTGTAATAAGAAAATTATCGTTTCTGCGGCAGTTAAGGTTATTCACGTGACTATAACCTATTATTTCAAACATTAAAAATAGCATCAGGCGTCTGTAACATTTGGCAACTATAAAAATACAATAAATTTAATAGAAACTGAATTTTTGCTTTTGTTTTCACGTATAAATATAAAAGTTGTACCACAATTTCCAAATGAGAGCTGTAGATGAATGGTTAGAGTCGTGGAATGGTAATTTTTTGACTTGGGTTCAAACCTCGCTTAAGTACAAAATGTTTTAACTTTTTAAATATAATTTTTATACACGGTAGAACACCCATATAACGAGAATGAAAGACATGTTCATTATCTCTTTTTGTTTTAAACGGAAAGTACGGAAAACTAATTTGGAAATTAACGGAGAGGATCAGTGAAATTTACGGAAAGTCAGTTTCTGAAAATCAATGTGTCTGTAATTTTACGGAGAGTTTACGGACATTTCTGGATTATTTTTTACCAGCAATTTTTCCGTAAAATGAAGGAAAATGTTTTTAACGGTGTAGTTGACACCTTCAACGTGACGCCGGAAATATTTGCACATGTGCGTAGCAATATGCTTCAACACTGCACTGCCTGTGTGACTAGTGGCGGCCGACAATTTCAACAGACTCACAGCCCCATGCCTTCTGCCGGAATGTGAAAATAAATTGCGTTTTCATTGTATTGCCTGTTGCCTAATTATTGTGGTTGCAAACCCGCCCTTCCACATTGCCAATGTCATTAATGGGTTAACTACGGGCGCTATACAGTTTAGTCCTCGATGAAATATGCTACATTTGTACTCGTCTACCCCACTCAGGTGTTTGTTATCATTTATTCAATTTCACCCCTCATACTATTATAATCCCTCTAAAGTAATGCTTTTATATAAAAGGGGAGAAAATGTTAAACGCGAAGAACCTAAGTGATCGGTCATTGGACACACTACTCGAGATAGCAGAGCAAAGTAGACATTTTTAAAAACAAGTTAATAAAATTTAATTTAAAAAATGATAATTCATAACACTTAAACAATACCAAGTTTTGTAGTTTGTACAATAACAGTATAGATGACCACTTTGCCCTGTTCTTCCATATTTGTACATAAATATAATTAGTTTTAACAGGAAGAGTGTTACAACTGCCTTTTAGATGAACTCTTTGCACGTGGCTGGAGGCTCCATGCGTGCTGTCTAATATAATTTACGCTGTAATAAACAACATTCACGTCCGTACATCGCACGACTGATACGTCGCGTTTCGTTCCATGTCATCGGCTCACTTCGACGCCGTTCGACTTCGTTTTGTTCCGTGCTAATGACACGTGCATTATCAATGGACGTTTTTCAAAGCATTTATGGTTAATTAACAACGCTTTGGTTATTTATTTTTCTTTTTCGGTCCAAATATGTGTGGTTTTCTCTACGTTTGCGTCGGTCGATTGTCAGCCTGAGTTGGGAGTGGAGCGGAGATACTTCGATCTCTCTTAAGGGTCCTGTGTACTGAAAAGTTTTCTGTGAAATCGTTGTTTGCGCATAAACGCGTGCCTCGGAAAATAAAAGTTCTGGAAATACGGAGTTTTCTCAGAAAGAATAAAAAATTATTGTCTATGTCCCTATATTTTTACTTTTATCGTATTTAGTGTATTTATGGAGAAAAAATAGGGAAAGTAGTCAAATATAGCATTTTTAAAGCTTGCCTATGCAGTTTCCTTAACCAGTAAGAGAAAAGCACGATTATACGCAGGTAGTTCTATCAGTGGACTTTCATCGCGTGTAATAAAACCCCACTGTTACAGATCTGATTTGCCTAGTACAGCTTCACGACGGAAACACTGCACGCCTTGCGCGTAGAAGCGGCGAGGCTCTAGGCGTGCGTGTTAGTGTCGCCCGTATCGTCTCCTCGCTTCTTGACCTTGGACGCGCAGCTACATAGTCACCTTAACACCAAGGGCTTGAAAGCCGGCGAGGGAGAAGCGAGGTGAGTATGGAATGCATGGACGGGAGAAACGAGAGATCCTCCCCTCCCCCCCCCCCCCAAAAAAAAAATACCCACCGACCAGCAGCATTGATCTCACAAACAACAAACTTTGTATGGCACCAATTTCGGTTGAAAATCATTCACGAAACTGTTAAATGTGCTAGACATAACATGGAGTAGACCTGTTTCTAAGTATAATTAAAACATGATAATTGTTTCCTGAATGTTTGTCCAGTCGTTTATTGTATTAAAGCAGATATGTGAAAGTAGAGGGTGTAATTAATAATCTATTCACGACAGCTTTAAAGCATTTCACAAGTAAACCCTTTGCTCAGATGTTATTTACTAATTACTTTACGGATGTTTTCCATAATTTCGTTAATGCTACATTTCAGTTTCTTGGCGTAATTATTTAACATTTTACCAACGAGCGTTTTGCGAGTACTACGGGAGCCAACGGTCAGATTGTCTGGCGATGTGTATTTAGACGAGAGAAATTGCTCACACTGATAGTATACGAATGTGAACTATATCAACTGATAGCATAATCAGAAAACAATTGTATTTTCAGGGAGCCCCCGGAGAGTAAAATGCAGAACTGCGATGTCGAAAAATAAACAAGCAGCCCACAAACTGCTAATATATAAATAATATATATACATTTACACGCGGCGGAAAAATTAATTAATTAATTCCCCGAGCAGTGAGATGTAAACATCGTGTTAAAAAGTAAAGCCCAATGGAGGGATACATTTACACGCGACGGAAAATTCCAACTGGCTTAATTAAAAATAAAGTAGGGCTTTCAAAACTGCTCAATTAAACGTGAGTGGCTAATAAGTAAAATTAAACGTGTTTCCTTAAAGCTTGTGTAAATGATACTAATAATTCCAATACTGGTCTCTGACAGGGTTAGCTGTTAAAAATCATTTAATTGAAATTATTAATAACAATAACAGTTATGTGAAAGTTTCATCGAAGGGCAAATTTATGTGCGTGAAGACGATGGTTTCTAATTCCCTTGATTTTGTTTTATATATTTTTGTTTACCGTAGCTTCTTCTGTAGTTTTTCCGGCCTACCGCAGTGGTGCAGATGGGCAAATTTTCAAATATGTTTTTTACAATTTCAAAGTGAGAAATCTCAGCTATCTTGGAATATTTCTTTTCACAGATCTTGATAATCGAACTTTATGGCCGGACATTAATAATTTAAAAGCTAGACATGACATAGAGGACCATAAAAGACTACTTAACAGAATTTTTGAACTTTGTACGGTTCTAGTTATATCTATCTATTTCCGGTGAGAAAAAAATATTATTAAACGATGAGGGTAGCATTGATTAGGGTTACACAAATGAAACAGATCAGTGGTATGAAAAATTTGTATTTCGAAGTAACTTTTTCGATCTTCCCTGTGCCTTGACAAGCTTGGATTTAATATTTAATCTTAAAAATAAAGTTTTGTAGGAACATTCAAAATGGCAAGAATACTTCCTTCCGCTCAAAATTATCGTTCAGTGCGATTAACTGCTTGGTATGTTGCTGAGACTGGGAGAATCATGAATGTATAGACTGTTCACGATAAAGTGAGCACTTTTGAGGCCCTAGTTACGTTTTCCTCTCATCCAGTTTTTATAGTTAAAACCACATTTTTAATATGTATGGCCATGTAAGTAATAAACAAAGTGTGTATATTATACAGCACTTTGAAGTTGACGTCTAGGGCTAGAATGGAATACATTTATTGAATATTATTCACAATGAGAGGGCTTTAAAAAGTACTCCTTTTACCGTGAATAGCCTATATCAAGATTATTCACGTTTCCACGACGGAAAAGCGTACCAGCGAAACTAGCATAGCGCCCAGCACAGAATTTCGCTGTAGGCTGTTCACGGTAATATGAGCACTTTTGAAAGCCCTGCTTAAGATCTACTTGTATCCGCTTTGTGAATTATTCCGCTTTATGTAAAATTAACATTGCCATGGGTTTCATCGCTTTATTCATGCGTTGGTCAAGTGAAACTGTGGATTTTTTAGAGAAGTAAATATTTTACAAATTTGCATATTTTACACGTCGACGCGTAAAAGAAGCACAAAGCAAAATAAATCATTTAAGTTATATCAAATTGTTACCTAACACTTTTTATTCAACGTTAAGATATGGAACTGAATTCCATACATTGTTACCAACTTTACAGTGGGCGCATGTCACCCAGTGCGCCCATTAAAATAAATGCTTGTAGGAACAGTGACTTTTTTCTAAGGTTGATTTCGAAAGTGCTCACTTTAACGTGAACAACCTTTACGAAGCCTACGCAACAGTTTGAAGCCGTAGCAGCGACGTAACACTGCAATGTGCATGCCAGTGTCGCCCTTATCGCTTCCCGGCTGCCGTGCCTCGAAAACGGAAAATATCTTCAAGTAGACGGTATACTGTGTCTGCAATTTCGGGATTCAAGGAAGCCATTGCCCCGTAATGAATTTACCGGCTTAGTATTTTCATTATGTAGTAATCATATTCGTTATTATGTTACGCTTGATTGGTACTTACAGCCGGGACCGATTTTACCCGATGTCATTCTCATTAATATTTCCGATGAATAGTTATTTCCGCTTGGTGCCCTACTTGCGGTTCTGGAAAATGCTAGCGGATCTTAACCAAGCGTCATTTCATTTTTACATCAGATCTGATAATACCCTGGTTTGTCATTCGTTCGTAAATTGAATTCGTATTCTAATTTTTGTTGGGTTTCGTTGACGCAACGCGAGTACCACCTTCCTGCCTGTCAGGAGAAGCGGGCGGGCAGGCCGGCGAGACGCAGTTCCGACGTTGTCCGCTACGCAGCGCTCCGCGCAGCCCGAGATGGCGTGCGCGCACGCTTCACCCAGCCAGCAGTTCGCGCCGCCCCCGCCAGGCGCGGTGCCTCCTCAGTCCTACGTGGGTGACCGAGTGGAACGGGTGGTGTCGCAGTCTGCAGTGCGGCGGGGCCCGTGATCGCGAGCGGCCGCTGATGAGCGCGCTATGAAGAAAGTCGTGTTGAGGCGCAGCTCGGCGCGCTACTTCGCGTTCGGCGCCATCTTGTTCACGGCGCTGCTGTTCCTCTACTACGGCTACAACACGACCAGCGGAGGCGGCAGCCACCACCACCACGGCATGGCGGTGTCGAGGGACGCCGCCCCCGTCGCCAACAAGCTCCCACCCACCACAACCGCCCCGCTCGACCAGGATTTAGAGGAGGGTGACTGGACGCTGGCGGCAGACACGTGCCCGACAGTCCGGCCGGCGCAAGCGGACGTCGACACCGTGCAACAGTTCAAGAAATTCGATTTCCAGGTTAGTTCTCATCACGCCGCCTTCCTCTCCGCAGAACGTCTCACTCCTGCTACATACTTCTTAATGATCACGCTTGTCTTGTAGTTTACATCCGGGCCAGTGCCATACATCACGAACAACGTCAAGTTCAGTCACTTGAATCGCACGAGCACGTCTTTGAAACGACTCATCATTTACTGAATGACCGGTCACGCATTCTTGAAACCTAGACCAGCTGATTCTCGAGGAACTGATAACGCTAGCCTGTTTAAAAGCAATGTGGTACAAGGCGTTAACGACGTGGAAAAACGGATGTTCGACATGATGGTTGCCGAGGTAGATACCGCGTTTGACGTTTGCAGCATAGCTGATGATCGGTTCAGCAGCGCCGCACTTCATCAGGAAGGTGCATGTTTTTATATTACGCTTTCTCTCATTTCCGGAGAATGGGTAGAAATCGTGATGAAGGTACTCATTTTTAAGCTAGGAAGCAATGTAGCTATATGTTTGTTCGACAGTCTTCTGTTACGGACTTTCAATATTATTATTTGTGTTTCCGACTAGGTCTGCGGATAATGAAGAACAATGGTGTAGTATAAATTGCATACTGTATTTACAATATCTTCCTGATTAATTAATCAATATAAATTCCAGAATATTGTATCACTTTCCTGAACCTCGTTCTTTTTGCGAATGAACAACTTTACCCATAATAAGCTGCAATTATCAGAACCTATCCATAAACACTGTTTTTCAAAGCTCAGCAGTGTGCTATTTTATCACTCATCATTTTAATTCACCCCCTTTCCGGTTTACTTAATTAATTTAAACCTTTCGTAACTTCCCTCTTAACTTTTTGTTACTCGCCGAAATAGATATATCTGTGTGTGTGTGTGTGTGTGTGTAAATCCATCCACGGATACTTCACACTTTTCTGAAACCCTGCTAAATTTCTACGTCCTAGATATTCCTCCGCCTCGTGCAAGCTAAGCTTAACTAAGTCTATAAATTACACCAAAGGACACCGCACCGAATTCCTACGCACCTAGTTGTTTAGGCTGTCCACGGTAAAGTGAGCATTTTTGAGGTCCTAGTTATTTATTTTCTTTTCAGCCATTTGTTATCCTGTACCACATTTTAAAAATAAACGTTGCCATGTAAGTTACAAACTTACTGTTTATGTTCTACCGCACTCTGAAGTTAACGTCTAAGGCTAAAATAGAATATGTTTATTGACGATTATTCCAAATGACAGAATTTTCAAAAGTGCTCACTTTACCGTGAACAGCCCATAATAGTATTTTGCATGAAAACTATTTCTTGCTAGGCACTAGCAACACACGCGATTTCTCACTGATTTTATTCGTATTTATTATGATTTTATAAATAAATATAGGTAAAACTTAAAATAAACGAAAAATAAGGAGTTCTATGTTAACGGAGGTATAAAACGGCTATGATACATGGCGTATCTAGGAAATAACTAAACACGTCATAAGTGGGGCGATTTTTCAAAAGTTTTGATTCAAAATGTGTGAATAAACCGCGATTAGACGATAGTCGTAGAGGACTCGCAGGGTGAGGTTTCGGAACGCGACGCGGTGGGAGCAGCTTGTTCTTGTGAGCGGTCGTGCGGCGTCTGTCCGGTAGTCGGTGTCACAAAAGTGCGGCATGACTGTCCCGTGAGCACGCTAAGCGCAACGCGCTGGATGATTCCTCAGTTTCACGGCCGAGGGTAATATTCTTGTGACGAGAATACGTCTTTTAAATTTGCAGCCACGGTGGGAGGCAATCTAGAAAATCTGAAGATAACTAAATCGGGGGGATAGGCCTACAGTTTGGCATTGCAGCTCCGATGCTATAGTCTACCTTCAAAATTCAATTACACCACTCGATTGGCAAATTATCAAAGAATAAATATGTTACGTTGAGTGAGGACTGCGAAGCATCCCTTCCAAGGGGAGGGATGGGAGGTTTGATGCAATTTAGAGTTCGTTTCGCCGCGTCTCAACTTCCGCGTAGTATAACTTTTGACTAGCAGAAGATAGGACGCTCGTTTTTAAGTTTCTATCGATAGCTCTCGTCAATATCAATCGACTGCGTGTATGAAAACATTTGTGTGGTGTGGTTATGGTGAAATTGTACGCGTTTAATGCAAATAATTAAGCAAACTTAACATAATTTCGGCCTATACTCACTAAAAAGCCAAGTCGAAATATAGACATCGTATACGGTCGGAAAGAGCATCTCAAAAGCAATCCAGTGATACCCATAACCCCCCCCCCCCCCCATATGATCGAGTGAAGCGGTGCCGGGAACGTAAAAATAAACTTCAAGGCGTCCGAGCGCGTCAACCTAGTACGTTTTCACGTAAAACAAATGGCCGTGTCACCAACCAGCCAAACCCAATCACCCCTCCCCCCCTCTTTCGTCGTGTGTGCACCGGGCGCCGAACGGAGGAAGGAACAAACACCGCGTGGCGGCGCCGGCATTTGTCTTGGATGTAGGCTCAGAACCACGTGAGAAACACCATCCCTCCCCCCCCCCCCACCAAACACGGAGGTGGACAGCACACCGCAGTCGTGCACACTCTCGCGTAATAATATTTCGCGTAGGAATTATTCTTGTACTAGCCGTTACCAACGTTATCGCCCTGCATTTATTCACATTAATTATAAAATAAATATTTTAATTGATAAATGAAATATAAGCATGTGTTCAATTTAACCAATACAGAAGTTTGAAACGCTAGTGATGCGTGACATATTTAGGAAATAACCAAGCACGACATTCAAGGGTGATTATTTTTAAAAAATGTATTCAAAAAGTGTGAAAAAACCGCGAATAGACTAGGACACTGAAACTGCGTTCTTCGTTTTTTTCGAAATCACGTGTGCCGCGGCAGCTCGGCGGTTATATAAGTACTTGATTTCCAAAACATGTTTATTTATGTGTTTCTCCTCCAATGCGTGCTCGCTGGTATAGGTTGTTCATGGTAAAATGAGCACTTTTGAGGCCCTAGTTATTTTTTCCTTTCAGCCGTTTTGTATCCTGTAACCACTCTTTAAAGTAAATATTGCCATTTAAGTAGTAAGCACAGGGTTTATATTCCACCCCACTTGAAAGTTAACGCCTTATCCTAACATTTAATACTTTTATTAACCACTACTCCAAATAAGAGGGCTTTCAAAAGTGCTCACTTTACGGTGAATAACCTATACCGACACTAATTGAAGATGTAGGACTACCGCGCGACCGATAACATGCGTTGATGAAGCGACGCTGTATATTTGTTATAGGCTGTTCACGGTAAAGTTATCACTTTTTAAAGTTCTCCCAACAGGCCTAATGCGAAAAAAAAAAGTTATATTTTATTGCGGCCTCAGACGTTAAATTTATTAGAACTGTAAAATGTTTTCACTGTGTTTATTAGTAACATGACAATTTGAGGAAGCAAATCAGCTGAAAGAAACATTAAAGAAGGGCCTTAAAAAAGTGATCACTTTACCGTTAACAGCGTATAGAAACGCAAATTGTGTTAAGTCAGTCCTTACTTTGGTGTGTATGAAATACAAATGACTTCCAAACACTACATTTTCAATGTGACGTGATTATTACAGGTGTGTCAAACAGATATTTCTTTAAAATCCAAGCATTTGTGGCCAGGATTTTTCTGACAAGGAATTAATTGACTACAAACCCATGAGCCATTAATAACCGGGTTACCAAAAATGCTCGGTGACTACATAGTATTTCCCTGCAAAAACGGCCTAAGAACAAACAAGAGAAGAATTAATAAATCATACAAGTTAGGCTATATTATAAACTAGATTTCTTTGTAACATAAATAAGTAGGCCTGCTTGGTTGCTGCTGTAAACAGTGGGATTTTTCTTTATCGTGTATAACATCCTTTCAAGTCCTGAAACTACAACAAAATATTCTATATCCTGTTCACGGTAAACTGAGAACTTTTGGAAGCCTTGCTTAAGATCAGTTTGTATGCAAATCGTGTATTCTTCCGCGTTATGTAAAATTAACACTACCGTGAGCCTTATCACTTTATTCATGCGTCGGTCTAGTAAACCTACGATACTATTAGAAAATTTAGTATTTTCCATGTTTGCTAATTATTTTGCTTAGAAACATTAACTTTACTGGGCGCATTGTACTTTGTGCGCCCGTTTAAATATATGCAGGTAAGAGCAGTGCCTTTTTTTTTCTAAGTTTGATTTGAAAAGTGCTCACTTTATCGTGAACAGCCTTTACTTTATATAGCAATGGTAATTTTTTATTTACCTAAAGCTTTCGAAATTGAAATTATTGGAATATTCTCAGATAACGTGCAACGAAGTACGGCATATTTAGCATCTTGATCTCGAAAGGTCCAAATGTGTGGGTGCAGTATAAGTAATATTTTCTTGAATTGATCAGACATAATTATTATACCATAATTGTAGACCTACTAGATGCTATAGGCCTTATTTAAAGAGACGAGGCGTTTTGATTAGCTCCTTCCCACAATTAATATAATCGGAGTGGATACCCGAAATGAAAATGATCGACACTTGTGTTTGTAAATTCAGGGCAACGGTTTCGTTAATAACTGTTCCTCATTTGTGTTGCGAACTAATTAATTAAGATGACTTTTTACGTACATGAAGAATACTTTTGATGAGAGTGCGCGGAAAAATTCATGTCGAACGTATCGAAAAACATAAGTCATTTTTCATATGATTCGTGATATATGAATACATTTATATCTTACAAAGCCCTACGTGAAACAACTGAAAACTTGCCATAACTGATAATGGGGAACAGGCAATGAGAACTTTGTGTAAATAGAAATAGAGAACAAGTCTCTTAATGAGATTAAGAAATGAAGAGAAAACATACAGAATATGACCAAGATCCTGACATATAACAAAGATAGATACACTCGCCGGCTTATAGCACTAAAAATACGTAAACAACTGGTGTTCAAGCAAACTGTAAGTGGGCAATTGTGGCGATGGGCACAGGAATAACGAGTACATAAACATGTTATTAAATTATGTCTAGTGCCGTGAGTGCGTATTTGGTTAATGTTCTACAATAATCCTCTTACAGTTAGAATATTATTTTGTTATTAGGTACGCAGTTTTTGGCGAATTGAGTTAGACTCTTGTTACTACCTATTCGAAAAGACGATTTTGTAAATAGTTGCTTACTTCACGAAATATTCTGATTATATATTCAGCTAAATAATACATTTAAACAGGAAGATGCAATTTGGATATTTAAACGAGAAGTAATAAGTTGGTTGACAAAAAGTAGAGGATCTAATTTCCTTACTATAAAGTATAGTCCTAGCGAACATAGTTTGGCTAAAATCAGTCTTGTCTGTTTTAGTTTATAAGTGGAAGAAAACAATGAACACAGCCGATTTCGCAGAATTCTTTTCGTCTCTCTCTCAAAAAAAAAAAAGTAGATCTTTTAGATCTTTTGAAATACTGTATAAAACACAAATAACTTATTCAGTTATAGTCAAAGCGCGATAACGGCGACGTAAATTCCATGGAATAACACCATTTAGAATTTCCCTCCCTCAGAAACTGATTGATTGCCTTACAACAAATTCACTTTTTTTTTTTTTTTTTTTTTTTTTTTAAAGCGCAAGTTAACACGTACACATCTCAAATGTATTGTCAGGCTCCAACCATTAATCTTCACCCCACCGAGAAATGTCGTGAGAGTTTACTATAATCTCCGGTAAAAAGAAAATCCTCTGCTGTTACGGAAGTTGCCTCGCACACTAAGTCACGTGAAAATAGTCCAGGCACAATATTAGAAGTCAACGAAAATTCCATACTAACCAAATAAGTCTTATGTGGCGTAACGCGAAAACATAAATGACATAACTTAAAAAACGTTATATTCGCGAACATTTTTCCACCGTCTGGTTTTAGTGTATTGAGGTTTTAATTTACGATGAATTATTTCCTGTAAACCAAACAAATACACACGCACGTCTTTTTAAACAATAGCTCATTTTTCATTGTAGCAATATGTATTATTAATTGTGTAAACTTATTTGATTGAAAGTCGTTCCCATTTTTATTGGATTTATTTCTTATGAAAAGGTAACTTGCTCAAGGTGCTTTCGAAGTTATTTATCTGTTTTTTAACTAGTGGCATTGTGCAATTTCTAATTTAAAAGTACTAAATTTTTCCTCCGCGCCAACATAATGCCATTTTATCTAAACCAGCCAATCAGCGATGAGGGCAAAAATGATATGCACATTGAATTCCACATCAGTAGTAGGGAAATGTATGTTGAAAGACAAAGGTCTCTGGCACCGGATTTGGATTTGGTGGAGCCATCATGTGACATTACCCGACCTCCATCTGTCATTGACCTTTTACACCTGACCCGTGTTACCTTTGACCTTGACCCCGTGGACCATTGTCCTCAAAAACACTAAAAAAATTCCAAAAAAATTATCAAAAGGATCCACAGAAATTACCAATTTTTTTTCCCCAGAAATGCTGACAGGGATCAGAGCCAGGTGAGCGGTATCAGTACCTATGACCTTTGAACTTGAAAATTATAAAAATTCTAAAAAGATTATGAAAATTTATAACGGAAAATTTAATTAAAAATTATAAAAATGTATCACTAAAAAAATTATTTGAAAATTGTTTAAAAAATTTAAAAAACCGTTTAAAAATTTTATCAGAAAATCTTCTTAATTAAGAATTCTCTAACCCCGGCAGCCATATTTCCCTTTTTCCCTTAAAAAATTTCCCTTAAAAATTTACAATAAAAAATTTAATTAAAAAATTTGCATTTCCTGAGGTCTCTCCGCACGCCACCAATTACTCACCTCTGCTCGAATCCAGCAGACGACTGACTCCCTCGCACACACGCCCCTCACCTATAATCAATCCGCCATCTTGATTTTTCATTCGCCATATGTTTACATGCTACTGGAGGCCGCCATATTTGTTTTTTCGTTCATTCGTTTATGCATTACTGGAGGCTGCAATCTTGGTAGCCGATAACCTTCTTGGTATGCATCTCCCATCCGCCATATTGGAAGTCAATGACCATTACCTTAGCCCCATGACCTTGAATGGCCTTGAAAACAAAAACTCGAGATAAAATACATAAAACTCAACAAGCATAATACATTAAAGACTACCACCGCCATATTAGATGCAGACTAACTCGATCTGGCGGCGGCTCTGCCGAATCCGAATCGGGTACCAGACGCCGTTGTCTTTCAGCATACATTTCCCTACTACTCAGATCGCCCAGTGAGCAAGGGATGTATGTACTGAACTGACACGTGCAGTCTGTAGTCCAATATTTATTTACGTCTTGTGTGTGTTTCATCAGCACTGGCTTACGATTCGCCACTGGGCCGAGATGATATAACGAACAAGTGCGGAGTAAGGTACTGTTTTGTGAAACATATATTCAAAGTCCGTTTATGTATCTCCATATTTATAATTAATTTGAAGTCACAGTATTTAATTATTAAAACTTGAGTTCTGTACTACACGTTAAACGGTAGGGTAAAACATTTTTCTGGAATTTACTTGTAGTGTTGCAAAATAACCTTTGCAAATAGTTACAATTGTCTTTAAAAACAGCAACAAATTTTGTAGTGTCATATGACGGTTGGTTAGGTTTTTTTTTTTTTTTTAAAACCTATTCGGGCCTTTATAAAAAATTGTATTAGAACATGTTTTCCCTGCATTGAAACTCTGTTCAAAGGAACCTTATATACATGAGAAAGTTTTACTGACAAGAAATTCAAGCGATATGGTTTTGATACACAGTATGTAACGGCAACTATAGTATATTCGCTGTTTCTTCACACTTTTTGAATCAAACCTTCGAAAAATCACCCCATGTGTGACGTGTCTGGTTGTTTCCTGAATATGCTATTTATCACAATCGTCTTATACTTGTGTCAACATAAAAGTACCTTGTTTTTACTTAAATTGAAATTTTACCTAAGTATAATTTATCTATAAATTATAATACTTCATTTATAATTAATATAATAAAAAGCGGGGAACATATAGGTGCGTTGGCAGTGCCAAGAAATAAATAGTTGTTATGAAGAATATTATTATACTGAGAGCCCACGAATGCGATTCATTATCCCTTTGGTGTAATTTCCCAAAACACTTCGTGGACTATGCTCGAGTGTAGCTCGAGCAAAGCTAATCTGAATTTATTGTTCAGAATAAAACTCGTATGGATATGCAGTCTTTGTTCGGCTAATGTTTAACACGACCTCACAAGAACACCACACCGCAGTAACAACGATATTGCTATCGATAGAATTTATTTTTTTTATAGCCACTCAAGATGACATGATTGATTATGAGTGAGTGAATTTATTTGGACGGTTCTTAAAATCGATTGAGGTAGGTATAGAGCAGCGCCGGAATGAAAGGGCGGGGGAAACGGGAGATCCCCGAGAAAACCCGCCAACCAACGCCACCGTCTGGCACGATTCCCACATGCGAAAATCAGGAGTGACCCGGCCGGAGATTGAACCCGGATCGCCTTGGTGGGAGGCGAGCCGGTTAACCGCTCAACCACCGTGGCTCCAATGATTGATTGTAAATCATTTTATATGATAAAGGATTTTTGATTGGATCAATGTCATCTCGGCTCTCCATTGGTTGAAGACCGGCCAATAATGAACGCTGTAAAGTACAGGGCAGTGTCCGGTGTGGTATGGACCAATAGGACGATGGTGAGTTCTAACACAGTCACCAACCGAACCGGTGTTCTTGGAGTAGTGGATACAGGTGACTCACTTCTAATTTGTCTTAAGTACCAGTAAATGTGTGCAGACCTCAATGTGTTAAGCTTAGTTTGCACGTGGGTGGAGGAATAGGCTGGAAGTAGAACTTCATCACGGCTTCAGAAAAGTTGGAAGTAACAGGAATGGACTGTATTAGTAAAACAGCAGCGAAACTTCGGGAGTCACGAATCGGTTACTGTGCTGTCGGCATGCGTACTCTAAACCTATATTCCCAATATGCGGCGCGCATTTGGAATGTGTTGGTGGCCATATTAAAGTATGAAATAATTATTAAAACAAAACCGTGCTTGACGATACTCTTTTAGGTGCCACTAAAGTTTAAATTTATGTACTCAAAAATAATTCCGCAAACACTCATTTTAGCTATTTTGAATAAAGGAAAACCTTTTTTAAATAGCTGTTGTGAATTACTATTAAACTACTGCACACGATTTGACTGTAAGATAACTGAGATAATGTTACCGGGTGCGGGAGAATTCATGTACGTATTTTTGCACATAGTTTTATTACTAGGTAATTCGATTTCTGAGAAAAACAGATATTGTACCCAGAAATCATTCTGTGTTAAAAGTGGTTTTTCTAGAGGACATGTTCGTCAAATGCCTGTAACTGGTATCGTATAAAGGGTACGCACCCATATTGCTGAGCACTAACTGTCGTTTCACTATGCGAAACATTATCACACTAATATAAAGTAAAAACTTATTAAATTCAAGTTTTTATTGTGTTACTAAGTCACATAAATTACTAAACGTGTTTTCGAATCCTGTCTCCCTAACTGAGTAATGCCAGCGATACAATAGTGTACCACGTTTGGAAAAATTTATTTGGTAAGTTACGCCGTATGATTACAACTAATGTTTACGTTTTCATGATAAGAGTATTAAAAAAAAAAAGTGTGGTGTGTTAATGAATTTTCATACTGAAATAAGATTTTCTAAGGAATGAACTTAAATACTGCTGATTCCGCAAGTCACGGTTTAATATAGAAACACTGTAATTAAAGACGATTTGGAAGCACCATGTTGAGTACAAGAATTTCAAGAGGAGTTGGGGATGTACTCTAACGTCATGCCCACCCGTTTTGCTTATGCGTGGGTTTTGAGCAGAAGATTTATCTCCAAAATAGGTTCTATTTTAATAAAGATTATGTCATTCGTAAACTAACCCATTGACAATAATGACTAGGTGCGTAAAGCAGGCATTGGATCGATACGATTTTATAGCCAAAAGAATTATTATTAAAATGTTGCTAATAAAATAGATGTACTGTCTATAAAGTATACGACAACCCGAAGTTGTTAATAACCGGTGAGAGGGTCACGGTTATTTATGGCGTATGAATTTTTTTAATTGTTCAGAGATGGGGTAAATAATGAGTTCAAAAGAACAGAAATAAGCTTTGCAAACACAGTAGATAGAAATAAGTAAGTGCTATCGTTTCGGTTTTATAAATGTCTGCAAAGATAATCTAACTTTAGGTTTATCTCCACGTTGCGAGTAACTAACGTCGTTTAAGCTTACATTTGGTAATATTTATAGGATACGAATATTTTAATTTTATCTTTACTCTATCCCCAGCGAAGTCGGGTGGGTGCTTATTTCAATTCCGGAGATAGTGCAGTCGAAACCTTGGCAAAGCAGATATGCTTGTAATTAAATTTGATAGTAGAAGAGCAGCTGTTAGAATTATTTCTTTGTTCTTATTATTAAATACAAGAATGGTGATCATAAAGAGTAAAAATTCACGAATGAATTTTGTAGTCGGAGATTTACACTTTGTGTTCCATGTGTAGGCCTATCACTAAGGCTATCGTGGGGCCACGGTGGCTTAGCGACTAGCACGCTTGCATCCCACCAAGGCCAACTTGGTTCAATCCCCATCCGGGTCATCGGATTTTCGCAAGTGGGAATCGTGCCGGACAATGCCGTTGGTCAGCGGGTTTTCTCGGGGATCTCCCGTTTACTCTGCCCCTTCATTCCGGTGCCGCTCCATATTCACTTCAATCCCCCTCATCGCCTCTCAAGACCTCGCTGTTAAGAACCGCCCAAATTTCTTCACTTCACTAAGGCCATCTGTTCTTGTCGAAAAGATTTCCGCGGAAGCTTGGCTTCAATATCCTATATGCACACCTGCAGCCTTCCTTTGGCTATTGGCCGTTCGTGTTGTTCTGAATTGAATTGTTTGAAACACAACTTGCCCTGAAAATTTTCACGAAAAATAGGTGCCCTTGCATGTTACAGTTAAAGCTTACGGTCTATGCGCGTAAATGTTAAGGTCTCTAGCAGATTAAACACTAAAACAAGTTTGTATAGCATGTTTCTGTGTATTGTTTCTGGAGGGTCGTTGCGAATTTTAATGATCGCGTAAACTCATTACTGCGCTATCGTGGGAAGAAATGTTGAAATAAACAAAAGGCCGCGCGGTCTCTTTGATTGAAAAGAATGGTAAAATTACACGCAGGACGGAAATTTGCAAGTTTAAATTTTATTATTGAGTTCCCGTTCAGTACCGTAATGCCGATGTAGGCCAAGTGCGTGGTTGGGCGTCGATTGAAAATGAGCATATAAAAATCAGTCGTTACGCTATTGCGTCTTTCGGCTTTAAACTAACACAAAACAAGGCCGTGGGCACAGTATTTAAACATTATGTACAAAATGCCGTTAATAGACTTGTACAAGTGTGAAAAACAATTATACGATGGTAGCAGTTATAATTGTGTACGCAGTTAATTTGACAAATTAAACCAATCATATTTCTCATCCCAGCTCGTATACTTGAGAGTGCGCAATTCACTGTATGCTTTTCACAGTAATATGAACACTTTTGAAAACCCTGCTTAAGATCTACTTGTATACACGTTGTATATTCCACCGCCTTATGTAAAATTAACATTGCCATGGGCCTCATCACTTTATTCATGCATCGGTCAAATTAAACTGTGAAATTAGTAAGAAGGTAAATACTTTACAAACATGCTCATTTTTACACTTCAGTGATTTAAAAAACAGAATTTGAAACAGTTAATTTTAAGTTATCACAAATGGTTACCTAACCCTTTTTATTCGACGTTAAGAAAAAATGAACTACTTTCCATACATCATTACCAACTTTACTGGGCGAATATCACTCAGTGTGTTCATTAAAATATATGCATGCAGGGGCAGTGACTTTTTTCTAAGGTTCATTTCTAAAGTGCTCACTTTATCGTGAACAGCCTTTAGAAGAATTTACTGCTTTGAAAAGGAACAAAATAACGTCGCCTGCTTGTCATAGTGAAGAACAAACATATCTGACAATACAGTACAAAACTGCAAAAATTGGGAGAAAGTGAACTCTTAACATCGAGGTCTTGAGAGCCGATGAGGGTGATTGAAATGGGTATGGAGCAGTGCCGGAATTGAAGGGCGGGGAAACAGGGGACCCCCTAGAAAACCCGCCGACCAACGGCATCATCCGGCACGATTCCCGCACGCGAAGATCCGGAGTAACCCGGCCGGGGATTGAATCCGGATCGCCTGGGTGGGAGGTGGGTGGGCCAACCGCTCAGCCACCGTGGCCCCAATGGGGAGAAACTTGTGTTAAGTTTTGTTATAGTTATTTCCGTGGAATTATTGAAGGAATTTGGGAAATTTCGTTGTAAATTTTTCTCGTTGCTGCACGACGACGTACAGGCACATAGCCACTGCATGTACACGCAATCGCAGTTTCGCTGGATGGTTCCGTGACCAAAATTCCACTGTAGTTGAAGTACGTATTGAAATACGAAATTGGTTTGTGCGCGAGGAGCTTTAAACGTCGAAGAGCACACAAGGTGTCGTGGACGGCACTCGAACCCAGGGGCCTTCGAGATGAAAACTCGCGTGCAACGAAATGTGCGCCGCAGGAGCCTGCAAAGGGAAGGGAATAACTTTCCGGCGTTCAAATGCCCTGCCTCGAACGAGGCGAAAGGCTTACTGCATTACGGCCTACTTACGCATTACCAACACAGGCCAAGCTAAATCCTACATCATCGGCGGAATAGCTGAACATTTAATACTTGAAGCCCGGTACCGACTATCCATAGGCCTAATTCTCCAGTTAATTCCGTTCCTAATTACGTAATCTAAAACGAACGTTTAATCGCGGGATTGCGTAGAAAATCTGCGATCACACGTATAGTCACAGTTTACTAATTATATTTGTGTGTACAAAGGAGAAAATACGATGTTAACTCCCATTCTGTAGGACAATATACAACGAAATAATCGTAGCTGTTCACAATTAAACATGTTTCAATATATTATACCACTCGGTATAATTGCAGACTTTTTTTCCAGTTGCATTTTTTCCGCACTATGGAGTAAAAAACAAGGATTTAGAAATTGGTTTCTTTCGAAACGTTTTTGGCAGAACTTCCAGCATAACGCGCACGTGCATGTGGATAAACTGGAATAAAAACAGGATGGATTCTGTATGGTAAATCAGTGTTATAGGGAATTGTCGTTGTTATTAAGGTAGTTCCTGACAGCGGCTAAGCGTGGGCGCGTTTAATGGAAAGCAGTGTTTGATTATAACTAGAGACCAGAAAAATTCGCGAGTTCAATGACCTGCAGGCTAGACTCTACAGTCTTATGTACAGATATGCCGATGTCAACTGTGTATATGTTGCCAGCTGTCGCAGTGGAAGGCGACGATTGGGCCAGTGTTTTTCAGAAGGTGTAAAACACCTGTGGACCAATGGCAAAAATTATATAAAGCCACGTGTTTTGAATTCTAGCTTGTCCCAAAATGAATCCGCGAATTTTTCAGGTCTCTAATTATAACTATATGATGGACAGCTCACGGATGATTGGGCACATTTGAAACCAACCTTTTAGGAATGGCGCCTCCCGCACTTTCATATAAACTGCTCACAAAAAGTTTAGCATGTTCCCCGTTCGCCAACTAATACGCAATATTAGTGTTTCTAGCAGGAGTGGAACGTACCTTGCGTTGTGTGAATCACGTAAACATTGGCCCCTTCCCCTCAACCGACGTGCATATTGCACCTGCACAAACACAGTAGCTCCATCCTCAGGCCTTAAACTCAGTCGCAGTTGACGAATGGGACAATTTGCCTCGGGAAATGCTTAAAGATCTTGTTTTTGGCACGCCTCGTCGGATACAAAGCGCGCCTCGGGAATCGTGGAGTTCATGCACATTATTGTAGTTTGTCAATGCGCCTGAGAAGAACATTGTTTTTGTTATCGAAACTGACGCGATTCCTTTGTTTACGTTGTTTTTCAGTTTATGATTTCTGTTTGTTTTACACTGGGATGATATAAACGAGTATTGTGTGTGTGTGTGTGTGTTTTTTTTTGTGCTATCAGTAGACATGCAAAATTCGCGTTATTATTTGACACCAGGTTGAACTTCACAGTACTGTATGTACCGGAGCCGGCATCATTTCTTCATTGGCTGCTACATAAATGTGAAGCCACGGCCTTTCTTATTGACTGCACGTGATTGGGGCACACAATTGTGAACCGTTTATTTATTGGCGCAAAGATCCCCATGGCGTGTCAGATAAAGTATGGTCCAATGACAAACATATCGCAAAGGTACACGTGATTAAAGTTTAACGTGTCCCCAAACTACTTTTATTTAACATAACATACCGGATTCCGATATATGCCAAACTTTTAATGAGCAGTGTATTTCAAAGGACACACCAAGTGATATGCGCCCAGTATCGTTGGTAGTGGACTTTCTCAGGGATATCCCGTTTTCCCCCGCCCTTTCATTCCGGCGCTACCCCATACTCACCTCGCTTCACCCTCATCGGCTGTCGAGACCCCGCTGTTAAGGGCCTCCCAAATATCTCCACTCTTCACGAGAATACAGCAGCGAGATTGCGTGGCGGTTTCCTTTGATGCGGGCGTGCACGTTCGCTGATTGGTCGCGCGAGTCTCTGGAACTACCCTCACGTGTCATTGGCTGCTGCTCTAGTTTGATATACATATATATTGTTGTCAAGCCATACTTGTTAAGGTTGGAGGGATCTCATGATGGTAGAGCATGTGGGGTGAATAAATATAAGGCGCTATAGGTAGGGGTAATGAAATTTCGCGAAAATATTTTACGACTTGTTATATTTCAAGACACCGTAGGGTCGTTTACCTATCTTAATTGGCTGAATAACTTTTTGACACGTGTTATCTGTGTGCACACGAATCACGTAGAGGTTGAGCCGATGTTGCCGAATTCTGAGTGGCCCGGTCAAATATGAAAATGCCTTCTAAAGCAGATGGCAACCAATGGCAATAGAAAAAACTGCTATTGGGTGCTTATGTTGTTGAAGTCTACCATGTACTCATATTTGTTCCCGAAATATCACTAGCTATAGGTTACTATATGTTTATATAATTAAATATCCGGACATTACATAAAATACTATATGGTCGGGGGAGCATTGTTAACTACATAAACTTCCTTGAGAGCCACGTTGGTATATGGCACTTGTTGTACCTTGAGAAGTACCTGGAGGCTGTTGTACCATGCCGAGTTACGGCGTTCGGCACATCAGGCTTCTTGTGGTGTTCATCTCGGCCGGCGCGGCGTCACATGCTGCTGTTCTGCATTGCAGCCATACCGGCGTGGCATAATGAAACATGGCCTGGTTCCCTGGCTGGTAAGATATTCCTGCTTACCGGGGTTTGGCAGTGCGCGTGCACATTGCGGTGAATGGCTGTCCTGACTTCGCGGCTCGTGTGTTATCCAGTGTTCAGGCAGGCCGTCGAATTAAGGCCTCTTCAAGTCGTAACACTGCAAGACTTTCCTTGTTGGCTCGGCTGCCTCCTGGCAAGTAAGTTTCTAAACGCTGATTGGTGAACCGCGTTCCGAAATGTATGTTTCTCTGGCTCGAGCGGCTGAGTTCGCGTTAAGGCTCGGCTCCACCCCTTCTCAACAAATTCTTCTTCTCCGCGTCGTAATTTCGGATCCATAGCCATTACTGTCATTGCACGATTATAGAATAGTTACATTTTACGAATAGTTTAATATTTCTGTTCATAATTTTAATTGTTAATTATCTGCTTGTTGTAAAATGTCCACAACATATCTATATTAATTATTTTAACTTGAATTCGTCTTTAAATTTGCAACCATAGAGGGTGGCAATCCAGAAAATCCGATGATAACAAAATCGGGGGATACAGTTTGGAATTGCAGCTCCAAATCTGTCGTCTACATTCAAAATTCAGTTACATCACTCAATTACCAAACGATCAAAGAATATGTTACGTTGAGTGAGGACTGCGAAGCACAGCGTACAAGGAGGGGGTGGGGAGGGGGGGGGGGGGATTTTGCGTTCGTGTAGTCGCGTCACATAACTTCCGCGTAGTGTAACTTTTGACTAGGAGAAGCTAAGACGCTCGTTTTTATGTTTATATCGACAGCTCTCATCAAGATCAATCGATTGCGTCTATAAAATCATTTGTGTGGCGTGGTTATGGTGAAATTGTATGAGTTTACTGTAGAAAATTAATAAATCTTAATACAATGTTGGCCTATACTCGTCAAAATGCCAAGTCGAAATACAGAAATCGTATACGGTTTGAAAGAGCATCTCAAAAGCAATCCAATGATACCAATAAAACAACATATTATCGAATTAAGCGGTGCCGGGAATGTAAAATAAACACCAAGGCGCCCGAGAGCGTTAACGTGGATGTATTTACGCAAAAGAAACGGTCGTGTTCCCAACACAGCCACATCCCATTTTTATTAATAACTTTTCGACTTTTTACAGCACACAGTTAACACAAATTAAAATTACGCACAAAAATACTAAACATCTCGTATAATCGTACATTGTCAGTTATTACTATGAGCCATAAGCTGGTTCCACAATACAGCGATGCGTTGCGATGCGATTGACTGCGTCGGTCGGCAGTAGCCGACGATGAAGAACAAGAAAAAGTGTTTGTGTACGTGGAGAATAATAACAACTATTAGTTTACATTTCGAAAACGACAAGCCCGTTTACGCGTACGTCTTTGTATTTGTATTTTTATTTTTATTGCTGCTGCATTGTGTACGAAATAGAAGACAGGGCTTCCTATACATATTGGTAATGTCGTAAAAATCGTCTATTAGCAACATCAAAATAATAATTCTCCTTCGTATGGTTCTCGTACTCGCTGTATGACAATGTGTATAGTTTCCAACGCACATGCCGTTCATACAGCCTCGTTTGTTTATTTTCTTCCCGCTTAAAACGTACAGTGTCAGTGTTTTTTTCGCGTGTCTTTTGTTACATTCGTGAGGTCCGAAAATGAGATTTCCACCCTTGAAATATATAGCGACACCGTCTCATACGGCGTGCGTCGCCTTCAGATCGTCGCACAATTGTGAAACAGCAAGTATAGCTCGTCGCCCCCCATCGCGTCGTCGCGCATCGCATCGCAACGCGTCGCTGTATTGCAGAACCCGCTTTAGAAAGGTCTATAATACCTTCATGGTTACTTCACACTTTTCTGAAGCCCTGCTAAAACTTTACTTTCAGGATATTCCTCCGCCTCGGTATAGAAATTTATTCCTCCGCCTAACTCGGTACAGAAAATTACACTCTAAGAAATTATTTGGAAATTTACCATAACAGTGTACACGCTTAGTGAGAAAGTGGGATCGGTAATTTTTCCCCTATTTCCGTGTGGCGTCTGTGTTAAAATCTTCCATTACATAATAGGAAATTTACCAGAAATTTTTTTTTTCAGTGTACGCCGAAGGATAACGCGCCGAATTCATGCGCATTCAGTTTTTTATGATATTTTGCATGATAACTATTTATTACTAGGCGCTACCAACACACACGTTTTCTCACTGTTTTATTCATATATATATATATATATAATAAATGACATATAGTTATTTATAAATAAAATGCAGGTAGCCTAAAACTTCAATTTAACAAAAACAAATTATGTACTTTCATGTTGACGGATGTATAAAACGCTTGTGACACATGGCATAGGCTATTTAGGAAACAACCGAACACGTCATACGGTGTGATTTTTCAAAGGCTTGATTCGAAAAGTGTGAAGCAACCACGAATAGACTATATGTTACTTCCGTGTACGTACGTATTCTGTGCTAGCGCTTTGCTGCTATCAGCCCGTTGGCCAGATAAACCACTCAAGGTTTCAGAGAGTACTGTCCAAGCATTTTACGTCTATAATAATAAGTATTGCATTTTTATACAACAAAATAAAAACATCCCGAAAAGTAGTTTTATTGCAGTGAATTTATACGCGCAGGTACGTACATTCCTCAGAATATTTATGGCAACTATAGGCTGTTCACGGTAAAGTGAGAACTTTTAAGGACTTGTTACTTTTTATCTCAGAAATTTTCTTATCCTTTAACCACCCTTTTAAATTGATATTGCCATGTTAGTAATAAACACAGTGTGTAGATCCCAACGCACTCGGAAGATAGCGTCTAAGTCTAAGATAATATACATTTATTGACTTTTATTCCAAATGAGCGGGCTTTGAATAGTACTCACTTTACCGTGAATAACCTCTAGTGGAAGTGGCTGCAGTGCATTGGCGTTACACATTTTCTACCAACTTTTTGTCATGTGGATAAATTCTTCCGGTGCTTTCACTTTTTACGAAGATTATTTTAACAAATTGAGAAATCAATACATAAAGATTTCAGTTATCCTTATGCTGGCAAATAAATGTGACTTCTGTTTGTTAATATGGAGACAGACATCGGGACGATTCGCCGGTTATGGCCTCCCACAGCAAAAATACAGAGTA
The DNA here is from genome assembly GCA_029891345.1 of Dryococelus australis. Classification (NCBI taxonomy): domain Eukaryota; kingdom Metazoa; phylum Arthropoda; class Insecta; order Phasmatodea; family Phasmatidae; genus Dryococelus; species Dryococelus australis. The sequence continues at coordinate 106,366,136 of CM056995.1, forward strand.
CTTATGAATATAGGCTGTTCACGTCAAAATTACCACATTTGAAAGCCCCGCTTAAGATCTACTTGCAAGCATGTTGTGTATTCTTCCGCTTTATATAAGATTAACTTTGTAATGGGCCTCATCACCGTATTCATGCGTAGGTCAAGTGAAACTGTAAAATTATTAGAATAGTAAACATTTAACAAATCTGCTCATTTTTACACTTCGAAGCATTAAAAAACTGAAAGCGGAAGAAATAATTTAAGTTATCAGAAATATATACCTAACCCTTTTTATTCGACGTAAAGATACGGAACTACTTCCCATTCATCGTTACCAACTTTACTGGGCTCATGTCACTCAGGGCTCCCGTTAAAATAAATACAGGTAGGGGCAGTGACTTTTTTCCATGGTTGATTTAAAAAGTGCTCACTTTATCGTGAACAGTCTCTACAAGTGGTAATTGCGCACATAATTAGTCAGTTAGGACCCGTGTCCTGTTTTTCATCGCAGCTTCTTCATTACTGCTTCCTGAACTTTTTTTTGCTGTATTTTATCAAACAACAAACACGTGTTTTCTTTTTACAGCAATTTTTCCATTTCTGGGGTTGAGTTTCGGCCACTGACAGTCACTCGTACAAATAAATTCTTTCTGTATTTTTTTTTGCGCGAAAACTTGTAAGTAAATAGTGTTCGTGAGTAATAGCTACGCTCAATGGTTCGGCGATTTAACCCATTCAAACCCAATGTACACAATTATGTACATTACGCACGTGTTGGTAATTTTTGGTCTGACTGCACACTGCGAAGCTGACCAATGATCCGTTACTACGCGGTTAAATGATTCACAAACCGTCTCACTGGTCTAAAATCTAGATAATAATTGGTTCATGTAACTGTAGCCCAACATATAGCCTACAGCTCATTGGCTGTGACAACGAAACCAGTGTTGTGTCAACTTAATTACAGCACTCAATTTTTTGTTTGCAACACCTGGGACCGTATATCAAAGTGGGGTCTGAAATGCTTAAATTCAACCGTAAGTGAAGTACTTAGTTATATGCGGTGAGTGAGTGAGCGAAGAAATTTGGGCGGCTCTTAACAGCGAGTCCTTAAGAGCCGATAAGGGTAAAGTGAGGTGAGTATGGAGCAGCGCCGGAATGAAAGAACTGAGGAAACGGGAGATCCCCGAGAAAACCCGCCGACCAGCGGCATCGTCCGGCACGATTCCCACAGAAGAAAATCCGGGAGTGACCCGGCAGGGGATTGAATCCGTTTTGGCTTGGTGGGAGGCGAGCAGTCTAACCGCTCAGCCACCGTGGCCCCTACGTGCGAAGAAATTTATGGAAGTGCGCGTACGTGTCGTTATATTCGCCCGCCAGTGTTGAAACGCGATTCGTCCGCGGGCTGAAGCGGCTATTTCACGAGCGGCGGACGCTGATCTCGGCGCGACACGCGAATCGCATTTCGCTAGTCGCGCACTCTAGTTGTTGTGGCGGATGGCATGCGGTTTCCACTTTCGCTGCTATCTCTCAGATCTGCGTCTGCTACTTAGCTGTGCGAGCGCCTGTTCCTCTGCAACCTGTCTCCTGGGGAGACAGCACACATCTTCCTCGCGCCTAACCCTTCGTGCAGTGGCGTGTGGTGAACTGTTGTAAGGTACAGGTTGTTCACGGTGAATTGAGGCCCTAGTTACGTTTTCCTTTCAGTCATTTTGTTATCCCTTAACAACTTTTTAAAATAAATATTACCACATAAGTAATAAACACAGTGTGTATACACTCTAAATTCTAATCAGTGGGAAACCACTAATTCGAAGTGGAATTCAACTACTCTAATCAGTGAGAATGACTCCACTTAGAATCAGTGTAAAACCACAGAATGTTTCAGTGAAAAAAATTTCCTGATTTCGTTAGTGACGTGAAACAATTTCACTGATTGAATAAGTGACGGCCGACTGCAGTGGCGAATTAAATGTTGCTTTTATTCAATGTAGGCAAATAATTACGCGAAATGAACATATTTGCGATAGTTTATTATTTATATTGTGCCATTTACCGTAGTTTAAAGAGTAAAAAAATTTCGCAGGTGGCCGGAATTGAACTCGCGCACCCTTCGACTGTACGCCGTTCTCTTGTAATGTAAGCTACCACGCCGAATTGTAATAGTGTAAGGAAAATATATATATATGTTATATTTACGCTGCGAAAGCGTGTAGTTTGAAGTTGTGTGCTCATATTTTACGTGTTTGGTTTGATTGGCACCGTTAGGATTGTCAAAACGAATAGTATATACGAGTGCACTCTCTTCATCACATTATATGCAGTTTAAACCTTCAACCAGAGCGCTGTGACGATTACATGGGGTCGAAATGAAAGGCGCAAAAACGGAACGAAAGGCTGCGTGTTCATATTGCCTTGTAAAATGGCATTTTGAAAAACGAAACACATTTTAGAAAGTATTTTGTACTAGTTTTATTCGTTGTTACTTCACTTGATACACATTGTTTAACGGCCATTATTAAACGATGGTCGACGGCGATTTTTACGCGCAGTTTCACTGATACATCAATCAAAAATAATTAGAGACGGAGCAAGTAACTCAGATGTTACACTGATCCATCAGTAAAAAAATTAACCACTGAGAAAACAGTGGAAAAAATGACTGACGAATCTGTGGTAAATGTTACTCGATCAATCAGTGTAGGAAATATGTTTTTTTTTTCACTTGTTAATCAGTTAAATACACTGAAGTGACTGTTTTGTATCAGCCAGATACGTTTGACTGATTGAAACAGTGAAATTCTCACTGATTCAGATTGAGAGTGTATTCCATCGTATGCGGAAGATAATATCCAAGGCTATAATAAAATATATTTATTGACTGTTATTCCAAATGAGGAAGCTTTCAAAAGTGCTCACGGTGAATTGAGCACTTTTAAAAGCCCTGCTTAAGATCTACTTGTATGCACGTTACGTATTCTTCCGACATATGTAAAATTAACATTGCGATGAGCCTCATCACTTTATCCATTCGTCGGTCAGGAGAAACTGTGAAATTATTCGGAAAGTAAATATTTTATAAATCTGATTGTTTGTACACTTCGAAGCACTATATAAAACAGAAAAAGAAAGGAATATTTTAAGTTATCACAAATGGTTACTTAACACTTTTTATTCGACATGGAACTACTTTCCATCCATCGTTACCAACTTTCCTGTGCGCATGTTACTCAGTGCCCCCGTTAAAATATTTGCAGGTAAGAGTAGTGACTTTTTTTTTAAGGTTGATTAAATAATTATCAGTTTATCGTGAACAGCTTTTAATAGTAGTCTGATCAATAACACTTGTTTGAATGGTATTGTTGTAAATCGTAAAACGTGTGATGCTTGCTCACAATTCCTGACGGTAAAAACGTCGTATGCAACAAGAGGGTGGCCACTGCTGTTAGCTTCTTTACAGGGAGGGGGGGGGGGGGCATTAATACGGGTTTGCTCTTAGGTTGACGTTCCCGGTCACATAACACATTATCCAACTAGTTGTACTTTCATTTCACATATTTTACGATTTGCAGCAATACCATTCGAACATAGAATACCAGGAATACATACAAACTGTCGCCAGAAACAGACTGCCGTCAGTGCAGGGGACACGCAGCACTTTGTACGCGGATGTAGATAGTATTGCCTATACGCTAGGCACTGAATCGCTGCTGACGTATCTTTGTGTACGTTTTACACGTAAACGGTGGGTCCTGGGCAGTTACGACAAGAGGACAAATTTTGTTACTTAGGCCATGCTGCTTAATAATTCATCATTAAAAGATCGAAATTCCAGACTATAAAATAGTTGACAGGAAAAATAGGGTGTCCTCCCCTGATATTTCTTGTACGGGGAAAGGTATTAATGTGAATTTGCTCTTAGGTTGAAGATCCCATTAACAAAGACCAATGATCGAATAATTGTAATCTCACTTCACTTTGTTTCCGATAAATTACAAAAATAAATTTCAAAATCTCACTTTGCGTGGGCTTATAATTGCTTTAATATTCAGTTTAGGTAGTACCTACACGTCTTACATATTGTCTACTTATTTTTACATAAGGAATGACCTCACGAAGTTTGTCGGTCTACTTGAGAGATATCCTGTATAGTTGACCTGTATTATTTTATTTTCGCCGGACGCCTCTGTCCATACTTGAAAAATCATTGATTGCTGGGCGTCAGTTAGGTTGCTGTCTCCAACACTTGACAATTATAAAATATTTGGGTGCCATATTAGCACGATTATGCCTAATTCTTCACGTAGAGGGAGAGTAGGGTAGTGTGTGCACCTAAGATATGCACCTAGTAGCCAATCTCCGTGCCAAACATTGAACTGCTTTTCTGCCAGTATCACCATCATAAACGAGTTGAACAGGGTTTGAGGTTAGAATACTGTTTGCGTAAACAAGTTCTTTGAGATGTTTGTATACTTCATTAGCCTGTTTTAATGCATAAAGTAAATTCGACTTGGTAAAAGTATTTAGTTCATGTAAAAGGGCCTGTATTTTGAAAATTTATTAATTTTCCAAGGCGGATGCATGGGACTGGTGCAGTTATGGCGGCGGGCGCGCCGTTCAAAAAAGAGCTTGAAGGTCGATTATGTCGCCCGTCATCATACACACACACTCGCACCTACAGTGGCCGAGTGAGGGGCGGGATCTCTCACGAGGCCCCGCCCACTTGGGAGGCTTGTTTGAGTGAGTGAGGCGCGGTAATAAACGGCCGCCTTAGGCAACTCTGGCCGTAGCATCTCTTTGTTATTATCGTCTCTCTTCGCGCCAGCCACCGAGCTCGCGTCTAGACGATAACGTTTTACCGAAGCTGGTCCGTGGTAATGTTACCACTACTGCAGGTTGCGAATATCAATGTTACAAGTTTTCCAAAGGGAAAATTTTCGCCACTAGGTAAGCGCTAGTGTCGGCAAGCTACCAGATTTTCTCTATTATCTACATTAAGAAACAGGATAATTGCAGTAACCATAAATAAAATATAGACTAACCTTGTAACTAAGAAAATCTCTCTTTTTATAATCCACGAAGCTTAAAATTTTAATTAAAAGTTACCTTTTTGGAACATTACGCACTTAGCGGCGGAACATTTTCCCTATGCCAAACTCTCCCATAAGAAATCTCGTTTTGTTTCCAACCTGAATTAAACAGAATTAAACCTATCCGTGGTGAAAGAGATGTACCGATATAAAACGTCGATTTATTTAAACGATATTTGATCGAAATCAGTATTTTTTTTCCAGGTATTGGAAATGAATATATCTGAAATGTTCTTTTTATAAGCTTGGTTTTTATACAAAAATGTATATAAAAATTGCTATCTTTACTGATGGCAACGTACACGAAATACAGGCGCCTCATCTTTCTGCAATGCCTCGTGTCATCACTATGTTGCAAGTATTAAGCCCTTTAATACATAAAATAAATTATCAGATTCTCATGTATCGAAAATTCGTAAAACGATACCTTTATAAAAAACCAATATAAGTAATACCGATATCTTTTCCGATATCAACATTCATAGCTTACGTGTGCAAAAGAAAATATACTTTAACTTTAGAAATACAACGTGTAACTTTGTAACTTACAGAAGAACCGAAACTCTGTTGTTCGGTGCACTGGTCCCCTATAGAAACATTCCCAGTACCTTCACACATATTGAATCGAATCTTTGAAAAATCTCTTCTGTTAGCATAAAAGAATCTAATTTTTTTTATTTGATTGGACTTTGTCTGTATCTTGTACGTAAATTAATACAATTGACTGATAATTAATATGAATAAAACAGAGAGAAAATAGGTATGTTGGTAATGCATATGGGCTATTCACGATAAAATACTTTTTAACGCATTGCTTAGTATCTACTTGTATGCACGTTGGTTATTATTCCGCCTTATGTAAGATTAACCTTATCATGGGTCTCATCACTTTATCCATGCGTCGGGAAAGTGAAACTGTGAAATTATTAGAAAAGTAAACATTTAACAAATCTGCTCATTTTTACACTTCAATGCATAAAATAAAACAGGAAGTGAAAGAAATAATTTAAGTTATCACGAATGGTCACCTAACACTTTTTATTCGACTTAAGGTACGGAACTACTTCCTATCAATCGTTACCATCTTTACTGGGCGCATGTCACTCAGGGCGCCCGTTAAAATACACGCAGGCAAGGGCAGTGACTTTTTTTCTAAGGTTGATTTCAAAAGTGCTCTTTTTATCGTGAACAGCCTTCAGGAAGAAATAGTTCTTATGAAAAATATTATTAAAGTGAGTGCGCACGAATGCGGTGCGTTGTCCGTTTTGTGTTTTTTTCTAGACTTGGCTATGCTTCGTTTGTGTACCGTGAATGGACAATATGTGGGCTTGCGAATTATTTGGAATTCCTTAGGGTTTAAGTATATTTCCTCCACTGTACCTTACTGCGCGACATGCGATAGGCCTACTATTGCCTATTCACGGTACAATCCATTCACGGTTTCTTCACACTTTTGTGAAGTCCTGCTAAAGTTATACTTCCAGGATATCCCTCTGCCTCGTGCAAGCTAAGCTGAACTAAGTCTGATAAATCACACCCGAGGACAATTCACTGAATTCCTGCGCACTCAGTTGTAATAGGCCTATTTTGCATTAGAACTACTTCTTACTAGACGTTACTAACGCAAGTGTGTTCTCACTGTTTTAAATCCACTTTGATTAATATTTCTATTTATAGAGAGAATATAAATAATACTTCAGTTTAACAAAAAAAAATACTTTTTTGAACACAAGTATAAAACGCTCGTGACAGGTCTACGTGGTATATTAGGTAAATAACTGAAATGGTTATACATTGGGTGATTTTTTTCCAAGATTAGATTCAAAAAGTGTGAAGAAACCGTGAATAGACGAAGGGAAAAGTAAAAGTATTTTATTGTAGCCTTAGATGTTAACTTCAGAGTTTCGTGGAATATTTACACTGGGCTTTATTACTTACACAGCAATATTTATTTTAGACGGTGGTTAAAGGCTAAAAAAATGGCTGAAAGGTAAAAAGTAACTAAAGCCTCAAAAGTGCTCATTTTACTGTGAACAGCTTATAGTTAAAAATTGATACACACACTATAAAAATTGTCAGGAAAGAACGATTTATGTTGCATAGCCTATATGAAAGAATTTTTTTTTTGTGTAAAGCTGTAAAGTATTTGGCAAAAAAAAAACATTGTATTTAAAACTGAATCTATTTTTATTCAAAATATGAACATATGTCCAATTTGGAAATTTCAAGAAAGCATATTTTACAAAAAAAAAAAACCCTTCTACCAAGCAAGACCATCATAGTAATAGGTAGGTATAGTTGCATGTAATAAAAAATAATTTGATTTTAGCGCATCCATTCGAGTAATAAAAATTACTGACTTTCTTTACAAACTTCAATGCAGTCGCCCATCTTAGTTCAACATGTATGCGGTAAACCTGTTTACAAATACAGGAGTTTGAGAAATAAAAAACACATTATTTAATATTTTGAAGCGCTCCACAACAGTGTTATTATTATGCGTACCGTCTTGATAATTCGATTCTTAATTCGTGTGAAGCATGTGTTCGTATGGTAGTGTGACGGACCCAGTAATATCATGTCCGAAGGCTGTGTGTTTACCCGCTTCCGAAAAATACCAGCAATTCATCGTGCCTACGTCAGGTGTCTGGGGCGCATTCCAGAATTTATTCGGGAAGGGGGAGATAATCTTGTGTACCTCTGTCAACACTAGGTAGCGGTTCAACGTGTCCTACCGAGAATCAATAAAATAAAATAAAACATGGAAAATATAACTTTTTCCCTCTCTTACAAATTTTTAAGGCTTTTGTTTCAAAATATTTGCAATTAAATTTGAGCTAACCAGTTAAAAATATAATACCAAATTTCGACGCATTCAGAAAAAAATAGCTGAAAGAATTCCCATTTTTGGCTGTTATTTTGATTTTTTTTTTAAGCCTCTTAAGTGACTGTAAAAATGGTCGAGTAGTTTAAAACGACCGTCTTGATGCTCCGATTAACAATACCAAAGTTCATGCGTTTTCATAAAGAGCATGTATATCAAGTTATGACGTCCTGCTAAATGTGTCCCTGAAAAATAAGAAGTTAGTGTACAGTAGGCCCTAACAATATTGACGCAAGCAACAAGTATTATGAACATTGTCGTAATAATAGCCTGGAACTAAAAGATTTTTGAAACGCAATTATTTTTTAAAAGGAGAGGGCTGCGTCCCTCTGGTAACACCCCCTCCCCACTTCCGGATCATATTAACCAATTTCCACAGAAATATGCGAACTCAATTTTATCCAGTTGCAGCCATCGTATCGTTTCGTGACTCTGTCTTCAATTATAAACCACTTCCTTGAATTCGCAGGTATTGTACTGTACAATTCAGCGTGTAATTAAAACTGTATTTTAGTTTTCAAAATTATATATTTTTTCTTTTATCCTGCTCTACTATGATAACTAAGCGACACTCGAACTGCCCCTTCAGTGGTCAGATGTCAAACGGGTATAATAAAGGAGTAAAATAATTCCCTTTCACCCCATATGCTTCCTGAGCGCGGAAGTCTCCGGGCAGCCATAAAACATTTCCTTTCGCACAGACCGTCACAGCTGTTATTTGCCAACGGGCCTCAACTCTTAATTGTTACCTACTCTCATCAGCGTAAAATAGTCTCCAGTAATTAATTTGCCCTTTGAGCTCTGCGTCCACGTGCATTCAGCATGCCGTACTTTTAAATTTCGTTTAACGACCGTGTTCCTTCAGCGAGCATTTCCCTTGGGACGTGCTAGGAGAGTAAAGGCTATTCACGGTAAAATGAGCACTTTTGAAAGTCCTGCTTAAGATCTACGTGTACGCATGTTTTGTATTCTCCCGCCTTATGTTAAATTAATATTGCCATGGGCCTCATCACTTTATTCATGCGTCGTTCAAATGAAACTGTGAAATTATTATAAAAGTAAATATCTTAAGACTCTGTTAATTTTTACACTCCAATGCATTAAAAAAAACAGAAAGCGAAAGAAACAATAATAACAATTTAAGTTATCACAAATAGTTACCTAAAACTTTTTATTTGAAGTTAAGATGTGGAACTACTTTCCCTCCATCGTTACCAACTTTACTGGGCGCATGTCACTCAGTACGCTCGTTAAAATATATGCAGGTAGGAGCAGTGACTTTTTTCTTTGGTTGATTTCAAAAGAACTCACTTTATCGTGAACGGTCTTTAACGTTATTCTTATTATTTCTTCGTCTAATTTATTCCTTGTTGCTTTCAACTTTTGTGAAGGTTTGCTAAAGTTCTAACTTCGGGATACTCGCTATGTCTCCTTCCACACATGTAAACCAAACGTAAAAAATTATGGAGGAAAACGTCAAGAAGACGTACAGAAAATAACGATATAGTAGGATTTTTAAAATTTTAAGTATTGCATTCCTGAATACCTCTAAACGCAGGAATAACACAAGAAAATCTCAATTCGTAAGTAAGTTGCGTAGTGTTCTATCTATCTCTCTCTCTCTCTCTCTCTCTCTCTCTCTCTCTCTCTCTCTCTCTCTCTCTCTCTGTTTTGATTCACATTGACTACAAAAAAGAAAGTATGAACAAAATACAAGGGAACGTTTTATTTAGCCGATAACGCTTGTGTTACTTTTTTTTTAGGAAACATACAAAAATGCCATAGCTACTGGGGATGATTTTTCAAAGTTTTTTATTCAGAATGTGTGAAGACACCGTGAATACATTATAACTTCTATATTTCTGACTCGTCAGCTGTATGGGGAACAAATCATGCTTTAATTCGACGAACTAAGTCACTTGACGTTGGAAGGCAGAACGAAACTGAGAACCTGTGTTCGTTTGCAGGAAACATCTGTTTTTTTTTTTAATGGCACGTGAGGCATACGGATATAGGTATGACAGATCATGTAAGCTTAAGGGGACTGCCTAGTAGAATATTTTCAGTAAAATCATTATTTTCGTGTGTGCGGGTATCTCAGCAAATAAAAGGTCTGCGAATTTTTTTCAATGAATGGGGGAAAAAAACTTTAGTCTAAAAATATTAGCCTTGTAATTTTTACTGAGCAATTGTTTGTAATGATACAAATGCTTGTAACAGTACAAAGATTTCTCTTGTAAAACTACTAGTTTCTAAAACTACAAGGGCCTTGTTTGTAATAGACCTTAGGAAATGTTTGTACTATACCGATCCGTGTCCCCTGTCCACGAGCTTCAACAAAATGGCGGACCCTCAACAACGTAAAACTGTATTGGCTCTTTAGCATCACTATGGGTGATGTAAAATGTAATTGCTTGCAAAAAGAAATGTATGTATTATACAAGCATTGCAAGATTGAATTACGTAAACCATTTAAAACAACTCAAATAATCATAATAAAACAATTTCAATAAAACGTGACCGTATTACTCATTACCTGGTAATGTTTCCTAGCTACACAGAACTTTTAAAATGAAATAAATGTATTCTTTTTAATGAAATCAATTCCTTAATATTTTGTAAGTACTTGAATGTTAATACGAAAATAATTGCTGAGCTCGTAGGTCAAGTTTGTCTTGTGGACAAGGTTGCGGGCCAATAATGGAAGAGGTGTGGGTTCTAGTCCCTGTGCTGGCAAGGTGTATTATTATTCTTCGTAAATTATGTTTTTAAATATCTCATTTAGTTATTCTCTGTTATTAATTCATTACATTTCTGATTTCTCGAAGAAAAAATAATTTCAGATACATGTAATACAATGCTATTATTTGTAATATTACAAATATATGTTTTGCATATTTTACAAGAAAACTGTTCGTAGTTCTACAAAGGATTTTCTTTGCAACTGGGTTTCCAATTAATTTTCTTGTAAAAGTATAAACAATTTTTTTAGAGTGTATTATTTACAGCTGCCATTTTTTACTTTTATCAGGGAAGGGAGAAAATGTATAAAGTAAGTGGCATATGTAGTTTAACCAATTGGCTTTCATCGCGTGTAAGTGTCCTGCTCTTACGTATCTAATTTGCGAGAAAATTACACGCCCGCTGGCTTGGGAGGGACAGTTGGAAAGCTTCCTTATTGTCAAACGTAACTTTGACGGATTAGAATTTTTTTTTCCCAGTGATTCCCTTTGATTGCAGAACACATGTCCGGGGAAGAAGCGCCGCCTTCACATTAATGTTAGTTTGCTCTATCATACATTTAGCGAGGAGAGCATGTGGTTTCCGCATTTAATCAATATCGAATTTTGCCTATAGTATATTCGCGGTTTCTACACACTATTTGAATCAAACCTCTGGAAAAAAAACACCATGTATTACGTGTTTGGTTGTTAGCTAAATATGTCATATATCACAAGTGTTTTGTACCCATGTTAACATAAACATACCTATTTTTTAATTTAATTTAACTTTTACTTACATTTTAACGAAATTATAATTTTTGTCATTCATGACTAATATGAACAAAGACAGTGACAAAATAGGTGTGTTGGTAATACCTAGTAATAAATAGTTCTTGTGCAAAATATTATTACACTGAAAGCGCACGAATGCGGTGGGCTGGTTCCCTGGTGTAATTTTGTAAGCTTCGTTTATATGAGGCGAAGGACTATCCTGAAAGTAGAACTTTAGCAGGGCCTCAGAAAAGTTGGAAGTTACCGTGAATGGTGAATGGAGTGTAGTTGTCCTGTGCGCTAGTGAAGCGCAACCACTCACACACAAGTAAGCTATGCAGTATTAAACATGCACACACAGATTATTCACGTATTCTCTATACTGTTAGGGGCCGCGGTGGTGCTGTGGTCAGACTACTCGCCTTCCACCTAGGCAGACCGGGTTCGTTTCCCGGTGTGATCGCTCCCTGGACTTTCGCACGTGGAAATCGTGCCCGGACGACGCCGCTGGTCGGCGGGTTTACTCGTGTGTCTCCCGTTTTCCCAGCCTTTTGCATTCCGGCATTGGTCCGTGCTCATCTCGCTTCACCCACGTCGGCTCAGAAGACCTCGATGTTACGAGCCTCCCAAATCTCTCCATTTCACTCCACTCCCCTCTATTCTGTCGAAATGCCTCGGTCACAGACACGTATAGGCTATTCACGGTAAAGTGAGCACTTTTGAAAGCCCCTCTCATTTGGAATAATAGTCAATAAATATATTATAATTTACCATTAGACGTTAACTCCAGAGTTCCGAGGAACATACACACTGTGTTTATTAATTACATGGCAATATTTATTTTAAAAAGTGGTTAAAGGATAAAAAATTGCTGAAAGAAAAAAGTAACTAAGGCCTCGAAAGTTCTCACTTTACCATGAACAACGTACACGAAGAAGTTACTCAAAGTCTTAAATCTAATCCAGTTGAGGATAATACTATGGCGAACTCAGAAAAAAACTATTTTGAGGATGGTATTAACACATCGCAACAATAACAAACTACGGTAGGTAACTCATATAGAATTGATACACATTTTAGCGGAAGATACAGTATAGTAGGAATTACGTATAACACAAATCAGCTCAGTTCGAATATCACGATTTCAATCCTGGATTGCTAATATTGCCCAGTTGTGCTGAGGACAGAAAGATAAAACTATTCGCTCCCCCCCCCCCCCCCGCAGAGTTTGATGTCATGGCTTCCATCACCGTGAATGTCCTTGGATTGGAATCATCCTCCGGGACGTGGCCAACGTTGAGCAGAATCAGAATGTACCTTGGGATGTGCATGTATGGACTTATTGTACCGGCAGTACTAGTTATCCTCTCAAACGTGACTGTGGCGTCGAGAGACAGATAATAAATCACATCACACAGGAATGATACGTGGGAGCACACCAATGAAAATAACTGCGTACCGTGAGTCCTGCGTTGCGATTTACCACTCATGTTCACGTTTATGTGCTGTTCACGGTAAACTGAGCACTTTTGAAAGCCCTGCTTAAGATCTGCTTGTATGCACGTTGTGTATTCTCCCGCCTTATGTAAAATTAACATTGCCATCGTCCTCGCCACTTTATTCACGCCTCCGTCAAGTGAAACTGTGAAATTATTAGAAAAGTAAATGTTTTACAAATCTGCTCATTTTCACACTTAGATGTATTAAAAATAACACGAAGCAAAAGAAATAATTTAGGTTCTCACAAATGGTTACCTCACACTTTTTACTTGACGTTAAGACATGGAACTACTTTCTCTCCGTCGTTACTAACTTCACTGGGTGCATATCACTTAGTGCGCCCGAGAAGTACTATATGCAGGTAGGAGCAGTGGCATTTTTCTAAGGTTGATTTCCAAAGTGCTCACTTTATCGTGAATGGTCTTTACAAAACATTTATCATTGTATTATGATAGTATCAATAGTTCGAACGGCATAGGTTGTAATGGTTGCACTGGAAAGTCTGCGTTGTTATTTGTTTTAAAAAAAAATAGATTTACATTTTGAGTCTTCGCCCTTACATAGCAATTTTATAGTATTTGCATATATACTTGTGCGTTAAGAATGTTCATAAGCCCCGCCCCGACATAACGACAGGTGATGAGACAGCTAAACGCTGCAACTGACGATCGGTTTGAATATGAAGTTCGCGCGAGTAACTGGACTATTTAGGTTGGCCATAGTGTGGGACGGGAAGAATTATTTCCGTCATATCGACGTCGTACACTCTAAACGGTATGAGTGAACGTGGAGCCAAAATGGGCGAAAACTAGTCAAAATGCCTCCACTTGAAATCATTTGTAGCCTACTAATTATTAATGCATCTGAATTCCACTGATTTACATGTTCTGTATGTGTAGTTGAGAAATGGCAGATATTCTTGAACAGCTATGATTTCATGAACTGAAATTTCTGGAATATTAACTAAGAAAAGCATACGAGTTGTCAATGAGTCGCGCATTTAAATTTCGGAAAGCAGTTTCAATGCACAATACGGATTCATTTATCAAACATGAAATATTTTTTCGTGGTAAAACGCTTTCGGTTATTTTGCTGCTACGCGCCTTTAAATTCCAATTCCAGCTGTTTCAGGGTCGTAGGTAGGGTGGTTGCATTGTGAATTCGTTTTGTATTGTATTGAACTGAGATTAGATCAGAACAACCTCCGCGGGATATTTTTTACGAATTAAAAATTAAACCTATTTAGTTAATATCGTTAAAAAATAATAATATTCGTACAATTTAGCGTGTCAAAATGTCGAAGCCTGCTCAGCACGAGTGAGCGAAACAATTCTTACGTCGTGTCTCCAGGCATAAGTATGAACGTGTACTATGTAGACACACACACCAGTTCGTTCGACTGTGACTTCCGGTGAGTATTTCACTGACTCCTATCGCTGATTCTGGTTTAAAGTGTAAGCCATTTTAGACCTACAGTGATGTGTGATTTGGATACGTGGACTCAAGGATATTCTGCAATACACTGCCGACTTTTTTTTTGTGTTTTTGCATAGAATGGTTGCCAAGATATTATTTGTAACACTGCAAATAAATTAGAAAATATTTTAATCGTTATTACGAAATGTGTAGAGTTCGTGTTGAATTTCAACAAGCAAGTACTTACTGAAAACTTGAAATTTATAACTATGTACCTACAAAACCAATTTTGTATGTTTTATAAAACAATGTGATGTAAAGATAGAATAATTCTTTCGTAGTTAAGTGTGGAAGTTGGTATACAAGAAAATCTTTGGCAACTAATTTCCAAATTTCTTTGTGAAGTGTATGTGTATATATATGTATATAATATATGTATATATAAATATCAATTTAATACAAAATATAAGGTATGCTGGCCCAAGTATAAAAAGTTTGGGGACATGACGTATTTAGGAAACAACCAAACACGTCAGACACAGGGTGATATTTCAAAGGTTTGATTCTAAAAGTGCGAAGAATCCGCAAATAGACTATATAATCACCCTTTTATTTGGCCGAGCCTGACTCCAACTGAGACTGTATGAGTGTGGTTTTTCCCAGGGGAAAAAACTCAGAAATCGTCACCCAAATATTTGTTGTGATAAATATTGTACTGTCAGTGCGCTCGATATTACAGAACATCCGGCATCGCTCCACTGTAGGAATATGTCTGCAAGCACGATGGATACTTCGTCAACATCATCCTGCTAGCATTTTGATGAAGCAGTGACATTTCTGGTAAAAAAAAAAAAAAAAAAAAAAAAAAACTCACACTTGAGAGAGACGGCGTCGTTCATATATCCTAGTCACAACGCGTAAAACTTCAACATTGCAACACGTATATTGTTTACGTGCTGTCGGAGATTAAATTTTTCTACGTGGATTAAAATCTGTGTTAGGGGTTTCCGCTTCATTTGATGGAATAGCCACTCCAAATTGAAATGCGCGTAACTGGAGGGATGTTTCCCCCTTATTATTTAGTATTTAGTATATTTTTAATGTACTGGGAACCTCGGAGAAGTTGCATACGTTTATTACTATTCGCCACGCATTTTAATTCATCCAGTATTTCCATTAATTCTAATGACTGTGAATGTGACGGGGATTGGCACTAACCGAAGTAACAGGCGGGGAAACGGAGCAAGAAAACCAGCCAGTTGCGAGCAACGTCCGCCATATTTCAGCGCGCGAAAATCCGCCCAGGAACCGAATCAACATCGCCGCAGTAATAGCCCAGTGTGCTGACAGTTCGGACACAACCTTCTGTTTATCTTATATTATATTACGCGTCTGGGATTCAACATCGTTTTTTCTTTTCATTTGCGGAGGGTAACATTTTACTATCACTGTAAAAAAATTATTGGCAAATTTACCAATCAGTGTATACAATTCGAAGAGTGAAAAATATTTTCCCATACACCCATGGCAGCATTCCTACAGTTGCCCAGGAAGCAGTCAAATGCATAGGGAAGTTCGCAACTTTGTATAGTAGCGACGCTTAACATTCCTATATTTGCAGCTTCATACCTGGCACTATTTCCATACCACGTATAGGTTCTATTACAGTTTAAGAAGTTTACCAACATATTTTTTACAGTGTGGTCTGTTTGTGGTTTCTTCCGACTTTTCTTATGTGGGCATGAGACATAAATAAACTAACGCCATGGAGTTTATCCGTACCTTACAATTAAATGGAAGCCTGTAGGAATATCTAAGAGAGAACAGCCCTACAGAATTGTTTTTACAATGACAGCAAATATTTTACCATCCGAACTACTCCTTCCACTGTAAATATTCGTACGTTATCGCGGCGCATTGTATTATGCGAAATAAATGCACCGATATTGCAAATAATTGGTCGTAAGATTGAAAAAAAAAATTGTTATATAGGGTTGTTCTTTTAAAGCTCTCGTGTGTTGGGTTTTAAAAAAATATGTAGCATTCAGTTGATGTATTTTAAGTTAATTTATGTTCGTTCTCTAGTTTTGGGCTATTCATAATGTTTCCTTCCGCTACATGTCAAAAAAACGTAAATATGTCTGGAAGAAGACGCTGAAGAGTAACCAACAACGCATCGTATTGGCGCCGTAAGCAGTCAAAAATGAATGATTTTTTATATCGGCTGTTCACGATAAAATTAGCACTTTTGAAAGCCCTGCTTAAGATCTACTTGAATGCACGTTGTGTGTTCTTACGCGTTATGTAAAATTACCATCACAATGAGCCTCATCACTTTATTCATGTGTCAGTCAAATTAAACTGTAAAATTATTAGAACAGCAAATATTTTGCAACTATGCTCATTTTTACACTTCGATACTTAAAAAGTAGCTCTCAAGACCTCGCTGTTAAGAGCCGCCCAAATATCGTCGCCCATAAGAGAGTGCGTATATTCTATAATATAATATCAATGGAAAATTTGACTGTATAAAAGTAAAATATTATCATTAATACATAACCACAGTGAATTAACTTTCTTGACAAAACACTGTGCGCAGCTTTGCCTTTCTGCGGTGGAATCGATAATTTAGAAATCTCAAATTCTGGTTGTGTATGCTGCCTTCGTAGTTCAGCTAGTTCCGCACTGAGAAAGACGTTTTGTTGAATTAAACAAGATTTGTTTGGTGCAACCCAATTATTTGTTTGTATAGGGAAATGAAATATTTCGTTGCTGAAACCAACTTATTTTGTTGTTCTCATCTGGTTGCCCCAAACTGTAAGATTTGGTTGGCGCAACTAAAGATTTGTTTGACTACACGTACGTTTAACAGTTTGGGCCGATAGAAATATTTTTTTCTTCAAGTTCGCACGAGTTTCGAACTTAGATCACCTGCGCCAGCTCGCTACGCTGTAGTAATCTTAGCTAATGTGACAACTGACGACGCCGGAAAGCTTGTAAATAGACATAGGCCTACTGCAAATTTTAGGCAACGTGTGCAAACAAATATTTCAAATTTTAAAGCTTGACTTGTCAGTTTATTGTTGCATTGTTTTATTACTGTGTTCATACGATTGTTGTAGATGCACTAACAAACACGGTTACCATCCTAACTGTCACAAAAATACAAACAAACTTTCGAGCGGTATTTTCGAACTAATGCAGTCAAATGCGTGACCAAACAAATATATAAAGTTGATTCAACAAAATATTTAGTTGACAGTTTATTTATTTTTCGGTCCAACACAGAGATATTGATTATTCAAACATATATTTTGTTAGACGAACAAAAGTAATTTTGTTGCTTTTAAAATGTTGTTTGCTCGACAAAATATTTTGTTGATATATATTTGGTCCTATACAAACATATATTTTGTTCGATTTTCTCTCAGTGCGTCACCAGAAACACTTCTCAGCGCATAGTAACAAAAGAAAATTAATTATAATAAACCAAGCTTTTAACGTAATAACCTTCTGAAGACCGACATGGGAAGTTTTTACATCGGCTCGCTTCGTACCAACATGACAAACTCAGCCCAATGGGCAAGAAAATTTTAAGTTTAGAACTCATTACTGTTCTGTCGGATGACAGATACTCGACCCTCCTCGTGAACGTTGTATTAGATATTAGAGTTTTGGGGATTCAGCTTTCTACATTATGCCGGCAATATAAACGACTCGGTTGATCAGAGACATCGTCTTAAGATATGACCAGCCCATGGATCATTTTACTATATTTTCCTCCGCGCGTGTTATACGATTGAACAGGATATGCCTAGTCTGATCAAGAATTAACCGGACCAATCAGTATCTATAAAATTTTTTTTATATAAAACACCGCAGGAGTTGCTCTTAAGAAATTCTTCATGAAGGGATTCGTTTGATCAAAGCTGCATACCACCCAAAAATTAATAGCATGTCAGAATATGTGTGACATGCATTCAATTTTCAGTATCTTTGAACGTCATCACTAAAACTGCTTCACGGTAAGTGGCATCGTTTTCCCCTTGAATATCGTAATTTAGTGCCCCCCCCCCCCCAGAACAATTTTGTTCTAAGGAGGCTTAATCCTCGCAATTTTGAAATTTTGTATTTTTTTATAAATCCTGATGGTACGTATTTGTTATTGAGGCTCGTATTCATAGTCATATCTGGAAATGAGCTTGATTAAGGGAGTATGTACTGAAACATTTTCTGTGAAATAGTTGTTTGCGCGAATACACATATCTCGGTAAATGTTCTGCAAATACGACTTTTTGTCAGAAAAGATAAAAAACAAATATCTATACCCCAATTTTTTTTATTTATTTTTTTACTTTTGTCATATTAAGTGTATTCTTGGAGATAAGTTCGTTAAAATGGCGAAACATCGCATTTTTAAAGCTTGGCTATGCAATTTTCTTAAGCGGCAAGAGAAAAGTACAAACATACGAGCGTAGTTTAATCTGTGATCTTTCATCGGGTGTAATAAAGTCCCACTGTTGCAGATCAAATTTGCACAGTACAGCGTCATAACGAAAACACTGCACGCCTCGCGCGTAGGAGCGATGAGGAGCTAGAAGTGCGTGTTAGTGTCACCCGTATCACTCCCTCGCTTCTTGACCTTGGACGCGCAGCATCATTCCACTCTTAAGACAGTATTATTTCTCAAGAGGGATTGTTTTTTGCTCCGCATTACACTGTCGAATATTACAAGCTTCGTGAAGACGGCGTGCTTTAAATTCAGCTAATTTCTTACTACTTAAAATTTGACGAAGTAAGTGCTTCTGACTTGGGAAAACGGTTGAATGTTGACGAATGTTGTCAAACATTTCTGGTCATCAAATAATTATGTTTACTCAGTAATCTTAAGGACAGCGATATAACTTTTATTTTGTCTTCGCACTTGACGCTGTAGTGTTTTGTACAGAATGCATTACGCTAAAATTATTTGTAACCAGTATTATATAACTGAAATTTCTATTCGTTACTCAAAGTAAATTCTATAACGGTCATGGATGTAAAACAGAATTATTATGCTTCTTCTGGGAATAAAATATTCTTATAGTTTTCAAATTTCGCAAAAGTGTAGAGTTAGTGATTAAAGGAAGAGAAAACGAAAATCGCTTGCGTACATAGTAGGCTACATATAGGCTTGCGTACATATAGGCTATTCACGGTAAAGTGAGCACTTTTAAAAGCCCTCTCATTTGAAATAATAGTCAATAAATATAGTTTATTTTGCCTTAGACGTTAATTTCCGATTGTGTTGGAATATACACAATTTGTTTATACTTTCATGGTAGTATTTATTTTAATAAGTGGTAAAAGGATAAACTATGGCGGAAAAGAAAAAGTAACTAGGGTCTCAAAAGTGCTTACTTTACCGTGAAGAGACTATCACTGTGGCTAGGTGCAAGGCAGTCGAATGAATTGGTCGTTCAGTTGACAAACTGAGTTAGTGTCTGAAGTGTTATTTCATCCGGATAATTTGCAGTTGTTAATCGAAAGTTCTTATTACTTTGAGTGCTGCTCAGTATCTATACTAAAAAGAAGGAATTCCGCTATATACGTAACTTGGGAGTGTCAATACTACACTGCTACGTGTTGTTATTCCTAACACCGAGCGAAGTGGCGCAGTGGTAACGATGATTCGCAATCGGGAGGACACGGGTTCGATTCCCGGTCCGGTAATCCTGATTTCGGTTACCCACGGTTTTCCGAAATCACCTCAGGTGAGTGTTGGGTTGGGTCCTTAAGCATTTTATAATGTGTTTACGTAAAAATTCCGTATTGTTTGTAAGACTGAACTTTCAACTATATTTAATGTAGACATTATAAAATTTAATTTATAATCAATATGAATAAAAACAGGCTAAAAATAGGTGTGTTGCTAATGCCTAGTAAGAAATAATTCTCATGAAAAATATTATTAAATTGTGTGCGCAAGAATGCGGTGCGCTGTCTCTCCGGTGTAATTTCCTAGATTCAGTCAAGCTTTGTTTGCACGAGGCGGAGCAAAATCCTGGAAGTAGGACTTCAGCAGGGATTCAGAAAAGTTGGAAGTACAGAGAATGGACAATTTGTGAATTAATCTGCATGTTTGACAAACATGCCTGCGAAAGACGTAGAGGTTGTATATCTACCAGGCGTTATACCGCACCCTTCTAGAGATTTTTTTTTTTTTAAGCGAGAACCGTTAGCCTGAGGGAGTAACTTGAAGGGCAGTATTTTTGTTCATTTCTACATAATTATAACTAATCTGTCGAAAAAAAGTTAAGCCTATGGTCACGCAATTGTGAACAATAACAAGACACTCTCTATGTTAATAATGACAAAATGATTATATTACATGTCGAATAAGAACTCTTTCAACACGTTCGTTCAACAAAACGTTATGCTGCACTTTGTTGTCTGATCTCACGCATTTCTTGATATGTGTTGATAAGTTTCTGTATATAAGCCTATCTCGTGCTGTCATGGCGTGTATCTCTCTTAATAATAGCTTTAGGCCATACATCATATTACGTTTTCCGTATAATTTTGAACGAAGAATCACGTCCCAAGGTGCTTAACATTGAGCCTGATACAACTTTTATATATTCACCAATATTGCGAAGGAAAAAAACTAACGATGGAATCGAACCCATCACGCATAAGGGCTGTCAACCTTTCCCCACTATCGTAAGGGCTTATAAATATTTCCGCAGTTATTTACAAAGTGACTGCTATCTCTGCCAACTGCTTGTTAACCATCAGAATGCATTTACAATTTTAGAAATGGCCAATTTTCAGGCCTACACATGCAATCAAATACTTACGCTATATACGCCCATACAAATACAGGATCATCGAAAAAGAATGGTACAATTAAAAAAAATCACAACTTCGAAACTATTTGACCGATTTGGTTAGTTCTCGTACCAAATTGAACAAGAAGAATCAAAGTTTTTCTTACCTTAAAATGTTTCTATGTGCACTCCATTTGTAGCTCTGCACATGTCCAGGCGATATTCGACCTCCATTTCCGGAGCTTCGTTGGCGTAATTGTCTTAATGGCAACATTGATTCTCTGATGGAAATGCTCCAAATTTCGAATCTTCACAGCGTAGACAATGTTCTCGACATATCATTAAAAAAAATTCTGGAGGGGTAAGATCGGTGCTTCTTTCCGTGTCCTTTTAACATGTTGACGCTCTCGCCCCTGCCACAATCTCAAGGTCGGTATGCGACTGTCGATAACCCCTGTAAAGAAAAAAACTTTCGTCCTTCCACTGCAGTTTGGTGCAAGAATCAGCTTTTTGAATTAAATAGTTTTGTCGCTATAAAGTTATGAAATTGTACCATTCTTTTTCGACGGCTGTATAATCATATCTTACAAAAAATAAGTGGCCTTGGTTTCTTATAAAAGCGAGTGTAGGAAAAATATTTTTTTTTGCGTGACTCTTCTATACAATGCAGCCTTCCCTTTTTTTTTTATGGCGTGGTAAAATCAGCTTGATCTATGCTTCTCTTACGGGAAGA
This sequence comes from Dryococelus australis, assembly GCA_029891345.1. Lineage (NCBI taxonomy): Eukaryota > Metazoa > Arthropoda > Insecta > Phasmatodea > Phasmatidae > Dryococelus > Dryococelus australis. The sequence goes on from CM056995.1 coordinate 106,388,043, forward strand.
AAGTTATTAATGCGGTCTACGCGCGCACCGTATATTCGATATGTATATATATATATATATATATATATCCCCCCCCCCCAAACGACGTTCGCATACTTATCGCGATCGTAGAAGACGTAGTAAAATAAGTGGATGTACGTACAGACGTCTCACGTCTGCTGCACATAATTGCAGGGCCGTTTACCGTATCATCCCGAACTTTCGGCAGGAGCTACCGGACCGGTCACGAGAGTCGCAGGTATCTCGTAATCCCGCCTGCAGGCATCGAGCCACCCCCCCCCCACCCCAATCACTCATACGCGAGCGTTTATAGATGGCTGGAGTAGTAAACGTGTGGCCTGACTTCCCCGCCCGCCGCCCGCTGGAAATAGTCCTTCCCTGCCTCGACGGATAAGAAATGTTTCCCAAGATAACTATTATCCAATTAACTGTTTCTCTGTGAAGCGCATCCTGTAATTACAGGTGGAATTTTCTTCGTGTGTAGGGAAGGAGGGGAGGGGAGCCGGGGTGCGCGCGCTATCGCCGCGATACATCGGGGGCGAACGTCGTGGAATGCTGTCGACTCGTGTCAGGTGTGGCGTGGTGGCGGCGGCGTCGTGTACTCGCGGGTCGGCAAACGTCGGCCCCTCGTGGAGTGGGAGCGCGTCGCCCTGCTTTGCATGCTGCACTGTCGTCGCTACCGCCCGGCCCGAAAACATCAACTACTTCATAGGCCGTTCACTGTAAAGCTTCTTACCCAATAGAAAACTTTAGCATTTGACTTTACGTTTCCTTTCCTCTGACGAAACCACCAATACACAATACAACTGTTAAGTCACAGTTCAGACAATTGAACATCGGTTCTGCGAGCTTCGTAAAAATGTGTTTCTTGCTATCTAAATTATTATATTATCCACAAATTCATTTTACGTACCCTTTTTTTTAAATAGGCATATAATTTATATTAAAAGTTTATTTCAAAACAAAAAACTCATTTCTTTACTTTATTAAAATATGTGAATTCATGTATTTCCTCTTCACATTATATTTGTTTGCATTTTATTTAATTTAAGATGAGCTTTGTTTAATATATCGTGATTAAAATCCCTCTACAATAAAATAACGCACTTTTTACATATCCTCTTAAATTCTAGGCAAAATGGCTGTTTTACTTTGACTTCAAATTTCAACTTTTTGAAATCTTAAAGTCAAGAGTGCTTGACTTTACCTTTCACAGTTCCATTGTGTCAAGTTCCATAAGAAATAACATGTCGGAAAGCAAACACAAAGTCAATTTGTAAAGTCGAATGTTTAAGTTTTCAATTGTGTAGGGCCTTAAGGCTGTGCGCGATTAAGTAAGCACTTTTGAAATCAACCTTAGAAAAATGTCGCTGCCCCTGCCTGCATATATTATAACGGGCGCACTTGATGACATACGCGCAGTAAAGTTGGTAACGATGGATGGAAAATAATTCCATATCTTGACGTCAAATTAAAGATGTAAGGTAACCATTTGTAACAATTTAAATTATTTCTTTCGCTTTGTACTTTTTCTTAATGCATCGAAGTGTAAAAAAGAGCAGATTTGTGAAATATTTACTTTATTAATAAATTCAAAGTTTCACTTGATCGACGCATGAATAAAGTGATGAGGCCGATGGCAGTGTTAATTTTACATAAGGCAAAATAATACACAAAGTGCATGCAAGTAGAACTTAAGCAGGGCTTTCAAAAGTGCTCATTTTACCGTGAATGCGCCTATAAATAAATGTGAGCGATGTTGTGAGTTGCAGACTTATTCTACGGTCATTTATAAACCACAGAGAATATACATTTAAAAAAAACAGGACGACAAGAAAGGCAGAAGTTCCGTCGACTTGGCGCTGCCTCCGAGGGTCGCGCACGTTTGCTTCACAGTGTTTCCTTCACTTTTGCGTCGACGCAACGCCCGGTCGTGCAGAATCACTTTCAAAGCAAAGTTCGACGCAAATATTGGTTTGCTTGCGAAGCGAACGAGCGTTACCGGTGCAGCATACGCCTGCCGACCAGAAGAAAGTGCACAAACATTTCAAGAACTTAACACGCGTTAAGGTTGAAGTAAGGCAACTGCCTGTGGAGTACTGCACCCGACTATACAACGTGAAGAACTCATTAAAAAAAGTAGTACAGACAGCGTGGAAATAGCCGGAAAATTGCAACTTATGCTGTATATGAAAGAAGGATGCATATATTTTGTGGCACTATAAAATATTTTAGTAACACATACTTTTTAAATGTGAAAAAAGAAATATCGATTGAAATATTCCGCATTTTTAACAAATGTTAAGTGCATTTCCATTCTGGAAACTTTGGAAATCAAAATTCAAAATAAATTCTTCTTCAAGAAAGATAATCATAATATTAAACTATGATTGCTTGTAAGAAATTTGTAATAGTAATGTATCATATCAATTTTTATAATTAACTTTATTTACGTCAATTCAGCCATAAATGTTTGCGACAAATGGATGCACATAAAATCAATTACAAAAATTATTTCCTACATTATATCACAATTTTTTTACATGCAATCATAGTGAATATTATGACGATCTTTCTTGAAAAAGATTATATTGTAAATTCTGCTTTCCGAAGTATCCAGAATGGAAATGCGCTTACATTTTGTTAGAAATGTTGACTATTTTATTCGATTATTTTTTTTTATATTTAAAAAGTATATTTTAGTAAAGTATTTTATAATGTTGCACTATAATTATACATTCTTCTTTCACGTGCAGCATAAATCGCACTTTTCTGACTATTTCCACGGTGCCTGTACTACTTTGTTATGAGTTCTTCACGTTGTATAGTCGGGTGCAGTGCCCCACAGGCAGTTTATTTACTTCAACCCTAAGAGTGTTCTAAAACCGTAACTCTATCCACGTTGGTTCTGACAGTGCTATGAAAAGAAAAACAGACGAATGCTGCAACATGGAACAGGGCTACGTTGTACTTCTCACTACCACTTTATCTCATCCATATTCTTTCTGAACTGTAAGAAAATGTTTTGTAGTCTTCCTAAACTATAATAGAAGTTTTTAATCTTTAAAGAATATGGCAATAGTACCACTAAATGCTGTTCATAATAAAATGAGCACTTTAGAAATGAACCTTATGAAAAAGTTACTGCCCCTTGGTAACGATTGGTAACGATGGATGGAAATTAGTTCCTTTTCTTAACGTCGAATAAAAAGTGTTATGTTACCATTTATGATAACCTAAATTTATTTCTTTCGCTTTGTGTGTTTTTTTTTTTTTAATGCATCAAAGTGTAAAAGTTAGCAGATTTGTAAAGTATTTACTTTCTTAATAATTTCACAGTTTCACTTGACCGACGCATGGATAAAGTGACGAGGCCCATGACAATGTTAATTCTACGGAAGAATAAATAACGTGCGTACAAGCAGATCTTCAGTACGGCATTCAAAAGTGCTCAGTTTTTCCTGAACAATCTGTACCGCATATCCGGATATACAAATTAGGTACGTTTACCGTCGCTGATATACAAAGTTAGAAACTTCCGTACGCATTTGACTCTTTCCTGAACAAATCCAGGAGCACTACCATGGATGTACGGAGAAAAAACTCCACGACTCTCCGTTTCTATATTTAAGAGTGTACGCTTAATGCTAGCCATCTCTCCTCACGTAACAGTGTCAAAGATATACGCTACTGTGGTGTGTCAACGATCGAGGGGAAGGAGAAGGAATTGAGTAGGCCTATAAAAAAGCGTTGTGTATACATTTTATGTATATATTTTACAGTACCGCACAAAATGACAATTTTTGTTACATATTTTTGTATGTACTTACGTATTCTTTCAACACAGCGTAACTTGTCGATTGTTGATAATCGATTGCTATCAAACAACAGAGCGCCCTATGTACTCTGTACTGCAGGAATGAGACGCACCATAGAGGAGGTTACAGTCTATTTGCAAGATCTCCACACTTTTTGAATAAAACTTTTGAAGAATAACTCAATGTATGACGTGTTCGGGTGTTCTTTAAGCATGTCACGTATCATAAGTGCGTTATACTTTTGTTACGTAAAAGTATATTATTTTTGTTTAAAATGAAATTTAGCTTATATTATATCTTAAAATTATAATATGGCATTAAAAATTATATAAACAAATCAGAGAGAAATTATGTGTGTTGGGAATGCCTAGTAAGAAATAGTTATCTTGCAAAATATTATTAAACTGAGTGCCTACATGCCTATGCGGTACCGTTGTCCCTTTGGTCTAAATTTCTAGACTTTGCTTGCGTTAGGCGGAGGAATAGTCTAGAAGTATAACTTTGGCAAGACTTCAGAAAAGTTAGAAGCAACCGTGAATGGACTGCGTGCTTAAATTCTAAAGACTTTACGTTATAGGCGATTCAGGTTAAATGAGCATTTTTGAAAGTCCTTCTTGAGAGCTAGTTGTATACATGTTTTGTGTTCTTCCGCCTTGTGTAAAATTAACATTGCCATGAGCCCCGTCACTTTATTCATACGCTGGTCAAGTGAAACTGTGAAATTATTAGCAAAATGAATATTGTACAAATATGCACATTTTTACACTTCTATGCCTTAAAAAATACACAAAGTGAGATAAATAATCTAAGTTACTACAAATGGTTACCTAACACTTTTGTTGGACGTTAATATATGGAAATACTTTCCCCTCCATCGTTACCAACTTTACTGGACACATGTCACTCGTTGCGCCCGTTAAAATGTATGAAGCTAGGGGCAGTGACTTTTTTCTAAGGGTGATTTCGAAACTTTATCGTGAACAGCCTTTATAGAGAAAATTCGTGGTATTGTGTGCATGTCAGCTGCACAGTAATCAATCTTCGTTTCCCAAAACTGAATTGTCTTCCTGCAGAAATATCGAAACCTCCTGTCTTCGACCGGGGTTAGCGTACTGTTTACATAAATAACCATTTTGGTAAACTTTTACACTACTTAATGATTAAAAAGGTAAATACAATGTCGATACTTAGTTATGCGAAGTTTTAAAACTTCTTTTAAATTTCTTAAAAGCGCCGATTATTTGTCAAATCAGATGTAAAAAAATAATATAAGAATCATTGTTTGAACACGTGAATTTTGATATTTGTTTTGGCAATTCTCGAGCCAATTTTGGGGACAAGCGCAGATGTTGGTCTACGTCATCTGTAATCTGTTGTCCATGCTTGTATCTCAAATAATCAGCTCCTCCTTGTCATCTAAATTCGTTTCCTTTGTGTTCAAACGTCGTCTTACTAATGCGTAGTCGCATTTAACTGATTTGGGACAGTTTTCAATGTTTCAGCTTTATAATGCAGGCAGAACTAAATCATAAATATTTTAGTGAGAAGAGTTTAAAGCTTCTTTCATTTCTGACGCTCCTATAAAGCTTTGTGAAAAAGAAAGGTCCACATTATTAAAAGTTGTATCTCTAAATAGAAAAGATGGTAATTGGGCGTAACGTCTCGTCGACAGCGACGTCATTACAGACGGTCTAAATAGAAAGGTTTTCCACGTAGTTTTATATTTGATTTTCTCTTTTTCCGTTTGGATATGGACTCACATCCCGAATTTCGCACCTTAATTTATCTGTGAAATTTGCAATAACGTAAAAATATACTTAGCAAAAAAATTAGTAGTGAAACAGGTGGAAACTTTCACGATACATGCTTCCGTATTTTATAATACTTAGTGTCCTGGGACAGGCATTTTGCTGTAATGGTTTCTGTTATTTTTAAAAAGCAATCACGGATTTATATGCTGATGTGGTATAGAGTTTGTCTGTGTCGCAGATTATCCAGCAGAGACACGAATTTTTATAGCTGTTCTTAACTACCTACTGTGTAAATTTGCCGTGTCATGCGAAGGTAGGGCGATTATAGGGTCACATAGATAACAAAACGGAGGTTTATGCCATAAAAATCCTTACCTTGCTTGTAAACACACCTAAACCGCTTGGTCGCGAGCTTCGTAACGGTTTTTTTTTTTTTTCCAAAATAATTCCTTCGAAATAACTATTGCGAAAGGTAAATAACTATCGCGAAAGGTTCGTAAATCATTTGTAACACTAATTGGCGTGTCGGTGGCCTACCGATGTTACGGAACCGTTGCGCGAATTTTAAACTGCCAATTAGTCCTTTCAGATATTTAGTTGCCGTATCATCAAGAGTCCAGCTCAGTCGGTGCCATTTGGTGGCGGGGTCGATTGGCCCGCGTCGAGTATTCAGCGTGCTGGCTTAAAGCTAATTGGCTTAATGGGGCTGTGACAACGCGTGTTGAAATATGATTTAGACTAATCGTCAGTTAAAAAAGGCCGTCATTCCGCACGGGTCTGGAATGCCTAACCGCAGGTAACGGGGCTGCAGCCGCTGGAAGCCCCCGGGTGCAGTTGGGATCTGATATTTACGGCTTTCAGGTGGGGCTTCCCCGTCTTATTTATCGGTTGCCCGTTTATTACCTCCTCTCCTCCTCTCTACTCCGACTCTCACTCATTCCGCCCCCTTGTGCCGCGTGGTCCAGTGGAGGATGCTGTGTGGGCATTGTCCATCCCATCGCTGCTTCTCCTATTCTCTGCGGCTACTAAACGTCCCTCCCTGCGCTCACTCACATTTTTCTTGTCTCTCGCTTGCTCTTTTTTTATGTGCCATGCCACTGTCATTTCGCGCTGTCCTCCGTTAAAATACACGTAATGGATACAGACTCGTGTAATTCGCGTTATCATTTGGAGACATGTTATACTTTAAACACGCGTACTTTTGAACAGCGTTTGTAATTGAACCATATTTTTCCAACAGGGCCTGGAAATAATTTACGCCAATGAATAAATAAACTGCAGAGAAGGTCGAAATATAGGATACCATTTACATTTCTTGAACTCGGAAACACACACAGGGAATTTAATGAAATGTTATTCTTTGCAGAATTTGACGTTGAATATATTGTGCGAACAAAAATATCATGAAACCTATAGCCTTTGAAGAAATGATATTTATCGAACTACAGGCAATATTTGAGAATTTAAAAATCAGATAGTAGTAGGAGACATTACATTATCAACGTCGTTCACTTAATGATCTAAAAAAAACGTGCCCCGTAAGAAAACGTCCCCTGGACCGGTTAGATACAAATTTAAGCGATCCGCCTTGACACGTATGCGTGTTTGAAAGAGAGAGAGAGAGAGAGAGAGAGAGAGAGAGAGAGAGAGAGAGAGAGAGAGAGAGAGAGAGAGAGAGAGACATCGATGTCAAATACAGGCATCATTATTTTAGGCTGTTCACGATAAAATGAGCACTTTTGAAAGCCCTGCGTGAGATTTGCTTGTATGCACGTCGTGTATTCTTACTCCTTATGTAAAATTAACGTTGCCGTGGGCATGATCACATTATTCACGCGTCGGTCAAGTGAAACAGTAAAATTGTTAGAAAAAGGAAAATTTCACAAATCTGCTCATTTTTACATTTCGATGCATTAGGAAAAACAGAAGGCGAAAATAGTAATTTAAATAATTATAAATAAGTACATAACACTTCTTATTCCCCGTTAAGGTATGTAACTACTTCCCCTCTATCGTTACCAACTTTACTGGACGCATGTTACTAAGTGTGCCCGTTAAAATGTATGCAGGCAGGGGCAGTGACTTTTTTCTGAGGTTGATTTAAAAAGTGCTCACTTTATCGTGAACAGCCTATAACCGTGTTACGCCTACGCATTTCTGTCGTTATTACCTGCTTCGGGAATGAAATACCATGTTCCTATAACGTTTTCTCCAGTGATCCCATATTTTTGCGTATCATTAATATTATTGTAAACAAACCTATTCGTGATGTTACGATGACTTTTTTTTCATAGCTGGTTTTTTTTCTTGTAATATTTGCTTCCAGAACAGTGTATTAAAACTGTCCAAGAGCTAAATTTTCTAGATTTTTAAGATTAATCTTATCATTTCCTGAAACAATAGCAATTACAACTTTATTGAAATGCGGAATACTTGAGAAATAATGTTATGTTTTCTAGTTTAAATATAAGCACTTTTACACAATATGCTATCTTTATTCCTAAAAATTTAAAGACTCACAGAAGAGACATGTTGCAGTATTTTTAGCCCGACACTTGGTTCACATGTAATTTATTTGACTTTAAAAAATATATCTGAGCATTTAAAATTAAAATATGCGTAGAAAATTTAAGATATTCTCAATAAATATTTCAAGAAATTTTTATAACATATTAAAATTGTAAAAATCTTAATGTCTATAAGAAGGAGATATAAATTCAAAACTGCTATAGCTCGCTTAGTTAATATTGTCGGAAAGTCATTTTTCTCCATTGTCATACATCTTAATATAGTTTTCTTTTTCATATCACAACTAAAATGACTGTCACAGGGTAAAAATATAGAAAACAATTTGATACTCCTGAACGTTCTTAATGTCTTTTCACAACTATTTTCAATCGAAATGACGTCTATGATTTCAATGAAAATTTTACTATCATATAATCGTTGCTTAAATATTTGATTTTAATAATATCTAGGTAATAAAGCGGCATGCGTCATCTTTTGTTGTTCCTTGGCGGAGCCACTGGAAAAACCTTTGGAGTTCATACCAGCGGAACCGCGCTCCTAACTTGCACGAAGGTAAGGTCTGTTCACGGTAATGTGAGCACTTTTGAACCAACCTTTGAAAAAATTCACTACTGCCCTGGTGGTCGGAGCCTTAGAGGGTACCGGGGCCGTGGTGGTGTAGTGGTAAGACTACTCGCCTCCCACCAAGGCGAACATGGGTTCGATTCCCGGCGGGGTTGCTCCGGGACTTTCGCATGTGAGAAATCGTGCCGGACTATGCCGCTGATCGGCGGGTTTTCTCGGGTATCTCCGGTTTCTCTGCGTATTTGCATTCCGGCGTTGCTCAATTCTTTCTTCACTTGATCCTCATCGATAGGGACATGCAAAATTCGCATTACTATTTGGCATCAGGCTGAAATTCACAGTACTATGTGCACTAGAGTCGGCGTTGTTTCTCTATTGCCGGGTGCATATATGTGAAGACACTCCCTCTCTGTCTGAACTACACGTGATTAGGGCACACAATTCTGAAGTGTTCCTTTATTGGAGCAATCACCCAGGGCGTGTCACAAGTTTTAACATGTCCCCAAATAATAACGCGAATTTTGCATGTCTCTACTCATCGGTTCTCAAGACCTCGCTGTTTTAGAGGCGCCCAAATCTCTGCACTACATAGAGAGTAGCAAGTTCCCGGCCACTGGTCGGCGTGTTGGACTGCTGAGCACCCATGCTATTTCAAGACCAATGCCAGGATGTCACTGCGAAGAAATGCATGGGATGGTAAAGGAGAAGGCACAGTGTTAGTTAAGCTACTCCCTCCAGGTGGCTGGCACTCCCTTTCGCTGTGGTCGAGCAGCGATTGGCCTGTGATGGGTCTCGGAGAAACCAACCGTGCCCTTCCCCTTTCTGGCTTAGTTCTGATGCGTGAGGGGCAAAGGGAGACCTATAATGGGCTTTGGTGGCCTTGCAACTTATCTGGAAGAGACGGCCAAGACTCGCTTGTGATCCTCGGCTGGGCTGCATCTGCTGCCGCTCGATGGTGGTCGAGCAGCCGTGCCTCAGCTCGACGACAGTTCGGCTTCTTTGTATCCCTCCCCTCCTGCGCCATGTGTGCTGGGGTTGCCAAGGTCTGTGTGTTTGACATGTGCTTTCCCTAGGGTGCGATGAGGTCTCTGCCTCCTCCCCCGCGTTGGTGGTAGGGGGTCGAGCGGAGAGGTCGGCTATTCCACAAGTGCTATAGAGATTTAAGTAGGACGACGGGTGATCTGCTGGTCTCACAGGGGATTCTCTCTTGTGTCCGGTCATAGGGTCGGACCTGTAGTGGCGGTTTTGGCTCCAAGACGAAGCAGACCCGGTGGGTTGCCCGTCACCCTGAGAAGGGTGAGTGCAGCAAGCAGCGACACTACCCCGGCGCTGACCTTCACAGTCAGCAGGGGCGCGGGTAGAAGTTACAAGGGTAGCGCACCCCGGCTGGACAAGCTGCTCTGAGTGCGAGAGTCTCACGAATGCTGGCATAGTGATTGAAAGGCTCATGGGGGTGTGAAACTTTTCGTGTTCGGGTGTGGAGGGCTGTCATGTTAGTGTGAGGTGACCCGCGGCGATTGGTCGTATCTCGATCTCCCTGCTGCTCATAAGGTAGCCGTCTCCATATATAATGGTATAATCAGCTGGTGTTTCGTGACACTAAGCGAGATAGTTATGGTTGTGGTGATCTTAACCTACACGTATACCACAGTACACAGTGGCATGCAGGTTCCTATAGGCTGTTCATAGTAAAGTGAGCACTTTTGATAGGCTTGCTGAAGATATTCTTGTATGGACGTTGCTTTTTCTTCCGCCTTATGCAAGATTAACATTGTCGTGGGGGGGACTCATCACTTTATTCATGCGTCGGAGTGAAGTTATTAGAAAAATAAATATTTTACAAAAAAAAAAAAAAAACAGAAAGCGAAAGAAATAATGTAAATTGTCAGAAATCGTTACCTAACACTTTTTATTCGACGTTAAGGTATCGAACTACTACCCATCCATCGTTACCAACTTGACTGGGTGCATGCTACTCAGTGCGCCCGCTTAAATATATGCAGGTACGGGCAGCGACTTTTCTTTAAGGTTGATTTCAAAAGTGCTCGCTTTACCGTGAACAGCCTATAATTAAGTTGGCAGCGGTTTTAATTGAAGTAATTTTGACACTTGAAGTTGTATTGAGAGTGTAATGTGTGACTTTATCGTCAATGGACTCAATTCATTTGGCAGAACAGGCGTTCGACCGAAAACCCCGCATAAGAACACGAAATTGCATATTATCAACACATTTACATTCCTAATATTTCCACGGTGTCCTCTTTGGTTGAATAAAGTGCGACGGTCCATGACAGTGTTAATCTCATATATAACGAAAGGATACAAGATGTGGGGGAAAGTAGATACTAAACAAGGTCTTTCAAAAGTGCTCCATTAACAGCAAACTGCATATGGTTCTCATCCCGACTTCTTGCTCGCACACACATTTTAATCGTACTCGGCAAAACTGAGAAATCCTTCTTCTGCATTGCACGAGTTGACCGAATACTGAGTGGTATGCGAGGTTTGCGAACTGTATTCGTGTGTACGAGTTAGAGTTTCAATAAATTCCCACAAGAGGCGTGTATTCATGGCAATCGCGGTATTTGAAGTTGGCCTGCTGAAAGAAGCAAACATTCATTTCGCAACTTTGGGTTCGAATTTCTACTAGCTGCGGTCCCTTTAAAATTGCGTTCCGAGTCTAGTTTAGCACTATCATGGCTATAGAATTTGATGAAAGGACGGGGAAGGCGTAATTAAGGGAGGTAAGGGACGCTGTGAACGTTTTACGCAAGTATTATATATAACAATAATATGAAAGATATGTGTTTATGAGTGTGTACGTGTATAGATACACATCTATGTAAGTGTCTGTGTGTACGGAAATACAAAATATATACATTTGAGGGGGAGAGGAAGAGAAATTCTATCCACAAATTTCGTGAGGTGGTTCAATGCAATATCAAATGAATAACATATACAGGACGGTTTGTACCCAAAATGAATATTGAGGGTGAGCCCATTAAAGACCTGGTTTTAATTTTTATGTTCGCGACATATTGGAAACGACGGGAAATTAGATTACAATCATCCGAACATTGTTTAGGCTAGTGTTATCGAGATTTTCAACCTAAAAGCAAATTCTTATTAATATCTTCCCTCGGAATGATAACAATTGGGATGGCCACTCTCTTGTTATAGACCACACACACACACACACACACACACACACACACACACACACACACACACATATATATATATATATATATATATATATATATATATATATATATATATATATATATATATATATATATATACAAGCATCAAACGTTCACAATTCCTGACGGTATATATATATATTCCTGACGGTATATATATATATATATATATATATATATATATATATATATATATACCGTCAGGAATTGTGAACGTTTGATGCTTGTTTATTTAGCAGTACGACCTGATTGTCAAAAATGTCTTCTTAGTTGGCAACTGCCCCCAGGACTCGCCGTTTTCCTGTAAAACGCACACAATTCTTTCGGTGCGGCCGTGATACAGTTGCAGGCGCGTATAGGCAATGCCAACACTACCTGCAGGGAATCTCATACCGACTGTCGCCAGAAAAAAAAAGGCAGCTTCAGTACTGTAGCCTTATTATTAATGTTTGGTTTAGGATATTCACGGTAAAATGAGCAATTCTGAAAGCCCTGCTTGAGATCTACTCGCATGTACGTTGTGTATTCTTCCGCCTTATGTAAGATAAACATTGTAATGGGCCTCATCTCTTTATTCATGCGTCGGTCAAGTGAAACCGTGAAATTATTTTAAAAGTAAATATTTCACAAATATGCTAGTTTTTACTCCTTGATTTATATAAAAAAAAAACAGAAAACGAAATAAATAATTTAAGTTATCAGAAATGGTTACCTAACACTTTTTATTCGACGTTAAGAAACGGAGCTACTTCCCATCTATCTTTACCAACTTCACTGGACGCCTGTCACTCAGTGCGTCAGTTAAAATATATACACGGGTAGGTAGATAAGCGGACTTAACGTTTCTTCGACAGCGAGGTCATTAGAGACGGTGCAAGTTGCACAGGGGAGAGGGATTGGAGAATGATTCAGAAGGAATTTTCCATGGCCTTTGTTTGGGACCCATCCCAGCATTCGCCTGGAGTGATTTCGGAAAACCATGAAAAAAGCCTAAATCAGGATGGCCGGACCGGGAATCGAACCCGGGTCCTCCCGAATGCGAGTCCAGTGAATATATACAGGTAGGGGCAGTGACTTTTTTCGAAGGTTGATTTCAAAAGCGCTCACTTTATCGTGAACAGCATATATATACTGTTTAAAGTAAATGTAAAAAATGTCTACCATTTTCGCCTGTGTAGTGCGCTCAACAGCTGGTGGTCTGATTTCACGGCGTTTCCCGATATTTTGCAAAGAGAAGTTTTATCTCCCTTAATATTCAGTTTGGATATAAAGCTTCCCGTATATGTCCTACTTGATTTTGCTTACGAAATCACCTCACAAAGTTTGTCGGTCGAATTCCGCCCCATTCTGTACTCTCCACAAACGAAACTAATGACGCACTGTATACAACGTCTTGTATCAGCTGAAGTGTGAACGAATGGAAATGTTTTTCAAGTTGGCTATTCTAAAAGCCGTGGCAACGCACAGCAGGGCATGGAGAAATATGTGAACAGGAAAAAGTTCTTAGACAGATTTTTAATATATTTTATTTTACGTGGTTATAGAAACATCTATTATTAGTACGTATGTACACACATACGTACTTATATTATGTATATATACAGATACACATTGTAAGCCTTGTAATAACGCATTCCATTTACAACTGATTTATTTTAATACTTAGGCCGTGTCCGAAATAATAAATAAATTATTTTGTGATTTGTGATTTCGTAAGTTTCAATACGGATGTTACCGACAGTCACGTGTTTAGTACTCGAGGCAACGCATATTTACATTAACAGTGAAAATTATTTTTATGTAGGCCCTACATTTAATGCTTAAAATATACATAATATTTCTACAATAATCACTGGCATGCTATGAATACGATAATAAATAAGAAAATAGTAAATTATTCAATAACGACTTTAAAGAAATTTTTGCTAAATGTATGAACAAAGAACAACACTTATTTGCTTTTTAAAACACGCCTAGTGTATTTTATGAATAGTTATTTGTTTGAAAAAAAAATAAACATTTTATTTACGCATGCGCACATGTGGTTTGAAGGTAAAAACCATAATGGCGCTAATTTTTAATTTTGTATTTTGCTAGCATCCCGTAGGCACAAAATACGAAATACTAAATTACCAAATACGTCACCATTTTTGTATACAAAATAGGGCCACGTGACTATTTTAACAAAATCTGTCATTTCGGACACGGCCTTATTTCTCAAGTCAGTTACAAGCTTGCAGCCCACATTACACCTTGCGATAGGTATTCATAGTTACGCCACAACATAGCGACACCATAGACTAAAGATGAGATAGACCGCTCTCGCTGGCTGTGCACAACAAATCTCTGTGTACCAACATTGAACTGCTTTTCTGTCAACACGCCTAGCAAAAATGGCGAGGATTGGGTTTGAGGTTAGAACACTGTTTAGTAAAAATTTGCTGTTGAGATGTTTTATAATTGCTCTAACCAATTTGTAATGCTTTTTGATTAAATTAAAACTGGTAAAATTGTTTTATTAACATAATAGTTCGTGTCAATTCAAAATTAAGATGTAAACAAACACGTTTATCACTGTTGACCATGTGACTTTGACAGTTGTGTTCCTTTGGGGTAGGTCAATGTTGGGTACATGGGCAGAAGACGAATAAGCGGTGTCGCTTATCTTTAGTCTACGAGCGACTTAAATACCATAGGTCAGACTCGAACTAAAAACCTCGTCGGCAGACGCTCACGCGAGGCTCTACCTCCGCATTTTTCCGGATCCAATTAGCGACCGTCCAAAAATCGCTGCTCAACCTTGCCTCGGCCCGGGTAGCTAGCGGCTGGTCTTCCATTACTACACGTTCATGCGAACCCGGCGCGTTGACTCGCAGCCGTGTTCGCATTCCCACTGGCAGCGGCATGGGAAGCAAAATAATAGTAGCTCCCGCCGGATGTAATAAGCCATTCAATTTTCGCTTTCAGTGACCACGCGAGCTGCGCGGCGAAGGTGACAGGAAGCACGGCTTATTAAAGGACGCTGACCATTTCGGACATATTCACTCGTATTCTCGCTTGTCCTGGTTGAAATGAGGTCACTTTACCAGGAAAAGGCACGTAAGTGGATACTTTTTTTAATATTTAATTTGCTCCCTCCGTTTTTTAACTTTTTAATTCCCAGCAGTTACAATAAAATACGTTGCCTGGCAGTCCGTGACTGCGAGCATACATGCAGGCTAATGGCTATAGTCTACTCAAGGTTTTCTTCATGCTTTTTTTAATCAAACCTGTGGAAAATCACCATATACGTGACGTGTTTGATGGTTTGCTAAATAATCCGTGTATAATCCATTCACGGTTACTTAACACTGTTCTGACGCCGTGCGAAAGTTCTACTTCCAGGATATTCCTCCGCCTCGTGTCAGCCAAGCTTAACTAAGTAGTGAAAAATTACACCAGAGGACAACGCACAACTTTCCTGTGCACTCAGTTGTTATATTGTTTTGCATGAGAACTATTTATTACTAGGCGCTATCAACACAGAATTTTTTCTCACTGTTTTTATTCGTGTTTATTATAAAATAAATATTATAATGTGCAAATAAAACATAGGTAAAATTTCAATATAACAAAAAATAAGATACGTCTGTTTATATAGAGGTATAAAACGATTGATATATGGCATATTTAGGAAACAACTAAAAGGGTAATACATGTGCTAATTTTGAAAGGTTTTTTTTTTAAAACGTCCGAAGAAACCGTAAATGGACTATATCATGCTGGTGTTAACATAAAAGTACTTTATTTTTGTTAAATTCAATATTTATTTATGTATTACCTACAGATTACAATATTTAATTGATAATTAATATAAATGAAAACAGCGAGGAAACAGGTGTGTTGGTAATGCCTACACTCTAAATCGGAATCAGTTATTTTTTATTGATTGTCAGTTGAAACTGCTCCATTCCGAATCAGTAGAATAAGAAAACTACTAATCTCTTCAGTTAAATGAAATCCACTAATACAAACCGTAGAAAAGCAGTTATTTGTAGTCGATTAATAAAAAGTACAAGGATTAAAAACGGTGCATTACGGTTTGAAATAAATTAAGTACAATTATTTTGTCGCAAAACAATTTTATCACATGTACAAGGAAATTTTGGAAGTGGTTGGTATCGAACCGCCACCCCAAAACGCAACACATTCTCTTGCTTCTTTTGGTTGACGTTCTACCAACTCTGTTACTTTGCCACTGAGATAAACAGTCTCATATTTGCGCAGTAACATAAACGTACATTGGCGAACGGCTGTAAGTTTCGATGTATCTGCCATTTTACGATGCAACGAGATTTTACATAATGAAACTGTTATTTTGAAGAGACAGATTGACTTGTAATAACTGCGCTAATTAGACAGTGGAACGTTAGAAACAATGCAATATTTTATAAAATTAGTTGTTTGCGAATTATTTGATCTGTCAACTTGCAGAACACAAAACTTTTGTTGGTGTAAATCCAACTTTCTTATTGAATCAACGCACTATCGAGCCAGTAAAATTATCACTGATATATCTGTCATTAAAAATAACAGTTTAAATCTGTAGTGCCTCGTTGCATTGTAAAATGGCGGATACTAGTGGACATCGATAACCTCGTACATTGAAACCTCTATATTTATCTTTTAAAGCACAGAGTCCGAACTAAACTAAAAATAGATTAACTTTAGAACTTTGCAAAGACATGTACTTGTGCAGAAAATCTATATATTTCGTCAACAAGAAATACTTTCACTTCACAAAACTTACAGCAATATTTGACATTACATTTTGTGGTTCAGTACCCATAATACGAGCACACGTTTGGCAGTGGTAAAGTAGGGCAGTGGATATGGCTGAACATGAAAGCTTCAGCATGCTTTGTTTTATGGGCGGAGGTTCGAGCCCAACCACCTCCAAACACGTTTTTGTACGCAACATCTGCGTTCTGCGACAAAATAAATCGTACCTAACTTACATCACGTAGGAAAGATCTGTGCTTATTTATTATCCAACTATAAGTAACTAGTTTTCTACTGCTTTAATTAGTAGATTTCTTTTAAATGATGAATTAGCGAAAATTTTTCTACAGATTCCTGGTGGAGCAGTTTCAACTGACAATCAGTAAAAAATAACAGATTCCGATTTAGAGTGTAGTAAGAAATAGTACTTATGGAGAATATTATTAAACCGAGCACGCACGAATGCGGCGCAGTGTCCCTTTGGTGTAATTTTCTAGATTCGGTTAAACTCTGTTTTCGTGAAGCGGAGGAATTACCTGGAAGCAGAAATTTAGCAGGGCTTCAGAAAAGTTAGAAGTGACCGTTAATGGACTATGGTGTGCTTTCTGAATTTTTTTTTTTTTTTTACGAATAATTCAGTTCGAGCCAAACTTTCGCACTTACTAATTTTCACGGGGACATGTCCTTGCGCATTTACTTTCAATGTATATACAGCTTATGGTTTAACGCAGTAATCCACATATTATAAACATAAAGATGTTATCTCCTCAAAGTTCCAGCTTGCCTGTGTGCTGCTAAAATATCACTTAGTTTGGGTTGGGTGTCGACGAGGGACTATTTAATTTAGTGTCCGGTTATATTTCGGTAACTCAATACAAGTGCTACAAATCAAATAATCTGATTTTTTAAAATCAATTCCCTTACAATATGCCGTACAAAAACCTCTGTTATGTGCAAAAGTTTTACACCCTAATTACTAACTGTTATACAGTAATTTTGTGAGAAATAATGTGTAATGATAATGCACCGGTGTTAGGAAATTCGTTAATAAAAAACTTCACCAGAAAAAAAAACATCATCTTTTGAGTTGTGACACTATTGCACTGACGTATCGATTTGTAAATTGTGCATAAAGGAAAATCGCGAGCTGAAGTAATATGTATAAACTCTATTGGATGTTTCCAGTATTCTCATTTGCTACCTGCACACATGTATTTAGCATAAGTAACCATATACTTCTACGTAAAATTTGTGGATGATTATAGTTTCACCACGAGGTTTTTCTCATACGCAATATTTTGATCTACAACACTTGCAGTACTTTATTTCCAACTCTATAATATATTCACTATAATGATCTATAGATATGAAGCTACTAAAGCTCATTCATAATATCATCTGTAAAAGTAAGAATGAAATAGTGGAATACTTGGTTAAAAATAATAGTTTTATTTAATAAAAAGTAATAATATTATTACTTCCATTATACTCAACAGAATAAAACTGTCACCTACAGTATCAAAAACTGTTATGCATCATACAACAAAGTATAAAAAAAGAAGCTAAGTGGTAAGATAATGGGGCCATACTTTATCAATGGAATATTATCCTTTTTCTAATTTACTATGAATAAATCAACACACTTATTATTTAGAATTATTATTTTCTAAGTGTAATTTTTTCAGCCTCATCTAACTCATGATTATTAATATGAATAGGGGTAGAAAAAACTTAAATATTTTTAAACTACGAACAGCGCCTTGGTTTATTAATCTTTTTTGCTTGATATACAATCGATTCGTTTGTACCATTCTGTTGTGAGATGTATCGGGACTCGTTTCTTGAAGCACCCTATTTTCTTTATGATTGCCGACAAATTAGCAAATCGTACAGGACCTTGCTATCGACGATAACCAACGAAATGCTGACATGTATCTGTTTTATCATAGTTCCTATAGTAAAATACATAAGTACAGTAAATATAATTACTTCAGTCGTAGTCTTCTGCTGCCATTTATTGTTCGCCTAATAGGTATACCATTATTATATACTAGGGGACCCAGCCCGTGACCTTTTTTTTTGTATTGTAAGGGGGCAGAACAGTTACCATATTAAAAAATTTGGTTACCATACAAAGACTGCAAAAAAATATTGCATAGATATATGTAGGTAATAATGAAATTATGTGAAATTAACTCAACATTAAAGCGACTGTGGTCCCATTTAATATTTCTCTATCCACTTGGCCACTGCGGCTCCACTTAACATAGTTCTATCCACTGAGCCACTAAGGCCTCACTTGCAATCGCTCTATCCACTGAACCACTAACACCCCACTTGATATACCTAGTTCTATCCACTAAGCCACTGCAGCCCCACTTAACATAGTTCTATCCACTGAGCCACTAAAGCCCCACTTGGAATCGCTCTATCCACTGAGCCACTCTGGCCACACTTAATTAACTCAACGATGAAGCGAGACATTTAAAGTAAACAAAAATGATATTCCATTACCTTCATATCTCTATGCATTAATACAAAAATTTTCATAAGGAAAAAGTAATTAGAAAATGAGTTTTTAGGGTACAAGTTAATGATTGTATAATCTGATCATGCTGAAATTTGAACTTGACCTATATTTTACCCTGAGGGTTCGCTCTGCAAAATTTGAAGAAATTCTGTTGAGTTTCAAGGGACTTACAGGTATAAAAGACGTACAGACACACAGAGATCGTCTATTTATTATATAGGATTTGTTGAAATCTCGTGTGTTTTGAGTCTTCGTTAGTGCAAGTGTTTTATAAGGCTGCAGTTCAGTAGACTGAACATTTTGGTCCCCTACATTAACATTCCACTATTGGAGCTAACCTCTTCATTAATGAGGCAGTTCATAATATTTATATTTACTTAATTACAGAGAGATGTTGCAGACATTTTAAGACATTTCGTGCAAGATGCCACACACGAGATACTTTCCAAAACGACTAACATATTTTTTCTGAATACGCCACGAGGTAATTTATTCAGAACTGATAAAAACTGAAAGCGAAAATTCGCTACAGCATTGTATCTCTTCGAAAATAAGAGAAGGCAATTATAATTTGCTTCAGGTCGTGGGTTTCATTTGTGGTCACATTAAAATCGTATAGTTAGATAAAATGATGCAATCATGAACTTTTCAACAAAAACTGGTCGAATTTGACGGTAGTTTTTAACTGCATCTGTTTCACAGCTTTAATTGCTTCTTTTTGGATGTCAGCCATTGGTTCGTCTATTTAATTATAGTCGACTGACACGTCTCCCTTGAATTACGGCATCATTAATGCTATTAACGCAGTGATTACTTCACAACTAGGGGCAGCGGTGGAACAGTGGCTAGCGCACCCACCTCCCACCAAGGCGATCCGGGCTCGATCCTCGGCGGGTTCGATCCCCAGCGGGTTCACTCCCGGATCCTCGTATGTGGGAATCGTGCTGGACGATGCCGCTTGCCGGCGGGTTTTCTCGGAGTACTCCCATTTCCCTCGCCCTTGCATTCCAACGCCATTCCATCCTAGGGCCTCACTTCATGTCATGTTCAGGGATGACGGATCCCAGCTGGAAAGCCTCTCACTCAGAGGGTGTTGCCTCGCTCTGGGTCAACCCCCCCCCCCCCCCCAACCATACGCATTTATTACTATTACTCCATAACTCGAGTGCTTATTGCCGGTTTTGTTTTTATTCATACGAACAAAACTTCCCTTCTTGCGACGCTAATCAGTTTGTGCTACAGGCAGCAGATATGGGAGAAACTGACGCGTGACGAATACTTCCAGAAGAATTTAAAAAATTCATCTTTGCACGTGTGCAAATGTTAGAAAATTTTTTAAAATCGGAATCGGATAAAAGGGTGTCTACATACTGAAACGTTTGTCCCAGCCATACTCATTCTTATATGACCAAACTAATGTTTAGCAGCTCGAACAAAATATTTTTTTGAGTAAACGAAACTTGAAAAGCATCAAAATTGATTTATTACATCTAAAAAATTACACGCTTGAATAAACACAACCTCAATGTTGGACCAAAAAATTAGACTGTCAACAAAATATTACGGTAAAACAATTGTATAATATTTTCTTGGCCACTCATTTTATTCCATTCGTTGGAAAATACAGCTCGACATATAGTTGGTAATTTTTATGACAGAATAGTAACAGTGATTGTAAGTGCATTTATTGATCCTTTATAATGGTATTAAAATCCCAACTAAATAAGTACAACAAGAAACTGAAAAGTAAATCTGCTAAACTTAAAATACTTATTCACGTACACTGTGCAGTATTTTAATTGTATGTAAAAAAAAAAAAAACACTCCCGTTACGCTTGAGGTTGTTAGGGCACATGCGCGGACATGAATAATCCGAGTTCGAATCTCGTTTGTACTTTTACTTTTTTTTTTAAATAATAACCGAAACTGTTTAAATATTCGTAGAGCCGAACAGTTCTTTAGTTGCACCACCCAAATCTTACAGTTTAAGGCAACGAAACAAGAGCAACAAAATAATTTGGTTTCAACATCAAAGTATTTCATTGTCTCTATACAAACAATGAATTTGGTTGCACCAAAAAACTCTGTTTTATTAAATAAAATATTTTTCTCAGTGTAGTTTCCAGTAGTACAGAACTGCGTGTTGTCTTTTCTACAATCGTATTTTTTTTCTCACGTGGCTAAAATGTTGAACATTTCAAAACATTCTGTTGGTCGGAGTGTCCACAAATGCCGGTGTTATACCACCCCAAGTCAGAACTTCACGTAGGTTACCAGTCGAGTATGCCAGTGAACGTTTTACTGTGGTTATGTAGAAGGAAATATACAATCACCAGGAGCTGCATGTTGTGGGGATAACTTTTTACTTTCAATGTCAGAGCTCAGTTAAATTTTTCTTTTTCAACCCACGTAACATGTCCTGATAGTAATAAGTATACATGCCGATACCACTTCCTAAGTTCGCTGATTTGAAACTTCTTTCCCATTAAATTTATGTTGTGTAAAGTCATTTAAAATTAATAATACTGTTAAAGTTACGGAGTCGTAAGAGATTTCGTCCTTGTTTTTGAAAGTAGCACTTGTTTTATGAATGTGAAAGTAGGGAGGGCGTGGTTTGCATTAGAAAATTTAACGTCTTTCTACTAAATTCACGGGGCCACAGACTCATAGACGATGTCTTATTGCGGGAAAAGTTGACTGTTTTGCTAAGATTCATAGTACTGTGAACACATCAGGCAGTTTTCTTAGGTTACTGACTGTCACGCATGTATCACTCTTATTCCATTTCATTGGACCAGTAAGGGTTCTGATAGTATAAGGCAGAATATTTGTGATTGGCCTGCAAAAAATTTCGGTGATTCAAAACTTGATCAACCAATCATAAAAAGATAAACTAGCTAGTGTGATAATCGAATATACGTTGCCTCAAAATTTTTTTCGCGATTTTGCGCAGACTGCCAAATGTAATGCACATTTCACTGGCGATGTTTAAGTCCGAAGTCTACACGTTTCAGCTAATATATAAAAGTGTAAGTTTATTGCATGGTAGATCCAAATGATATTGGCAATACGATTTACTTACGAACATGTCAAAGACCTATTTATAAGTTTATTTTGTAGCTAATGATTGACAAGATTGCCTTAACAGTTTATGCAAGCAATGGGCCTAACCATTAAAAATACATTTACGTTCCTCTTAAGCTGTTGCGCTGTCTGAAATGGCCAAATCTAGGATAAAATAACTACGTACCTTTGGTGATTATGTACCGGGAACCAAGCGTACATATGAGGTATCTGGAACATTCGGGGAGTTGTTAGTATTGATGATTCTAATAAAAAAGAAGATGGTAAAGATGGGTGTTATTCCTTAAAGATACCCGAGACACAGCAATGTGCGTTTGCTCGTATTTATGTGGTTGCATGGCGGTTGGCAGTATATTTCTGACTAATGTGGTGTTGTTTGTGCCGCCTAGTGACATTTGACAGTGTTGCAGATGGTGTTGTAAACATGAAGACAGTGAATAATTTTATTAATTACCAATGACTTGTCACATATTATACAAATACATATAAATTGTATGGTGATCCGATCTGTAGCATAATGGCTTCTGTTAGTAGCCTAAACATTTTAGGCTTAAACCTGTAAAAAATACATTGTAATTCTGAAAATTGTTGCATATGTTCTACTTAATGTGCTGAACAACATACTAAAAGTCTCAAGTCCTCTTGTGCGAGCTTCATTGATTTTCAGGTAAGAAATACACAAGTAATGTTTTATAGTAGCATTTCAAACGAGATATTGTAGAACTGTGTAAAAAAAAAAAAAATTGTATGCTGGAAAATTGGTGCAAATGTTCTATTTAGTGTGTTGAACAATATGCTAACAGTCCGATGTCATCTTGTGCCGGCTTATTTGATTTTTCAGGCAAGAAATTCATAAGTAAAGTTTTATAGTAGAACTACACTAAAGTGCTGTGGAGAGAATGTACCCAAGGTAGCGTGCACTTTCAATGCGAGAGTTTTACCTAATGGAGGTAATTCTGGATCAAGTACGGTTTTTGGTCGCTTCATAACGGAGAAGGTACCTGTTTAAAATTGCATTCCTGCTACAAAATGATAGTCCCTACTGACTAGCCAGATTCATACCGACAGTTTTGCGCACTTGCAGCCACCTGCAACAGAAAACGTGTTTGTGGTTTCTGAAAATAGCATGTAGGGCTACCAATGCTTCGCTAACGTACGCAGTTTTCTTATCTATAGGCTGTTCACGGTAAAGTGAGCACTTTTTAAGGCCCTTATAAATTTTTCTTTTCATCCAATTTCCATCTTCCTGCTGCTTTTTAATATAAACATTGCAATGTGACCAATAAACACAGTGTATACATTTCACCTCCATCAAAATTTAATGACCGAGGCTGCAATAATATGTATTTAATAGCGGTTAATACCTGTTGGGAAGGTCTTAAAAAGTGCTCACTTTACAGAGAACAGCATATAGTCCAATATAATCGTTTGACACGTGAGCACACGGAGATTTCATCATTGGGTCGTGCCCGATTAATGGAAATTCCATATGGGTCATTGACGGCAAATCGCGCTGCCTTTTCTCTGCATGTCCAATATTAATTTTAAACGTTAATACCAGTAAAATAACGGGCATGCGTCTTGCTTGCAGTGAATGTTAGTGGTCATTGAAACATCATTAACATTTCACTGGTACTCTTGTTTCAGTTACACAATTAGACGATAACAAATATGTGTAAATCTTAGCTCTGCTCGCGCATGCCTTGCAACTGCATGGAACAATTCCGAAATACGATGGCGCTTCCTTGCTTTTAAGTAGTTCACATTGCAATAAACTTGAGTGTTATACTTGTATTTGAGTTTGGAGATGTAGAGGTGGCCCAACGAAGAAGCCGGTCCACGATAGAAACTTTCTCGCAACACAAAATAAACGTCCCAATGACCTCCGGCGAATAGTCCCTCAGCCGTAATTTCGTTGCATTTATGAAAACGTGTGTATGTACGTAATGAATGTGTGTGTATATGCGCATTTCATATGTTCCTATAGAATGCAGTATTTACATTATTGTGTGTGTATGTCGTAAACGATTAAATGTGAATTCGAGGCTGTGGATTAATCACGAAGAATATTTGGAAAACACGCATTACTAGTTGGCATCAAAACTGAATCGTAAGAGTGATATCTACCTTTTAATGGATCTGAGCCATTAGCTTATTACGAGTAGTAGAAAAGTCCTTACAACAGCATGCTAAGTATTCGGATAATGGGTGGTTGAAAAAAAAAAATTGACTATTGCAGAAACTGCCATGTCATCAAATTATTTCATGGAAATAATAAGGCTGCCATCCTTACTTGCCGTTAAATTTCATGACGTGCAATTCGTATTCTGACAAAGGATTGTTAATCATGTTAAAAATTTAAACAAAATTTTTTGCTAGCCCAAGATGCATCATTTGTCAAGAATTCGTGCATTAAACTATTACCAAGGAAAGTGTAATGCTTGACTGCGCAACGGATATGTAGTGCATTTATTTCGCTTTCGTTGGTGCACACTTTCTCCAAGAAGCTTTTGTAAACAGCAACACTTATCGCTTCGTTGTAGAGATTTGTAACGCACAAACGGAATGTGTATGCATAACTGAGTACGGTAATTGTCTGGTAGAATAAGGTCGGTAACTTGAAAAAGCCATGTAGTGGCTTGGAAATTGCCGTTAATTATGTAAGAAGGTTTCCTGTTAATTTCTTTGTCGAAGTGAAATAAGTGTTTTATCGATCGATGTCATATATATAATTTGCATTTTTATACAATAATATTTTTCAGGAAAATAAATAAAATATATTGAGGCACACTGAAAAAAATTCGCTTACCGCTGAGGATATATGTATGTATATGTATGTATGTATATGTGTGTATGTGTATATATGTATGTGTGTATATATGTATGTGTATATATGTATGTGTGTGTATATATATACCTATATATATATATATTTAGGCTGTTTACGGTGAAGTGAGCACTATTGAAATCAACCTTAGAAAAAGTCACTGTTCCTAACTGCATATATTTTAACGGGCGCAGTGAGTGACCGATGCCCCGTAAAGTTGGTAACGATGGAGGGAAAGTATTTCAATATATTATAGTCGAATAAAAAGTGCTAGGTAACCATTTGTGACATCTTAAATAATTTCGTTCTTCTTCTGTTTTTATTTTATGCATGGAAGCTTATATTTATTTTGAAATAATTTCATAGTTTAACTAGACCGACGCATGATTAAGATGACGAGGCCCACTGCAATGATAATTTCACGTAAGGCGGAAGAATACACAACACGCGTACAAATAGGTCTTAAGCAGGGCTTTCAAAAGTGCTCAGTTTACCGTGAACAGCCTATATATAAGATATAAAACATATATAATATATATACATATGAGATATATACATATAAGATATATATAAGATAAATATAAGATATATATCTAATATGCAA
This sequence comes from Dryococelus australis, assembly GCA_029891345.1. NCBI lineage: Eukaryota > Metazoa > Arthropoda > Insecta > Phasmatodea > Phasmatidae > Dryococelus > Dryococelus australis. Next base: position 106,413,714 of record CM056995.1, read on the forward strand.
CAGTTCTTCATTTTCTCAACATGTATATTTGTGCAGCGTATCGTTATGCTTCATTGCATATACGGGGGAAAAAAAGGAAGTCTTCACTAAGGAGAGCGAACGCAACGCTACCTAAACAAAAGATAAATTTTTCTTTCAAAGTTTAGAGATAAAGTGTGGGAGCCTTGCGTCGTAAACCTAGCTTTGGGGTACCGGCGGCACTGAATGATGAGAAAACACGGTAGAACAAATGCGTGCCAAAGAAAGCGGGAGAGAAGAGCAAGTCGCTCGGAATAAATAGAGAGAAGAGGCGTGGGGAAAATGGGCTGCCTTGTACTGCACATTCATACAGGTAGGTGCAGTAACCTGTTGGAAGGAAATGTGGAGTGAGGGTAAAGTCGAGCAATTCTTAGAGATGGATACTTGTGAGAGGTCATGGAGAGATCCTATCACGTAATTTAATCTCTGCTTATGGGGAGAAAATTGCACGTATAGTTAGACGCTATAGAAGGTTGGCAACTGAGAATTTCTCTAAGACTACAGCGTACTAAAGGCTGTTCACGGTAAAGTGAGCACTTTTGAAATCAACCTCATAAGAAAGTCACTGCTTCTACCTGCATATATTTTAACGGGCGCACTGAGTGACAAGCGCGCAGAAAATTTTGTAACGATGGATTGAAAGTAGTTCCATACTTTAACGTCGAATAAAAATGTTAGGTAACCATTTGTGAGTACTTTTTTATTTCTTGCGCTTTTTTTTAATGCATTGAAGTGTAAAAATTACCAGATTTGTATAATATTTACTGTTGTTATAAATTCGCTTCATTCACCTGACCGACGCATGAATAACGTGATGAGGCCCATATAAATGTTAATTTTATATAAGGCGGAAGAAAACATAACGTCCATACAAGTAGATCTTAGGCAGGACTTCCAAAAGTGCTCATTTTACCATGAACAGCCTATAAGAGGCATCAATACAGCTGCTAAAATAATACACTGTCGAGTCTTGCAACCTGGGTAATATTATAAATAATACGTCATGGGAGAATATTTACAAATGGCAAATCAATAGAACATGTTTCAATTAATGATTGTCATGAAAATAATTCTTCGATTTTTATGTTTATACGATAATCTGTTTACTGTAAAGTGAGCACTTTTTTTTATTCATACCGCTGTTCGGAACAGATCCTTAAATTTTCATCTTACTTAATGTTTGATAACAAACCACCATTTTCATAAAATTACGTTTATTAACACACGTAAGTTTTCTCCACAAATTTCCTTTAAATAAGAGCTTGTTTTCGGATATGCCCTCAATAAACATTACGTCTATACGCGGATTTACAGTTTGAAACTTCTCAATTCCTTCACTTTTGATTTCCCTTAAAATGAGCGACAAAGTTGTAGACAACAGGGAAGTTTTTTTTTTCCTTTAATATATTTCAATATTGGCATCGAAGAATTGCCCGGGCTTTTAACGGATGCAGAATTTCCAAACATACAAAACGCAGCACGGTTTATGTCTATCTGTTGGCAATATTGAATTCGGGGTCGAATTCATTATCTTTCGTTCACTAGTTTTTTTTTTCTTCGCTTTGTCTTTCTTCGGAATTGTTTCGTGTTAAACTCTTATGATATACAGTAGACTTTCCATCAAACTGTTGATTCTTATCCGTCGGCCTCTGGAAGAAACAGAAAAAAAGGGAGGGGCGGGGGAGTAAGAAAATAACTGAAACTTGTAGAAGGTGCTGCATTGAAATATGGACATAAACGGTAATGTAAAGACTGTTCACGTTAAAGTGAGCACTTTTGTAATCAACCTTAAAAAAAATCACTGCTCCTACCTGCCCTGTAAAGTTTAACGCCCTGTAAAGTTGGTAACGATGGATAGAAAGTAGTTCCATATTTTAACGTCGAATAAAAAGCGTTAGGTAACAATTTATGACAACTTAAATAATTTCACTGTTTCACTTGACCGACGCATGAATAAAGTAATAAGGCCCATGGCAATGTTAATTTTACATAAGGCGGAAGAATACCCAATGTGCATACAAGCTTTCAAAAGTGCTCATTTTACCGTGAATAGCCCATACAAATAAGACATAGGTTCAATAAAATTTCCATTTTTTTAAATCAACGTATATTTATGTTAACATAGGTATAAAATGTTTGTGATACGCGGCATATATAGGAAACAACCGAACACGCCTTACATGATTTTCAAATATTTGATCCAATAAGGTTTGGAGATTCCGGGAATAGAATATACAGTCCTTACGTAAGCTTTCGCTTCTACAGTCTCCCGCAAAGACCGTGTTAGTGCAATGGACAGCCTTATTGCCTTCCGCCACTGCGAACCGGACTATATTCCGATGGGATAAAACTCAGATTTTCGCATTGGGAATCATGGCGGACGTTGCCGTAAGCCAGGTGAAAATTTTTGACTCTCTTATAAAAGTGAGTGTAAACATATGTAAGTAGATAGGAATAGGGGATTCCAGCACAAGGGCTGGGATTGTGGTGCGGTGGCGCCGTCCGCTATCTTTATGAAATCACAAATTTTCCGTTTTTTCCTTTAAACACGTAAAACCCCAAGGACTTCCCTAAAAATTTCCCGAATTTCCCTTAGAAGTTCCCTTTTTCCCTTAAAATTTCCAAGAATGTGTGAAAAAAAGTGCATGCTCCTCAGTGTGGCTGACTCACTCTTCAGTGTGGCTGAGGTATACCGAAAATCATCCAAATTGAGTAATCTAAGGATTCAGTGCCATAAAATTATTTAAAGATTTTTTAAGTATAAAATAAAATATATTTTTGTAGTTAAAACATTGGTCGCGTAAGTATTGAGTGTTATATATCACTGACTTGTGTTTTCAAGGCCTATAGATCGCGATTTCATAACGATTATGTAACCCAATGTCAGGACCAGCATATTGGATTTAAGAGGGTTGCCTTTACCCACCCCCACCCCTTACCATCGCCACAACCTCTATACTCTCGTCACCTCACCTTATCCCCCTCCACCACTACACCCCTCTGCAAACATCATTCAAAACTATATATATATGTGTATATATATATATATGTATATATATATATATATATATATATATATATATATATATATATTATATATATATATATATAGAAGTATCTAAAAATTAAAGCGATTCATAACATTGCCACAAAGATCGTCGGAAATTATATTGAAAGTATCGATACATACGCCCCCCATTTTTCTCACAGATACTCCCCAACCCGCACACCTCACATCCCGCGACCTTGATCCCCCGCCCCGAATTGGCTTCTCTCATCACACAACCATGGAACCCCCTCCCCCCTCCAAACACAAGGCATTTTATCCACTAAACACACAGCATGACCCCCCTTCCCCTCGACACTTAACTGTCACAAAAAGCATCGACCGCCCCCTTTACCCTTCCTCATCCCACTGCCAGACACCACTTCCCACACTGCAAGCAGCAAACCGGCCTTGTCAAAGCAATCATAAAACGATCAGTCCTATAGGAATCGATGCAGTCATAAATAATTAGAATATTTTTATTTAAATTTATCTTATTTATTGTTTGAAAAGTTCGCACAGCTTAAAAAATACAGATTAATGATTCAAATATGTATTTTAAATGCGAATTCGGTTTATAAAATATAAATTATGTAACATTTGCACTCCCATGGCAGATAGTTACATTTAAAAAGAGAAAAAATTATCACGGAGGCATGGGGATTCAAACCCACAACCTCTCGAACAGGAGTCGAGTGCTCTGATATTTTTTTTAAGTTGACTTTATTAACTACATTTAACGATACATTTCTCATTGAGGGGCCACGGTGGTTGAGCGATTAGCACGCTCGCCTCCTACCTAGACGAACCGGCAGAATCCTAAACATCGTGAACTAAAACAGAGAGCTATGCGTCATTAGATTAAAAGTTACAGCGAAACCGGTATCGTACAGAAAGAAACCAATCACCAGGATGACCAAGAACATCCGAAGAATTGGTGGAACAGCTTAGGCTATCTTGTGTGAGTAGCCCTATAAAGTCAATTGTCCACCGCAGTTTGGAGCTTGGCATTCCGAAGACTACGTGCAAAATGTTCTTGATAAACGTTTGAGATTGCATGCCTACAAAATTCAATTGAGGCATGAAATTAAGCCGGAAAATCGGCCCAAAAGTTTTGCATTCGATGCTCGTATGTTAAAAGAACAGGACACGGAAAGAAGCCCCGATCTTACCCATCTAGACTTTTTCTTTTTGAGGATATGTCTAGAACATTGTATACACGGTGAATATTCCAGATTTGGAGTATTTGCATCAGAGAATCACTGCTGCCATTGATACAATTACGGCGAAAGTGCTCCGGAATACATGGATGGAGGTCGAATATCGCCTGGACATATGCAGAGCTACAAATGGAACTCACATAGAAACATTGTAAGGTAAGCAAAACTTTGATTCTTCCTGTTCAATTTGGTACAAGAACCAACCAAATCGGTCAAATAGTTTCGAAGCTGTGATTTTTTTAATTTTACCATTCTTTTTCGATGACTTTGTATTAAATGTTCTGTTTACATTTCTTTTCAATCAATGCATACAGAGCTTATGAACGCTAGTTTTTTGTGGCTGTTTTTATTTGAATTTATTGTGTTTAGCATTTTAAAGACATTTTTAAAAACAAATGTTGTATTAAAAACATTTAGTTATTTTCACTCGGGGTCTGAATCACATGTGCTTAAGACCACATTGAGATTTTTTATATTCGTTTTAAATAATTATCATACAAACAGCTTTTTTCACATATTGGCCTGTAAGCAAGTGAATATGTACAGACATATAGATAGTCAAATATAATTCGTGAACTGTAACGGAGAAGGCCATTCAGATCCAGGAATGTATGTAAACGTCCTATATAACCACAGCGATTAGTTAAATAAAAAATAATAATATTTGCATAATATCGTTTATTTAACGAATTCAGTTTATAACAGGATGGTTACGATATAGGGTTAAAAAATTAGATTTTTAATTTTTTTAACCTAATAAAATATATTACTACAAAAACAATCAAAACGTATTCATGTTCGTACAGAGTCCACACATGTGCACACAGAAGACTAACTCACGCAAGATTAACGCTGCTCAAGATTAACTCCGTCCAAGATTGATACTACCCAAGAATAACACCACCCAAGATTAATTACATCCACGACTAACTCTACCCATGATTGACTCCACCCAAGGTTAACTCTACACGAGACTAACTCTACACAAGAGTAACTCTACCCAAGACTAACACTACCCTAGACTAACACTACCCTAGACTAACTCCACCCAATACTAACTATATCAAAGACTAACTTTACCCAAGACTAACTCTACCCAAGATTGGCTCTGCCCAATATTGGCTCCACCCAAGAATGACTACGCACAAAACAGTTTCGTGCTGTGCCACTCACCTATAAAAAAACTTATGAACTACCTCGAAAAATGACTCCTAAGACGAGTCTCGTAGTTAACTTAATCGTACAAAATCTTCGTAAAACATTTCTAACACGACTGACCATACCAAAGGGCCATACCCAGCTTGCCAAGCCAACTGACCAGATCAACCAACTAATTGTGGAAACTTTCCTCAAAAATATTCTCCTTATTTTATTATTTCGCATTATAAGGCTCAACCAATTTTAGTCGACCCGAGTAAGGCATAATACTTAAAATCCTGCCATAGCTCTCATCCTGCACTTAACCTATCGACCAAAAAGTAATTGGGCACTTGTGAATATAGGTAATTCGGTACGTCAGTTAACTTGCGTGGCCGCCATATGCTGCAGGCCGGTGTAGAACCATTTGAAAAGGAGATGGCACGAGGTACAGAGCTTTCGGACTTCGATAAGGGCGTGATTGTGGGCTGCCTTTTCAGTGGGCGGTCTAGCTGGGCGATTGCATGGAAGGTAAACAGGCCCAAATCAACGGTCGCATTCGTCCTGCATAAGTGGAAGATCGATGGGCATTGTGCTAATGCTGCACGTTCTGGGCGACCTCCAATCTTGACCGACAGAAATCGCAGAACCATGAAACATGAAATTGTCAAAAATAGGGCAGAACCCATGGCTACCATCCGACAGGAGTTTCCTGCAGCAAGAGGAGTATCGGTTTCCATTAGAACATTGCGTACAGAGGCTCACCGACTTGGATATTTCGGAAGAGCAGCTGCACACAAGCCCCATATCACGACAAGCAATAAAGCTCGATGACACAGGTGGTGTTTGGACCGTCGAAACTGGACACTGGAGCAGTGGAAAACGGCTCTGTGGAGTGATGAATCGAGGTTTACATTATTCTGGTCCGATTGACGTGTAGGGTGTGGCGTGTACCCGGGGAACCGGTTGTATACTCCACTATATTAATAAGTCTTTCAGGTAAGAAGAAAGGACTGTGTAAGTAATTAAACTCAAATTAATCATATATAAATACGATTTTTTTACCTATTATATATGTTCTATCTTTCTAATTATTTTATACATTCTATCTTTACATTTCTCAGATATTTGTGGATCATGAATATTAGCAACAATCTCATGTGATATAAAACCAATCCATCAGTTCATTAATGATAGAAGAAATCTATTAAATGTGTGAGAAATCTCTATCTTGTTGCAAAGCGATCAAATGTCTGAGTCTATCATCAAGTTCATTCGGGTCTTCGGTAAGATGTAGTCGGTTTTCTCAGCATTTGCTACTTGCTCCATTTCGCTGCTTGCAGCAATTAAACGTGCTTTCTTGACAACTTCTACCTTCTTTACACTACTTGTCGAAGGAAACACAGTGAAATGTGTGGGAATGTCGAGAGAATCATCATATTTCTCATCAGATACTTCATCAACACTGTCTTCATAGTCATTAGCATCAATACTGTCTTCGTGATCGTCTTCACCTACTGTTTCATCCTCAATATCAAGTATACTTTCCTTTGCAGGAGTCACATGGTCATCATCAGTATTTAAAAGTTCAGCGATTTCACACCATCATCGTGCAAGTGTACATTCCTCAGATATCGATTGTACCACGCCTCATAAGTCTCTTATTCCGGAATTAGCATTGACAGTCCTATCATAATAGTTTGTGGAATCAGTACCCATCGATACAGCAGGTGGTATTGACATCACTTGTTGGCTCTCAAAATACGAATCCTTGCATTTCTTGATGTGGTTCTTCGATGTATCCCCATGCATAAATTACTTGTGCACATTGCCACAATGATTCATACCGCAAAAATAACTCTTCGTACAGGAGGTTCTCTTGTGTCGCCGAGCATGGCATGTTTTGCTGAAGATTTTCACAGTAGCAACACTGTTTTCCATATAATTTCCCAGCAGTGAGAGAATGTACATCCATAGAGGTAAGTTCTACAGTAAGCCTCGTACAATCATTGGTTTGCATCAACTTCATGAAATACTGAAGTTCCTTCAACAGTAGAAACTTGTGTATCTACTTTGCATAGCTACTGCTTGATTTATAAACTTAGTGACATATTTCACCAGTAAAATTTAAGCATTTTTATGCATTCATTCAACCAGACATTTAATCTAGTTCCTTGATCACATTACGATGTAGTTATATCGTCTAAAGTTTCTTCCACATACAAGTTCTTTGCTCAGCTTGAACTCATGGTCACACTTAAGCAGACAACTGACTATTTCCAGACCAACCCCTCACAAGACTTACCCTTCCTGTTCTGCAAATGACACCTAAACGACCAATAAATTACCCCTAAACGACCAATAAATGACTCCTAAATGACACCTGAATGACCTCTATACGACCTCTAAACTACTCATAATTGATTCCTAAATGACCCCTAATTGTGGTGCATGTGGTGCTAATTGTGGTGCATGTGGTGCTGATTGTGGCGTGTGTGATGCTGATTACGAAAATTTCCCTTCCAGGCAAGTTCTTTGCTCAACTTGAACTAATAGACGTAGTTTAATATGCGGGCTTTCATCGCGTTTAATAAAACCGCACTGTTAAAGATCTAATTTGCACAGTACAGCGCCACGAAGGAAACACTGCACTCCTTGCTTGTAGGAGCGATGAGGCACTAGAAGTGTGTGTTATCGTCCGTATCGCTCCCTCGCTTATTGACTTCGGACGCGCAGTTCCACCCCACTTTTAACAGCGAGGTCTGTAGAGCCGACAACGTTGGAGGAGCAGCAGTGCGGGAAACGGGAGACCCCCGAGAAAACCCGTCGACCGCTGTTCCCATGTGCCAAAAAATCCGGGTGATCCCGCCGGAAATCGAACCCGCTTCGACTTGGCGGTAAGCGAATGCTCTAGCCGCTGCGTTCCGCGAGAATGTAAAAAACGTCCTCAAAGAACCTCAAGTTCTTGCCCACCTAAAGGCGTTGCATGACTTTTTTAATAAGTAATTATGGACTGTTCACGTTAAACCGAGCACTTTTGAAAGCCCCGCTTAAAGTCTACTAGTATGCACGTTATGTATTCTTCCGCCTTATGTAAAATTAACTTTGCATAGGCCTCATCTCTTTATTCATGCGTCATCGAGTAAAGCTATGAAAATTTTAGGAAAGTAAATATCATACAGATCTGCTAATTTTCACACTTCGATGAATTTAAGAAACAAAAAGCGAAAGAAATAATTTAAGTTATCACAAATTGTTACCTAACTCTTTTACTTCGATGTTAAGAAATATGGAACTATTTTCCATCCATCGTTACCCACTCTACTGGGCACATGTCACCCAGTGCGTCCCATTAAAATATATGCGTTCAGGGGCAGTGACTTTTTTCTAAGGTTCATTTCAAAAGTGCTCACTTTATCGTGAACAGCCTTTAATAAATTAACCGGCGAATCTCGTGAAACCAGGGGGGTTTCGGTGACTTTTTTTTAGTAAATTTGTTGGAATTAAGTTAAATCTCTAGCATTATCTAGTAAAACTGTGTAGAATTCTAAAGTTATCTAACTTGCCTGCACGCCATGATTCTTAATTTGAATTTTTATGAACTAAATTGGCAAAGCCTACATCTTACAATCCTTTAAAAAACTTACGTAAATCCACTCCCAAAAAAAAAAAAACATAATTTAACGAGTGCATTGCAAAGTACTTGAACGAAGACAACATAAAAACAGTTGTAATTAACTAATTTATACAGCAGAAATTGTGTAAAAAACTTTTTATTAAATGTGTGAAATAAGAAAATAAAACTTAGCCTTGGCCACTAAGGGGTTAGTCGCTACCAGGCTGAGGTCTCGATGAAGCAATCATGTTCTTCTCCAAACTTATCCTTCTATATTTTTGTTAACACTTTTGCATTCACATCGTTATTTCTGAAGCGAGTCGTTCGACCCAGTTAAATGGGTTGAACTCCGGCCTGGTCACTTAGAGAAGATATGACCGAGACGCGGTTCCAGAGAAAGAAAATAGATACTGCTTGACGTGGTGCGGGTTGCCTAGGATCCAAGGCCACACAGCTTGTCTACATAGTGCGGAAGATACCCCGAGGTGAACTGAAGATTATACAGCCGCTCATTTATTCTGACCATGACTGTACAACTTTTCACGGGAACATGGTATTTCGCAGAAGCCATATTTCTCGTCTGGAGTTGCTGCGGGTTGCCTAGGAGCCAAGGCCACACAGCTTGTTTACATAGTGCCGAAGATACCCCGAGGTGAACCGAAGATTATTCAGCCGCTCATTTATTCTGACTAGGACTGTACAATTTTTTACGGGAAGATGGTGTTTTCAGAAGCCAAATTTCTCGTCTGGAGGTTTACCTTTTATTGAATGTATAACCATATGTGGTTCCCAACAGTGTTTCTAGCACACATATGGTTTAAATTTCGCCTCTCTTCAAAACTCGGAATAGGCGCAAGTGTTTTGTATACTTACAACTTTTGTCTGTGATACTTTTGCTTATATCTAATTTTACGTGTTTATTTTTGTAATCATTGACCCCAACAGTGCAGTAGCCAAATTCTGTAAGACTTCGATGAGTTTTTTTACTGATGTCATTAGCCATGTTAACCAAAATAGTGATTGACTGCTTTCTTCCGAGTTTGTAGATAGTGAGATGGGCGTTTACGTATTTGTCAGAGTGAGTGATTTGCCGTGTACACATTATCTTCGAGCTGTCCATTTTGTTATATGGAAACCATTAGATACAGGAAAGTTAATTGCCCTTCATTCTCCAGTCTCTTCCAATGGCTGCATGGAAAAAAAGAAGACACCATGCATGCTGAAAGTCGTGGTTGAAAGGCAAACCATAAATGTATAAATATCATGAATCAAGGAGATTCTAGATCATTTACAATGGTTCCTAGGTGAAGTGTCAGTTAACGAAGCAGAAATGTACACTCGCCAGGTATTCATTTCCTGTCAACATGAGGTGAAGTACAAAACCTTCATTCAAGAAGGCATCCAATATACTCCGAGCTTGAGCGACGTCACAAGAAAGGAAAGTTGGTGGGGGTAGAGGTGGAAATAGACCGGAGCAAAACGAACTGCTAGACCATAAAGGTCATACAAAAAAGTAGAAGACTTTGACTGTTTATTATGTACGGTACATACATGCCCCATAATGTATGAATGCTATAATGACGTTCACTGTTCCTGTTTTGATATCGTCACTGCTGTCGCCGTCGGTACCATCTACATTTATTACGATCACGTCGATTTCAATGTCGCAACGTGTATCCTAGTCGCAGAAGATCTTCTCCAGCTTCTTCACGCGATTGCTTTTAAATAGGTTCTCGCGCAGTTGTTTTACACACCTATGAAATTAGACGTGAGTGAGTGAGTGAAGAGATTTGGGCGGCTCTTAACATCGAGGTCTTGAGAGTCAGTGAGGGTGAAGCGAGGTGAGTAAGGTGCAGCGCCGGAATGCAAGGGCGGGGGAAACGGGAGTTTCTGATTAAACCCCGCCGACAAACGGCATCGTCCGGAACGATTCAATTAGAAGTGAAGTGTAAAGATTTCAACTTACTTACGTAAAATTGACGTAACGCAGTCATAAATCATGACATTAAAAAATTCGTATTCTTTGGGAAACAGTGTTTACTAGAAGTTTTACATTTCATGACATAATTTATTTTATGTTTTAGTAGTAAGTACTAATTTTGAATATGTTGATAATTTTCCCGCCCAGAGCTCGCTATATACGAGAAAATATGCGAAGAATGTAGAAATTAGGTAACTCCCAGTCCTCAATTGTGCTTTATCAAGTGTAATAGCAGAATGTATAGTTCGTTCGTTCTCGCTTTGGTTTCAATAAACAGCAAAACAACGTCGTCATAAACAATTTCTCGCGTCTAAGAATACAATCTCGTGCATTCCACTGTCAACAAAATTGGAGGCATTTCTGAAAACAATCTTATCGAATGCCAAAATTTTGCATGTTTACTGAATACACTGTAAAAAAGTGTAATTTTTACTGAGAAATTCCTTGTAATTTACAAATGATTGTAACAGTATAAAGCTTCTCTTGTAAAACTACTCGTTCGTGAAAATACAAGGGCCATGTTTGTAATAGACCTCAAGAAATTTTTGTACTATACTGACCCGTGTCCACGAGCTTCAGCAAAATGGCGGACACTTAACAACGTAAAACCGTATATAGCTGTTTGTGCAAAAACTATGGGTGATATAAAGTGTAACTGCTTGCAAAAAGAAATGCATTGCAAGTGTGAATAACGTAAAAAACTTAAAACAAATAGTTATAATGAAAGGTGACCGTATTATTCATTAAATGTTAATGTTTCCTAGCTACACAGAACTCTTAAATCGGCTATCAAGGCCTCGTTGTTAAGAGTATTCGAAATCTCTTTTAACTGACCAACAGAACTCTTAAAATGTAATAAATATACCTATTATTCCTAACAAAATAACTTCATTAGTATGTTGTAGGCACTTACAGTTATATTTACTGCAAAAATATACTTTAAGTTCGTAAGTCAAGTTTGTCTTGTGGTCAAAGGTGCAGGCTAATAACAATAATATAAGGGGTGTGGGTTCTGGTTCCCGTGCTGGCAAAGTGTTTTTTTTTTTTCTTTTCGTATTTTATTTTTCTGATTTTTTAAAATAGTTATTCTCTGTAATTAATTTATCACATGTGTTTTCTAGAAGAAAAAATAAATTTATACCCCTCTCAATATTATTATTATTTAATTATATAATTGCAATACAAGATTATCATTTGTAATATTACAAATAAATGTTTCGTAGATTTTACAAGAAAACTATTTGTAATTTTACAAAGAGTTTTCTTGGTAAGTGATTTTCCAAGGATTTTTCTTGTGAAAGTACAACTTTTTTTTTAGAGTGCGATGTGGTGGTTTGCAAACTGCTTCTGCCTCAAACCCACCGAAGAGACTAAATTTCCACGCAGAATGTTTGCATGAATTCTTGCTGCTGCACGCGTGCGTTATGGTGCTGCCGTTTAGACCCCCCCCCCCCCGCCCTCTTCATTCTTTGTATCCCGACATTTCTGCCTTCAACATGTAACGGCTATCCAGGATTGGAGTTATGCTGCTCGTATGGTAGCCTTTAAATCGACAGATTTTTTTACTACTTTTTATAATTTAGTGAATGTCCATTCTTTTGTGTCTTTTGGCCAACCAAGGGAGGGCCTCGGAGTGCTTTATTTTGTTACTAAATTATCCTAACTTGTGCAGCAAAACCCCAAGCTTACCCGTACACGGTTCACACACTTTTACATCGCCTAGCATTTCAACAGAGGACCTCTCGCACTTCAATCAAGCGTGCGGTCAACTATGTCACGGAGGTTGGCAATAAACTGCGCGTTATCTCATACCCGTCCCGATTTAGAAAGCAGGTTGACATACGTGCTATGATACTGTTGATTTAACAGACGTGGACGGGAGGGAGTGTGTACCTCCAGTGGTACGTGTCACGCCTGTGGGATAGATCGCCGCAATGGCTGCTAATGAAGTGGCTAACGTTTATTAAGATTGACAGAAAAGTGCATACGTTTCGTTCGACTGTCCAAGTATGCTGCGAATGCGATCTCTGAAGAGATGGTGTGAAATCAGGCAGTTTCGAGACTGAAACATTTGTGAGGGACAAGTGTCATTACATTAAAAAAAAAAAAAAGATATCAGGATTGGCAAATGTATCTAACAAGAACAGAATTTATTCGCCGGTCAGGCGCGGGATAAATATTTTCATTTTTAAAAAAGAGCAAGTAGAGACGTAAGAGGAAATATCAAATAGTCTATAAAATTTAATTTAAGTTGAATAAATTCGAAAGTGGTTTAAAATTTGTACAGGGAATTAATTATAGAAAATGCTTCTATCAACGACAACACACCGTACCCGATGTAGCAGCTCATCTCAATCTGGTAAATTTCTGTTACCTAAATGTAGGAGAAGCTTCACCTTAATGGCCAATTATTGGTAAAGGCTGTTCACGATAAAATGAGCACTTCAGTAATGAACCTTAGAAGAAAAGTCACTGTCCCTTCATGCATATATTTTAATGGGCGCACTGAGTGACATTCGCCCAGTAAAGTTGGTAATGATGGATGGAAAGTAGTTCCATATCTTAACGTCGTATAACATGTGTTAGGCAACCATTAATGATAACTTAAAATTAATTATTTCTCTTGGTTTTTTTAATGCATCGAAGTGAAAAAATTAGCAGAGTTGTAGGAAGTATTGACTTTTTAAAATAATTTCACAGTTTAATTCGACCGATGCATGAATAAAGTGATGAGTCCCATAGCAATGTTAACCTTACATAACGCAAATGAATACACAACGTGCATATAAGTAGATCGTAAGCAGGGCTTCAAAAGTGCTCTTACCGTGAACAGTCTATTTCACAAAAGTTGTGACTCAAGTTCTACAAGTAGGTTATACAACATGTTAACATAAGGCGATGATATAGTGTTCTTTACTGCCAGACGGATTTCCCGCTGTCTTGAAGGGGACTATCTAGCTGCGCGTCCAAGCTCAAGAAGCGAGGGAACAATACGGGCGACAGTAACACACATGCCTAGCGTCTGATCGCTCCTACACGCAAGGCTTGCAGTGTTTCTGTCGTAATGCTTTACTGTGTAAATTATATCTGTAAGAGTGTAATTTTATTTCAAGCGATGAAAGTCCACGGATCAAACTGCGTGTATATAATCGTACTTTTATCTTGCGGCTTAAAGAAACTGCATAGGCAAGATTTAAAATGCTAGAGGAATGGATGCAAATATGGAATACCATTTAGTGTTTTGGTTATAACTACTGTCACTGCTGTAGTAGAAATACAAGAAAAATACAGCATGAACCTGAAACATTTACGCACACATCTGTGAAACTGTAGCAACACATCATATCATAATTTTATGAAAAAATGTTTGTGTGAGAAATTACAATTGTTGTGCCCATAAAAAAAGGTTACTAATATGGACTACCACTAAACCCATTGAAAAAAATTAATATACAAGAAAAAATTCCATGTCTTCAAATAACTCTACAGAGTTATAAAAGTACTGCAATAGAACAGATATCAGACAGATTTGTGGACCTACAAGTAATTTAAGTAGTCTGTGGTGAAAATTTAAGTATTGCTGTGGTCAACATTACTACCAGTAATCACAAACATAATGTCCACCTTCAAGACCAGCACATTCCACATGTTACCACAGTTCAAAAAGTACACACATGATCCACTCTTTTCTGCGCAGATCATCAGAGAATCTTCCACTGCAGAAAAAGCATTCTGCATCTCCATTTTCTGGCACTGACACATCAGGAATACTGAAATCGGACGAATCATCCCTAATGTTCATATGTGTACCTGTGTTTTCTGATTATGAGTCATCATCGCAAAGAGAAATAGTGTGCATAGACTTTCTAGTCTCTCTCTGTGTCGTTTTCTGTTTCCTACTAGGCATAGGTCTAAGTGTAGTTCTAGGTCTACACTTTCCTCTTAAGATCTTCCCAGAATTTTATTTTTTTATGATTCTTCTAGCTTTATCTTGTATGGCGAAGATGTCATGACAGCTGCTGTGCCAGCTGTTCTTCCTCGAATGCCCATTCTTTTTTTGATTTTAGGAATTGGAGAAATATCCCATGGGGCTACGGAGGCTATTCGTGAACAAGCTGAATAGCTAGATGTATCAGCAGTCATAGGTGAAGCAGCTGAAGAGTTTGATGGAACAGTGAGTCTATTTGCTGGCAAACCAGCAAAACAGGTAGAAGGATCAGTAAGTCTAGACCTACACCTAGCCATGGACGAGTGGACAATGTCAAGATCAGAAGTAGCCCTAGTAAATGCAATAGAAGAGGTGTCTCGGTCACCTTATGCTAGGAATTAATTGTCAGGAAATATGTGGGTATTTTCTGGATAAATACCAGTGCATCTGAAACCATTTACTACGATTTCACCTGTTTGTACTCTGAGGTACGCTTTGCCAAATAACTCTGCTACATCGAAATTGGTTACAGGGCGGGTGTATGATCGCATCCACAGCCGTACTTCTTCACTGAAATATTGTTAAAGAGGGCTTATGAACGTCTTGTCCAACTGCTTCAACTTGTGGGACGAATGAGGCGGAAGACAGACAGTGCAAACATTATCTGTTCTTGCTTGTTGAGGACATCTAAGTTTCTGGAATGGTTGTAGTGGCCATCAAGGATAAGTAAAACAGGTGATTCGGCGGTAGGCTTGAATTATCCAAGAAATACATAACCACTGGGTAAACAAATCGGAGTGTATCCACCCAGACGGATGACAAACACCAATGGCCCCCGGAGGAACTCCTCTCATGAGGAGTGGACTCATATTCTTTCTAGTAAATACCAACATTGGCGGTACATAATCTCCGCCTGCACTCATGAATATTACCGCAGTTACGAGAGAGCCACGCTCAGTTGAACCATTGAGTAAAGATATACCTGGAGTAGACTTCCCAGGTTAAATTTTCTGACCACTCAAGCTGTAGTTCGAGGAATGAACACCACGTCGCGCTAGTCCACTTTCATGGCGTGAGTGTGGGGAATGTCGGTGGCGTTGCCACATTGACATCTACCCCCCCTCTCTCTCTCTCTCTCTCACTCATACTCCATATCTGCCCCCCCCCCCCCCAACCCAGGCACAACGCCACAACAGTAGAAAATGTTCTGATTGTCTGTTTTACCCACACACTGGCACATACAAGATGACGGACACCCAAGTTCCTTTTTCACGTCGTATATATCCGTTTACGAAAATATTACAAGTTCTGTAAAACATATGAATGAACAAAATGAAACATAATGTACGCATAAGTAACGAGAAACGTTGCGTATTACTCATACCGTCATAATAAAAAAATAAACACCACTTTATAAAATACGCGAGAACTGTGAATTTATGTTTAATATAAAACCTTATCACACGTGTGCATTGTAAGTGGTTTCTGTAGCTCAATGAGCTAGTGCGCAGGTCTGTGCTATACATGGTAGGTTTTAGAGTTCGAATCTCCGACAGGTATCGAGGTTTTATGTGGTACATTATGGCTGTTTATAACTCAGTTTATTGTTAGAAAATGTTTATTTCCAGAATATGTTTGTCTAAAAGTAATAATACGAAAGTACTACCACATTACAGTCAACGAGCAGTGGTTGTTTGCCAATCTCATCGATTGTTTTCTAGAGTAGAAAAATCTTATTTGTATAGTGTGAGTAATGTTAAAAGGCACACATGAAAGCCTTAAGTTTAATATTGTAACAGTTCTATCTTATTTTAACCGTATAATCGAAAAAGCATGTTTAATTACGGAGAGCACAGGGTTGATTATTATGCTCGTTAAAGATACACATTTAAAAACAGGGGCGTAGCCAGGATGGGGGGTGATAGGCCCATATTGTCACATATCCCCCCTACCCCACCCCACCCGCAATAATCGAAAAGAAAATAAAATTTGAAAAAATAATAAGTATTATAATATGTTAGTTTAAGGAATATGCGATCCGCCTTCAACATGAAGAATATTTATAGCATTGTGTTTCTCCATATCTGTACATGAAGCAATTGATTATATTAAATTTGTAATAATACAGGTTTTGTATTTTGTTCAAAAGTAGACACAAGAAATATATCTCCTCCTCCCCCGCCTTTACCCGCCTAGAATACATTCCTAGCTACGCCCTTGTATAAATAATATGCCAATGTTTTAATGACTGGCATAAATGTCCGTCGTACATACATGTCAATACATTACCTTGTTTTCCATACATAAGCATTGCCGTTACTCATATCATTTTTCATGCATTAATAGTACTCGCACGTTAAAATATAAACCAATGCAGTCTTCAGGGGAAAAAGAAATAACCGTCGTACCTTTTGGATGCACCACAAAGTACCTACATATAAAATTTGGTTACATTTGTACCCCTGTCCCCTGCGAGTTGTTTTGCCTACCATTTACAAGTTGCTATTAGCACTTTAGATAACGTGTGGGTATGAACGGATGCGTTCTTTCTTCCCTTCTGCTATAGAAATTTGTATGCCTTCTGTTGTGCCCATGAGTATAACATGAAGTAGCAGAAATTGGGCATCATGTAAGTACGGCTTGAACGACTCACGCCTCTCGCGTATAATTTAGGCACCAGAAACTTTTTAAATCATTTGTAAATACCGGAAGAAAAACTGTTTTGCAAATATGATACATTACATACATATAGTATTATACTAACATATTACAATTAACATTGTTAATTGGTAGGGGAATGCTAGTGAAAAGGTGAAAATCCCCACGATAGACGAATCGAATCTACACTTGCTGTATGAATTAACACTCCTTGTTAAGATGATCGTACATGTTATAAAACATATTTCGTTAGTATAGTATAATCGTGCAAACAAAATGAGTGGTCGTTAACGAAAAAATTATTTATTCATTCAACAAAACATGGGTCACACAAAACATAGCTACTTTAGAAAAAGTAAATTATAATAATGTGAATATGCCAAAAAGTTAACACGCAAGACTGCCCTACAGTCACAAATCATTCCAATTTGTACATAGTGTTCGTAAATTGTTGTTATTATCCATTTGTAGGCTAGGAGACGACAAACATTTCAGAATACCAGAAAAACGTTTGACACAGTCAAAATGTTTAATAATATTTCTGTTATTCTTGGTGACAACTGTACACTATGAACAGAGAAATGTATTGATTCGACTGCGTGTTTACACACCTGCGCACCGTAATGCAGCGTAAGCTGCGACATCTGAAGTAACGCTGGATTAACAATATATATATTTAAGCATTATAGTATGCTTTAAGATGTGTACAGAAGAAACGAATGTGTGTTTTCTTATGTTTTGGTTCCCAGTGGAACCTTATCAGGTCGTGTGCGTTGGTGGGATTTCCTTAAGCATTGAAATAAATAGTTGTATTTCACATCTTTAGAAAAAATGTTGAGGCTACGACCAATCAGTACAGAGCAGTCGGTGTTGTTGGCGGGAAACTGTTATTTACAGTAATGTAAGTATAAAACAATATGACAAAGGCGTGTATGTGCACATGTTGACGTTTATATTTGTTCACAAATAATAAGCTTCAGTAATAGCAAATGTCGGCTTTGAAGTATGATCTGCTTCAATATGGTTGTTTCTTACGAGGTGTTGTTAGGAACAAAAGTAAACATGACAGGCTTGCTGCCTGTTTAAATTCACTGGAATTAAGAATTAAAACATTAATGGAAAACTGCAAATACAGAAGACGTGTTTCTATATGGCAGAGAAGCACCTACTGCATAATTATAAATTCATTAGGTTGTGTATTGTAAACGTAGGCCGTATCCAAATGGCAGGTTGTGTTGACAAAATGATCATGTAATCCGATATTTTATACAAACATTGTGACGTATTTGGCAAATTGATATTTCGTGTCTTGTATATAGCTGATTTTAGCAAAAATACAAAATGACAAAATCAGCGCCATGTTGGTTTTGACATTCAAAACACATGCGCGAATGCGTATTTAAACGTTTTTTAAAAAACAAATACCTTTCATTAAATATACTTTACATGTTTTAGAAAGCAAGTAAGTGTTTTACTTAGTTTATATAGTTCGCAACACATGTTTTATTTTAAGTTGTTATTGAATAGTACAATACAGTTTTGTTTATTAACATATTCGCAGCATTCTAGCAATGATCGTAGAAATATTACGTCCATTTTAAGCATTTAATGTATATAAAACATATTTCACTGTTAAAGTAAGAATGTGTTGCCGCGAGTGCTAAACAAGTGACTGTCGACAACGTCCGGATTGAAACCTACGAAATGACACATTACAAAATGACGAATTTATCCGTACGGACACGGCCTTAGCTTAACTATTAGTGATTGGCACCGAGTCATTGCGTTCAACCGATGTTTAGTGTATAAATATTTATATTTTGTAATGTACGTAGTCTGAAGTAGAATATAGCGACTCTCTTTGTTGGGTCTAGTTCTCATGCGGTCGTTAGTGTTAACATTACTGATAAACATTACAATGTCTACGTGTTTCGCATTGTTATGTGTCCGAGGTTTCAATGTACAATATACAATGGTGTACTATGTTACACTCGTGTAAATATAAACACACACAGCTGCCAACGTTTCAGACAATATCCACTTATGCACATCATTATTGTAAATATGGATGTTACACAGACGACAGTTGTACTGTCGCTTTAAAATTAACATCTGTTAGAGTTGAGCCTTAAACGTTATCAGTAATGTTCTTTTCCCGTAATGTGTAAAAGGTTTTCTGCTTAATAAGATGCAAGCTCATACAGCGTTCGCATTCGTCTACGTACGTAAATGTTTTACATGTTTCGGGAAATGACATACGCATGTACACGGGGAAACGAATTGTGTACGTCTCGCGTCCTTACAGCCCATAAATTACTATTTTGAAAATCGATTTGTATGCAGTTCAGAATTGTTAATCCTAATATTTCTTTTTATAAAGAGTGGAATGGAGGCATAACCTTCTGAGAAACGCCACTGAGCATCGTTCTTAACAATTTATAGTCTCTATCCTTTAATGATCTATAAGAGCCGGTTAAAATATAACCAGTTTTTGTCGTAATTTATCATAAACCGGGCGTGACATTGAATGTATAGTTCATATGCAAAGCAATGAGAACACTGCCAATGTTTTTACAAGGCAAGGCATGCATGAGTGAAAACATTATATCAGTATCCAACATTTAATTTTTATTAACACCAATATTAGTGTTAAAAGGAAATTTACCTCCAGTTGTTACCACTTTTAATGATACATTATCAATAACTGCGTTTACTGACTCAAATAAATAAATAAATAAATATATATATATGTATATATATATATATACACACACACACATACACACACATTCATTTCTTGTAAAAAGTCTATGATTGGTTAATTACGAAGCTCTGATATTTAAGGAAATTGAATTAGAAAGTTCCGCATCAACATCGAACAGGTGAACAAATAAGAATAAGCTGTTCACTGAAATCATTCTTTGAAAACACGGTCCATGCTTATAGGCTGTTCATGGTAAAGTGAGAACTTTTGAAGCCCTTGTTACTTTTTTCTTTCAGCCAATTTTTTATCCTTGTACTGCATTTTTAAATAAATAATAACATTTAAGTAATACACACAGTGTGTATATTCCACCGCAGTCGGTATTTAACATGTAAGGCTAAAATAAAATATATTTTTTGATCTTTATTCCAAATGAAAGGGCTTTCAAAAGTGCTCACTTTACAGTGAATAGCGTATGAGAAATAGTTCTTATGTAAAATAATATTAGTGACTGCTCACGAATCTCGGTGCGCTACCTTTGGTGCAATTTTGTAGACTTGGTCAAGCTTTGTTTGCACGAAGCGGAGGAATATCCTGGAAGCAGAACTTCAGCAGTTCCTCAGAAAAGTTGGAATTAACCGTGAATGTACTATAACAAATTTTATTCGTGGCTAACGACCCTTAAAAGGAAAAATAAAGTGGTGACTATTTTCGAAATATGCTAATTACATGTTAAACTCATGAGTTTTTTTTTTTACGCCGAGTATCAGTGGAAACTGTAAGGGAATCCCTGCAGGAGGTGGCACGGAAGTCTTGCACGCATGCTCGTACGTCACGCGCTGTTTCCTCGCGTCCGTTAAAGGAGTCCTTGGAGCGGGGCACTTGCCTTGGAGTGGCAACGGTCCGTCTTATCTGCGGCACGTAAATAACTGAACTGTCGTGTTCGTTTCGCTCCGCGAGTCTTGACTGACGCACCGTCGCGGGCGCTTGCCGCAGACACCCGCGCAGATGAAGCCAACCGAAGAGAAGTCTCGTGTCGCGGCGCACTGCTCGTTGCAGTTTCGGACTTGTCTCAGTCCCGGGCGAAAAGTCGGACTGACAACCACAGACTAAAGATGAGGTAGATCGCTTATTCGTCTTCTGCGCATGTACCCAACAGTCGCGTACTCCAATCCCACACAACTGTCAAAGTCACATGGTTAGAGCTAGTGAAATTTCGCGGAAAAATAAGTGTACACGGTAGAATTCAATACTATAAGCATCTAACAACAGTTTGTCTATTGCTATTGGTTGCTGTCTGTTCGAGAATGGGTTTTTATATTTGACCAGGCCGCTCAAAATTCGGCAACACGGCTCCTACGTGATTCGTGTGCAGACAGTTAACACGTGTTAAGAAGTGATTGATCCAATCAAGATAGGCAAACGACCCTACAGTATCTTAAATTTAATTTGTCAAATTTTTTCTCGAAATTTCACTACCCCTACACATGGTCAACAGTGATGGACGTGTTTGTTTACATCTTCATTTTTAAATGAAAAGCACTATTATATTAATAAAATACCTTTACCATTTTGAATTTAATCAAAAAGAACTACAAACTGGTTAGAGGAAGTATAAAAACATTTCAAAAGCACTTGTTAACTAAACAGTGTTCTAACCTGAAATCCAATCCACGCCATTTTTGCTAGACGTGTAGGCAGAAAAGCAGTTCAATGTTGGGACACTGGGATTGGTTGTGCGCAGCCAGCGGGATCGGCTACCTGCTGGCAACCATCTGTCTCATTCGCTGGTCTCCCATCCGTCGACCAATCGCAGGACAACTTTTTTTTTTTTTCCTGTTCGTCAATCCGTCAAATATATCTCAGACTTCAACTTTCGACGTACCGACGGATGGGCCACCGCCTTCTGACGACATTCCGTAGACGTGAACACGCACTCTGAAATAAAATGCAAGGCGGTGGATATGTGTTTATTTATCTCGGTGGTAAATTCAGGAATTTAAAACGTAAACAATAATTCAGTACAAATTTTTTGTCACGTAAAAAAATGTATTATTTCCCGAAAATGTTTCTCTCTTTAAAATGTATTTCCAACAAAAGTATGCCTTCTATGACAGGAAGATCGCGATTTTAAGTCGTCTCGCTGAAATTTTGCCGGACAGAAAGGTTGACGGACGAAGGATTGTCGTGAGTCGCTTTCAACCGACAGACGAAAAAACGGACGGATGACTGACTGACGGACGGGCAACTGGCAGGTGCGACGGATCGCTGTGAGTCCAGCCTAATGGACACGCGCCTACTTCCAGGTTATTCCTCCGCCTCATGTAATCGAAGCCTAACCGAGTCTAGGAAATTACACCAAAGGACAATGCACTGAATTCGTGCGCACTCAGTTGTAATAATATGAGAACTATTTCTTACTAGGTGCTACCAACACACATGTTTTCTCGCTGTTTTTATTAACATATATTATTAATGAAATATTATAATTTGTAAATAATGATAAAACTTCAATTTAACGGAAAATAATAGGGGCCTATACCTTAATGTCAACAGAGGTATAAAACGCTTGTGATATATGGCATATTTAGGAAATAACTAAACATGTGATACATGGGGTAATTTTTCAAAGGTTCGATAAAAACAATGTGAATAAACCGTGAACAGGCTATATGTCCTCATTTGCGCTGCGAAACAAATGCAGCAACCGGAGTCAGTTGCATTCCGTGATGTGCGCCTACGGGTCCCACCGTTTTGAAAAAGGAGTCATTTCTACAGAGCACCCTTCACACGACCTCTCCATTTAACTATCGAAAGTTCTACGTACTGTAAGTCTGAATGTGTTGTTACGGTCGACGGATTACCAGAAAAGGCAGAACAGATCGTGTTTCCCGATACATCGTGAGTAACCCTTTCAGACCTGCTTTAATTTACGGTGTGAGGTGTTGCAAATGAAAAATTTTATGACATTGTGGTGTACTCAAGTCAACCCAACACTTGTTTCGTTTTCACATCTAATTATGACCCAGATCAGTAAGACGGTTTGCAAATCATTTACCCATATGTAAGATCATTGGTTATTGAGCTTCGCAGTATGAATTACAGACAAAAATTATCTACGCTTGCGTAATGTACACAAATGTGCACACTTGAATGGGTTAACTCGTTTCTTCGTACTGTCTCACTGATATTCTTTTGACTTGTTTGTAAGTGAATTTTTTTTTTGTTTGGTTGTTTGTCTGGCTGGATTATGACTCCTTGATCTATAAATTTTTGCTGTCTTTTTTCTTAATAATGTTGGTGTTGTTACCACGTATATTTTACAACCTCCTGTCCTGCGCCGCACACCAGTTTAGTTGATACTGGTTCCTGTTGTATAATGTTTTTCTTTCAGTGTATATATTTGTTTTTGCTGTTTTCAATTTCTAGTATTTCGACGCACGAAAAACTTCAGTCTTGCGTATGATGCAAAAACGATGGCAGCTGCAACGATTGCCGAAATGTTGGAGAAGAAATCCTTGACGCGGCTCAAACCCAGAAGCCTATAAATAGAGTCCCAGAAGTCTAGCGGATTCATTCAGCAAGAAGCTAGACTCCACAATCCCTTGTATACTCGAGCATCACTTAGTAGTTCATTGGATGTTGCTCCAGTTTAACGCTAGACCAAGTAGCACGGGATTCGGTTCGTATTTTCCTCGCAGGCTCGCTATTGGTTGAAAGTTTTTTGGGGTCGTGTCTTACCAACTATGGTCCAATAGAAGCACAATCACATTAGTACAAGTAAATGCAGTTTAACTTGTCCTCAGTTGAATCCGCGAAATTTCCGGTTTCTACCTATAAATTTACTTTGTCACAACATTATTTATTCTACTACACCATAAACGTTTAAAGAAATGGCCCAATGGTATTTTTTGTTCCAATAACATTAAGACATTTTTTTTGTGGCTTGGCTGCCACCAGGCGAGTAGATTACCAGGCGCTGACAGGCGACATGTTGCTGGCAAGTCACGCCATTTTGCTGGCTGCAGTTCGTGGTACAAGCGTCTGTTTCACTTCTGTATTACCAAGTATTCTGTGCCAATTTCATTACTTTATTCGACTATAGTTAGGGCCACTGATTTTTCGCGAATTAAAATTGGATCATACAGTAGACTTCAACACAATATATACACACCTCGGTTGTTGTCATACCTCCATTGGCTGCTGGTGTCGTTTCAGCATTTGAGCGAGCCACTCAGGATTCCGTGATTCGTGATTCGGGCGCAAACAGTACACGGACGAGAACATGCTTCAACCAATCACAACAACTGGACGACCCCACAGTGCTTTGAAGTGTTTCGTGTCTCGAAATATCACTGCCCCTAACTACAGTCCATTCACAGTTACTTCCAACTTTACTGAAGCCCTGCTAAAGATCTACTTTCGGGATATTCTTCCGCCTCATGCAAACTAAGCCTAACAAGCCTAGAAAATTACAGCAAAGGGACAACGCACCGCATTCGTGCGCACTCAGTGTATGGGCTGTTCACGGTAAAATGAGCACTTTTGAAAGCGCTGCTTAAGATTTGCTTTTATGCACGTTGTGTATTCTTCCGCCTTAATGTAAAATGCACATTGACATTGGCCTCATCACTTTATTCATGCATCGGTCATGTGCGACTGTGAAAATACTAGAAAAGTAAATATTTTACAAATCTGCTAACTTTTACACTTCGATGCATTAGAAACAATAGAAAACGAAAAAAAATTGTTTTAATTATCACAAATGGTTACCTAACACGTTTTATTCGACGTTAAGATATGGAACTACTTTCCATCAATCGCTACCAACTTACCGGGCGCATGTCACTCAGTGCACGCGTCAAAGTATGTGCATGTATAAGCAGTGACTTTTTCTTAAAGTCCGTTAAACCATTAAAAAAAATTAAAATATGAATAAAATATGAATAATCTATTGATTTAGCCCAAAAAAGGTACTTTAATATTAACACAAGTACAATACGCTTGTTAGGTATACACGGCATATTTAGGAAACAGCTAAACATGCCATTCATTGTGTGATTTTTCGAAGTTTTGATTCGAAAAGTGTGAAGAAACCGGGAATAGGCTATAAATATTCTACAAAATGTAATCTGTCAGCTGTGACCAACGTGGGTAATATTGCGAAGATATTAAATTGATGAAAGATATTGTTCGGTTACCTTATGCTTAATTTGGAACCTTAGCAATGCCACATTTTTTATTGTCGCCAATGTTGCTGGTATTATTTTATAGCCGACCATTATATTGTTTTTTTTTTTCTTTCTCAGAAACAGAAATTCTTAGTTGTTGCCTTTAAAAATCTCATGCACGCATTTCGTTTTCACAGAGCCCTTTTATTTTTGTGTGTTTATTTTTCCTCTGAAAACAGACTGTGGTTACGCTTTTCCTAATTTATGTACAAAAAAGAGGCGGTTAAAAGTACTAATTAGCGGGAGAACCTCAGAAACATTTCCCTTTATTATGGTCATAAAGCCTTGTTTCCACTTAGTTAAGCTCATAAATATGAACTTCCATTTACATCGTGGCAAAATATTCTGTACATAAATAATTATTAAAATCAGTTAAAATACGGGAATGGGAAATTTTTAAGCGTGCCTAATCAAAATTAATAACGATTCGTTTTCAACATACGCATATTCAGTTCTCTTATATGTAATTGGCGAGTTGTTTCAAATTTCGCTGTTAGGAGTTTTCAGTAACGTTATCTCGTTTGGTAAACACGTTCTACTTTACTTCAGATTTTGCAGCTATCAAATACCCAACTGAGCGAAAAGCATTTGAACTTTGCGCACTGTGTCTGAGCTACGCTGGGGAAGTATTACTTTTAAAAAAATATATACATCTTTGTTCTTGATGTCATAAAATTTATTTTATTTTATGTTTTTTTTTTAAATTTTATATAAAAGAGCTATATGGTAATACATATGAAATGTAATAAAAACATTAAATTTAACCTGACCTGATGAATGGAGACCTGGAAGGTTCGCAGATTCATTTAGTAACGAGTTAGACTCCACAACCATTCGTGAATTCCAGCCTCAGTTGTCGATTGGTAGTTGCGCCAATTCAACCACACACGCGAGTTAGTGAGTGGGTGAAGAGATTTGGCGGCTCTTAACAGCGAGGTCTTGAGAGCCGGTGAGGGGTGATTGAGGTGAGTATGGAGCGGCACCGGAGTGAAATGGCCGGGCAAGCGGGAGATCCCCGAGAAAACCTCACCGACCAACGGCATCGTCCGACACGATTCCCACTTGCCAAAATCCGATCATCCAGCCGGGGATTGGACCCGGTTCGCCTCGGTGCGAGGCGAGTGGCCTAACCGCTCAGCCTTTTTTCTGGTCGAGTTCCATATAAATGTTCCCCGGTAGAGATATGGAACGCGAGTGTAAAGCTTGATTGGCGATGAAAAATGAGTACGTGTTGAACAAGTACAAATTACCGTGTACGTGTGAAGGGAAATACTGTGGTTCATGATGGCGATGTACTTGGTCTAGTTCAGTCAGTAACAGTCGAATATGATTTTGGCGCCTTGGCGAGGATATAGTTTTTGGTAAGTTCTGAGGAGTTTACATTTCCGCAATAAGGGTGTGGGTTGGTTACAGAATTTTTTTAATTGTATTCGTCTTAAGAAGCATTAAATTTAAAAAAGCAAAGTGGTAAGGTAATAATTAATAAGGTTAATCGAAGTGTATCATTTGAGCAGTTTATAAAAATATATACCTATCAAGCAATTTCCAGTAGGTACGCATCATGTTAATTATAGTTCCGCTCTCTTTTCACGAGTTTTCTTTAATATCAGCATCACGAAATATTTTTGATTTTCAGTCGTGTAAACGAGAGTACGCCTTAACCTCTGATGTGAGTAAACTACCACTTTCCTGTTCTTGAATAGACAGAAAATTCATTTCACTTCCATCTAAACAGTCGTTAAATTACTCGGAAGAATAACTGTCTTCGTCAGTATTCATTTTCATTCAACTGAAAGTTCTGTATAAATAATTAAAATGCGCTGAACAAATACACATTTATACTTCACTTAAAAAAATTCGCCAGAAAACGTTGTGGGCTACCGGAAAACGAAAAGTATTTGTTCTCCTTTGCTTCTCGGACGGTTCTGTTGGCCTTAAAGCCCCATGCACACGTAAACTCGACAACCGTGAGACGTATAACAAGGACTACACGCCATTCACGGTAAAGTGAGCACTTTTGAAAGCCCTCTCGTTTGGAATAATGTTGAATAAATATATTTTATTTTAGCCTTAGACGTTACCCCGAGTGCGGTGGAATATACACACTGTGTTTATTACTTATTTGGCAATATTTATTAAAAAAGGTGGCTAAAGGATAAAATGTGGCTGAAATAAAAAAGTAACTAGGGCTTCAAAAGTGCTAATTTTACCGTGAACAGCCTATACCTACCTTCATTTTAAAACGTACTCGTTTAGCATATTTTCGTATCTCATCGTGAACCAAGTCTACTAGCGATTACTTCCAACTTTTTCTGAAACCCTGCTTAAGTTCTACTTTCAGCACATTCCTTCGCCTCATTAAAAAAAAAAGTTTAGCTAAGTCCATAAAATTACACCAAAGTGACAACGCACCGAATTTGTGCGCACTTGATGCACAACAAGTTTGCAATACACATACAGAATGCAAATAAGTATGAAATATACATAAAAGAAAGCATATCATTTATAAGTTACCAACGGTACTGATGCGACACGTGAAATTCAAAGCATTTCTAACCGAAGAAAACATTCTCCTAATATCACAGGCACATAAACCCGAAAGAACAACAATAAGTAAATTAATTGTGTCTGTGACTAGGGAGGGTTTCTTTCATCCCACGGCAGCTTAGTACTGTGTATGGCCTCAATGTGCATTGTACGGGTCCCTAACACGCCGTGGCATGCTCGTGATCAACGTGTTGATGTCATCTTTCCTAAGAAGGTCCCATTCCATCTGGGCAGCTCTTATGAAGTCTGGAAGTGTTGCTGGAGGCTGTGGACAATTATAAACTGCTGGTTTGAACGTGTTCTATGCATGTTCTATGCGTTAGCGCGCTCTCTGTTCATTAACAAAAGAACCACATAACTCCTACCAACCAAACTGCCATATCTCACAGTGTTCCAAACTTATTTCGAGGTGTATATTTATTACTAGGCATTACCAACACACCTGTTTTCTCTTTGTTCATCGCGTATCTATACATAGTATAAAACAAAGTCGCCCGGCCACGTGTGTCTGTGAATTCTTTTAATGCTTCTAAACTAATTGATGGATTTTGATGCCGTTTACACCATCATTTAGAGAATTTCTTGCGGAAGATTTATGCATATAAAACATTAATATTTAATATAAGGATAGTAGAGAAAAAGCTTCTTTTTGGCCGCTAACATGGCTTACGCTGACTAAACCATAAGAGATACACCAAATTAATGTACTGCAGAATTGTAGATCTCAATAAGGTCGGGAAAAAAGTTTGCCACAACAAATGTTCATCTTTTAAGGATGGTCCACAGTAACCATTTATGTCTTTAAAATAGGGGTTCACTCACGAAGACGTTTCGAACAACACATTATAAATCCTATGTTAGTTACGTTAAACATTTAGTGTATATACTTGTTGTAAACCTAAACAACGCCATATTTTTAAATAGCATCCGAGCGAGGCCGGGGTGGGTCGCTATAGTTAAATATAAATGAAGTACTGTAATTTATATATCAAATTGAAGTAAAAATTTAAATTAACTAACAATTTTAGTTTTTTTTTTTTTGTGTTAAGAGAAACGTGAAAAGCTCGCTATATATGCCGTATTTTGTAAAGAACTAAACACGTAACGCATGGGGTTATTTTTCAGCAAAGATTTGGTTCACGTGAAGATGCTGTGAACAGACTATAACTCCGTACCGCAGGGATCGCGTTGTCGGTCATGGCCGGGCTCGTACAGCGCGCGAGTTTTAGGGCCCTGGCTGGGGTCCAGGGCAAACGTCACTGCCCGCACGTCTGTCCCCTTTACGTCCGCCGAGGGTTTATGGAATCAGCGCCGCGTAAAAGACAAGGCCCGGCTTGCAAGCGCCCGGACGCCAATAAACTTGCGAAACACTAAAATGTTATTACCGCTTCATAAACCCGGCTCTGGGCGAGTCCACGTTCGCGAAGGCGGAGTTTGTTTGCCCTGGTAGAAAACACCGTCCATTAACAATAACTGGGGGGGCTCTCGGCCGGGCAGGAATTTGGAGGTTTCCGCGGTGCTTTTGTTTATCGTACGTCTGCGAATTACGCTACATGATAATACACAGGAAATGCAGCGATGAGGGCTCCATGTTTGTAATGTCGCTCGAAAATAGGAAATGATATGAAACGGAGTTTATTGTTTTTGTTGAAACAATTGTGTGCAGAAAAACAACAACCATGAGAGCTACAGTCAAAAATTGAGACAACAGACCTTCCATTTAGAACATTCCTAAGCCACGGTAGTTGCGGTACGGTAATTATTTGCGATGTGAAGAATTCTGTTTCAATTTTGTACCAAACGGTTTGCCGTTAATAGTGATTGTAGTCTAAAATGAATAAAAACATATTAAGCGGCTGTCAAGCAACAAAAACTACAGAAACGTTACAGTTTTCGCACACGAATAGGGTGAAGAGATTTGGGCGGCTCTTAACAGTGAGGTCTTGAGAGCCAATGAGGGTGATTAAAGTGAATATGTAGCGGCGCCGGAATGAAGGTCCGGGGAAAACGGGAGATCCCCGAGAAAACCCGCCGACCAACGGCATCGTCCGGCACGATTCCCACTTGCGAAAATGCGGTGACCCGGCCGGATATTGAGCCTGGTTAGCCTTGGTGGGAGGCGAGCGTGCTAATCGCTCAGCCACCGTGACCCCACGCACACGAATATGTTATTTATAGTATGTGATAGTATTTCAGTGAATTGGAAAACAGCTACCGTCGAAATGAAAATAACTAAGTATGTTCGGATAAACTAAATGCACATGACAGTTTTTAGGATACGTGACATGCCACTACACGAAACCCGGAATCAAGCATTGTATGCAAGATTTCCGGCATAACGTGTTTTCTCATTGTTTGCTTATAAAGTGCAATTGTTGACGTGTTTCCGACTGTTGGGAATATACAACCGGAACTGCATTCATTCCTGTAGTAGCGCACACCGGAGCGACTGTGTGTATACAATGTACTGAAGTTTTGTGTACTCGTGCGAACTGGTCGGTAGTTTAATGCCGGACAGAGATAATAGTCCAGACCACAACACTGCGGAGTCCACGTGAATATACAACCGGAACTGCATTAATTCCTGTAGTAGCGCACACCGGAGCGACTGTGTGTATACAATGTACTGAAGTTTTGTGTACTCGTGCGAACTGGTCGGTAGTTTAATGCCGGACAGAGATAATAGTCCAGACCACAACACTGCGGAGTCCACGTGAATATACAACCGGAACTGCATTAATTCCTGTAGTAGCGCACACCGGAGCGACTGTGTGTATACAATGTACTGAAGTTTTGTGTACTCGTGCGAACTGGTCGGTAGTTTAATGCCGGACAGAGATAATAGTCCAGACCACAACACTGCGGAGTCCACGTGAATATACAACCGGAACTGCATTAATTCCTGTAGTAGCGCACACCGGAGCGACTGTGTGTATACAATGTACTGAAGTTTTGTGTACTCGTGCGAACTGGTCGGTAGTTTAATGCCGGACAGAGATAATAGTCCATACCACAACACTGCGGAGTCCACGTGAATATACAACCGGAACTGCATTAATTCCTGTAGTAGCGCACACCGGAGCGACTGTGTGTATACAATGTACTGAAGTTTTGTGTACTCGTGCGAACTGGTCGGTAGTTTAATGCCGGACAGAGATAATAGTCCAGACCACAACACTGCGGAGTCCACGTGAATATACAACCAAAAATATACAACAAAAAAAAAAACTATAGGAAATCCCCCTCAGAATATGTATCAAGAGCAAAAATGATAACGTAGGACATACAGCACAAAACGCTTCAAAGTGATGTTCCTCTACGTGTCAGAATATTTAATAATACAAAAGGGAAACAGCCCCTTGTACCATAAACTATAGTTATTTGCAGTTTCTGCACAATTTTTGAATCAAACCTTTGAAAAATCTCCCCATATATTACGTGTTTTTTTTTATTTCCGTCATATGCCATATATCACAAGCGTTTTATATTTGTGTTCATAAAAGTTACATTTTTTTCTATTAACTTGAAATGTTATTCATTTTTTATCTATACATTATAATGCTTCAAATAATTTAAATGAAAAACAGCGAGAAAACATGTATGTTGGTAGCGTCTAGTAAGAAGTAGTTCTTATACAAAATACTATTACAAATGAGTGCGCACGAATTAGGTGCGTTGTCCTTTGGTGTAATTTTCCTGACTTGGTTAAACTTGGTTTGCACGAAGCGGAGGAATATCCTGGAAGTAGAACTTTAGCAGGGCTTCAAAAAGTCTGAAGTAACCGTAAATGGATTATAAAGCTGTGAAAGCCAGCAAAATGGCGTCACTAACCAGCATCATGGCGCAATGCTGTTGGCCAGTCAGTGTCTGGTAAGTTATTTGCACTCTACTTGAAACAATGAGAATTGAGCCAAATCAGTGAAAACAGTGAAAATTGAGCAATTGATAATCATTGTCACATAACTACTGTCCATTCACGACTGGAACAGACTTATGAAAATCAATCCTTGATAAAAACACCTAGCCATTAGTTGCACGCATAGCTAGTAACGAAAAAGTGGTGGGTGCGGGTATAGTACCCGCAACAGCCACTTTTTTTTTACTAGCTATGCGTGCAGCTAATGACTAGGGTGTTTTATCAAGGATTGATTTTCATAAGTCTGTTCCAGTCGTGAATGGACTATAATTGATCTAGTGGCTGGATTTCACTGATTAATTTTTGATTTCCACTGAATGTTGAGAATTCCATTGCTGTATCACCTGTTTCTTGTTAATTTGCTTGATTCACTGGTCGGCAGGGTTCTCTCGAGGATATCCCGTTCTTCCCCGCCCTTGCATTCCTGCACATGTAAACAAGTTTGGAAGAAAATGCTGAGGAGAAACCAGCGCACGGTGTTTGTGCGCTGGACAACCAGAAGTAAATATTTTATACACAACAATGAAATGTGTTTCCAGTATCGCGTTCCCGAAAACCTAAATACGCGAGTAAAAAACCGTTTACTATACAAATAACGTAAGGAAAACTGACCGAGATAATATTTTACAAAAGAGCTACTTTCTACTTGCAACTACCAGTATGCCCTTTTCTCTGTTTTTAGTTTATAGTGATTGCGAAACACATATCTTAATTTACAGACAAAAGGAGAAGAAAATATCAATTCTGCAAAAAAAGAAAGTTAACTGAACTTTAAAGGAAATACGAAACGCGTGTGATACATGATTTATTTAGGGAACAACAATACGTGTTGCAAATGGGTAGAGACATGAAAAATTCGCGTTATTATTCGGCATCAGGCTAAAATTCACAGTACTGTCTGTACTGTAGCCGGCGTCGTTTCTCCATTGGCTGCTGCATAGATGTGAAGCCACTCCCTCTCTGTCTGAAATACACGTGACTGCTAGGCACAATTGTGGAAGTGTTAATTTATTGGCGCAGAGTTACCCAAGGCGTGTCAGTTATAGTACGGTCCAATGACAAACGTATTGCAAAGGTACACGTGTTTAAAGTCTAACATGTCTCCAACTAATAACGCGAATTTTGCAGGTCTCTACGCGTGGATTATTTTAGAAGATTTTATCAGAAAGAGTGAAAACACAATTAATATATTAAGAGATATGCTTATGAGCTGTTGCTTGTGTGAGTAGGTGTGAGTGTTTCTGTGTGAGATAGAGAAGACAGAGAGGGGAAAAGAGAGAATGAAAGGGAGAGAGAGAGAGAGAGAGAGAGAGAGAGAGAGAAAGAGAGAGAGCGATAGGTAAAATTAGCTTTGCCACACTGAGGCAACAGGAAAGTATACTGTTACCGGTCGGAACTGCCGCCACTCCATCACAGCTGCTGTTACAGCGATTACTCCTAATATAATCACTTATTAGCTGCCATTGCGGCGTTGACAGCGGGTTTACATCGCGCGTGTTTTTTTTTAGCACTCCATTATAACGCGGCAGTAAAATTCGATATATCGTTTTACGTAGTTTTTCACAGTGTTTAGTATATGCATGGAAACTTATTAATCAGGACTGACTTCATAACCACGTGAAACATTATTTTGATGAATGTGAAAGTATTATTAAAATCCTCACCATTATTTGGCAATTTTTAAAATTAGTCTATGTACGAAAGGACATATTTCCATAGAAATGAAACTGCCCAGGTTGCCAGTGGAGTGTGAATAGTTAATGGTAAAATATTTTGTACATGTTTTTTATTTAACCATGTGTGAGGTTTGTAAGACAATATCTAACTGTGTTTTACTTTGTTTTTCAAGCGTGAATTTTCTCGTCTGAGAAATTAGTGCTGTATCCGTTTCGTAGTGTAAGTGCTTCTAGTCATTCAAGTCCGTATTACACTAGGAGGGTATTGCGTGTAGACGGTACTGTGAACCCAATAATATTTTTGATCTTATTAGACTTGTTAACGTCAATCTGATCGAGGGAATGGAAGGCACTTGCAAAGTAAACTGTCGCTCACTTATAACTAAACAAAACCCAGGATTCGAACCTCAGAAACGCTTAGCTTGTAAGCTACACATTCAGTGAACTCGGACACAGAAATTTCTTCTTACCTAGTTTTAAATATAGTTAATTCATGGATACGTCCAACTTTTCTGAAGCCCTGCTTAAATTATACTTCCAGGATATTCCTCCCCCTCCTGAAAAAATCTTAACTAAGTCTAGACAGTTAAATCATAGGGACAATGCACCGAATTTGCGCTCAATCAATGTAATCATATTTCGCATAGTAACTATTTCTCACTAGGCATTACCAACAAACCTATTTTTCCCCTGTCTTTTATCCACATGAATTAAAATGAAATAGTATAGCTTATAGGTAAGGTATAAGTAAAAGTTTAAACGAGGTATATGCGTACTTTTTTGTTAACAGAAGTATAGAACGCTTGCTATAAATGACATAAGTATTTAGGAAACATCCAAACACGTCATACATGGGGTGATTTTTCAAAGGTTTGATTAAAAAAAGGTGTGATAAATCGTGAATATACTGTAATATAATTTCATTGACCACTTACGCGTAGGGGATATTGCAGTGCGCCTGTGGCTTTCCTGCCGTATTAAATGTTTCGGTAACTAATTCCACGGATGCTTCGTTCAGATCCCTTTGGCAAAGACTGCCGTACTTCGTGAGGCAGCTGTGCACTTCTCTCTTGAACGCTCGTGTTTACTGTGAGTCGTGTCGTTCTATTTAGTAGCAGCCGTATCTGCGGAGGTAGCAGCTATCGTTAATCAGCGGAAACTTTGCAGATAATACGCCCAGTTCCTGTGCAAAACTGCCAATGTTTAATGACATAAACGCAACGAATTATTTTCTTTTCGTAAACAGGACATATTATTTTTATAAGCAGATATTAAAATTTACCTGTTAACAGACTAATTGAATATCACTTTTTCTTTAGTTAGCAAAAATCATCTAATTTACATGTAAATATTACTTTTCTCCTTTAACAGCCAGGATACTATTTTCAAAAACCTTTAGTTAACATGTCAAAACTTATAAAATGAAAAACATTTAACGTATTTTAATTTTGAATATTTAACTATCACTTACAATGGGACTTTTCATTAGTATTAATGATCAGCAGAGACCTGAAAAGTTCGCAGATCCATTTTCGGACAAGCTAAAATTAAAAAAACGTGTGTTTACATAATTTTAGCTATTGGTACACACGGTGTTTGACACCTTCTGGAGAATGCTGGCCCAATCGTCGCCTTCCACTGTGACAGATGACGACCAATGCACAGTTGACATCGGCATATCTATACATAAGACTGCAGAGTCTAGCCTGCAGTTCGTTGAACTCGCAAATTTTTCAGGTGTCTAATGATCAGGTTTTTCAAGCAAATAGCTATTAATACAAAATAGTAATCAATTTCCAAACAGTGGCTGCAGTCTATCTGTTCCTTTTTTCCAAATGAGAATTCTGCAACATTACCATTTAGAGTTAATGGGTTGAAACGATGCCTTGGGAACACAATGCTCGTATGCCCACCGTGAAGTAAAAACCAGGGTGTTCGATTTTTTTCTTTCATTCGTAACGGTCTGTTAGTGTTAGGGACGGGTGTTTTTCGCGAAAATATTTATGACCATTCTAGACTTCAATATCCTACGTCCACAACTACAACTTCCTTTGGTTATTGGCCGCGTGTCTACGGGAGAAGATATGCTCCTATTTGACTGAGCCAATCGTAATGTAATACTCTGGTACCGAACGTCCATGATTCGTGGACAGGCACTGAGTCACGTGACAATTAAAATCATCCAACCACGGAAGTGCATATGAACAAAAAAATATTTTGGCGTGCAAGTGGTCTTGAAATCTTTTCGCGAAAAACGCCTGTCCCTATTTAGTGTACACTCCAGTATTGTGAGAGTTTTTGACGAAGTAAATAGGAGCATTGTTTCACATTCAGAGAACAGACGGCGAAATGCGATGATTTACAGGTGAATAGTATTCTTGTCTGGGCTTCCATGAGAATTTCTAATGTCAGCGTACATTTGGCTTTGATATAAATTCAAAAGTGAACAGGGATACTTAAAACAAATAAATCGAGCTGTATCCCTACCATTCTAGGTCATAGAGGTGAAAAACGGGAATTTCCCATATTTAGACTTTGAAATATAGTACTCCTACACGTGGCTACTTCGCCTTCGTTGCCTTTACCTCCGCTCCTGGGCGGGCGTAGTGTAGTCTTCTCCAGGATGACGTCACCGATGCCCGTAGGAGAGTCTGATGGTATTGACGTCATTTCAGTCCCTATTTAAAAAAATGTAAAGGCTGTTCACGATAAAGTGAGCACTTTAGAAATGAACCTTAGGAAAAAAAGTCACCGCCCTGCATGCATATATTTTAATGGGCGCACTGAGTGATATTCTCTCATTAAAGTTGGTAACGATGGGTGGAAATTAGTTCCATATCTTAATTTTGAATAAAAAGTGCTAGGTAACCATTTGTGATAACTTAAAATTATTTCTATCACTTTCTGTATATTTTTTTTTAATTCATCGAAGTGTAAAAATGAACAGATT